>CM038674.1:453838367-455038367 GCA_021605145.1 Aegilops bicornis | reverse complement strand
CATGTCAGAATCATTTGTTGACTTAATTGACAACGACTTGCGTTGGCTTCCACCTATTGGCCCACATTTCAGCCTCCAAAAATGTGGCACGTATTCAACCCATTTTTTCAGAATTTACAGTCTTTTTTTTGCGCGGTAGAATTTACAGTAAATTTGATATTTTTTTGAATTACAACCATTAGCTGGGCTGGGTGAACAAATAATGTAGCGTCCATGCAGCCCATTTATTTTATTTCCTAAAAAATTACATGCCATTTGCACTTTCTCGAAATACATGCTTTTGCTGGGCTGATTCTAATTATAATGTTGGGTTGGGCCAGCAATGTTATCCAAAAATAAAAAGGGGCTGCGCATTTTGTTATAAATATATTTAAATAATAAGTGATATTATTACATTCGTCCTTAAGTCTTACCAAGCTTTTGTACACAATCACTAGGATTTTCGTGCCAAAACAATCCAGGATTTTATTTGTTAAGAAATTATTTTTATAAGTTAATAAGATGTGGGATATTGTTTTCTTACATATGTAAGTATCTGTTAAATATATGATGACAATAAAAATAATATATATAACATATAAAATAATTTAAATATATATAATATAGTTAGAAGGGAAACATAAGTTGGACATGGCGTTCCTATTCTTATATAGAAAAATAGAACAGACCTCTGCGTTTTCTTCAAAAAAATACATAAATTGGGCTGCCAAAAATAAAACCTCGGATGGGAGGTCCATAGGCCGGTCGATACATGACGGCCATAAGAAAATACAAACAGGCCTATGGACCTCCCATCCGAGGTCGTGGGCTGCGCATGTTAAAAATGAAAGCCTAGACGGGGCAGCCCAAAACCGCGTCCAACACTTGCCAAAATTTCGTCCCTCGTTTTCTCTGTGTTTCGCACACTCGACATTGTGTGGGCATTTTGACTGTGCATCATATGAATATGTGCTATGCATGAATGTTGATCAGCATGATGTTAACTGGTTGGTAGTTCCATTTTCGACCATGAATAAAACTTCCAACATGATGTTAACCCTGTTTGAAAAGGCCATGTTAATATAAATGCTCTGCCTCTGAAAGTTGCAGTTTCTTATCTGGCCCGAACTTGCAGTTTCTTATCTGAAACTGAAACTTGCAGTTTCTTCTGTGAAAATCACACTGTCTGCACTTCTATACTCCTATGAAACTACATTTTTTAAGTGCTAAAAATAGATCTCTAGAATTCATAAAGTACTTCATATGCTCAATACTGCAAATCTGAAATTCAAAAGACATTCATATCTGAAAGTACTCTTAAAATACACAACACAAAACACAATTCACAACCTGCAAATACTGACAACCCTAAGCTCCTCCTGACAATTCACAACCTGTCCGACTATTGGGCTGGGGGGGGGGCAGCCCCCTCCTATTCCTCGGCGGTAGACAACCGCCCCGTGATACGATGTGAACGGCGAGGAGACGATGGCGGGGAAGCGTCGTTGGGCCAACTGCTTTTCTTCTCTTGCAGTTGGGTTCGGTCGACGAAGACTCCACTGGCTCGCTCTGGCAGGACACCCTCACAAACGGCACTGTCGGTTCAATATCCGGCGTACCTCGTAGTAGGGGTCCTAAGCTAGGTGTCTTGGAGCGATGGTAACATGGACACGGGGTTTTACCCAGCTTCGGGCTCTCTCGAAGAGATAATACCCTACATGCTGCTTTTGGTTGTATTCATATGGGTGTAGTAGAGAGTACATGTATCTACCACGAGATTGTAGTAAATGAATATGAGATTGTCTATTGACTAGCCTGGCCTCGGTTTATATAAGACACCGGAGGCCTAGGGTTTAGGAGAGTCCTTGTCTTGGGCGCCAAGTCTTGTGGAGTCTTCCTTGTATGCGGCAGGGTTTATCCGAACTGGCCCATGAGTATACGACCATGGGGGTCCTCGGCCCAATCCAACTGATCGGGAGACGACGTGGTTAGTACCCCCTAGTCCAGGACACCGTCAGTAGCCCCCTGAACCGGTCTTCAAGTTGGGGATGCTCCTCGATTCTTCTGAACTGTTCTTCATCTTCGATCATCGATCTTGAAAACAGGTTCAATAAATCTTCTCATCTTCGATCTTGAGGATCGCCGAAGTGAATCCGAAGAGTTTACACGTCGGGTATCCGAGGAGCCCCTTTAAGTTCCCGGCCTTTATCAACGCCTTGTTATTTTTATGCCACACCTCGGGTTTGAAGTTGTTCCCGGGCGGCAACGTCCTCTTGCGTCCGAGCTCCAATGCCGGACTGCATTCGAGGTATCTTTAGCAGCCGAGCACTAATGCCGGACCGCTTCCGAGCTCCAACGCTGGAATGTATCTGAGCTCCAACGCCGGACTATGTCCAAGCTCCAACACCGGAATGTATCCGAGCTCCAACGCCGGACTATGTCCAAGCTCCAACGCCGGAATGTATCCGAGCTCCAACGCCGTACTATATTCGAGGTGTCATAGATCACCTTGGTTCAAAAAAGTTGAAGGAGTTTAGCCGAGCATTATGCCAGAAATGCCCTCTACGGAGCCAGCCACTGGCATTTGAGCTTTATGCCGGACTGCTTCCGGGGTGTCTATTGTAGTCGAGCACCAACGCCGGACTGTATCCGAGGTGGTGCACCACCTCGGCCATGGGCTGTAATTTATGAATTTAATTCTGAATTATGCCATGTAATCTCTGCCGAGATGTGTAGCTAGTAGCCCTCGCGGTGCATGTTGGCCTAATATCCAGGAATAGAAACGCGATGTGGAAAGTCCTCGAGACTCAGGTTGGGTGCGGATGACCAACCTGAGGATAGTAATCTCCTCGAGAACTATATTGTGCTTTAAATTCTCTGCATTGGATTACCAATGCAGTAGCCCCCGAGACTCTGGTCGGGTGGCAACACCAGATCAGGGGATCGATGTGCCCCTTTAATATTTGTAAATAATGAGCACGAAGCCCAGTAGCCCCCGAGCCTTAATGTGGGCACGGGTGGCCGAATTAAGGATCGATATCCAGAGTAAAATCACAGATTATGTGCAATGATTCTATGTATCCAAGTACTTTACATCATTATTTTGACTCCATCGCGACCGTTTATCAGTTGAAAGTGGCCCATCGTCGGCTTCTACACCTTGGTAGATACTACGCAGGGTGTTTCCACACTAACAAAACAAACCTTAGCCGACGTCTCGGTGCCCGGAGGCGGTTGTGTTAGCAGAAACGAGGCAATCAAATATGCGGGCTTTATAACTTTCGCTTAGTCATAGGAGCTTTAAACTGGGGAATCTAGCTATGAGCCCCCGGTTAGTGTTCGGCGACATCCGAGGTCAAGCCGTAAACACTTCGGCCAATGTTATGAATGGCCCTTCATTTAACATAGTCATCGGATCGCTGACCGGTTTACGCCTATTGTGACACTCAATTTTCGGCTTTCTCGACCGAGGTGCTTAACCATGCGAGCTGGAAGCACAATCGCAGTGGTTCTCCCTTTGCACACCTAGCCGAACAAAGTGGAACATAGGAGGCAAGCACAGGAGCCGGACAACCCAACTATTGTCCGAAGACACAATTCAAAACCGATGCATATATATCAATATCCGATAATGTTTTTGCCGAATTTCTAAAGGTGTCCGGCATTGCACTTCGAGACTAATGCTGGAAATGCACAAATAATTTAAAAGTGCCATAGGCTTGGAAAACCAAAAAACGTCAGTAAAAACTAGACGTCCGAACTAGATCAAGTGTTTGGTGCCAAATCGAAAATTGGTCTTAGAAAAAAAGGTGTTTCTGTCGTGCTTTAACATGACACGTCCTATCTCGAGACTTCAAGCGGGTCAGCCTACGGCTTCAACCTCCTATCTCGAAGGCGGAGTATTTCTCATTATGCCAGTTTAGCAAACTAAACTCTAGCGGCTTTGAGAGGGAAATTAGGCTCCTCAGCTAGTGACCGCACACTTGTGTCGAAAAAATAATGATAAATAATAATAATAATAATAATAAAAGCTTTGCAACGACTAAGAAGAAAAACACTTACTATAAAACGGCTCAAATGAACTTAAGAGCCCCCAAGTGACTTGGGTAAAAGAATGATTGTATGTACCGAAGTACTTATATCATATCTATGTTCACCCAAACTTTAAACGTGTCTTAACCGACCGTCGGCTTCTCCCTCTTCGGTCAAGGACCGAAAAGTGTTATGTACTCCACCTGTTGAGAATATCAACGGTGTTTCCGATAACCAGGCAATCAGGTCATAAGGCTGTAACAGACAAAGCGCCCTCAGGGAACTTATGCTATATTACTGACAAAGTGTAAGAAGCATCTTCGAAGAAAATAGTACCCCCACCGATACCTTTCTTTGGTGCTCATTGTTAATATAAGACTTGTGCAATAGATTTTTTGTACTCATGAGTTCCATTGTGTGCTGACCATAAATGAAAACAATAAGAGCGCTAGCTTTCGGCTTCACCCAGTCTGAGGTCAGAGCTCGGAAGACCCAGTCGTGACAATCGCAGAGGTGCTCCCTTTACTCCCTAGCCGAACAATCGGGAACGTAGGGGTAAACACAGGAGCAAGGCAAACCAGCTTGCGGAACACTTAAGTCAATATGGTGCATATTGTGGCATAATACACGAACAAGGGACGAAGTCGTACAAGTACAATCATATGCAAGAGGAAAGGCTCCATAAAGGAAGCCCCCGGTTAAACGGGGTAATTGAATTTGTGTGTTACAAACAAAGTTTGGACAAGGAAGTTTTTCACAAACAACTTTTTGCCAACAAGCTATAATGCTTGGCCGAACTAAACAAAATTTAACACTGACAGTTTTTGAGCATGAAAGCGACTTAGCTGGTTAATGTGCTCAGTGTTGATGATGAGGTACGGACTTATGGCGGCACGAAGACATAGTCCTCGGCCTGGCCGAGGTCTCAGCCCCCAAGCCAGTTCCGAAGTGTCCAAGAAAAGAGCTCGGCTTGACGAAGTGGCGACATAGAGCGGTTGACGTGTTGAGGAGCAGCCCCCCGGTCCAGCCAAGCTGATGAAGTTGGTCGATTGATGATGCTGGAGTCCCCGGAGTAGGTTAATGAAGTGATGACAAAGCCCTCGGTCCAGCCGAGGTGACGTGGTACGTCGGTACGCCGAGGTGACAGCGCTGCCCCATCCGGATCATTTACCTGTGCACAGAAAATAGTGCAAGACAAAAGTGATAACAAGTAATGATAGTAATAATATACCCTGTTTTTTAAAAAAGAGTTCTTATGCTTAATTAACTCAAGCGCAGTAAATAATTAAATAAAAATGGCCTACTTGATCACGAGGTCGACACGACGGAGTGGCCGCGCGGAGATGTCGGCAGACGGACGCGCGCCAAGGTGACGCCAAAACTTGGTCGACGCAGGCGGAATGATGACATAGGCTCGCCATGACACCGTCAAGTTAATGCGTGAAAAACTGGCCGTACTGTTCATCAATCAAACCTTCAAATCTAGAAGTGATTAGCACACTTATTGAAAAGTAGGTATACTCTCGTATGTTGGAGATGTAATCCACTAGCACTAGTACATAAGCAGTGCATAAAAGACATACTTTAGAAAAACATAGATTGCCTGCTTATAATTAGATAATAAAGAGAAAACAGGGGATGAAATCTTCCTGTGTGTTGCCGCCTATGTGAACACCTGTTGGCCGGCCTACCCTGGACTGTTCTGCGTGGGCAGTACTCGTGATCTTCTCGGCTGGGTAGCCGTGACTTTAGATCATGTTTATTTTATTTTATTTGAGCCATGCAGCGAGTTGCCAGACGGTAGATACATCCATTGCTGCTGAAATTTCCACGATCCGATCTGACTGCAGATGCTTTTTATCATCTGGTCTGACTGCAGATGCTTTTTACCATCCGATCTGACTGCAAATGGGATGTCCACTGGACCGTGGACAAATAAAATCTGGTCGCGCTCATGATCGGCAGCTAGCACAACGCTGGTTTGCATTATCCATCAATTAGGTTAGACCTTGAAAGTCGTGCTAGAAAAGCTTTGATTAGTCATGCAGCAAAGAAAAGCACTGCTAGCAAAAAAACTTGCTAGCGGACAGACCAGCGACCACCTACGTGTTGAATTAAAAAAGGAAGTAAAAAAGAGGAAAAGGAAAGGATTTTCCTGGATGGTCGCTACGGGATCAACCTCGGCTCCCGTGCAACAGCCTGTCCTAGGCGTATAGTCTTCGGAAGCCAGCGTTGCACACGCAAGGCCGACGCCAGCCGATTTGTAGAGACGCGTCCATTGCCCCGATTAGTCGACGCCGTTGAAAATTTTGGACAACCTTGATCTACAAACAGAATTTGGAATCCGACAAGAATAGTGCCCCAGGAAAGGTAACCCATACCATGAGTTTAACTGAAATAATAGCACCTGATTCGGCGTTAGTTGAAGATTCCATGGCTCCGCGACGACACCTAGCAGGCTCCCAATGAAAGCACCGATGTCGGTTCAATATCCGGCATATCTCGTAGTAGGGATCCTAAGCTAGGCGTCTTGGAGCGATGGTAACATGGACACGGGGTTTTACCCAGCTTTTGGCTCTCTCGAAGAGATAATACCCTACATGCTGCTTTTGATTGTATTCATATGGGTGTAGTATAGAGTACATGTATCTACCACGAGATTGTTGTAATGAATATGAGATTGTCTATTGACTAGCCTGGCCTCGGTTTATATAAGACACCGGAGGCCTAGGGTTTAGGAGAGTCCTTGTCTTGGGCATCAAGTCTTGTGGAGTCTTCCTTGTATGCGGCAGGGTTTGTCCGAACTGGCCCATGAGTATACGGCCATGGGGGTCCTCGGCCCAATCCAACTAATCGGGAGACGACGTGGTGAGTACCCCCTAGTCCAGGACACCGTCAGGCACCCTGTAGATGCTCGATCCTTCAATCTCTGGTGGATGCTGCATCTGGGATCGATACTCCCACCACCGCTCCCTCACGATCAGATTTGGTGAATCTGTTTGCTCCATGGCCCAGAGGAGCAGCTCTATGTACTCCGGCGTGACTCCCTCCAGGAGTATCACCGCCTTTTCGCTCTGTTGCAGATTTTTGGCCATGGATGTCGCCGTCGCTGATAGTTGGTCCTTGTTGTCAAACCAAGAATGTATCTCCAACATCCTAGCTAGCTTAACAGGGTCGCCGTCTGCGATCCTCACGTATCGGTTGTACTCCTCCATCGATCTACTTCCCCACAGCACCTTCACTCGCCAGCGGTGGTTTTTGAATGGAAGAGGAGAGGAGCAACGCTGGTTTTGGATTAGAACGGGAGAGGAGCAACGCTGGTTTTGGATTAGAACGGGAGAGGAGCGACGCTGTTTTTGGACTGGAACATGAGAGGAGGGGCGGTGGTTTTGAAATGGAAGAGGAGAGGAGCGGCGCTGGATTTATATTGGAACAGGAGATGAGCGGCGGTGGTTTAAGAGGAGAAGAGCGGAAGAGCGGCGCTGGTCTTGGAAGTATTTTTTTTGTTGTTTTGCGTGTTTTGGGTCAAAGTTTGACCACGTACTGTATTTGACAAGAAAAATGTGAATGCATGTCACACAGGGATGGCAATGGGGACAATCCCCTATGGAGATACCTACAACATCCCCATCCCCATCTATTCCCTATCATCCCATCCCCATCCCCGTTTACATGACTGGGGATCAAATTTCGCCATACCCATGCCCCACTGGGGAACGGGGCCCCATTAGGGTCCCCATCCCCATAAACAAATACTCATATACATAATATGACACCCTATAATCAACATACACACATGGTGTTGTCGTTGTCCTGCTAATGCCTATCTAGGTTGTATTGACTTCTTGGTCATGGTGGCAGCTGAGGTGAGGATGGGAGATAGGTTTAAGGTTTTATTCAGAGCTTTTTTGTTTTCGCAAGTTTGTTTGTGAATATTTTAAGGTTGACCACGGTATCACAGTTACTAACCGGGTCCCCAATGGGTATTGGGTCTCGGGAATAGGATATCGTCCCCATCCCCGTTGTACCCTATGGGGAATAAAATAGTTTGGTAAATATCCCCATGGGGATGTTTTTCGCCCATACCCACCCCCTAATAGATGAAATCCCCACGGGCTTGGTGGGTATGGGGCCACTTTGCCATCCCTAATGTCACAACCTGGTTTTTGCCCTCTTTTCTTTGCTTGATTTCCATCTGAGTTGGTTTTGGATTTGAAGTTTTTGAATCATTTCATTTGGACTTGATCACTTGGGTATCCCTTGATTTTCACCCAAGTGCCCCCTCTCCTCTTCTAATCCATCATCTCACCCCTCGCCAACCCAACAATATTGTTTGGAATATTTTTCTTAAATGAAAAATATTCATTTTGCCTCTTAAACCCCAGCTAAAGTCTTTGACCTCCAAAGCAACCCTCATTTACATTGCCCTAAAACCTTGAGAAAAATCCCAAATATTCTTTGGACCCTAGGGCACATTTACGAGCAAAAATATTTCACCACAGTTTGGAGTATTTTGCTACAGTAAAATAAAATCACTTGGGCTGAAATGGTAGTTTCTACAACAACTACCTTTTACTAGCTCAATGTAGCTGGTTTTCCCTGTGCTCATTCACCTTAGTAAGAGTCGGTAAAACCCCAAAGCTCAGCCCTTGAAACCACGTGGTTTGACCACGAATCGCTTGTTCAAAGTGTCTATCCAGTAACTTAACCTTTTCACCATTTCACTTCTACTGCACCTGGAAACAAACTGAGACGTGGTAACACCTAAGTTTACTAAGGACTACACGCCAGACATCATGGTTAGTGCAAATGTGGCCTGATGTCACGGTCCACGCGGTGACCGCGTTTGTCCAAGTGTGCTAGCATGCCAAAAGCGCGCTCTGCGTCGCCAGCGCCTCTGTGGCGCGTGTGCTTGCTGCTCGGCCACCTGAGTGTCCCCCCTCACCACCATCCTCGTCTCCACCCCCTTTACTCCACCCTGCCGCTCGCCGACACCGGAGCTCGCCGCAGCGACCACGGGCATGGTCCGGCCAACGGCACAGTGCCCGCGCACTGTGTTCGTCCCTTTCCTCCGTGCTCCTGTGCTCGTCCGCGTCCATGCACAGCTCCCGCGTGACCTCATCGCCTTCCCCCCTCTCTCTGGCACCATTCGTCGCCGGGCGCCGGAGACAGCTGTCCTCCGGTGGAGCCCGAGCCCTCCTCGCCGCTCGCCTATATAAGGAGCCACCCCAGCCTCCTCGAGCACCATCCCGCACTCTGTCACACCCCACAAGCCAGTAGGAAGCCGCAGCATGGCCGGGCAGGCCGCAGGCTGCCGTCCCCGAGCCGAGCTCGCTGGCGATCCCCTCTGGATCGGCCCCGCAGCTCCGGCCACTCCCAAGCCGAGGCGACCCCGCCAGGGCCTCCGCCTCTCCTCCGTGAAGCTAACGAGCCAAGCCAGAGCCCCTGGAGCCACTCCTAGCTGCTGTCTTCCTCATCTCTGGCGACCACCGTGTTCTGCCTCCGCTTGCGAGGAAGAATCCGACGCCGTCCGGTCACCGTTCGTCACGATACGGGTACGGGCAGGTGCGCTAGAGCCTTCTCCGTCGATCCCTCTCTCCCGTTTTCCTCCAAGATGCCTTAATGCCGGCGTAAGCTCCGGTGAAGCACCACGCCTCTCTGTTACTTTCTCCCCTCCCTCTGGCCTGACTAGTGGGGCCCGCTAGTCAGCCACTCACTACACGCGCGAAGTGGTATGAGTGGTGGCGCCTTGGGAAAATACGCCATCGACGTCACCCCTCTCTGTTTTTCTTTTTCAGATTTATTTAAATTCCAGTAGCATTCAAACAGCCATAACTTTTATTCTACAAGTCCAAATGCAGTGATTCTTTTTGCATTGTGTTCTGTGTCCAAAAATCTAACAGCTCCCAAAAGATGGGATTTTTCCTTGCTGTCTAGATTTTCTGGCAATTTTCAGAAGGTTTCTTGATATTTTTCTTTTGTGGTTTTTGAATGTTTCCAGGGGAACCAGCTTGTCTTGAGGATCACCAGGAGCCTTGTGAACCTCATCAGTACTAAGGCAAGCCGCAGTAACATTTTCATGGTGCCACTTCAATATTTATGATTTTCATACTTGAAATTATGAATATTGATGCATTTAAATTAGTTATATAATAAATATATTCTATTATATGCTTGTGATGTTAAAATGCTTGAACTTCAGTATGTTTGAAGTAGATATTGTTAGTAAGATAATGAGAACTTAGTTGCTAGTGATAAATAAATAATATGGTCATAAAGCTTGATGAGTATTTTGAATATTAGTTTTGCATGAGGTATAATGATGATAATTGCTAGAAATAGTTTTGGTATGAGTAAAGAGAAGTTTTAACCAGTGTAGTAGCATGAGTTTATATTGGCTTCGTGGGAGCGTAGTTGGTGCAATCTTTGCACGGTTATGTGGTGCATATGTTAAGTGATGCATGGTATGGCAGTATTACCCCGGTTATTTTATTTTCACATTAGAGTTGAACCTGATTAATAATTCAACTTGAACATGTTGTTGACCGGGTCGTGGTGCCGCTGAAATGAGTCTTTCCCGTTGCAACCACATTTGCCGGTATGGGACGGCCTTAATGCGTTTCATTGTCGTGCCTCTGGTCGGTACCTCAAATTAGGGAAGGTAATGAGCGTGCCGTACCCTAGCTCGGTAGGCAAGCATAACCTTGTGAGCCCGTTGTTAAGTTGATTTTGGTACGGGATCCCAGTGTGGATCGTGGCCACGACGGTGGTCGAGGTGTCTGGAGGTAGACACGGGGCCACCCAGGACTAGTCCGGTGGGGTCTGAGTCGGAGGGGCCGGGAGAGTGTCATGGCAGTGAAATGGTTTCGTCGGAACGCTGTTGGTCCACTCGTATGGGAGAGTGAGGCCATGGGTTCCGTAATTTGGGTAAAGTGTACTAACCTCTGCAGAGTGTTGTTTTAATCTATCGATAGCCGAGTCCATGGATACGAACACGCTCGAAAGTAAGGTACACCATGGGTCAACACTTAATAAATATGCACACTAAATTGCACTAAGGATGACAGTGAGGTCATCGTGTTGAGTTAGACATGAGTTGTCGGGTTGTGATCGCCGTAAGGATCACGGGCCACGAGTTGGTCGGGTTGTGATCGCCGTAAGGATCATGGGACACGAGTTGGTCGAGTTGTAATCACCATAAGGATCACGGGCCATGAGATGGTCGGGTTGTGATCGCCGTAAGGATCACGGGTATGTGTTGATAATATAATGTTTGTTGGTCACACCTGGTAAGCAAGATGGGAGAATGAGTATCTGTTGAGCACTGTCACAACATGTTGGTTATATAGTTGCATTGTTGATTAAATTGAATAAATATCATAATATTGTCTGTCATCTTGTTTATGCTTATTGTGAGCTTGCAAGTACATTCAATTCTTGACCGGCGTGTCATGCCAGATTTCGTGAAAGTCCGTTGGAAAGGAGTGCTGTCCGAGTCTAGACCGTGTCCACGTCGGTGTCCTTGTGCTATGGAGTCCCGCTACGACGTTGTTCCGCTGCCGAGTAGTTGTCATGATCGAGGCCCCTTTATGTTCACTAAATAATGTACATATTGTTCAGCCGCACCGTGTGTGCCGCTTGGCCTCGCTAACTGTTGTAATATGAACTATGTTCCGCTAGCATGAATAAAGCGGTTGTTTTATGTACCATGTTGTTGTGTGTTGCCAGAAGACAAGGTCTCTGGGCTGGCAATGCAGGGTAAACCGGTCGCTCTGAGCCGGGGTGCCACAACGCTTGGTATCAGAGCCGCGCTGACTGTAGGCCATGCTAGACTAAGCCGAGTTAACTAGACGCTAGATACGAGTTGTAGCTGAGTGTCGGTAATAATTGTAGCTGGTTGTTGCATTTCTTGCACTGATTATTTTTTTCTATGCTAACCTGCTAATGGTTGTGAGTGTAGATGGATCCGGTGTTGTATCCGTGCCAGTTGTAGCTGATGCCGTACACGTCGCCGCATCTCCTTCGTAACGTGCAGCATCGGCTGTACCCTCACGGACACGATCCAGTCTATCGTCTGTATCGGGAGCGCCTAGCTGACTCAGTGTATGAGTATCACGCCATGGTTACTCTGAGCACCAGTTCCAATTCCAGTTCTTACACTCGTACCTCTCATAGCGGCTATGCTTCTTCCGCTTCTTAGGCTGTACATTTTGCTGCATTCGAGGTACTTATTGAGCTCCGCTACAACGAGGTCCGGATGCAGAATCACCCAGGTTTCCACTACTACCCTTCTCTCCATGATAATGGTAGTGTCCGTTTCCCTGTCATTGATCCGGAGTCTGATAGTGTCGCTAGCCACCTTTCTCGCTACATCACTGCTAGCTATCTTCTTATCTATGAGCTGGCTCGTGAGCTGAGTCGTGCCCGTACTGCTTTAGCCTCTACTTTAGTCACTACTCGCTCAGCCACTACTTCTCCATCTGTGGGATTAAGTCCCTACGTTCCTGCCAGTTCTAGATCCCCTGTTTCTCCGGTTACTCCCCCGAGTAGCTCGGGCACCGTGACTGCGAGTCCCCTTAGTGCTCCTGCAGAGTGGGTTTCACTCCTCGCCACTCTTGCAGCCCCGATGATCCGCCCTCCACCCGCCCCAGAGGGAGAGCCCTCGAGGCAGCGTCCTCGTGTCACTTTTAACCCGGAGGTCTCCGTTAACCCCGTTAGTTCTGGATCCGAGTCCGCATCAGGAGAGGACCCTGCAGCACCAGCCGAGCAGTAGAGCTTTCGAGTATTCTCAGTTGTCGGGACGGAGTATGGATGTAATCGTACTAGTCATGATGTTTCATTTCATGTATGAGGGTAGTTGGACCTGGCATGTTGTTATATTCCATGTATGAGTCTATGTATAATTATGTTGGTCCTTATTTTATTCGCCACATTTTCTTCGTCTTTTCGGTTCCGCTTGGTTTTTGTTGCTTGCTTCTCCCCGGTTTTTGTTGAATGCTTCTCATCTCGGTTGGGTTGACATGGGAAAAATCATATTAGGATGACGCGGGGAGGCTGCAGTAGCAACATTCGCAATGGTTCTCCTGTTCGGTGTTCCGCACGACAGGCAGGACAATCACCCGAGCCGTACGTTCCACCACCGCCTCCACCGCCAAATCTGCCCTCCACCAAGCAAATTATGCTTATGTTCGAGGAACAACGAAACAATGATCTAATGGAAATATTCAGAAGTATTCAAGCAATGGTTGGACAGAATGGAAATCAGCCTGCCTCTCACTCCTAACTATCTGATTTTCAAAGGACTAAGCCTCCCAATTTCAGTCAGGCCGTTGATCCCTTGGATGCAGATGATTGGTTAAGAACTATGGAAAAGAAACTTGAGGTTGCTCGAACTGATGAAGAGGATAAAGTTCCATTTGTAACACATTATCTGGAAGGCGCTGCCATATGGTGGGAAAGTGAGAAAGCCATAGGGACTGAGAATGAAGCAATTACCTGGTCAAGATTCAAGGAGCAGTTCCAAAAATATCACATCCCTGCGGGAATTATGAAGACTAAGCAGCGTGAATTTCTTGTGCTCCTCCAAGGAAGTCAGTCAGTGGGAGAATATTTACAAAAATTCAATCACCTGTCACGTTACTCTCAATATGACGTGGCCACTGAAGAAAGGAAGATGGACCGCTTTCTTGGTGGATTAAACCCGCAACTTCGCTATGCTCTCAGTATGTTCGATTTTCCAGATTTTCAAACCCTGGTGAATAAGGCTTTCATTGCTGAAAGGGAGCACAAGCTCGTGTCAGATAATAAGTCTGCCCATAACGATCACAAACGCAAGTTTGAGCCCAAAAAGGAAATGCAACCAGTGCAGAAGGTTCGTACCTGGCAGCCAACTCCAGTGGCATACCAGCCTAGTTGGCAACAAAATGTTAACAAGACCACCACCCAAGTGAAGAATGATGTGCTCAACCCAGTTATGGAGAATCGTCTGCGCAACAATTCCTGTTATAGTTGCGGACAAACCGGACATTATGCCAAACAGTGTCCCAAGAACATCCGGACCAATGCTACGTTCAAGCCTCAAATCCATTATTTGGAAGCCGGTCCAAGTCAGCACGACGTCACGGGATACGTTCATCACATTTCAGCCGACGAAGCCCAAGAAAATCCCGAAGTCGTCATTGGTATGTTCCCTGTTAATAACATACCTGCAGTAATTTTATTTGATTCTGGGGCTTCCCACTCTTTTATTTCTCGGAGTTTTGTCGCCCAAAACAAATTTTCTTGTTCGCTTTTGGGCAAGAATATGCTGGTACAAACCTCGGGATCTATTATTCAAAGCAATCTTGTCTGCCGCAATCTGGAAGTCAGGATCAATGAAATCCATTTCCCGACGTCTCTGATACTGATTGAGTCTGAAAAATTGGATGTTATCTTGCGTATGAATTGGCTGACTCAGTACCAAGTATGCATAAATTGTGCGACCCAAGAAGTCAATTTGGCCGGACAAGATGGACAAGCTACCAAGTTTATTGCTCGTAGAAGCATACCCTCCAAGGAAATGGTTTTTACAGCAATAGCAGAAATGGAATTAATCCCAGTGGTCAGTGAGTTTCCCGATGTATTCCCAGAAGAACTGCCAGGCATGCCACCTGACCGAGAGCTTGAGTTTGCAATAGAACTTGTGCCCGGAACCACACCAATACACAAGAAATATTATCGAATGCCGTCATCCGAGTTGTTGGAGCTAAAGAAACAGCTTGATGAAATGCTCCAGAAAGGATATATCCGCCCTAGCTCCTCGCCATGGGGATCACCCGCTATTTTTGTGGACAAGAAAGATGGCAGCCTTCGTATGTGTGTGGATTATCGACAGTTGAATGATGTCACGATCAAGAACAAATACCCCTTGCCAAGAATTGATGATTTGTTTGATCAACTCAGTGGAGCCAAGGTATTCTCAAAGATTGTTTGCGGACTGGATATTACCAGCTCAAAATTAAAAAGGAGGATTGTCGGTGTCAAAACCGGCGGATCTCGAGTAGGGGGTCCCGAACTGTGCGTCTAGGCGGATGGTAACAGGAGACAAGGGACACGGTGTTTTTACCCAGGTTCGGGCCCTCTCGATGGAGGTAATACCCTACTCCTGCTTGATTAATATTGATGATATGGGTAGTACAAGAGTAGATCTACCACGAGATCGTAGAGGCTAAACCCTAGAAGCTAGCCTATGGTATGATTGTTGTTCGTCCCACGGACTAAAAACCTCCGGTTTATATAGACACCGGATAGGTTAGGGTTACACAGAGTCGGTTACAATGGTAGGAGATCTACATATCCGTATCGCCAAGCTTGCCTTCCACGCCAAGGAAAGTCCCATCCGGACACGGGACGAAGTCTTCAATCTTTGTCCAGTAGTCCGGCCAATGGTGATAGTTCGGCTATCCGGACACCCCCTAATCCGGGACTCCCTCAAGGATATTCCCAAGACCGCGTTCACCACTCGCTATGGTCTTTATGAATATACCGTCATGTCCTTTAGCCTCACCAACGCCCCTGCTTTCTTCATGCACATCATGAACAAGGTATTCATGGATTTCCTTGATAAGTTCGTGGTCGTCTTCATCGACGATATACTTATTTACTCAAGAAGTGAAGAAGAGCATAAAGGACACCTCCGCGCGGTGCTACAACGACTCCGTGAGCACCAATTGTACGCCAAATTCAGCAAATGCGAGTTTTGGCTCAAGCAAGTTGGGTTCCTCGGGCATATATTATCCGCTGAAGGAATAGCCGTTGACCCAAGCAAAGTAAAAGACGTGCTCGACTGGTTGCCACCCGCCACCGTGTCTCAGATCCGGAGTTTTCTTGGATTAGCTAGATATTACCGTCGATTTATTGAAGGGTTCTCCAAGATTGCTAAGCCCAAGACAGAGTTGCTGAAAAAGGATAAGAAGTTTGAATGGACGTCAGGCTGTGAGAAAAGTTTCACCGAGTTAAAGAAGCGCTTAACAACTGCGCCAGTATTGACACTTCCAGATATCTACCGCAGCTTTGACGTATATTGTGACGCTTCCCGGCAAGGACTTGGGTGCGTGCTTATGCAAGATGACAAGGTAGTAGCGTACGCCTCACGACAGCTACGACCCCATGAAGGCAATTACCCCACTCATGATTTGGAATTGGCCGTGGTGGTTCATGCTTTAAAAATTTGGAGACACTATCTCATTGGAAAAAGGTGCCAACTTTTTTACCGACCACAAAATTCTCAAATACATATTTACTCAGCCGGATTTAAGCCTCCGTCAGCGAAGATGGCTGGAGTTAGTCAAGGATTATGATCTTGGAATAAATTACCATCCGGGTAAGGCCAACGTGGTTGCCGATGCGCTCAGTCGAAAGCCCGTCAGATTAAACGTCATGCTGGAATCTCTGCCTTCCGAACTTAAAGAAGAAATTGCTCATCTCAACCTGGTCATAGTTGAGGCTGGTCTTGCCAATATTCTGACGATCACTCCTACTCTTGAGGAACAAATCCGCAAGGCCCAGCCAGGCGATGCCAAACTGCAGAAACGCATCAAGTCATCCGATTTCTCGAAGGATCAGTACGGTACCCTCCGATTCAGGGGAAGGATTTGTGTGCCTAATCAAGCTGACCTAAAGCAGAAAATTTTGTCAGAAGCCAACGAGTTCTCGTATTCAATCCACCATGGAGGCACAAAAATGTATGAAGACCTTCGACAAATATTCTGGTGGGATGGAATGAATAAAGACATTGCTTATTTCGTGGCCTGTTGCGACATATGCAACAAGGTTAAGGTGGAATATCATAAACAAGCCGGACTTCTCCAACCACGTCACAATGGAAATGGGACGATGTCTGTATGGATTTCATCACATGATTACCCAGGACCCGGCGAGGCAATAATGCGATATGGGTCATAGTGGATACATTAACCAAGGTGGCTCACTTCCTCCCAGTCAAAACCTCATACCGAAAGCGTATGAGCTTGCCCATTGTATGTATCCGTGGATTGTCGGTTTACATGGAGTTCCCGAACCATCACTACCGACCGAGGTTCACTTTTTCACCTCTGCTTCGGACCCGTCTCCATCAAGCCCTTGGGACGGAATTAAAATACAGCACCGCATATCATCCTTAGACGGATGGGAAAACGGAAAGAGTAAATCAGATACTCGAAGATATGCTCCAAGCCTGTGTTTTGGCCCAAGGACCACAATGGGAAGATTTCTTCCCGTACGCCGAGTTCTCGTATAACAATGGATTCCAGACCAGTTTAAAGATGTCACCTTATGAAGCTTTGTATGGCCGTAAGTGCCGCACTCCATTAAATTGGTCTCAAACCGGAGATAGCCGTATTTTCGGAACAGATCTCATGCTGGAAGCCGAAAAGCAAGTCAAGGAGATCCGAGACAGATTACAACCGCCAAATCGCTGACAGAAAAGTTATTATGATGCAAAGCATCGGCAGATCAGTTTTGAACCCGGAGAGCATGTCTACCTTCGAGTCACACCCATGAAGGGAATAAGAAGGTTCCAAACCCGTGGAAAATTGGCACCCAAGTTTATTGGTCCATTTCCCGTCATGACACGAGTAGGTGCTGTGGCATATCAGTTGGAGATGCCTCCGGAACTGCCCGACGTGCACAACGTGTTCCATGTTTCACAACTGCGATGGTGCATCTCACCACCCGAGAAAAAAGACCGATTTGGCAGAGATAGAACTGGCAAAAGACTTGACCTACGAAGAGAGGCCAGTAAATTTTTTGGATCAGATGGAAAGAGTCACTCGCAGTAAGTCACGGAAGTTTTACAAGGTTCAATGGATGCATCATACCGAGTCAGAATCAACCTGGGAATCAGAAGAATTTATAAGGGCATGTTATCCAGAATGGTTTTCCCAAGCAACCGAATCTCGAGGACGAGATTCATTCTAAGTGGGGGAGGTTTGTCACAGCCTGGTTTTTTCCCTCTTTTCTTTGCTTGATTTCCATCTGAGTTGGTTTTGGATTTGAAGTTTTTGAATCATTCCATTTGGACTTGATCACTTGGGTATCCCTTGATTTTCACCCAAGTGCCCCCTATCCTCTTCTAATCCATCATCTCACCCCTGGCCAACCCAACAATATTGTTTGGAATATTTTTCTTAAATGAAAAATATTCATTTTGCCTCTTAAACCCTAGCTAAACTCTTTGACCTCCAAAGCAACCCTCATTTCTGTTGCCCTAAAAATCTTGAGAAAAATCCCAAATATTCTTTGGACCCTAGGGCACATTTCTGAGCAAAAATATTTCACCACTGTTTGGAGTATTTTTGCTACAGAAAATAAAATCACTTCTGGGCTGAAATGGCAGTTTCTACAACAACTACCTTTTTACTAGCTCCAATGTAGCTGGTTTTCCCTGTGCTCATTCACCTTAGTAAGAGTCAGTAAAACCCCAAAGCTCAGCCCTTGAAACCATGTGGTTTGACCACAATAACTGTTCAAAGTTTCTGTCCAGTAACTTAACCTTTTCATCATTTCACTTCTACTGCACCTGGAAACAAACTGAGACGTGGTAACAACTAAGTTTACTAAGGACTACACGCCAGACATCATGGTTAGTGCAAATGTGGCCTAATCTCACGGTCCACGCGGTGATCGCGTTCGTCCGAGTGTGCTGGCATGCCAAAAGCGCGTTCTGCACGTCGCCAACGCCTCTGTGGCGCGCGTGCTCGCTGCTCGGCCAGCCTGAGCTTGTCCCACCTCTCCACCATCCTCGTCTCCACCCCCTTAATCCACCCTGCCGCACGCCGACGCCGGAGCCCGCCGCAGTGAGCACGGGCACGGTCCGGCCAACGGCATAGTGCCCGCGCACTATGTTCGTCCCTTTCCTCCGCGCTCCCGTGCTCGTCCACGTCCATGCACAGATCCCGCATGACCCCGTCGCCTTTCCCCCTCTCTCTCTGGCACCATTTACACTGGGCACTGGAGACAGCTGTCCTTCGGCGGAGCCCGAGCCCTCCTCGCCACTCGCCTATATAAGGAGCCCCCCCAGCCTCCTCGAGCACCATCCCGCACTCTCTCACACCCCACAAGCCAGTAGGAAGCCGCAGCCCGGCCGGGCAGGCCGCGGGCTGCCGTCCCCGAGCCGAGCTCGCCGGCGATCCCCTCTAGATCGGCCCCGCAGCTCCGGCCACTCCCAAGCCGAGGCGACCCCGCCAGGGCCTCTGCCTCTCCTCCGTGAAGCTAACGAGCCAAGACAGAGCCCCTGGAGCCGCCCCTAGCCGCTGTCATCCTCATCTCCGGCGACCACCATGTTCTGCCTCCGCTTGCGAGGAAGAATCCGACCCCGTCCGGTCCTTTGTTAAATCACGATCACGAGTGCAGGGCAGGTCTTGAAAAACCTTCTCCGTCAATCCCTCCCTCTCGTTTTACTCCAAGATGCCTCAACGCCGGCGTAAGCTCCGGCGAAGCGCCGCGCCTCTCTGTTTCTTTCTCCCTCCCTCCGGCCTGACTAGCGGGACCCACTAGTCAGCCACTCACTACGCGTGCGAAGCGGTATGAGTGGCGGCGCCCTGGGAAAATACGCCACCGACGTCACCCCTCTCTGTTTTTCTTTTTCAAATTTATTTAAATTCTAGTAGCATTCAAACAACCATAACTTTTATTCTACAAGTCCAAATGCAGTGATTCTTTTTGCATGGTGTTATGTGTCCAAAAATCTAACATCTCCCAAAAGATGGGATTTTTCCTTGCTATCTAGATTTTCTGGCAATTTTTAGAAGGTTTCTTGATATTTTTCTTTTGTGGTTTTTGAATGTTTTCAGAGGAACTAGCTTGTCTTGAGGATCACCAGGAGCCTTGTGAACCTCATCAGTACTAAGGCAAGCCACAGTAACATTTTCATGGTGCCACTTCAATATTTATGATTTTCATACTTGAACTTATGAATATTGATGCATTTAAATTAGTTATATAATAAATATATTCTGTTATATGCTTGTGATGTTAAAATGCTTGAACTTCAGTATGTTTGAAGTAGATATTGTTAGTAAGATAATGAGAACTTAGTTGCTAGTGATAAATAAATAATATGGTCATAATGCTTGATGAGTATTTTGAATATTAGTTTTGCATGAGGTATAATGATGATAATTGCTAGAAATAGTTCTGGTATGAGTAAAGAGAAGTTTAAACCAGTGTAGTAGCATGAGTTTATGTTGACTCCATGGGAGCGTAGTTGGTGCAATCTTTGCACGGTTATGTGGTGCATATGTTAAGTGATGCATGGTATGGAAGTATGACACCGGTTATTTTATTTTCACATTAAAGTTGAACCTGATTAATAATTCAACGTGAACATGTTGCTGACCGGGTCGTGGTGCCACCGAAACGAGTCTTTCCCAGTGCAACCACATTTGCCGGTATGGGACAGCCTTAATGCGTTTCATTGTCGTGCCTCTGGTCGGTACCTCAAATTAGGGAAGGTTATAGGCGTGCTGTACCCTGGCCCGGTAGGCAAGCATAACCATGTGAGCCTGTTGTTAAGTTGATTTTGGTACCGGATCCCAGTGCGGATCGTGGCCATGACGCTGGTCGAGGTGTCTGGAGGTAGACACGAGGCCACCCAGGACTAGCCCGGTGGGGTCTGAGTCGGAGGGACCGGGAGAGTGTCATGGCAGTGAAATGGTTTCGTCAGAACGCTGTTGGTCCACTCGTATGGGAGAGTGAGGCCATGGGTTCCGTAATGAGGGTACAATGTACTAACCTCTGCAGAGTGTTGTTTTAATCTATCGATAGCCGAGTCCACGGATACGGACACGCTCAAAAGTAAGGTACACCATGGGTCAACACTTAATAAATATGCACACTAAATTGCACTAAGGATGACAGTGAGATCATCGTGTTAAGTTGGACATGAGTTGTCGGGTTGTGATCGCCGTAAGGATCACGGGCCATGAGTTGGTCGGGTTGTGATCGTCGTAAGGGTCACGGGCCACGAGTTGGTCGGGTTGTGATCACCGTAAGGATCACGGGCCATGAGATGGTCGGGTTGTGATCGCCGTAAGGATCATGTGTATGTGTTGGTAATATAATGTTTGTTGGTCACACCTGGTAAGCAAGAGGGGAGAATGAGTATCTGTTGAGCACTGTCACAGCATGTTGGTTATATAGTTGCATTGTTGATTAAATTGGATAAATATCATAATATTGTCTGTCATCTTGTTTATGCTCATTGTGAGCTTGCAAGTACATTCAATGTACTGGCCTGGCGTGTCATGCCAGATTTCAGGAAAGTCCTGTTGGAAAGGAGTGATGTCCGAGTGTAGACCGTGTCCACGTCGGTGTCCTTGTGCTATGGAGTCCCGCTACGACGTTGTTCCGCTGCCGAGTAGTTGTCATGATCGAGGCCCCTTTATGTTCACTAAATAATGTACATATTGTTCAGCCGCACCGTGTGTGCCGCTTGGCCTCGCTAACTGTTGTAATATGAACTATGTTCTGCTAGCATGAATAAAGCGGTTGTTTTATGTACCATGTTGTTGTGTGTTGCTAGAAGACAAGGTCTGTGGGCTGGCAATGCAGGGTAAACAGGTCGCTCTGAGCCTGGGTGCCACAACGCATGTCACCAAAAATTGTATCATTTGGTTCGTATCTCAATGTACTTTCAAATTATATTATTTTTGCAACGCATAACATATATTTTATGTGCGAAAATCATGGTCAATTATGACCCAGAATAAAAGGGAGACTAGTTAATGTGGGGTCGCTTTCATAATTGAAGGGTAAATTGATTTTGATTTTGATCCGATCACAGATCTTGGGCTCTCTCGTCCAATCCTAAATCCCTGCCGCACGCTCCTCTCCCTCTTCTCCATTGCAAAACCACCTCCTCTCCTCTCCATCATCTCCATTCCAAAACCACCTCCTCTCATCTCCCTCTTCTGATCTTCACCATTGCAAAACCACCTCCTCTCCTCTCCATCATCTCCATTCCAAAACCACCTCCTCTCCTCTCCATCATCTCCATTCCAAAACCACCGTCTCGCCTCTCCCTCTTCTGATCTTCTCCATTGCAAAACCACCTCCTCTCCTCTCCATCATCTCCATTCCAAAACCACTGAAAGAACATGTGGTGCCCCCATGTTTGTTTTTGGTAATTGATGACGGTCTCTATGGACTAATGGTTGTCTTGAGTTATATTTGAAGGATTTGTCCATAGGCTTTCCTTGAAGTCCATGTGTTGGTTTCAAGGAGTTTATGAGTTGACCAAGGTGCTATTAAGGAATTATCCAAAGATTGGTCATGTGAGTGTTGACCTTATTGCAAGCATGTCTTGAAGAAGAAGATTGTGTGATCATTCATGTTTACCTTCAAGACATCATCCAAATGAAGAGACTTGGGAAGATTCAAGGTTGATCAAGACTAAGTCAAGAGTGAATCAAGTTGATCAACTCAGAAAGCGTAGAAGATGTACCGAGAGGGATCAAGTGATCCCATGGTATGGTAAGCATTGTACATTGCACTTTGTGTACTAACCCATGGTCTATGTGAGAGTTTTATGTGGGGTTAGGTACGTGTCCATGGGCTTGCGTCAAGAGGCAGATATCATACAACCCATGGAAAGGATGACATCAAGTGGTGATCGTCATCAAGATTGCCATGTGCAAGTTCAAGTGGAGCATCACGAAGAGATCAAGTGCTTGAATCTTGCCATCCATTGTGGTGTCAATGGACTTGTGAAGATGTGCCTAAGAGTGGCTCGCCCATAGTGGACTATGGGGGAGCAATCATCTAGTCTTCATCGAGCCAACGCAATCAAGAAAGGTGGTCCAACTTGAGGGAGTCAAGATCGTCTTCATCTAGCTCAAGTGGACCATGTGCAAGGCAAAGGTTTGCCCTTGATAGGTTTTATTTTTTACCAGTCTCGTGGTGGTAGTTGGGAGACCGAGTTATAGGATCGTTTGACGTACTATCAAGGGGGCCTCTCAAGTTGGTAGTTTGATCATATCATTAGTAGAGAGCTCAAACCATTGCATCCTTGCATCATGTTTCTTGGTTCTTGTTGGGTTATCTTTGTGAGTCTTAGAGCTTATGGTCATCTTGATGACAAGCTTGAGTTCATCGAAAACGGAGTTCGCATGCGTCTTCTATGATGTTTTCGGCGTTGGAGGTTTTTCCGGTCTTATCCAATGAAGGTTTCTCACCATTTTCTTATGGAACTTTTCTAATTTGCTTATTCTTGAAATTTCTATCAATATTGTGTTAGCCCATGTCGTTAGCTTTCCAACAAACTTGGATTCGTTGAATTCGGAGTCCGTTTGCAAAAGTTGTGGCTGTTTTGGTAAAGGCTGTAGCGGTACTACCGCGACTAGAGCAGATGTAATTTTTTACTACCGTTCCGGAGCGGTACTACCGCGGTTCCTGAGCGGTAGTACCGCTCCAGAGCAGTACTACCGTGGCTCCTAAGAGGTAGTACCGCTCCAGACCAAAATCTCGTGTTTTGCTCAGCGGAAGTAGGCACAGAAGTATTTTTTTAGTACCGCTCGGAAGCAGTAGTACCGCTACCATTTGCGGTAGTACCGTGAGGTCGAGCGGTAGTACCGTGAGGACGAGCGGTAGTACCGCTCCAGCGGTTCTACTGGCCTTTTGCCTCCTCGCTGTTGTTTTTCTAAGGGGTACTACCGCCCTAGCGCTAGCGGTAGTACCGCTCCTTGGAGCGGTAGTACTGCTCTGTGCGGGCTGTGAGCACAACGGTTGGATTCGGGAGCTCCTAAAAAAGGGGGTCTTCTTCCCCATTCAACCTCATCCTTTGAGCTCGTGTTCTTCCCCCATTGTTGACCTTCTTCAAGCTTGCTAACTCTCAATCCCTCCAATGATTCTTGCTAGTTCTCGAGGGAAAAGAGAGAGGAGATCTAGATCCATGTTTCCACCAATCACTTTCTCCTCTAAGTGAGGGGAACCCCTTGGATCTAGATCTTGGAGTTCTTCGTGTTCTTCTTTCGTTCTTCCTCTCATTTTCCTCCCTAGCATTAGTTGCTTTGGTGGGATTTGGGAGAGAAGGACTTGGGCACTCCGTGTGCCCTTGCCATTGCATTTGGTGCATCGATTTGAGTTCTCCACGTGATACGTGGAAGTTACAAGTTGAGAAGCTTATTACTCTTGGGTGCTTGGTGCCCTTGAGCTTGTTCCTCTTGGGTGCTGTCGGTGTCAAAACCGGCGGATCTCGGGTAGGGGGTCCCGAACTGTGCGTCTAGGCGGATGGTAACAGGAGACAAGGGACACGATGTTTTTACCCAGGTTCCGGACCTCTCGATGGAGGTAAAACCCTACTCCTGCTTGATTAATATTGATGATATGGGTAGTACAAGAGTTGATCTACCATGAGATCAGAGAGGCTAAACCCTAGAAGCTAGCCTATGGTATGATTGTTGTTCGTCCTACGGACTAAAACTCTCCGGTTTATATAGACATCGGAGAGGGCTAGGGTTACACAGAGTCGGTTACAATGGGAGGAGATCTTCATATCGCATCGCCAAGCTTGCCTTCCACGCCAAGGAAAGTCCCATCCGGACACGGGACGAAGTCTTCAATCTTGTATCTTCATAGTCTGGGAGTCCGGCCAAAGGTCATAGTCCGGCCATCCGGACACCCCCTAATCCAGGACTCCCTCAGTAGCCCCTGAACCAGGCTTCAATGACGACGAGTCCGGTGTGAAAATTTTCTTCGGCATTGCAAGGCGGGTTCCTCCTCCGAATATTTCATAGAAGATGTTGAACACAAGGATAGTGTCCGGCTCTGCAAAATAAGTTCCACATACCACCGTAGAGAGAATAATATTTACACAAATCTAATCTGCTGACGTATTCCGTAGTGTGACATCACGCTACGGCCAAGCCTTTATTCTAATCGTTTTACTGTTCCACCTCAGCGCGTTTAGCGAGGCGGTTTCCTTGGCACGTCTTGTCAAAGCAGAGATCGTGTCCCCTTATTCCGGGATTCTCATCAATACGGGCATGGGTAACCCAACCGCGCCATTAACCGTGGCGCTTGGGAGATAAGCGAGTCTTATTAGGCCGGTGGGGGCTCATAGTTTCGGCCGCCCATATAAGGGGATAAGGATCCACC
The DNA here is from genome assembly GCA_021605145.1 of Aegilops bicornis. NCBI lineage: Eukaryota > Viridiplantae > Streptophyta > Magnoliopsida > Poales > Poaceae > Aegilops > Aegilops bicornis. Next base: position 455,013,224 of record CM038674.1, on the reverse strand, counting down.
CTTTCCATCTACGCCTTCTTCCTCTTTGCTTATCCATTCCTGCGCACTCGAGCTCCAGCGCCCAAGTCCTCACTTCCCACCTCAACCTTCTCCAATCATGTCCGGAGCGGGAGATAGATGGATGGCCTCCACCGTCACGGAGGGGCACATCAAAAAGTTGAGGAAGGCCGGATACTTGTCTAACAACATCGCGCACCGGCTTCCAGATGAGGGGCAACTCATCCCCACCCCTAGGCCCCGTGAGAGGGTCGTGTTTCTCCCCCATTTCCTCTGCGGACTGGGATTTCCTCTTCACCCGTTTGTCCGGGGGCTCAAGTTCTACTACGGCCTGGACTTCCACGATCTGGCCCCGAACTTCATCCTCAACATCCCGGCGTTCATCGTCGTGTGTGAGGTCTTTCTCCGCATCCAGCCCCACTTCGGCTTATGGCTGAAGACCTTCAATGTCAAGCCGAAGGTTGTGGGCGGCTGACAAGAGGAGTGCGGAGGCACCATGGTGGGCAAGATGGCCAACGTTACATGGCTCGAGGGCGCCTTCGTGGAAACCATCAAAGGGTGGCAATCGGGGTGGTTCTACATCACCGAGACGCGTGAACCTGAATGGGCAGCGGCCCCCGAATTCCGATCTGGCATCCCCACACGACTCACCTCATGGAAGGAGACGGGCCTGTCGTGGCGTAATTCGGCGGAGGTGACCGGTCTTCAAACCTGCGTCACCGTAGTCCTGGTCATGCTCTTCCGCCGGATCCTCCCGTGCCAACGGCGGGCTTTTAATCTGTGGGAATTCGACCCGGCCCAGCACCTAACCTTGCCCAGGCTCTTTGACACAACGTACGAAGATGCATGGAAGGTTCTTTTCAAGAGCTCCGAGGTTCACCCCCCCCCCCATTACCGAGGATCGCGGATTCTGCGCGAAGCATCAAGCCAGCGTGGTAAGCTCAATTTTCCCATTACGGGGTATTTGTTTTCCATAGTTTGACTCTATGCGGGATCTAAACTCCCATCCCTTTAACAGGACTGGCAGAAGAAGGCCGGACAGATCAACTGTCCGGCTCCTTTGCCCGAAGACCCAGCGGACGCCCGTTTGACAAAGCTGCTGGTTCCGGAACCCCACGTGGTGCCGGAGAAGAAGGCCAAGAAGATGGCCACGAGGACTCGAAAGAGTTCCCGACGCCTGGTGGTGTCAGACTCATCGCCTGACAACCCCGAGGCACCCTCCGCCTCTGAAGACGAGGAGGAGGAAGAAGAAGCCTCTCCCCCTCCAGCAGGGGGAGGAAAGAAAAGGAAGGTCGTCCGGACTGGGGAGGCCGGAGGGTCCAAGAAGGGGAAGACCCTTCTACCGGACTACGCCTCCGATGCCGAAGACGGCGGAGAGGAATGGCCATCCAGGGTCAAGCCCCTGGCAAAATCGTAAGTATCCGGATACCGGAATAGCTTATGGCGTTCCTCTATTGTACAGTACCTTCTAATGCCGAATTCAATTATGTAGTCCACCCAAGGCCCAGCTCGGCGATTCATCGAGCGGCTCCCTGGATTCGTCGGATGTGAATAGCGCTTCACTCCCGACGGCCTCCTCCCCTCGCCCTACGGATGATGCCGAGGTGGAGTCCCTAAAGGGACTAAACCAGGAGGAGGTGGTCCTAGAGGCGCCGCAAGGCGACCTCCCGGATTCCAGGCCCAAAGGGGACGAAGCCCCAGAGGGATCTAAGTCCGGCCCTGGGCCGGACACCGCTCCGAAACCTTCAGTGGTTCCGGAGTCCCAAGAACCCCTTCGCAAGAAGGGCAAGCCTACGACGCCGGCGGCCTCCGTCCAACCGGAGGCACCGGACAATTTGCTGGAGGTGCTTAACGGCGCCTCCCTCGACGAGGAGCACCTCACTGTTATGAGTGCGGTGATTCAGAAGGTTCAGTCCGCCAAGAGCAGGCTGACAGAAGCCTGTACCAGCCTGCTAACAGGCTTTGAGGTATGTATTTAAAACATGTAAAAATGTTACCACATAGACAGTAGCCCCTGATGCTCAGTTTGGTGTTCGGTAAGAAAAGCCGGACTGAGGATCTAAAAAGGATATACGCAGGAGTCTAACATAAATATGTCAATATGGGAATGCAGGCTGCGCTGCTGACCTCTGCCAGACCGATCATGGAGGTCGATGCATTGAAGCAGAGCCTCGAGCGGTCCGAGAACGAGCTCGGCCGTGCCATGAAGCAGCTCGAGGACAAGGAATGTATGTAATACCTTATGTAAGTATATAAAAAAATACCTGGTTGCGAATAATGACAGGACCAACGTGAATGTTGCAGGGGCCACAACCGAGGTGGCGACCCTGAAGGAAGCATTGTCCAAGGCCGAAGATAATGCGGCCGTGGAGCGCTCAGAGCGAGAGAAGCAAGAGGCGCAGGTGGCGGAAGTGCGGAAAGAGCTCGTTGCTCTCGTGAAGAGACATGAGAGTTTAGAGCGTGACTCGAACACTCGAGAGTCCGAGCTTGCCTTGGCACTTGAAAGCGCTAAATCTGCCAAGGCCGAAGCCCAAAAAGCCCTCCAGGAGATTGAGGCTATGAAAAAGATTGCGGCGGGTAAGGCATTCTTTATGCAAAGCAAGCACCTGAAAGTAAATTTCCTATTACTTACCCGAATCCGGAGCTCTCCAGGAGCATTCGCAGATCTGCCCCGCAGTGTATCCGATGCCGCCGCATTCTACTGGGCCGAGGAAGGGAGCTCGACCGAGAAGGTGTTCTGGTCCCAAAGATATCCGAGGCCGGACACCCGGTGCCCTGAGCGACCACCAAAGCGGCTGGTCGAGCTTCATAAGGCAGCCGAACAGGCCATGAAGGGCTCGATAGGCCGGCTGGCTCGGGAGGCCATGCCTTTGAGCTATTTTGGGCTGGTGCGGCGGCTGGTGGATGTCTGTCCACGGCTTGAAGTCATCAAGCCCTCCGTATGCATCGAGGGCGCCCGCAGGGCTTTTGCCCGTGCTAAAGTGCACTGGGGCAAGCTGGAAGCTGAGAAGCTGGTTAAGGATGGGCCACCGGAGGGGAAGGAGCATCGCAGGCCCGAGATGTATTATGAGGGCGTTCTGAAGGGTGCCCGTCTTGTAGCGAATGAATGTACCGGGGATGTTATTTTTGAGTAAACTCGCTCATGTTTATCCTGTGCGCTGAAAACTTGTTCATATGCGCTAAGCAACGCTTTTTGAATTTAAAATATTACCTTCTGTGCAGCCGTTTATTAAATCTGAGAGATGCAAGTCGTCGGCTTCTACCCCCATGCCACGAGTCTTTGGGGTGTTGGGATAAACCTGGCGCTCTTGTTCCCATTCTTGGGTCCATCTAGGGAGGCGCCAAAGACAACGTAACAAGACCATCGGACTTATAATGCTTTATCACTCTCACTTAGCCATAGAATTCTATAATTTTTAATTTCGGCGAAGCCCCTAGTATTCGGAAGACCGAGTTCGGGGCGCTATCCACGCCTAGGCCGGATAAATCCAGCTCCTTGCTCTAAGCGGCATAAGTCTTTAGGGACTCGAAAAACCTCTCGAACAGTGACCGGTCTCTCGCCCTATCATGACGGTCAGTTTTAGCTTTCTCTACTGAGGTGTTAACCCAGCTCAACTGGGGCACAATCGCAGTAGTTCTCCCAGCGCTACCTTAGCCGACATTGCGGAACGTAAGGTACCAAAACATGGGAGCCGGGCAAACCCTCGACCCAAGACATGATTCGGAGCCGATGCATATAGTGCTATAAGTTCGGGGTGCCGCACTCATGAGAGTGTTCGGTCTTCTCACACCGTATTATGGGGTACTTAAGCCCCTGGTGTATTGGCCGTACCAAAGTGTACGGTTGCATAATGTCATGACTGGACATATTTGTATAAAAATAAATGAATACAATAACAGACAAGAGTTATGTATTGCTTATTAAAAAGGGCTTCTATGAAAGCAGAACGATACAAATAGTGCGATAAGCAAGAGATGGGATTATTTGACATGTCCCCATCCAGGGGCAAGCTGCGAGACTTTAAATAAAACAGGTATTTAGCTCGTTATAGAGACCGCCGGGACATTTTACGTGGCTTGTTGTCTCCCTGGCTGTTGCATCGTGTATTCGGCGAGTGTATTGCCGGACAAGCCTTCCGAATAGTTGGGTCCTGAAAGTATATAAAAAAAGGGAACGGCAAAATCGGGAGCCCCTAGTGCGGTTGAGCCGCATTCTGGGCGTGCTGTGGTTGTGCCCCTCCCCTTATGCCCATGGTATTTCCAGAGCATAGTTATGTACGTGTGGTACCACTATCGCAATCTCGCGAGGGCTGGGGTTGGGGCCGCACTGCTATGCTTGCTCGGAACGTGCCAGCCGGTTTTGTTGTAGGTTACTTCGGGCGCGCTTGACGTTTTCCGGACGTTTAACAGCCGGAATGGAGAATTGCCTTGAGAGGCTACTTTGTACTTCTGCCGCCAGGGCTGCCGTGTGCTCCTCTGTTCGGAGAGAGTGTTTGGTGTTTCCATTGACCGTAATGACTCCGCGAGGGCCTGGCATCTTGAGCTTGAGATATGCGTAGTGCGGCGCCGCATTAAATTTTGCGAATGCGGTTCGTCCGAGCAGGGCGTGATAGCCACTGCGGAATGGGACTATGTCGAAGATTAACTCTTCGCTTCGGAAATTATCCGGGGATCCGAAGACCACTTCGAGTGTAACTGAGCCTGTACAGCTGGCTTCTACACCTGGTATGACGCCTTTAAAGGTTGTCTTTGTGGGTTTAATCCTTGAGGGATCTATACCCATTTTTTTGCACTGTATCCTGATAAAGCAGGTTCAGGCTGCTGCCGCCGTCCATGAGGACTCTAGTGAGGTGAAATCTTTCAATGATTGGGTCTAGGACCAATGCAGGGAATCCGCCGTGACGAATGCTAGTGGGGTGGCCCCTTCGATCAAAAGTGATCGGGAAGGAGGACCATGGGTTGAACTTTGGGGCGACTGGCTCCAACGCATAGACATCCTTGAGAGCATGCTTCCGCTCCCTTTTGGGGATATGGGTTGCGTAAATCATGTTCACCGTCCGCACTTGTGGGGGGAAGCCCTTCTGTCCTCTGTTGTTCGGTGGCCAGGGCTCCTCCTCGTCATTGCTATGTAGCCCTTGTCTCTGTTTTCGGCACTTAACTTGCCTGCCTGCTTGAACACCCAACAATCCCTATTGGTGTGATTGGCTGGTTGTTCGGGGGTGCCGTGTATCTGGCACGAGCGATCGAGAATCATGTCTAAACTGGATGGGCCCGGAGGATTTCTTTTGAATGGCTTCTTCCGCTGACCAGGTTTAGAGCCTCTGAATCCGGCATTAACTGCCGTATCCTCAGTATTATCGCCGTTAATGCGGCGCTTGTGCTTATTACGACGTGACCTGCCATTGTTGTCCTTGGTATCTGAGTTACCAGGGCTCTTGGTGATGTTATTGCTACGAGCTAGCCAACTGTCTTCTCCCGCGCAAAAGCGGGTCATGAGTGTCGTGAGGGCTGCCATAGATTTTGGCTTTTCCTGTCCTAGGTGCCGGGCAAGCCATTCGTCTCGGATGTTGTGCCTGAAGGCTGCCACAGCCTCTGCGTCCGGACAGTCGACTATTTGATTTTTCTTGATTAAAAACCACGTCCAGAATTGTTTGGCCGATTCTTCTGGCTGCTGGATTATGTGGCTTAGGTCATCGGCGTCTGGTGGTCGCACATAAGTGCCCTGGAAGTTGTCAAGGAATGCAGATTCCAGGTCCTCCCAGCAACTAATTGACTCTGCTGGCAGGCTGTTAAGCCAATGCCGATCTGGTCCTTTAAGCTTGAGCGGGAGGTATTTGATGGCGTGTAGATCATCACCATGGGCCATGTGGATATGAAGGAGATAATCCTCGATCCATACCGCAGGATCTGTTGTGCCATCGTATGATTCAATGTTTACGGGTTTGAAACCCTCGGGATTTGATGATCCATTACTCGTCTGCGTGAAGCATAGTGGGTGTCTGGCGCCTGATCGGGCTATATCGCGACGTAGCTCGGATGAGCTTTGTCTGTTGTGTTCGGCCTGGCCGTATTTGTCATATCCGGCGTGACGGTTACCGACACGTGACGTGGGGTGCCCACGCAATCCGTAGATTGATCTTGTTTGCCTTGCCTTATCCTCCAATATGTCTCGCAGGTCTGGTGTGTTTCCCCGTGCTCTGGTATTTTTTGAGCGGCGCCGGGGTGCGGCTTGAGTTGAGGGCGAAGGCCTTCTGTCGCTGACCCGCAGGGTGGCCGATCGGCCGCATCATACGTTGGTGATGTGGGTTTAGTTGCTTCCTCCTCTAGTTGGGGTAGCAGCCTGCGCTTTGGGTAGCTCTTGGAGGGGCATTCGAGTTTATACTCTTCGGCCGCCAGGACATCAGTCCATCTGTCGGCTAGCAAATCTTGGTCAGCTCTAAGCTGCTGCTGTTTTTTCTTGAGGCTGCTTGTCGTGGCCATAAGCCTTTGTTTGAAACGCTCTTGTTCGGCGGGATCCTCTGGCACGACAAATTCGTCGTCGTCGAGGCTTGCCTCGTCTTCGGAGGGAGGCATGTAATTGTCGTCCTCGACCTCCCTGTCTGCCGCTCTCTCATGAGGGCTGGCTTCTCCGTCCTCCTGCGCTGAATCCTGCTGGAGGGGGTTGTCTTCGGCACTGTCCGGGGTGTTGTTATCTCCAGTGCCGGACTCGCCGTTTTTGCTTTGGCGGGATTTAGAGCGGCGCCGCTGACGTCGGCGCTTAGGTTGCTTCTTGGAGGGGTCATCCTCCGTTTTTTCATCGCCATTCCCTGCTTTTGGGGTGTCCACCATGTATATGTCATATGATGAGGTGGCTTTCCAGTGCCCTATAGGTGCTGGCTCTTGTTCTTCTCCTTCATCGGCGTCCATACCGTCGATTTCGGAGTCGAAGTCGAGCATGTCGGTTAAATCGTCGACAGTGGCTACGAAGTGGGTGGTGGGTGGGTTTCGAATTTCTTCGTCATCCGCATCACAACCTTGCTGACCATAGTCCGGCCAGGGCTCTCTTGACAAAGAGAGGGACTTTAGTGAATTCAGGATGTCGCCAAAGGGTGAGTGCTGAAAGACGTCCGCGGCGGTGAACTCCATGATCGGAGCCCAATTGGGTTCGATCGGAAGGGGTGTGGAAGATCCGGAGTCCAGAAAGGAGTCCGGCACCTTGGAGTCACAGGCCTCACAAAGGACTAGGCTGGTATTCGGCTCGATCGCCGTAGAGATTGCAGCTTCTGAGGCGGCGTCCAACCGTTCCTCCCCGATTGGCGCGGTCGGCTCCGAGCTAAGGGTCGGAGCGGACACCTGAGCGGCGCTCTGAGCGCTGTCCGGCGGCAGAGCTAGATCATGCCCGTCGTGACAGTGCGGTGCGCTCGGCCGTGGCTCGAATCCGTCGAAGATCAAGTCCTCGCGGATGTCGGCCGTGTAGTTTAAGCTTCCAAACCTGACCTGATGGCCAGGGGTGTAGCTTTCGATCTGCTCCAGATGGCCAAGCGAATTGGCCCGCAGTGTGAAGCCGCCGAACACGAAGATCTGTCCGGGGAGAAAAGTCTCACCCCGGACCGCGTCGTGGTTGATGATCAAAGAAGCCATCGAGCCTAAAGGTGACGACACAGAGGAACTCTCAATGAAAGCACCAATGTCGGTGTCAAAACCGGCGGATCTCGGGTAGGGGGTCCAGAACTGTGCATCTAGGCGGATGGTAACAGGAGACAAGGGACACGATGTTTTTACCTGTGTTCGGGCCCTCTCGATGGAGGTCAAACCCTACTCCTGCTTGATTAATATTGATGATATGGGTAGTACAAGAGTTGATCTACCACGAGATCGGAGAGGCTAAACCCTAGAAGCTAGCCTATGGTATGATTGTTGTTCGTCCTACGGACTAAAACTCTCCGGTTTATATAGACACTGGAGAGGGCTAGGGTTACACAGAGTCGATTACAATGGGAGGAGATCTTCATATCGCATCGCCAAGCTTGCCTTCCACGCCAAGGAAAGTCCCATCCGGACAAGGGACGAAGTCTTCAATCTTGTATCTTCATAGTCCGGGAGTCCGGCCAAAGGTCATAGTCCGGCCATCCGGACACCCCCTAATCCAGGACTCCCTCAGGCGCCCTAGTGGGTTGGTGGTGTTCGGAGCTCAATCATTGTGGTGTAAAGCTCCGGGCAAGCATCGGGCTCTCCAATTAGGTTGTGGAGATCGCCCCGAGCAATTTTACGGGTACCAGTGACCGCCCCCAAGGGTTGCCAAAGTGTACGGGTTCGGTGACCGCCCCCAAGGGTCGCCATTTGTACGGTTTCGATGACCTCCTCAAGGTCCCTTAGTGGAATCACGGCATCTTGCATTATGCGAGGGCGTGAGGAGATTACGGTGGCCCTAGTGACTTCTTGGGGAGCATTGTGCCTCCACACCGCTCCAAACGGAGATTAGCATCCGCAAGGGTGTGAACTTCAGGATACATCATCGTCTCCGCGTGCCTTGGTTATCTCTTTCCCGAGCCCTTTACTTATTCACTTTACTTTGTGATAGCCAAATTGTTCTTTGTCATATATCTTTCTATCACATAGTTGCTTATTTTGCTTAGCGTAAGTTGTTGGTGCACATAGGTGAGCCTAGTTGTTTTAGGTTTTGTACTTGACAAATTAACCGTTAGGTTTATTCCGCATTTGTTCAAGCCTTTACCATAATTATTTTAAGGCGCCTATTCACCCCCCCTCTAGGCGACATCCTTGATCTTTCAATTGGTATCAGAGCCTCGTCTCTCTTTGTTAGGTTAACCGCCTAGAGAGTAAAGATGTCGACTAGAGGATTAGGATTCTCTGACACTCTTAGTTTCTATGGCATAAAATTTGATGTTTGGGTAATTCGCATGCTTAATCTCTTTAGGGTCATGGACCCAAATTTAGAGCGAATTGTAGATATGGGTTTTTCTCCTCCAAAGGATCCCCAAAGATTATCTTTAGAGGATGAGAAAAACTCTTATCTCAATGCTCAAGCTTCTAATGTGCTTTTCGATGCTTTGAGAAATGTAGTTATAGTTCAACTCATGCCGTTCCGAGATGCTCATGAGTTGTGGACGAAGCTTCAAGATAAATATGGTGTGTCCAAGATTTGTGGGGATGATTGTTCTCCCTCCACCTCCGGTCGTATAGTCTTCTCAACTTCTTCTACTTCACCTACATGTGGTTTGCCACAAGGTAATGATATGGTGAGTAGTGTTGGTCATTGCAATGATGATAGTATGCTTATTGTGGATGATCCTTCATCACTATATTATTGCAATGCTCCTTCTTTGGGCTTTAACACTTGTAGCACTCCAAATGTTTCACATGCTTGTGTTGATAGTCCTTGCATATCATGTAGAAATTGCTTGACTAAATATCATTATGATATGCTTGCTATGTCTTGTTGCCATGATAAAAATGCATGTATTTCCTCGAATTGTTGTGCTAACAATGTAGAGGAAACCCAACACTCCATGGAACAAGATGTGGTGTTTAATGGTGCCTCAAGGGTTCCTACACCATCATCTATTGCTTTTTGCCTTATGGCTAAGGCGTCAAAGGTATCTCCTACTTTGTACCCCAATATGTCTCTTGATGATGATGTTGATGCTAATGATGATGAGGATAATGATGAAGAGAATGATAGTGTTGCCTCCTTAAAAACTAAGGGGGAAATGATTTTTAAAGCTCTTCATAAAAATAAAATTGCTCGTTCCAACTTCATGGAAATAATGTCCATTGCCATTGATGGCAAGAAATACATTGAGGAGTTGGAATCTCATCTAGAGGAGCATGAGGTCACCATTGAGAAAATGGAAGCTCATGGGCGTGATTACGCAAATGAGATCGTGGAGCTATCTCAAGCTCTTGAACATGAACAAACCACCTCCAAATCTCTTGAGGAGACTTTTGCTCTAGAATTATCTTGAGTGAGGGAATCTCATGATAGAACTCTTGAGGTGGCCAATGATTTCAAAACTAAAAATGCTAAGCTTGAAGTTGCTCATGCTGGACTCCTTGAGGACTTTGAGCACCTCGAAAATGGCTCAAGGGTCATCAAGGGTGAGCTCATCAAACTCACCGAGTCTCATGCTCAACTTGAAGCTTCTTATTTAAAATAGCTTGCTAAGTTGCCCCCTCCTATTGTTGTTAATGATGATGCTTGTGCTACTAACTCTATTACTTGTGAAGCATCCATTTTGAAGGAGAATGTTGAGCTACGGGCTCAACTTGAGTTGCTATCTAGCAATTATGGGAAATTGGAAGAAAGCCATGAAAAGCTATCAAGCTCTCATGACGACCTTCTAGTATCCCATAATGTGCTAAAGATAGCTCATGAGGCCATGATTGCTAAGGTAACATCTAGTGAGCCTCATGTGGATACTAGCACCACTTCTAGTCAAAATACTATATTGCCATGTGCTAGTCCTTGTAATTCATCTACTCACAATGTTGGTACATCTTGTGATGAATTTCTTTCCTTGCCTTGTTGCTCTAAAGATGAAGCTTATACTTCCTCTAGTACTTGTGTTGAGACTAACCATGTAGAGGAAATCAAAGAGCTCAAGGCCCAAGTCACTTCTTTGAAGAAAGACTTGGAAAAGAGTCATGAAGGAAATCCACACTCAACAATATCTTGAGTGTGCAAAAATCCCCAATGACAAAGGTGGACTTGGATTCAACTCCAATAAGAAGAAGAAGAAGTCCAAGAGCAACAAGAAGAAGGGCCAAAAACAAGTCAAGAATTCGGCCAAGATTATTTGCTTCAAATGCAAAATTGAAGGGCATCATGTTAGATATTGCCCATTGAAGAAGAATGCCATTGGTGACAAGCAACAAGGGAATAGGCCACAAGTTCAATCTCATGCTCAACCTCAAGTTGAAGAAAGGCCACTTCCCAAGAAGACTCAAGTTAATGCCTCTCTTGTTGAGAAATCAAGTGAGAAGAAAATGAAGAGTAGACGTTGCTACTTATGTCGTGAGAAAGGTCACGTCGCTTCTTCATGCACTAGTGGTAACTTATCCAACCCAATGATTATTGATGATATCTATTCTCTTGGGAAGGATAAGGTTGGCAATGTGTTTGCCAAGTTTGTCGGTACTCAAAGTGGTGTCAAGAAAAGAACCATTTGGGTTGCCAAGCCTACTGTGACTAACCTCTTAGGACCCAACTTGGTTGGGGACAAACAAGCTCAAACTTGATCAATAGGTGTTGTTGGAGGGCATTGGAGACTTGGCTACATTATGAAGAATTAAGGGGACTTCATCATTCTTATTGTCTCAAGCCAAGTCAATTGGATTATCAAGTTTCTATCTTATATCCAATGTGCCTCCTTGGGGTAACTTGTACTTAAATTGTTTACATTGAAAGTTACTTGCCCCCCTTGCATGTTTTGGTTTTGTTCCTTGCATGTGTTTCTATATGTTGTGCTTCCAACTTTCTCATCTTGAGCAATCAAGTATGTGTTGTTGGTTTTCACATCATGTATGTGCGCGTCGCGCTTTGAGCCGTTTTTGCTTCTTGTTTGTATCCTAGTTGGCTCGTGTGAGAGATTAATGGAACATCCCATTTTGGGGGAGTGAAGTGCTTTGTGCACCTCACAATCCTATAAATGTTTGTACATGAGGAATACCATTTAGTATTGATTTTACAAGATTATCTAGTTGCTAGGTGGTATATCTCTCATGAGAAATTCAAATTCTAAAAATTCCATTGATTATCTCATGTTGGATCCTCTTATTACCTCTTGTTAAGTTCTTATTGGTATCACATTATGGGGGAGTAATATGCTATGTGCATATTACAAGCCTAGAAAATGTGTACATTTGAGATAGTGTCTCCTAGAATTGATACTGTAAAATATATTGTTCCTAGGTGACATGTTAGCTCTACAAGTGGCAATTTGCTTGTGTTTGTTGTGAAGATGATGTTGGATGTCCTTGTTATCTACCACCGGGATTTATTTTCAAATACTTCTTGTCTTTGACAATTGGTAGTTACTTATGTGTGGTAGAATTTGTTGATCATCTTTACTTTGGTTTTTGTCTTTATTTGCCTTTTCTCTTGCCAAGGTTTGTGTCAACTCCCGTTGTCTCCCCTACCACTTGTGGATCTTGTTTATTTCTTGTTCCTGTCTAGTGTTTTTTAGATATAGTGAAAGTGGTGATCCCACCTTGTGCATTTTGTATTCAAATGCAAATCCTATATAATGCACATCTTGTGGGGGAGCTATCCTATTTTCTTTAGAACACTCTTCTTGTGATCCTTATCAAGTGTGTTTTGGTGGAAGGCATGCCATTTCTTTTTGGTACTTTGTGCCATCAAGAAACTTTTTTGAGAGCTTGGTTTGTTTGGAACCATCCTCTCTTTGGGAGTTTGACATCTTTAGTTTAGTGTGTATCAATGGATATCTCACTCCTTGATGTATCTTTAATGATATCTTCCAAGTGATGATTTATCTATTTGGTATCCTTTTGTCTTGGCATTTCGTTTTCTTTTGGTTTCGGGTTTTGAATGTCTTGAGCATGCATGTTTACTTCATGTATGTTATTTGGCATGGTTTCTTTCTTTGACTCAATATATAGGGCAAACTCCACCTAGTCTCAATTTGGATGAGATGTGCATGAAATTCATTTTCATATCTATATGCAAATATTTATGTGGAGTTTGTCCTATGTATTGGTGTTTCTAACTATTTGGTCCCGATGAGTTTTGGTACCATTTTGTTTGTGTTGTTGTTCTAGGAACAATTGGAGATGCATTGGATACTCGGCTAATTCAAAAGGAAGGTTGTCACCATGTGCTTATTGGAGTCAAGCTAGGATGATCAATGAACTACTCTACCTTCAATTGGTTTCTACTACATCCTTCCAATGCTATCTCGGTAACAAGTATCATCATCTACTACATGCACACATTTATTGCATCAACCGCGTGTAGGTTGTATCATGGCATGTTATTCATTCTATCTTGTGATACTTGTTTCCTTTCTCAAAGCATCTTAACGATGATCTCATGTTGCTAGTTGTGATGTCTTTGATGGTTGTGTGGTAGGAATTCATCTATGTCCAATAAGACCATATCTAGCTATGTGTCATGCTTCCAAGCAAATATCTTATTGGTATATCTATGACTTCCTTTTGGATATCTTGTTCCTTCGTGTTGTAACTATTTCGGGTGTACATCCTTCTTTGTAGACATATATCATCATGATTTCGTCTACCTAGAACCTTATACACTTGGGAGAAATTACATCTCTAGATGATATCCTTTCTTTCACGTCCACCTTGTCTTTCTTTTGTTTTTTTATTTGGTGGCTCCGTGAAAGCTTTTGCCTTGAGTGCGTGTCTTCTATCGTTGCATCTTGATGCACTCTTGTGTGGTGAAGATTATTTTCCTCATGCTTATCTTTACAAGGCTTTTGCCATCTGAATTGGTATCCCTCGTCTTGATGAGGCTTTCATCTTCTATCTTCACCACGGGTTGTCACAAGCATATGTTGTTTATATGCTCATTAGTAAGCTTGTGAACCCATTTGCTAGTTGTGCGTGGGAATGATAGGCCTTGCACCGTGTGCCTCATTCTTTCAAGACTTTATTGATGCTTAATGCTCATCGTACATTAGTCTTCTCAAGTGCATTGCCTTTACTCACACACATCATTTTGGTTGAGCCCATTCTTAAGTTGCCTCTTTTACTTGTTGCTCAACCATGTGTTTGTTGCAAGTACTAGGCTTTGTTTCCTATATGCTCGCTTGCACTTGTTGTAAGTTTCTATTGATTTTGGGGAGCTATGATCCTATTTTGTGCACTTTGTATCCAAATACAAATATTCTTATGTGTGCACAAATCACGGGAGCTTCTCTAGTTTCTTTAGAACACTCCTTTGCCCACATCATAATATCCTTTATTCATGTGGCTCAGAGGATCTTTGGTCTAGTTATTTCAATTGATATCCTTTGATTGCTTGCTTCAATTGGTATCTTTTGATTTCTTGATTATACATCTCTCTTTGTTATGTCCTTGTGGCATATCATTCTTTAGCAATCTTTGTGCCTCAATATAGTTTGTGTTCCTCCAAGTATTTACCGTTGGATATGTGTATTGCATTCCACTTTCTTGTGAAGAAATACACAATTTATGGAGGACCACAATTTATAGATTTTCGCCCATTTTGGCAATCGATGCCAATGGGGGAGAAGTTTCAGAGAGTTTTGTGGAGAAGTCTATAGAGTTATCTCTTCTTGCTTTGGTTTTGTTCTTTAGCATTTGCATCTCATATGCATGCACTATTGGTTGTTGCATTAGATAGTGAAGCATAATTCCTTATATAAACTCTCTTGAAAGTGATTGTCATCAGTTACCAAAATGGGGGAGATTGAAAGAACATGCGTTGCCCCCATGTTTGGTTTTGGTAATTGATGACGATCTCTATGGACTAATGGTTGTCTTGATTTATATTTGAAGGATTTGTCCATATGCTTTCCTTGAAGTCCATGTGTTGGTTTCAAGGAGTTTATGAGTTGACCAAGGTGCTATTAAGGAATTATCCAAAGATTGGTCATCTGAGTGTTGACCTTATTGCAAGCATGTCTTGAAGAAGAAGATTGTGTGATCATTCATGTTTACCTTCAAGACATCATCCAAATGAAGAGAGTTGGAAAGATTCAAGGTTGATCAAGACTAAGTCAAGAGTGAATCAAGTTGATCAACTCACAAAGCGTAGAAGATGTACCGAGAGGGATCAAGTGATGCCATGGTATGGTAAGCATTTTCCATTGCACTTTGTGTACTAACCCATGGTCTATGTGAGAGTTCTATGTGGGGTTAGGTACGTGTCAATGGGCTTGCGTCAAGAGGCAGATATCATACAACCCATGGAAAGGATGACATCAAGTGGTGATCGTCATCAAGATTGCCGCGTGCAAGTTCAAGTGGAGCATCACGAAGAGATCAAGTGCTTGAATCTTGCCATCCATTTTGGTGTCAATGGACTTATGAAGATGTGCCTAAGAGTGGCTCGCCCATAGTGGACTATGGGGGAGCAATCATCTAGTCTTCATCGAGCCAACGCAATCAAGAAAGGTGGTCCAACTTGAGGGAGTCAAGATCGTCTTCATCTAGCTCAAGTGGACCATGTGTAAGGCAAATGTTTGCCCTTGATAGTTTTTCTTTTTTACCGGTCTCGTGGTGGTAGTTGGGAGACCGAGTTATAGGATCGTTTGCCGTATTATCAAGGGGGGCTCTCAAGTTGGTAGCTTGATCGTATCGTTAGTAGAGAGCTCAAACCATTGCATCCTTGCATCATGTTTCTTGGTTATTGTTGGGCTATCTTTGTGAGTCTTAGAGCTTATGTTCATCTTGATGACAAGCTTGAGTTCATCGAAAACGGAGTTCGCATGCGTCTTCTATGATGTTTTCGGTGTTGGAGGTTTTTCCGGTCTAATCCGATGAAGGGTTCTCACCATTTTCTTATGGGACTTTTCTCATTTGATTATTCTTGACATTTCTATCAATATTGTGTTAGCCCATGTCGTTAGCTTTCCAACAAACTTGGTTTTGTTGAATTCGGAGTCCGTTTGCAAAAGTTGTGGTTGTTTTGGTAAAGGATGTAGCGGTACTACCGCGACTAGAGCAGATGTAATTTTTTACTAACGTTCCGGAGCGGTACTACCGCGGTTCCTGAGCGGTAGTACCGCTCCAGAGCAGTACTACCGCGGCTCCTAAGCGGTAGTACCGCTCCGGACCAAAATCTCGTGTTTTGCTCAGCGGAAGTAGGCACAGAAGTATTTTTTTAGTACCACTCGCAAGCAGTAGTACCGCTACCATTTGCGGTAGTACCGTGAGGTCGAGCGGTAGTACCGTGAGGTCGAGCGGTAGTACCGTGAGGACGAGCGGTAGTACCGCTCCGGCGGTTCTACTGGCCTTTTGCCTCCTCGCTGTTGTTTTTCTAAGGGGTACTAAGTGGAAGTACCGCTCTGTGCGGGCTGTGAGCATAACGGTTGGATTCGGGAGCTCCTATAAAAGGGGGTATTCTTCCCCATTCAACCTCATGCTTTGAGCTCGTGTTCTTCCCCCATTGTTGACCTTCTTCGAGCTTGCTAACTCTCAATCCCTCCAATGATTCTTGCTAGTTCTTGAGGGAAAAGAGAGAGGAGATCTAGATCCACGTTTCCACCAATCACTTTCTCCTCTAAGTGAGGGGAACCCCTTGGATCTAGATCTTGGAGTTCTTCATGTTCTTCTTTCGTTCTTCCTCTCATTTTCCTCCCTAGCATTATTTGCTTTGGTGAGATTTGGGAGAGAAGGACTTGGGCACTCCGTGTGCCCTTGCCATTGCATTTGGTGCATCGGTTTGAGTTATCCACGTGATACGTGGAAGTTACAAGTTGAGAAGCTTATTACTCTTGGGTGCTTGGTGCCCTTGAGCTTGTTCCTCTTGGGTGCTTGGGCGCCCTAGACGGTTGGTAGTGTTCGGAGCTCAATCATTGTGGTGTAAAGCTCCAGGCAAGCGTCGGGGTTTCCAATTAGGTTGTGGAGATCGCGCCAAGCAATTTTACGGGTACCGGTGACTGCCCCCATGGGTTGCCAAAGTGTACGGGTTCGGTGATCGCCCCCAAGGGTCGCCATTAGTACGGGTTCGGTGACCACCTTCAAGGGTCCCTTAGTGGAATCACGGCATCTTGCATTGTGCGAGGGCATGAGGAGATTACGGTGGCCCTAGTGGCTTCTTGGGGGGCATTGTGCCTCCACACCGCTCCAAATGGAGATTAGCATCCGCAAGGGTGTGAACTTCGGGATACATCGTCGTCTCCGCGTGCCTCGGCTATCTCTTTCCCGAGCCCTTTACTTATGCACTTTACTTTGTGAAATCCATATTGTTCTTTGTCATATATCTTGCTATCACATAGTTGCTTATCTTGCTTAGCATAAGTTGTTGGTGCACATAGGTGAGCCTAGTTGTTTTAGGTTTTGTGCTTGACAAATTAACCGCTAGGTTTATTCCGCATTTGTTCAAGCCTTTACCGTAATTATTTTAAAGCGCCTATTCACCCCCCCCCTCTAGGCGACATCCTCGATCTTTCAACCACTGTCTCGCCTCTCCCTCTTCTGATCTTATCCATTGCAAAACCACCTCCTCTCCTCTCCATCATCTCCATTCCAAAACCACCGTCTCTCCTCTCCTCTTTTCTATTGCAAGACCACCGTCTCTCCTCCCATCTTCCAAAGCTAGCACCGGACCACTCAGAAGGACATCTATGGAGAGGATGCAAGAATGAATCAGCAGATCGCCGGCGTGCCAGTGCAAAGTTAGCCAGGTTGAAGGAGATCCTTAGTTGGTTTGACAATGAGTGGGAGATTTCGAGGACGGTGCGGGCCATGTGGCAATGTATGCGAAAGAGCGAGACGGCGGCGCTGAGGGCGGCGATGTACATGTACTCCTCGGCGGCAGCCACGCCGCAGTCCTCTGAGTTCATCGAGTATCTCCTATGGGCGATGGAGCAGACAGATTCGCCCGAGGCGACAGTCAGGCGGAGGTGGTGGGCCTACAGGTCGAAGGTCGAGCACCCAGAGGACAATGAATCGATCGAGTATGGTGTGCCGTTCGTGAGGGTACAGAGCCAGTCGGAGCCATAGGAGAATTCGTTCTCCCACCGCAAGAGGAGGCCGGATGGCGCGACGTCGCTTCCCCGCCGTTCTCCACGGTTCCCTCGACGCTCGCCTCGTTTCAACAGCGGTGGTAGGGTTTAAGGTAAGCTTCACACTAACCTAATCTTCCACCTACTCATGCTTACAATCAGTGTGACGCTAATGAAAATCATGCTTACAATCAGTCTCAGAGTACTACGCCAATCACCCTAAAATAGCTCTGGACCTTTGGGTCAAAGTTGTGACACAGTGTACAAATAAAGAAAAATAGATTGGTGCTTCTTTCAGAAAAGAGTACTCCCTAGAAAACTGCCAATATAAACTACTAGTATTTGGTTAGAGGATTTGCTGCCGAAAAAGATCCGTCCACAAAGAGCGCCACACATCCCACTGGTGGTGGTGGATGCCAATGCGTGCATGCATCATGGTTGGTGTTGGTAATTTTTACTTGGCACACCTCGCAGTCTTCATATATGACGGTCCCATACATACATTTGTGCAGTTCCACCAAAATGCAGCTGCATAACCCTGTTTGCACAGATAATGAAAAAGAGTGATTACATTATACTGGCACTAGTTGATGAAACACACAAAATAAATAAAAGAAAATATTGGGATAGTATCATAGTATGCCATGCTGCGAGGGCGAGATGGGCCCTACGACGCCTCCTCATAATGCACGCCTCATCTTGGACATCGTCCCAAGTCTCCCAGATACACCTTCTGCCAGTGATGAACATCAGTGTATAGCGGTAGTACAAGGAAGTGCCTTGAGACATTCAAATCTCTATTTTTGTACATATCAACTAAAATTAACCACCCCAGTTTGCAGAAACGCTTAAACATTAACAATGGGAGTAGTTGATGAAACATACTTTAACAAAGAGAAGCACTTTCTTTATCTACATTGGAAATGAAATGATAGAGATGAAACTCGCTCTATTTTAACTGTATTATTACTTCATTTTATCAGTGACACTAGGGTCGAAAGGTGGCAAACGAGGTGTACCGCAAGGCCGCAAGGATGGAGGCCGGGGTGCTTAGACTGGGATGCTGAAGCTGGCTCTTTCAGTCACCAACATTGATGATTCAATTCATGGGACCTTTTGGTGCAGTTCACCTAAAATGAATCAATGTCCCGTGAGCTAGCAGCTTCTTCTTCAATATTTTTTTAAGAAAAGGGCTCCAGCCCCGGTTCCATTTCCATCAGAAAACGGAACCCACAGAGCTTCTTCTTCATTAGTTGCAATAAAATTGAGCAACATCAAGGTTGGTTGTGAAGCTCCTGGAATGCTCAACTATAATTTGGATATCATTTGTGCAGTTCAACTAAGATCAAGCGTGAAATGTATATCTCTGTTTGCACAAAAAAGGTGGAAAGGAGGGTGACTAACAAGTGATGAAACATGCATCAAATGAAAAGAAGCATGTTCCTTATCTGAATGGCAATCCTACAAGGACAGTAGCAATTTATAAAGAAGTGGCATTGCTAGATATTAGTGTGGGCATTAGGATTAACTATGACAACCGTTAAATACGACATTACTTTGGGCGCGGGAGAGTAGGCGGACCAGGACAGTTGCATTTCTAACGAAAAGAACCAACTTATCTGGGTTGGTCCCATTTTTGTTCGGTATAGCCACCTTATACTGTGTGAGGCTAGCAAATCTAGTGCTGGACTTACTCTGTTGACTTGTCCCCCAGTCCCCACTTTCTTTCCTTTTTCAACCAATAGATCGGGTTTATATTGAGTTTGTACCGCGTTTCCCTTTATTTCCCTATTAGACCTAGAGACCAGTTGGATAGCCAGTCTCTGTTACTTTTCGCCCCCATTATTTCCTCTTTCGATCAAGTCCTAGATTCAGGTAACAAATCCTCCCCCACCCCCACCCCCTTTCTTCCTTGTTTGTACCAAGTAGTACTAGATTCGAGTGCATGAACTAGTTTTAGCTCTTATACGTAAAAAAGTTAGGTGGTTTTCGAACAGCCGATCGGTCCTATCTACGAGGGGGCCTGAGAAATAGTAAAAGATACAAATGCAGCGACGTCAGGAGCTCGGGAAGTAGAGCAAGGCCGGTTTCAAAGGAAGTTATACCTGATGGTCGCCGGGATGTCGCTAGGTGGGTGGCGGGAGGCCGGATCTGCCCACACTACGGCAGCGAGGAAGAAGGGGTCGGAGGCCCTCCCTCGCCAGCGGTGCTTGGGAGACAACAGCAAGGCAGGCTGATCGGGACGCGCCCAACAGTGGTTTAGAGCCGTCGCCGAGGACGACCACGTGAACGTTGCACCTTCTCACCTTCCCTGACAGAGAGGATCCGGCTGGATCTGTGACCAGCGGTGAGCAGAGAGAGAGTGTGTGTGTGGCCACCGCTGTCGTGTTTAGATCTGGAGAGGCCGAGACAGTATGAAGAGAGCAACACTAGAAAGCAAGCGCGGAGGCTCCTGCCTATATAGTGGAGTAGTACTAGTTTTCTTTTGTCTACCGGAGCCGGCTTGACCTCGTCAATGACTGTCGAGAAGTCTTCATGCACGTGGCCCGGAGGCGCCGTTGTCGTCATTGTGATCTGAAGCGCCGGATTATAACATATAACACGAAAAAATGCCACATGACAGGAAATCATAACCTCACTGCCCAAAGGAGACAACATGAATCCCGACGGACAAACTAGATGAGGAACAAAGCTCAAATTAAAGATAAACTCATAGAAAAGGGGTCCGTCGATAGATGTCCTAATTAACATAGCCGGCTTGACCTAGATGGCAGCCGAGTAGTCACTGTTCGTTTATGTGCCCCCAATGACTAGCCCAACTCGCTGTTTAACCCTCGCAGTGATCCAAAGCACATGACACCTAATTTTGCGAGATGACAAGAAACCTTTTTTTAGTTTTCTCACCACAACTACAACCATGTACAACACAGCCTGCACGATATGTAGACGATAGCCAACACAGCCTGCACTAGTATTTCTTACATTTCATCTTTTAGTTGGTATAGTACTACCACTCGTTTCTTCACATTATATACGTACAATATATATGGCCAACATCATATAGCTAGCAATTTAGTTGTCAAAGAATTTCAGGGTGCTTAGTTTTGTCAAAGAATTCTGTGGTGCTTAGTTTTATTTAAGGGGTGGGTTGTCGGACACCATTATTGTGACTAGCCTTTTAATAGTACTATATGCATAATTTGGCATTTAGCGCTCTATATGTACCACCTTTTTAAAATTTCAAGTTTTGCTCCATGGCGCAATCCATCGATACTACTGTTGTACAAAAGTATACATTTTTTAAAAGGCTAGAGGGCGGGCCAGTCTAGCTTGGTCGGTTTCACGAGAGGTGAGGGCCTTTGTGATTTGACGGCTCATTACTGCTGGAAGGCGGGGCCTTGTGATTTGACTTCTCGTATAAATGCGTCGATGACCTGATCGAGGAGGAGCAAAGAACCGTGCGGTATACTCAAGTTTTCCACTGGAGTAGTACTGCAATGGAGGAGCACGAAACACAGCAGCCTAGTGCCATATGGCGATAAAAATGATCTAATTTGCTAGTCATCTCATTGTTAGCATTGTTCTATTCATTCCCTAAAAAAACCATTGTTCTGTTCATGCCTCGCAGAGAACATGACACGTGCGGCGAAACACCCGAAGCAAACGATGAAACACAACAGCAAAAGAAGAAGGAAGATTATCACCCCAAATGATCAAATTCGCCGCGGAGTCGTAACCGCTTCTTCATCGCCTCCACGACCTCCATCTCCTTGCGCGTCTCCTCCGCCATCTTCTTCATTCTCTCCATGACGCGGGATTTCTCAATGCGAGCCTTCATCATCTGTTCCACGGCCGCATTACGTACCTTGACAGCAGCCGGGTGCTCGATGTGGAGCTTTGCCAACTCCTCCTTCTATTCCATGACGAGAGCCTGCAGCATCTTCATCGAGGAACTACTATTCTCATGCAGCTTCTTCCAGCCGACGTTCTTCTCCTTTAACAGGTTGATCTCGTGGCAGAGCTTCACCTTGTCCTCCTAAAGTCGCAGGATTTCGCCGGTCGCCTTCTTCTTCGAGGCAATGCTCTTCTTTAGCAGCATCACCAAGCCGGCGGTCAACTCCCCCTGCTGATTGAGCTCAGCGGGCATGTCGTCGAGGCTCTCCTTCAGCAACTCCATCAAGCCTTGGATGAACTCCTTCTGCTTATTGAGGTGCTTATTGAGCTGATCGGGCATGCCATTGAGGGATAGCGACTCCAGCTCCGCCGACTCGGCATGTTCGGCCAGTGGCTAGGGCGCCCAGGAGCCATCGCTTTGCCTGTGAGAGATCTTCGAGGTCTCTGCGTGGCGGCGAGCCCTCTTTTTTTTCTGCAGCCTTGGTTGCCGCCTCCCTTGTTATGAGTAGTTCTCGACCTAGAGCTCGCTCACCGCCATGGCAACGATTTTACGAAGAAGAAGCACTTATGAGGAGGAAAGGTAGAGTTATTTTTGGTTAGGTAGTTCCCCTTTTTATAACCTAAGTACTAGCACTAGTACTAATACCTGCATAGTGGGAACACGTTCAGGTTTTGTACGTACTAGTAGGTGTGAGCAGGCTTTCGAATGTGATGGGAACAAGGTAAAGATTAATTGATGGTTTTGGTTTCGAGGCCTGAAACAGCTCCCGATGAGTTTAGCAGAACATAAATTTCAAGTACTACACTGCTCTGCTCAAATGCGTAAATATTATGTTACTGTCAAAAATTGGCATAAAATACGAAGGACACCAATGGAAGTACTACTAGCAACCCACGATTTAACTACTCGCATGCGCGCAGTGGAGTAATAATGTCTTTCTTCCGCCCTCATGTCCACTCAATTTGCATGCGCTGTATTAATTGACCATCAATGAAGTGAACGACTTTACACGCGTCAAATTATCACATGGGGTGGATCTTGGTACAAAATTGTGTCCGCCCGTGTACCCGCGTGTGCGTGTGATGACCCACAAGTGTAGGGGATCTATCGTAGACCTTTCAATAAGTAAGAGTGTCGAACCCAACGAGGAGCAGAAGGAAACATAAGCGGTTCTCAGTAAGGTTTTCTCTGCAAGCACTGAAATTGTAGGTGATAGATAGTTTTGTAATAAGATAAATGGTAACGAGTAAAAAGTAAATAAAGTGCAGGAAGGTGGCCCAATCCTTTATGTAGCAAAGGATAAGCCTGGACAAATTCTAATAATGAGGAAGGAGCTCCCGAGGACACATTGGGAATTATCGTCAAGCTAGTTTTCATCACGTTCATATGATTCGCGTTTGGTACTTTGATAATTTGATATGTGGGTGGACCGGTACTTGGGTACTGCCCTAACTTGGACAAGCATCCCACTTATGATTAACCCCTATTCTAAACATCCGCAACTACAAAAAGAAGTATTAAGGTAAACCTATGGATCCAAATCAGCCCCTAACAAAGCAACGCATAAACTAGGGTTTAAGCTTCTGTCACTCTAGCAACCCATCATCTACTTATTACTTCCCCATGCCTTCCTCTAGGCCCAAATAATGGTGAAGTGTCATGTAGTCGACGTTCACATAACACCACTAGAGGAAAAGATAACATACATCTCATCAAAATATCGAATCTAATACCAAATTCACATGACTACTAATAGCAAGACTTCACCCATGTCCTCAGGAACAAACGTAACTACTCACAAAGCATATTCATGTTCATAATCAGAGGAGTAATAATATGCATAAAGGATCTGAACATATGATCTTCCACCAAGTAAACCAATTAGCATCAACTACAAAGAGTAATCAACACTACTAGCAACCCACAGGTACCAATTTGTAGTTTTGATACAAGATTGGATACAAGAGATGAACTAGGGTTTTGAGAGGAGATGGTGCTGGTGAAGATGTTGATGGAGATTGACCCTCCCGATGAGAGGATCGTTGGTGATGACGTTGGTGATGATTTCCCCCTCCCGGAGGGAAGTGTCCCCGGCAGAACAGCTCCGCCAGAGCCCTAGATTGATTTCGCCAAGGTTCCGCCTTGTGGCAGCGGAGTTTCGTCCCGTAAGCTTGCCCATGATTTTTTTCAGGGTAAAAGTGATGATATAGCAGAAGATGGACGCTGGAGGCCCAACAGGGGGCCCATGAGATAGGGGCGCGCCCTATAGTGGGGGGGGGGGGGCGCCCCCTATCTCCTGGATAGGGTGTGGGCCCCCTGGCCTATTTCTTTCGCTCAGAAATTCTTATTAATTCCAAAAAGTTGTTTCGTGGAGTTTCAGGACTTTTGGAGCTGTGCAGAATAGGTTTCCAACATTTGCTCCTTTTCCAGCCAGAATTCCAGCTGCCGGCATTCCCCCTCTTCATGGTAAACCTTGTAAAATAAGAGAGAATAGCCATAAGTAGTGAGATATAATGTGTAATAACAGCCCATAATGCAATAAATATTGATATAAAAGCATGATGCAAAATGGACGTATCAACTCCCCCAAGCTTAGACCTCGCTTGTCCTCAAGCAGAAGCCGAAATCGAAAAATATGTCCACATGTTTAGAGATAGAGGTGTCGATAAAAATAAAATACGGACATGAGGGCATCATGATCGTTCTTATAACAGCAACATATATAGATTTTATCATATGATTTCTTATGCTCAAGTAACAAACAATTCACAATGTCAAGTATGGTTCAAAAACTTCATTGGGAACTAACAAACTATAAACTCAGTCATTGAAACAATTGCAATTTATCGTAAAATCAGAAAGAGTCCATAATAGAGCTTTTCAGCAAGCTCACATACTCAACTATCTCGTAGTCTCCTATAATTGCTAACACTCACGCAATACTTGTGGTTATAGAGTTTCAAGGACCTTTGAGAAAGATAGGGGCTTATTGTGTTGCCTCCCAACGTATTCACCTTTAGGTGATGTCAACAATAATGGCCCATGCTAACTTACATCCAATTGGATATATGCATCATGATCTTTCAAACACGAGGGGCTTGCAAAAGGATAAAATGAAAAAGGGGAAAGGTGAGGATCACCTTGACTCAAGCATAAAGTAAAAACATAAAGTAAAAGATAGGCCCTTCGCAGAGGGAAGCAGAGGTTGTCATGCGCGTTTAGGGTTGATGCACAAAATCTTAATGCAAAAGAACGTCACTTTATATTGCCCCTTCTATGTGGACCTTTATTATGCAAACCGTCGCTTTTATTACTTCCACAACAAGTTCGTACAAAGCTTATTTTCTCTGCACTAATAAGTCATGCATATTTAGAGAGCAATTTTTATTGCTTGCACCGATGACAACTTACTTGAAGGATCTTACTCAATGCATAGGTAGGTATGGTGGACTCTCATGGCAAAACTGGGTTTAAAGATAATTGGAAGCACAAGTAATATCTCTACTTGGTGCAAGGAGTTTGGCTAGCATGAGGGGTAAAGGCAAGCTCAACATGTTTGGAAGGTCAATGACAATATACTTTAACTAAGATGTCGGAAAACATAAACCATTACGTTGTCTTCCTTGTCCAACTTCAACTCTTTTAGCATGTCATACTTAATGAGTGCTTCACAATCATAAAAGATGTCCAAGATAATATATTTATATGTGAACCCCTCTTTCCCTATCACTTCCTATTAATTGCAACGATGACCAAGGCTACGTTCATCAACTCTCAACAATTTTTATGCCTCATACTTTCTATGTGTGAAGTCATCACTATCCATAAGATCAATATGAACTCTTTTATTCTTTCTACTTTCTCAAGATCATAGCAACATAGCAAAGCCCTTGACTCAACACTAATCTTTATTATAGATAGCTCACGGACTCAAATACATAAATAGATCACAATGCAAAACTCAAAACTACTTGAAATCAAAACTTGAATCTACTAGATCAAGATACTACTAAAGGGATCGAACTAAATAAAGCGGTAAAGATAGGAGTGTGATGGTGATACAATACCGGGGTACCTCCCCCAAGCTTGGCAGTTGCCAAGGGGAGTGCCCATACCGATGTGATTAGGTCCTCGGAGGTGGTGATGGTGGAGCTGTTGCATTTTTCTTCTCTAGCTTGCATCTGAGGCTAAAATTTTCCTCCCTTGGATCCTCATTCTCGAGCTCAAGTTTCATTATCTTTTTGCATAATGCTGCCTTGCTGTCCTGCAAAAACGAGGTGGGATAGCTTGGACCTTAGAGAGGCTTGACTTCATGAACTCCACATGCATATACCCAGGTTGCGGTAGTGGATCGTCCCCTTCATCAGATCTTGTCTCCTCCTTTCCCTTTGGATCATAGTATTCTTCTTCCTCCGTGGTCCAGCCATAATGTTCCACATCCCCATATACTTTTGGGTTTGCGATATAATCAGCCATGTAGCTCTCCCCCTCCGAATCTTGGGACGACATCTTGCTCTATTCTGCAACAGGAATAGCTCAAAACAAAAACAAAGGATATTTGCGCGATACGGTGGTCAAAACCTTCAGGAGTATATATAATGAATTTTTACCGACCAAAATACGTAACGTGCAAGAAAACGGAATCCGGGAGGCACACGAGGTGCCCACGAGACAGGGGCGCACCCTACAGGGGGGCGCCCTCCACTCTCGTGGGAGCCTCGTGTCCCTTCCGGACTACTTCTTTCTTCCTAAAATTCTTAAATAACCCAAAACTGATAAAAATTGCCTTTCGAGTTGTTTTGGAGTCGGTTTACTTACCGTACCACATACCTATGCCTTTTCGGAGTCTGAAATGTTCTGGAAAGTATCCCTTATGTATTCCTCAAGAGTTACGGTTTCAATAATATTAGTGAGGGAGTCCTGGATTAGGGGGTGTCCGGATGGCCGGATTGTGACCTTTGGCCCGACTCCCGGACTATGAAGATACAAGATTGAAGACTTCGTCCCGTGTCCGGATAGGACCTTCCTTGGCGTGGAAGGCAAGCTTGGCGATACGATATGTAGATCTCCTCCCATTGTAACCGACTCTGTGTAACCCTAGCCCTCTCTTGTGTCTATATAAACCGGAGAGTTTTAGTCCGTAGGACGAACAACAATCATACCATAGGCTAGCTTCTAGGGTTTAGCCTCTGCGATCTCATGGTAGATCAACTCTTGTACTACCCATATCATCAATATTAATCAAGCAGGAGTAAGGTTTTACCTCCATCGAGAGGGCCCGAACCTGGGTAAAAACATTGTGTCCCTTGTCTCCTGTTACCATCCGCCTAGACGCATAGTTCGGGACCCCCTACCCGAGATCCGCCAGTTTTGACACCGACATTGGTGCTTTCATTGAGAGTTCCTCTGTGTCGTCACCATCAGGAAGGATGCCGCACCCCGTCTTTAAAGAAGGCGCTGTTGCTAAAGGAACTTTGGCTATCAGCCAAACTCTCCGGCTAGGTGGTTTTCTAATGACCGCCTGTTAGGCCGCCGCGCCGACGATGACTTCTCGGGTCGTCGAAAGCGATCTCCACGTCAACTCGGAACTCGCCGAGCAGTTAGATCCGATGGAGCTCTCTTCCTTAAACAAGCTCTTGGATCGCATCGCCGCCCTGGGAGTCGCTACAGACTACAATCAGATTGGGCTTAAACTCGATCCGAGAGAGATTGACTCTCCCCAGGTCACCCACCACGTCGAAGTGGTGGAGGAACAATGCGGCGAATCTTCACCCATCCTAAGGACCAGATATGTCCGGATTCCTGATCCCTCCAAGCCGGATACCCGCGGAGGGGAGGACGTCACTCAAGCCCTGAACCTAAAGTCAGGCAGCGGGCCTGATTCATTGGACAACATCCAAGAACCCAAGCTTCCGAGTTCGGAAATTTCTTGGCCCCTGAGTCTCAGATTGGGCGAGGTTCCGGATTTAACTCCACCCGCCCACCCAAGTATAAGGGATCTATCTCAAATTCGGCAAGAGCCCAGAGAAACAGTACACCATTACTGGGCCAGATTCCTCCTGGTTATGAACAGGATAGAGGATCGCCATGAGGGGATGCAATTTCATTCTTCTGCAATAACTGCACGGACATCGGGATCCTCAACACCATAAGTCGCCGTGAAATTACACGCTTCGCCGACTTGGCATCCATAGTACGGAAATACTGTGTGACAAAAAGCGTTCGAAGAACCGAAACAAAATTCTGGGACAATCCGGCCCTGAATACAATCCTGCATCGAAATAAAGGGCGATTATCGCTGTGCACCGGGCCGAACAACAAAAACAAAACCTCTATAGGGTATGGAACCGTCTTGGAGGGATGGCTCAATGGACCCTGTAAAATTCATAGTACAGAGGGCGTCACACCAACTCATAGCCTTAGAGCATGTTGGATACTCCGGCAGGTGGCCAGAAGTGGTGAGGAGCTTCTAACTCCAGAATCCGCAGAGCATCACCCCAGGAATACCAGTACGGTATCAACAGTCTTCGATACTTTTGCATCAAACAATGTGCGGAAACGAACGCTCCGCAACCTTACCGAAGTCTACCAGGTAGCAACAATAAACCCATGGAGTGACACGGCTATTACCTTTAATGCCAGTGACGAACCTAAATTCAGGACAGACCGAGCACCAGCCGCACTGGTCCTCAGTCCGATAGTGGACGGATTTCGGCTTACCAAGGTACACATGGACGGTGGCAGCGGATTGAACTTCATTTATGAGGAAACCATTCGAAAAATGGAAATAGACTGGAGCCGCATTATGCGAAGCAACACAACCTTGAGAGGAATAATCCCCAGTCGGGAAACGTGTTGTACAGGAAAAATCACACTGGATGTGGTGTTCGGCATGCCGGATAATTACAGATCCGAGGAGGTCACATTTCAAGTGGCCCCGTTCGGCAGCGGATACCAGGCTCTGTTAGGGCGAGAGGCATTCACAATTGTTCAAGCTATACCCCATTACGGGTACATGAAGCTCAAAATGCCCGGACCCAACAGAATCATCACTCTTGCTAGTGATCCGGACATAGCGCTCGCCGAAAACAAGACAGCCGTGACCGCCCTTGAGGCATTATCCGAAGCCCTAGAGGCCGAGGAACTAACTGCGCCGCGCTCCACGGTGGACAGGGACGACGTGATACTCGACAAAAGATCCAAGTCCACCTCCTTTACACCGGCAGTCAAAATAGTCAAGTTCCAAGTCCATCCAACGGACCCTACAAAAACGGCCTCCATCGGGGCACAATTAAACCCTGATGTAGACGCCGCACTACGAGAATTCCTACGTGAAAATTGGGACATTTTTGCCTGGCACCCTTCAGACATACTAGGAATCCCATGCAGGCTGGCCGAGCACAACCTGAACATCCTAAAAGGATTCAAGCCTGTTAAGCAGGCTCTTCGGCATTTCTCTGAACCTAAGAGACAAGCCATGGGAGAGGAGCTAGCCAAACTATTGGAAGCCGGATTCATCAGAGATATAAAACATCCGGACTGGCTAGCAAACCTGGTGATGGTACCAAAGAAGGACAAATCCTGGCGCCTATGTGTCGATTTCAAAGACCTCAACAAGGCTTGCCCAAAGGATCCCTCCCCCTCCCACGCATTGATCAAATCATCGACGCAACCGCAGGACATGATTCATTGTGTTTCCTCGACGCATACTCTGTCTACCACCAAATTAAGATGGCAAAGTCAGACCAAGCCGCAACGGCATTTATCACCCCATACGGCCCATTCTGCTTCAACACAATGCCCTTCGGCTGAAAACGCCACAAGAACATATCAACAAGATGATTCAGACATGTCTGGCCAACCAGATCGGCAAAACAGACAGTTGAAGCATACGTGGATGACGTGGTCGTCAAAACCAAGCATGTCGAAACTCTAATAGACGACTTGAGGCTCACGTTCGATAACCTCTGAACATACGACATTAAGCTTAACCCAGAAAAATGCGTTTTCGGCGTACCAGCCGGAAAGCTCTTGGGCTTCATCGTATCCTGTAGAGGAATTGAAGCAAACCCAACCAAGATCCGAGCTCTGTCACAATTGGATATTCCAAAGGACCTCAAACAAATACAAAAATTGACTGGATGCGTGGCGGCTCTAAGCCACTTCATCTCCCGCTTGGGAGAAAAGGAATTACCCCTTTAACGCCTCCTCCGGCGCACCGAACACTTCGAGTGGATGGATGCCGCCACGGTCGGACTTGAAGAAATAAAAGCCATATTGGCAACAAACCCGGTCCTGGCCGCGCCTAACATCGGCGAACCAATGTTGTTGTACATCGCGGCAACTCATCAAGTTGTAAGCGCAGTGCTCATCGTCGAACGAGAAACGGACGGACACAAATTCCCTGTCCAGAAACCAATCTACTACGTGTCCAGTGTCCTCACTCCATGCAAGTCCCGGTACCCACATTACCAAAAGATAGCGTACGCAGTGTTCATGGCGTCCCGAAAGCTACGACACTAGTTTCAAGAGTGTTCAATAACATAACCTATAAGCCACGGCGAGCTATCAAGTCGCAAGTTTTGGCTGACTTTGTCGCTGAATGGACTGAAGCCGAACTCCCTAAAGAGTACATCACATATTCCAACTAGATCATGCACTTCGACGGCTTCAAAATGCTTGCGGGTCTGGGGGCTGGCGTCGTTCTGACGTCCCCAACAGGAGATACAGTTCAATATGTACTCCAGATAATGTCTATGGACTCCAACAATGCAGCTGAATACGAGGCCCTTCTACATGGTCTCCGGATGGCAGTCTCCATGGGCATTCAACGCCTAGAGGTGCGTGGGGATTCGAACCTCGTGATATCCCAAATAAATGGAGACTTTGATGCCAAAGATCCAAAAATGGCAGCTTATCGCAATGCCGTCCTAAATATGTCAGCTCGGTTCGAAGGGCTCAAATTTCACCATATAGCCCGGGAAAACAATCAGGCAGCAGACGTCTTGGCACGCATCGGCACAAAGTGTGATGCAGCCCCCCCCCCCAACATTTTCTTGGAAAGGCTATTCAAGCCATCCGTACAGTGGGAAGGGGAATCCGGAAATAACAATCCGGACCTAGCCGCACCACCTGACATCGAACATTCTAACGCAACGGAAGACTCTGCCAACGAGGTAACACCCTCAGCCCACGTAATAATGGCAGTAATTGCCCCGTGGACAGAACCATTCTTAGCCTACTTAACTACGCAGGAACTTCCCGAGGACCAAAATGAGGAACGCTGCATAGTGCGGCGATCTAAAGCCTATAAAGTCCACGAAGGAGAGCTTTATAAGAAAAGCACCACCGGAGTCCTTCAAAGATGTATCTCCGAAGAGGAAGGGCGGAACCTTCTGGTTGAAATTCATGCCGGACTCGGCGGGCACCACGCCGCAGCCCGGGCCCTTGTAAGCAAGGCCTTCCGTACTGGATTTTATTGGCCGACGGCCCGGGCAGATGCTCAGGACTTAGTCCAGCGATGCGTCGGTTGCCAATTATTTGCCAACCAAAGTCACATGCCACCTACCGCCCTCCAAACTATACCTATTACCTGGCCTTTTGCGGTCTGGGGGCTTCACATGGTTGGACCCCTTAAAGGAGGAACCCACAAGCAAAAATACCTACTGGTCATGGTGGACAAATTCACCAAATGGATAGAGGCCAAGCCTGTTAAGTCGGCCGAATCCGGACCGGTGATAGACTTCATATCAGGGGTCGTACATCGTTACAGCGTCCCCCACGGCATCATCACTGACAATGGCACAAACTTTACGACCGACGAGGTTAAACTCTGGTGCAAAAACATGGGCATCAAGCTCGACTACGCTTCGGTCTATCACCCACAAACTAACGGTCAAGTCGAGCGAGCCAATGGTCTAATCATGAGCGGCATCAAACACAGATTAGTGCGATCCCTCAAGGAATCTAACACGCACTGGGTAGAGGAGCTCGACTCCGTACTCTGGGGGCTGCGGACCACGCCGAATCGCACTACCGGATTCACACCATTCTTTATGGTATACGGCGCAAAGGCAGTCCTGCCCTGCGACATAATTCATGACTCACCTCGCGTGCGCATGTACAAAGAAAGAGAAGCCGAGCTCGATCAGCAGGACAGTTTGGACGCATTGGAGGAGGAGCGCGACGTGGCAAAAGCCCGTTCCACATTCTATCAACAGCAGGCTCAAAGATATCAAAGCAGAGATGTGCGGGCCAAAACATACAATGTTGGCGAACTAGTTCTACGCCTGCCAGACAAGAAAAAGGACAAACTCAAGCCCAAATGGGAAGGTCCCTTCGTAATCGACCAAGTCCTGACTGGTGGAGCGTACCGTCTGCAAAATGCATCGGATAACCGACTCGAGGCAAACCCATGGAACGCAGCACGCCTACGAAGATTCTATGCCTAGCGCCGGACTCTGTGTTCGTCTCCTTCCTCTTTCTATTTTTTACACATTAGCTGCCTTATATTTCTCTCCTTCTCCCTCCTTTTTTCTTACAAGCCTTTAAGGGCTCGCTTGCGCATTGTTCGCACATAATTGACGCACTACCCGCGCTCATTATACCTGGGGGCTTCTTTATCAGAAGCTTGTATATACGGGCCTCATGCCCAACACATGTGTCACACTTCCACATGTACCTTTTATTCACCATTATATGCATCGATATGACTTAAGTTTTGGCCAAGCTGGGTTGCCTGGCTCCTGTGCTTACCCCTACGTTCCCGATTGTTTGGCTAGGTGGTAAAGGGAGCACCTCTGCGATTGTTACTGCCGGGTCAGCCGGATGCGTACCTCAGACTGGGTGAAGCCGAAAGCTCGCGTTCTTAAGGGAATATTCGGTGGGTGAACTAAAAGATGATTTTTCTCTTGTTTATTTATCCGCCCCCAGATTCTTTTCTGTTTTTTTGTAGTCCGGACATGCACTTTAGGGCATGCCTCCCAGGGAAAGGAACCCCTAACGGAACTATTCTCCCTGGAAGATGTTTCTTACTAACCATGTAATATAACATAACTAGTTGGGCACTTGTCTGCTAAAGCAATAATGACCCCTACGCCTGGTCTCCACGCATGCCCCGGTTCTTACATAACCAAGAGGGTATTCGGACACACTCTGGACTATCGGGTCCAGAGGTTGAAGTGAAAAGGTCCGCAATGACAAATGATCTACAATCCGCCTAGAAGGCATTTTACATGTCATTTTAAATTACATAGTCAATTTGACTGGGTATATTCTTCTTCAATACCATCCAATAGGCTGTCCAATTTACAGTCCTGTTGGGAATACTTGGCGGCCAGCTCTACCTGGCCGTACACTAAACTGACAGGGATCTCCTTCCCATTGGGCCCCACAGGTCCGACCTCGGCCATGTGGTTTGGGTCAGCCTTCATGTACCGCGTCTTCACCATGGCCCAGGCCTCCCTGGCGCCTTGACGGCAGACCGATATCTTCCATAATCGGAAGCGCTGCCGCGCTCCCTTTAGCTTCTCTGCAAGCTCTCCAAGGCCTTCGGGCATGGAGAGGGATGGCCACAAAGCCTGGACGACGCCTTGCATCGCCTGCCGAACTCGTTCGTGCAGTTGCGATAGTTCGGGAAGAAGGTCACCCGTAGAACCAGGCATTTCCTCCGCAGGCCGACCTGTCAGCATACCTACAGACATAACTCTGTCAATCGACTTCCTCGCCGAACTCTTTTTCGAAGATTCGTCCAAGCGCTTACTAAAAATGTCGCGTCGAAGCCGCCGATTCTCCTTTACGGAATCCGACAGCTGAGCACGAACATCCTTTAGTTCCTCGCCCAGCTGGGTGTTGGCATCTTGAAGCTTGTTCTTCTCTTGCCTCACCCTCGTAAGCACGCTCTCGCCGGCCTTTAACTGGCGCAAGAGTTGTTGCTTGTCCGGATCCACTCCGGCGCCATCTGTACTGTTATTGTCAGAATTGCACACATGCCGCACTTCACAACATACTCATCTTTCGAAGCATACATTACCTAAGGGGGTATCCTTGGCATTCCCTGTGGCGGCTAGTGCGGCCTCAAATTGGGCCTTGCACTCTTCCAGCTCCTGGGACAGTTGCGCATTCTTTTTTGTAAGGTCATGCATAAGAGATGATCCTTCAATCAGTTATTTTAACTGTTTCAAGTCTCGGGGGCTACCAACATATATAACCATCAGATTTACTCACCCATATGTCTTTTACATACTGCTATGTGGCTCTGGCTAGACCATTTTCAGCGGCACGGAGGTACGCATCTCCCGTATTAAAGGCGTCCAACGCCTCTTGGGAAAAACATGCGTCACGAAGAACAGTCCGGCGACGCCTGTGGTTCATGGCACTCTCCACCTCTGAATTGGTGGTAGATAGCCCGTCCATGTCCTCTGTCGGAGGAGCGTCCGGTGCGCGTGCCGTGTTCGCCTCCGCTTCCGGACCCGGCCTTGAAGCCTGGCCGGTGGATATAGTCTGGCGGGCGCTCTTCTTCCTGAAGAGAGCATGAGCGTTAGTATGCCTTGAAGGCATAAACCCTGGGTATTAAAGTCGCACGCCGTACCGTTGCGCCGGCGTCTCGATCCGGTCCGCACTTATTTTTAGCCCGCTGGGCCTCGATGGCCTTTGTTGGCTAGCCACCGCGGGATCGGCCCTCCGCCTCAAGGACTTCCCCTGCAAAAAACGCCGTTGGTATACGGTGATCACAAATAAGCATGGATGGATCCTCTTGAAAGTACTGGGACTTCGATCTCGGTTACCTTTGAGGCTGGAAGTAGTCCGGGATAATCGGCCGTAATGGCCACTAAGGTGTTGTCCTTACTCAATTGATGAAACACCCCATCAATCAGCTCCACACACAAGTTCGGGTCCTCTTGGGAGTCCGGGTCGAGGGACCGTTCCGGGTCCTCGAGTTGTGGGGGAGGGTTGTTTATCTCTTTCTGACCGGGCGTAGCTCCTGCGTTAAAATTGCTAGACTAAGTACTTAACTATGGGAATATGAAAACGGATAGTCAAGTGAAAGTGTTCGCTTACCCAGCTTGGAGGATTGTACATAGAGAATTCGCCCCGTGGGTTGACACGGAGGAATTCCTCCTCTTCTCCCTTGTACAAAGCGGATAAGATCTTCGTTAGAGTGGCAGCCGAATCCGGCCCCTTGCGACCGCAACGGGTGGCATCGTCCTCCCCGTTGGAATCCCACATGGGGTGGCCTCTGTACTGAAGCGGCTGCACCCCCCGCGTAATGCATATGGCCATGACCTCGATCATGGTTAGTCCGGAATAAGCTAACAACCTTATCCGGCTCATCAGGTAAAGGACGTCCCTGTTAGTTTCCTTCTGAGGGCTCCGTGGACGCCAGTTCAGGCGTTTCTTCAAGGGAGCATTATTAAACTCAGGGAGGCCGATCCGTACAGGGTCCGGCAGGGGGACGTCTTCCATATAAAACCATTCTGAAGGCTAGTCCTCGGACAAATTCTTTGGGGTTCCGGATAGATATCCGGTCCTGGCGATGCGCCATAGTTTGGCTCCGCCCACTTGATAAATCGACCCCTCCTGAGAGCGGGGCACGAGGCAAACCAACTTCTTCCACAGCGCAAAATGGGCCTCGACGCCCAAAAATAGCTCGCAAAGGGCCACGAAGCCCGCAATATCCAGTATGGAGGCAGGCGTGAGGTTGTGTAGCTGGAGGCCATAGAACTCCAGGAGCGCCCGGAGAAATGGATGAATTGGAAATCCGAGCCCTCTTATTAAATAAGGGACAAGGCATACCCGCTCTCCTTTGGAGGGATTGGGGACGCTCTCCGCCTACTCTCCGCCATTATAGGTGGCAAGCCCGGCTCGAATTGGGACCATGTATGCTGGGGGGAGGAGCCCCTTGGTTTGGAGCGCTACTAGCTCGCTGT
The DNA here is from genome assembly GCA_021605145.1 of Aegilops bicornis. NCBI lineage: Eukaryota > Viridiplantae > Streptophyta > Magnoliopsida > Poales > Poaceae > Aegilops > Aegilops bicornis. Next base: position 454,977,729 of record CM038674.1, on the reverse strand, counting down.
GCGGGACGGAACACCTCTCCCAATCTCTGGGCCGAGGGCTGGAGGGGCGAGAGGAGGAGCTGCGTTGACCGGCCATGATAGAATGTATCTCTGTCGAATGCGCTCTGACGAATGCTCGCGGAGGGAAGATGGTGTGATTCGGATCTAAATCCCCGTCTCTTTTATAGGCGGCCCATTTGCGCAGCTAAGGGGGTAAATGAAAAAAGAACCCCTGTCTTTTCGCATTCTTTTGACACGTGGAAGATGGCCATTATTGGGCGCGGAAGCCAAGGAGCACAACATTCATCAAAAGTCGGACACTATTCGACAGGTATATGGGATTTGGAGAAGAACCTGCCTTGCAATGCTGAAGACAAATCTACGCGCCGGACTCATCGTCATTGAAGACTGGTTCGAGGGCTACTGAGGGAGTCCTGGATTAGGGGGTGTCCAGATGGCCGGACTGTGACCTTTGGCCGGACTCCCGGAATATGAAGATACAAGATTGAAGACTTCGTCCCGTGTCCGGATAGGACTTTCCTTGGCGTGGAAGGCAAGCTTGGCGATATGATATGTAGATCTCCTCCCATTGTAACCGACTCTGTGTAATTCCTAGCCCTCTCCGGTGTCTATATAAACCGGAGAGTTTTTGTCTCAGAGGATCTAACAACAATCATACCATAGGCTAGCTTCTAGGGTTTAGCCTCTACGATCTCGTGGTAGATCAACTCTTGTACTACCCATATCATCAATATTAATCAAGCAGGAGTAGGGTTTTACCTCCATCGAGAGGGCCCGAACCTGGGTAAAAACATCGTGTCCCTTGTCTCCTATTACCATCCGCCTAGACGCACAGTTCGGGACCCCCTACCCGAGATCCGCCGGTTTTGACACCGACAATTAGTTTCAACATTGTTAGGATTAACTGAAATATAGTGTTTAATTCTTTGACCGTTAACCACCCTCGAATTTGTGCCTTTCAAGTTGTTGATTTTTATAGCACCAGAACGATAGACCTCCTCGATAACGTAGGGGCCTTCCCATTTTGAGAGAAGTTTTCCTGCAAAAAATCTTAAATGAGAGTTGAATAATAAAACATAATCTCCTACGTTAAACTCACGCTTTTGTATCCTCTTATCATGCTAGCGTTTGACTTTTTCTTTGAAAAGCTTGGCATTCTCATACGCTTGGGTTCTCCATTCATCAAGTGAGCTAATATCAAATAACCTCTTCTCACCGGCAAGTTTGAAGTCCTAGTTGAGCTCTTTAATAGCCCAATATTCCTTATGTTCAAGTTCAAGAGGTAAATGACATGCTTTTCCATAGACCATCTTATAAGGAGACATACCCATAGGATTTTTGAATGCAGTTCTATAGGCCCATAATGCATCATCAAGTTTTTTGGACCAATTCTTTCTAGATCTATTCACAGTCTTTTGCAAAATTAATTTGAGCTCTCTATTGCTCAACTCTACTTGATCACTAGACTGCGGGTGATAAGGAGATGCTATTCTATGATTGACATCATACTTAGCAAGCATCTTACGGAAAGCACCATGAATAAAATGTGAACCACCATCAGTCATAAGATATCTAGGGACTCCAAACCTCGGAAAAATAACTTCTTTAAGCATTTTAATAGAAGTGTTAAGATCAACACTACTAGTTGGAATAGCTTCTACCCACTTAGTAACGTAATCAACAGCAACTAAAATATGTGTATAACCATTAGAGGTTGGAAAAGGTCCCATATAATCAAAGCCCCAAACATCAAACGATTCAATAACAAGAGAATAATTCATAGGCATTTCTTGACGTCTACTAATGTTACCTATTATTTGACATTCATCACAAGATAAGACAAACTTACGAGCATCTTTGAAGAGAGTAGGCCAATAAAAACCAGATTGTAGTACCTTGTGTGCAGTTCTATCTCCAGCGTGGTGTCCTCCATAAGATTCAGAGTGACACTTATGTAGAATCTGTTCATGTTCATGCTAAGGCACACAACGTCTAATAAAACCATCTACTCCTTTATAAAGGTGTGGATCATCCCAGAAATAATGTCTTAAATCATAAAAGAACTTTTTATTTTTCTGGTATGTGAAGCTAGGCGGTATAAATTTAGCAACAATGTAATTAGCATAATCAGCATACCAAGGAGCAGTACGAGAAGCATTGACAACCGCTAATTGTTCATCAGGAAAGCTATCATGAATAGGCAGTGGGTCATCAAGAACATTCTCTAACCTAGACAAGTTATCTGCAACGGGGTTCTCAGCTCCCTTTCTATCAATAATAATATGCAAGTCAAATTCTTGGAGCAAGAGAACCCATCTAATGAGTCTAGGCTTAGCATCTTTCTTTTCCATAAGGTATTTAATAGCAGCATGATCAGTGTGAATAGTAACTTTGGAATCGACAATATAAGGTCTAAACTTATCACATGCAAACCCAACTGCTAAGAACTCTTTTCAGTAGTAGCATAATTTCTCTGGGCAGTATCAAGAGTCTTACTAGCATACTAGATAACATTCAATTTCTTATCGACTCTTTGCCCTAAAACAGCACCTACAGCATAATCACTAGCATCACACATAATTTCAAAAGGTAAATTCCGATTAGGCAGCTGAACAATGGGTGCAGTGATCAAAGCTTTCGTAAGTGTTTCAAATGCTTCTACACAATCATCATCGAAGACAAAAGGGATATCTTTTTGCAATATATTAGTCAGAGGCCTAGAGATTTTAGAAAAGTCCTTAATGAACCAACTATAAAAACCGGCGTGACCAAGGAAACTTCTTATACCTTTTATGTCCTTGGGACATGGCATCTTTTCAATAGCATCAACTTTGGCTTTATCAACTTCAATACCTCTCTCGGAGATCTTGTGCCCCAAGACAATGCCTTCATTAACCATAAAGTGACACTTTTCCCAATTCAGGACGAGACTAGTGTCTTCGCATCTCGGCAAAACTCGATCAAGCTTGCTCAAACAATCATCAAAAGACGATCCATAAACAGAGAAGTCATCCATGAATACCTCACAAATCTTTTCACAAAAATCAGAGAATATAGCCATCATGCAGCTTTGAAAGGTAGCAGGTGCATTACATAAACCAAAAGGCATACGTCTATAAGCAAAAGTACCAAAAGGGCAAGTAAAAGTAGTTTTAGATTGATCCTTAGCTGACACAGGTATTTGAGAGAAGCCAGAATAACCATCTAGAAAGGAAAAATGTGTGTGTTTGGATAACCTTTCTAGCATTTGATCAGTGAAAGGTAAAGGGTAATGATCTTTCTTAGTAGCTTTATTTAACTTATGGAAATCAATTACCATCCTATAAACCATAATAATTCTTTGCGGGATCAATTCATCTTTATCATTAGGAACAACGGTAATACCTCCCTTTTTAGGGACACAATGGTCAGGGCTTACCTATTCACTATCAGCAACGGGATAAATAATACCTGCCGCAAGGAGCTTTAGTATCTCCTTTCTTACCACTTCCTTCATCTTGGGATTTTATCGTCTTTGAGGATCTCTAACTGTTTTGGCATCTTTCTCCACTGAAAATTTGTGCTGACATAATGTGGGACTAATGCCCTTAAGATCATCCAGAGTATATCCAATAGCGGCTCGGTGCTTCTTCAGAGTTTTCAATAATCTTTCTTCTTCTTTCTCTGAAAGGTTAGCACTAATAATAACATGATATATTTCTTTTTCATCAAGATAAGCATACTTAAGATTATCAGTAAAGGTTTGAGTTCAAACACGGGATCACCCTTGGGTGGAGGGGATCCCCAAGAATTTCAACGGAAGGTTGTTTTTCAAAGATAGGTTCCTGTTTAAGGAACACTTCATCTATTTCTTCCCTTTCCTTCATAAACATATCGTTTTCATGGTCTAACAAATATTGTTCCAACGGATCAGTTGGAGGAACAGCAATGGAAGCAAGACCAATAATCTCATCCTTACTAGGTGGTTCCCTTTCGCGAGGTTGTCTACTAAGAACCAAGAACAAGAAAATCAGCAGGGTATTTAACCTTCCCACACAAAACCTCAACATCTCTAACAATCCCAATAGGTTTAATGGTATCCCTATTAGCAAGCTTAATAGTAACATCAATGTCTTCTAATTCAACGGGTCCAATGTCATGCATAATTTCTTTACAAAGATCATAAGGTATTGCACTAGCACTAGCACCCATATCACATAAGCCATGATAACAATGATCTCCTATTTTAACCGAAATAACAGGCATGCCTATGACAGGTCTACGTGTCTTAGTATCAGGTCTAGCAATATTAGCAGTTTCACCCACGAAAGAAATAACATGCCCATCTAAATCCTCATCCAAGAGATCTTTAACCATAGCAATACTAGGTTCAACATTAATTTTCTCAGGAGGTGTATAAGTCCTAGTATTACTCTTACTTAACAACAAATGACGCTTTAGCATGATCTTTTATCCTGACAGGAAAAGGAGGTTTTTCAACATAAGCAGTAGGAATAATAGGATCACTATAGGTAATAGTCTTTTTTCGACTGTAATAGGTGCAACTACTTTCACTTAAACAGGAGGATTATATTTAAACCACTTCTCTTTAGGGAGATCAACGTGAGTAGCAAAATATTCACAAAAAGTAGCTACTATCTCAGAGTCAAGTCCATACTTAGAGCTAAATCCACGGAAAGTATCGGTATCCATAAAAGATTTAACACAATCAAACTTAGGTGTCATACCTGACTCCTTACCATCGTCGGAACCCCAATCTTCAGAGTTGCATTTAATTCTTTCCAATAAGTGCCATTTAAAATCAATAGTCTTCAGCATATAAGAACCAGCATAGGAAGTATCGAACATATTGCGATTATGAAGAGAAAGTCGAGCATAGAAGTTCTGAATAATCATTTCCCGAGAGAGCTCATGATTGGGGCATGAATATAACATTGACTTAAGCCTCCCCCAAGCTTGAGCGATGCTTTCTCCTTCGCGAGGCAAGAAATTATATATGTAAATACGATCACGATGAACAAGATGCATAGGATAGAACTTCTGGTGAAATTCCAACTTCAATCGCTTATAATTCCAAGATCTCGTATCATCACATAGCCTATACCATGTCAATGCATCTCCCTTCAAAGATAAAGGGAAGATCTTCCTTTTGACAACATCATTGGGAATATCTGCAAGCTTAAATAATCCACAAACTTCATCCACAAAGATAAGGTGTAAATCAGGATGCAATGTTCTGTCTCCTGCAAATGGATTAGCTAGTAGTTTTTCTATCATACCCGAACAAATCTCAAAGTAAATATTTTCATAAAGTTCAGTAGGTTGAGGAGCAACTCTTTGCTCTTCTGGTTGGGGTGAAGATACCCCAAAAAAGCCCCTCAAAGGATTAGTTTCCATAGAGACAAGTAACAGAAAATTTCAGCACACTATATAAATGTTTACTTACCAAGTTCCACTCACCAAAAGCGCTACACTCCCCGGCAACGGCGCCAGAAAAGAGTCTTGATGTCCCAAAAGTGTAGGGGATCTATCATAGTCCTTTTGATAAGTAAGTGTGTCCAACCCACTGAGGAGCAGAAGGAAATGATAAGCGGTTTTCAGTAAGGTTTTCTCTACAAGCACTGAAATTGTAGGTGATAGATAGTTTTGTAATAAGATAAATGGTAACGAGTAAAAAGTAAATAAAGTGCAGCAAGGTGGCCCAATCCTTTATGTAGCAAAGGATAAGCCTGGACAATTTCTAATAATGAGGAAGGAGCTCCCGAGGACACATTGGGAATTATCGTCAAGCTAGTTCTCATCACGTTCATATGATTCGCGTTCGATAGTTTGATAATTTGATATGTGGGTGGACCAGTACTTGGGTACTTCCCTAACTTGGACAAGCATCCCACTTATGATTAACCCCTATTGCAAGCATCCGCAACTACAAAAAGAAGTATTAAGGTAAACCTAACCACACCATTAAGCGTATGGATCCAAATCAGCCCCTAACGAAGCAACGCATAAACTAGAGTTTAAGCTTTTGTCACTCTAGCAACCCATCATCTACTTATTACTTCCCCATGCCTTCCTCTAGGCCCAAATAATGGTGAAGTGTCATGTAGTCGACATTCACATAACACCACTAGAGGAAAAGACAACATACATCTCATCAAAATATCGAACGAATACCAAATTCACATGACTACTAATAGCAAGACTTCACCCATGTCCTCAGGAACAAACGTAACTATTCACAAAGCATATTCATGTTCATAATCAGAGGAGTTATAATATGCATAAAGGATCTGAACATATGATCTTCCACCAAGTAAACCAATTAGCATCAACTACAAAGAGTAATCAACACTAGTAGCAACCCACAGGTACCAATTTGTGGTTTTGATACAAGATTGGATACAAGATATGAACTAGGGTTTTGAGAGGAGATGGTGCTGGTGAAGATGTTGATGGAGATTGACCCCCTCCCGATGAGGGCATCGTTGGTGATGACGTTGGTGATGATTTCCCCCTCGTGGAGGGAAGTGTCCTCGGCAGAACAGCTCCGCCAGAGCCCTAGATTGATTCCGCCAAGGTTCAGCCTCGTGGCGGCGGAGTTTCATCCTGTAAGCTTGCCCACGATTTTTTTCAGGGAAAAAGTGACGATATAGCAGAAGATGGACGCCGAAGGCCCACCAGGGGGCCCAGGAGATAGGGGCGCGCCCTATAGGGGGCGCCTGCCTCCTCGGATGTGGTGTGGGCCCCTGGCCTATTTCTTTTCGCTCGTAAATTCTTATTAGTTCCAAAAGTTGTTTCGTGGAGTTTCAGGACTTTTGGAGCGGTTTCCAACGTTTGCTCCTTTTCCAGCCAGAATTCTAGTTGCCGGCATTCCCCCTCTTCATGGTAAACCTTGTAAAATAAGAGAGAATAGCCATAAGTATTGAGATATAATGTGTAATAACAGCCCATAATGCAATAAATATTGATATAAAAGCATGATGCAAAATGGACGACGTTAAAGATATACGCTTCAAAGTAGCATTGTCTCGCTTTGAAGACCTTGTTTTCACTCCATTTCTCCATCACCAATTCAAATGGCTGATGCACAGTGAAGAGCAGCTTGAATATACAAACATTGTCGACAAAAGCAATGACAAAAGCAATGATATAATTCACATATATGACGCTTGCCTAAACAGCATGGCATTGCATAATTCACATACATAATGCCTTTCAACAAGATAACATTGCATAATTCAGATATATAATATCTTGCAACAAGATGACATTGCATAATTTACATATATGGTAATTAGACACTAAACAAGTGGCATTCACGCAAAGCATGTCTAAACTAAGCAAATGACATAGCAATGCAAGATACCATACGCACGTTATGAGCAACATAACCCTGCCAAGTTAGGGCATGCACCTCGGGGGGGGGGGGGATATGACTGGTCCTCTGTCTCTGAATCCTCCTCTGAGGATCTATCGGTAACCAGCAAGACATGCCCTTCATCAGATAGCATTGTCTGCTCTGAAGACCTTGTTTCGACTCCAGATTTTTCCATGGCCATGCCGAATGGCTGATGCACAGGAAGAGTAATTGAATGTACTAAAATTGTTGACAAATTTAACACGTAATAAAAAATGATGGCATGATATAATTCACATATAATATGACTGGCTAAGCAGGGTGGCATTGCAAAATTCACATATATGATGCCTGGCTAGACAAGATGGCATTGCACGATTCACATATACGATAAAGAAACAAAACAGATGGCATTGACACAAAGCATGTCTAAACTAAGCAGATGGCATCTTTAATGTATACAGTAAGCAATACAAGGCACCATATGCATGATATTACCAACTTCAGCATGCCAAGTTAGAGCGAAGACCACATGGGGTAAATAGGAGTGGTCTTCTCCTTCTGAACCCCCCTTAGAACAGTTATCTTCCTCTTGATTACGATCCAAAATGGGTGGAGGGGGGCTGCCTTTGCGCCCACCATGGAACGACGTCTGCATGCAATTTTATTGCCACGCAAGGCTCGTCTTTTGCTCTACATGATCAGTTCCATTGTGTACAATAACCCATATGCATAGGAATAAAACATAGTGAGATTATGTAAGGAGTGCATGCACAAATCCAGAGTGATGGTAGCAAACTGTGGATAGACCCAAAACCAATGATAGCAAAAGTGATAATAGCTTTAGTTAAAAAATACAGATAATGGCTCCTTTAATGTTTGTTTGCACCCAACAAGAAACTCATAGTAGACACCGGAGATTAACCAGATAGTAGACAGATAGTACTGATTGCTGCCCCAATATGTACCCACAACCATTTAAAAACTCAAGTTTCAACATTTGTTTGGACCTGACTCAGAGTCTAATAGGTGAACACGACGATAATGTAGCATGTCATCATATTAAGCGACGCATAACGTAAGCAGACACGGAAGAGTGTGACCTCTCTTGCGGACCCGTGTAGTCCTCAAGGTCATCTGCTCGCTTGATGATGGTAATGCAGTTGTCGTGGCTACCGCGACGGGAAGAAGATCTAAGGCGGCGAAAGACGCCGAGAGCGGATCCCTGCTGTGGTGAACCCTTTCGTCGTTGGAGCAGCTGAGCTGGGGTGGAACACAGCGCCGCAGGAGCAGGACAAACCACACAAGGTTTTCCTTGACACATATCTGTAATAGAAGTAATTGAGTAAGAGCTTGTTTGAATTTGAGGATTCTAAGAATGCAGGGATAGGAAATAGACAGGAATAGGATAGGAATGCACGTGCAAAACAGAGAATTTTAAAACACATGATTTCTGCCAATCTAGGTGTTTGATTCACAATAATTGGAAGATCACAAGATGCAAAAAAGCATGGTGAGATTAAGTCAAACCACAAGAAAATGTACAGTTATAATGCTATTATGCTACTATCTCTTAGTCTTGTGCTTGATGAATAGGAATATGAAAAGGAGAGAAGTGGAAATTAGAATTCCTACGGTTTTTCTTTCAAGGAGACACTAAAGGAACAAATCCTACAGTTTTCCTTTGCTCCATTCCTTTGCACCAAATTCATGAAAAGTAGTACCATAGGAAACTTTCCAATTCCTATGTTTTTCATTCACTTTTCCTTTCAAGCACAGGCGATTCTAGTAGGCAGGCTTGAGCAAGGAAAATCCTACACTAAAAAATGTTTTGTGCTACTTCTATTACTTTGGACCCAGCCACCGCCATACTAGCTCAACTCCTGTGCCCATCGACAAATGCACAGCTCAAACGCTACAGAGATAAATAATGATGGCTTTCAAGAGAGTCCATCACGAATAGCTAAGTTGCCCGGTACCTCACCGCTTGTCATATAGTAGGATAAAATAATCAGATTTCCCGTTACTACGAAAGTGCTCAAAGGACAATATATATAACATGTAGAGTAAAAGAGATGCAACAAGTGTACAACCTCTTTGGTGAAGCCATGTCGATCTCAGTGTGATTGGGTTGGCCGGTGAGGATGCTCTGGCTGACTTGGCTGTCGGAGGAGGGGAAGAAGATCTTAGGCGTCTGGAGATGGAGCCCGAGGTACTGCTCCGCTGTGATGGAGGGTTTCGTTGTTGGAGCAGCTCCGGTGAGTTGTACGACGCCGAGGTCAAGGTGACAAGAGAGACAACGAACAACCTTAACTCGAGTGGAATTCTAATAGCATCTCCAATACATGACGTAAAATACATAACCACAAAGTGCTAGATGTAAAATACATCAGCCGCTCATCTCTGAACTTAACTGTTTAAACTGAACTTAATCGTTTAAACTAAACTTAACTGTTTAAATCGAACCTAATCACAAAACTGAATTTTGTCCGAAACTGAATTTTGCTGTTGAAACCGAACGCACTAGCAAGGTGAAGCTACACGCCGTCGATCGACTTTTTTCATCTCTCGGTCAAGAATTTTGCAGCTGTTGGATACGAAATCAAGGGCTGCGGTTCATCTTCAATCTCCACCTCCCTAAGCCGCCACCACCACCGCCAAACAGCTGCCTTCGCCACCATGCCGGGCGGTGGCGCTTCGCCGCCTCAAAACACTCCCCACCGCCGTCCGCCGCCGCCTGCCATCCCTCTAGGCCCCACCGTGCCGAGCTTTTTCTACGGCGATCCCCACGCCACCCCCCCCCCAACGCCCGCCACCGCCGCCACCACCGCCCCATCCACGAACCCTAAGATAGATAGTGGGGTACCTCATGGCGACACCCTCCCTCAACAAGGGCTGGTTCTTCCTTCACCCCATGAGCCCACCCCCACCCCTGAAAATCGACTGACCCAAAAGTCGATTTAGTCGACTGAAGTGTAGCTAAATCGGAGCAGCATTGCAAGCAAGAGCAAGAGCGAGAGCAGCAGCGCGAGCAAGAGCAATAGCAAGAACAGACAAGGCAGGGGACCGAGAGCAAGAGCAGAGTAGCAGAGCGAGCGAGAGCTAAAGCAACAGCAGCTCCTACTGATGTGGACGTCGCCGCCGAGGGAGCGACGCCGTGGAGGAAGTGGTCGGCGACGCTGCCGTGGATGGAGCCGCGCCGTGTCGGCTCGGGACCAAGCACCGGCAGCACCGTGAGATCGAATAAAGAAGAAAATGCGGCGATTAGTGTACAACCTCTTTGGTGGTGCCGATTAGGCCGCAGCTTCATCCGAGGAAACGGTGATGATGATGCTCTTCCGGTGGTGCAGGTGAAGACGGCGGTGTGGGAATGGAGGTGGCACGAAAGACGAGGGGAACGTCGAGGCAGCTCCTTGGAGGTGGAGGACGGGGTGGCTGAACCGGCGGGACGATGAGATCGACAACGGATCCTCATCTGGTACGGTGGATGAGGGACATCGAGGTGTTGTTGTGGACGACGTCGTCGGGGAAGAGGCTCCGGCTGGGTGGCGAACGGAGCAGGGTGTGGGGTTTCGTCGCGGGTTTTCGTGGCCTCGGTTTACGAATGGGTGGGCGGATGGGATGCCAGTGGGGAACCATGGCTTAGAGACGCGCTTGTCCGAAATGTGGGGTAAGTTACGAAAGTACCCCCCACCGATTTGAGGCGGTTCTTTCGGTTCAGGGGTACCACGGGCATTTCGCGTGCCGGGATTTCACAGTGAGGTGGGAGTTTTCGGCGTTGTAATTTCAGAATAGCAAGGCGCTGGTTGAGATGGAGGGAGTTGTCTGAGCACAACGAGACAAAGATATATCTTAAATATTTCGGGCTAACAAGGCGCTGGGTTGAAGAGGCGGAGTTTCAAAGACGATAGACAGAGACACTAGCTTGAATTTTCGGCATAACAAGGCGCCGCTTGAAATTTCGAAGAACAAACTTAACGTGTACCCAAAAAAGACAATTTGCACCTCAACACGCACAACACACACACAAACACCATTTAGACTAGAGTAAGGTACACGTGCATTGCACGCATGAGATTTGGCAACCAAATTATGAATAAATACCACATTATAGCATGCAAGCTTTGAGTCATATATGCATGATGTAGATGTTCGCTTAATTCTTATAGTTCATTTCATTCAAAATCATCTAGTCTTTATAAGAAAGCTAATCTATTTTAAGATTCATGGAATTGTGCGTTGTAAGACATAAAGTAAAAACAAATAATGGCAAATCATGTAGAAAAACATTTGGGCAATTCTGATACGGAAGATTCTAGAACAGATAAGAAGTGCTTGTGTTTTGATGTTTGTGCATTATGCTTAAGTTCAACCATGGAGTCTTCTAGATTATACATGTGGCGAAATCTGGTGGAATCTAGATGATATCCAACGGCCAATAGTGCTCAAATTTGCCATCTTTGGACCATCGGATTCGCCTCATCCAACGACCATCTTTCAAAGTTAAAGTTACCCACACACAATATAAAAAAATGTAAAATAAATATTATATATATAGGGGTATAGATATAGATATGTGATGCGAAAGCCGACCATCATCTCCAATTAGAATAGTGTGTCCATGCACGGATGCGACGTGGCCAAATGATGTCTGTCATCGGTATCTCAAATTCAAATCAGTCTGACCTTGTTCGATGTGTATACATTACAACATGCTCCTTTCCAAACCACACAGCGCAGATCTCCGTTATATTCATGCATGCATGGGTTTCAAACATCAGGATCTCTGATTCACATATTTGAATTCAACTTTACATTGATTATGACCTCACCAATTCTTTTACACCCATACAGTAGTCTTCTCTTTATAATTGTACCACTAACTTTCTCTCGTGCATGCATGCACACACACTACCAGTCGGCATTATCTATCGCACGCATGCAATCTTTTTCTTCAGGTCGGTCTCCCATGAAGGCACACACCCACACACATCCCCACCTCCATCATACCGGGCATTCTTTATTTCTCACGCGTGCATGCGCAACGATCGATGTTCCTCTATGTATGTGTGTATATAGCTAGGTATTTCATAGTTTTCCACACAAACCGATCAATCGATATATCCAGTGAGGTCTCACCCTCTTTCCCACGTCCACGTCGATCAATCTATACCTCTCTATATAGGATTAACATAAATAGCCAATACACCCACATTAATTATATATCCAACGTCCCCCTCTCATCATCCATGCCTTCCGCTTCATCTCTCGGGACGTGCACAATGGCGAAGACAAGGCGATGAAGGGCCCTCGCCCCCCTAACATCACTATATATTGAGGCTAACATGAATGTGATCATTAGACAATTGCTGCTAAAAATGGTTTAATTTCATGAATTGACCCTCCTCGTAAAGGATTAGCAATGCTTGGACCCCTAGCTCATTTATTTTTCATGGCTCCGCCACTGCGTGCAACAGCGCACGTGTTCGCCCACTCTCTCTAAATATCGATCTCGCACTTGTGCATTCCTTCATAGTCTCCCTCCACTCGGCCCCTCGCACCAAGTTCTAGCCCCCCACCGGATTTTGCCACATGTACAATCTAGAAGACTCCATGGTTGAACTTAAGCATAATGCACAAACCTCAAAACAACAGTGGTTCCCTTTTGTTCTAGAATCTTCCGTATCATAACTGCCCAAACTTTTTTTCTAGTTGAATTGCCATTATTTGTTTTTACTTTATGCTTTACAACGCACAATTCCATGAATCATAAAATAGATTAAGGGCTTCTTTGATTCAAAGGATTCTCAAAGGAATTTTGGAGGATTCTAATCATTAGGAATTTTTCCTATCTTGGTTGTTTGATTCAGAGGGATTGTAAACCATAGGAATTTTTCCATATGGTTCATTTGCACTAGATTTCATAGGAAACATCCCATCCACTCAAACCTCTTTGAAAGAATTCTGCTTTTTTCTATGCACAATCAAACACTCGTGACAAACCTCAGAGGATTCAAGACGACATTCCACTATAATCCCATGTTTTTCCTATTCTGCGTTCTTAGCTTTTTCATAAAAACTAATTGATTTTGAATGAGATGAACTATAAGAATTAAACGAAGGGCTACATCGTGCATATATGACTCGTGAGCTTACATGCTATAGTGTGGTATTTATTCATAATTTGGTTGCAAATTGATGCGTGCAATGCACGTGTACCTTACTAGTACTTTGAGTATGTGCAAAACACGTCAATTAGAATACCAATGGCATGCTACACAGTGTCTCTCTTACAGTTCATGAAGCCACGTGGCACATGTGGAGGCGTTGTCGCGACCTCCTTGCATGGATTGATCACAGTGACGTGCTGATGGTTCCAGAAGAATGTACTCGTCCTCCCAAAGCCATACTGGCGGTACATGCACGAAGCGAAGATGTGCATGCACGCCACGCACGCACTCCTTCCCTCACACGCTGATACGTCCATTTTGCATCATGCTTTTATATAAATATTTATTGCATTATGGGCTATTATTACACATTATATATCAATACTTATGGCTATTCTCTCTTATTTTACAAGGTTTACCATGAAGAGGGGGAATGCCGGCAACTAGAATTCTGGCTGGAAAAGGAGCAAACATTGGAAACCGCTCCAAAAGTCCTGAAACTCCACGAAACAACTTTTTGGAACTAATAAGAATTTCTGAGCGAAAGAAATAGGCCAGGGGGCCCACACGCGCGAAATACTCTGCTCTTGCTCTCGATCCCCTGCCTTGTCTGTTCTTGCTATTGCTCTTGCTCGCGCTGCTGCTCTCGCTCTTGCTCTTGCTTGCAATGCTGCTCCGATTTAGCTACACTTCAGTCGACTAAATCGACTTTTGGGTCACCGATTTTCAGGGGTGGGGGTGGGCTCACTGGGTGAAGGAAGAACCACCAGCTGGGAGGGGGGTGTCGCCAGAGAGGTACCCCACTATCTATCTTAGGGTTCAGGATGGGGGCGGTGGTCGCCGGCGGTGGCGGGGCGTTGGCGGGAGGGTGGCGTGGGGATCGCCGTAGAAAAAGCTCGGCACGGGGGGCCTAGAGGGATGGCCTGGGCGGAGGCGGACCGGGCGGTGGGAGTGTTTCAGGCGGGCGGGCGCCAGACCGCCGTCATGGGCGGGGGCAGCTGTTTGGCCGGTGGTGGCTGGCGGCTTAGGGAGGTGGAGATTGAAGATGAACCGCAGGCCCTTGATTTCGTATCCAACAGCTGCAAAATTTACTGACCAGAGATGAAAAAGTCAGTCGACCGACGTGTAGCCTCACCTTGCTAGTGCGTTCAGTTTCAACAGCAAAATTCAGTTTCGACAGCAAAATTCAGTTTTGACAGTTAGGTTCAGTTTCGACAGTTAAGTTTAGTTTCGACAGTTAAGTTCAGTTTCGACAGTTAAGTTCAGAGATGAGCGGCTGATGTATTTTACATCTAGCACTTTGTGGTTATGTATTTTACGTCATGTATTGGAGATGCTATTAGAATTCCACTCAGGTTAAGGTTGTTCGTTGTCTCTCTTGTCCTGCTTCAGCCTCGGCGTCGTACAACTCACCGGAGCTGCTCCAACAACGAAACCCTCCATCACAACGGAGCAGTACCTCGGGCTCCATTTCCAGACGCCTAAGATCTTCTTCGCCTCCTCCGACAGCCAAGTCAGCCAGAGCATCCTCACCGGCCAACCCAATCACGTTGAGATCGACATGGCTTCGCCAAAGAGGTTGTACACTTGTTGCATCTCTTTTACTCTACATGTTATATATATTGTCCACTGAGCACTCGTAGTAACGGGAAATACGATTATTTTATCCTACTATATGACAAGCAGTGAGGTACTGTGCAACTTAGCTATTCGTGATGGACTCTCTTGAAAGCCATCATTATTTATCTCTCTGCGTTTGAGCTGTGCATTTGTCGATGGGCCCGGAGTTGAGCTAGTATGGCAGTGGCCCTGGTCCAAAGTAATAGAAGTAGCACAAAAACATTTTTTTAGTGTAGGATTTTCCTTGCTCAAGCCTGCCTACTAGAATCGCCGGTGCTTGAAAGGAAAAGTGAATGAAAAACATAGGAATTGGAAAGTTTCCTATGGTACTACTTTTCATGAATTTGGTGCAAAGGAATGGAGCAAAGGAAAACTGTAGGATTTGTTCCTTTAGTGTCTCCTTGAAAGAAAAACCGTAGGGAATTCTAATTTCCACTTCTCCTGCTTTTCATATTCCTATTCATCAAGCACAAGACTAAGAGATAGTAGCATAATAGCATTATAACCGTACATTTTCTTGTGGTTTGACTTAATCTCACCATGCTTTTTTGCATCTTGTGATCTTCCAATTATTGTGAATCAAACACCTAGATTGGCGTAAATCATGTGTTTTAAAATTCTCTGCTTTTGCACGTGCATTCCTATCCTATTCCTGTCTATTTCCTATCCCTGCATTCTTAGAATCCTCAAATTCAAACAAGCTCTTACTCAATTACTTCTATTAGAGATATGTGTCAAGGAAAACCTTGTGTGGTTTGTCCTGCCTCAAGGGCTGTGTTCCACCCCAAATTTCAGCTGCTCCAACGATTTAAAGGGTTCACCACAGCGAGGATCCGCTCTCCAGACTGTCTTTTCGCCGCTTTAGATCTTCTTCCCGTCAGCGGTAGCCACGACAACTGCATTACCATCATCAATCGAGCAGATGACCTTGAGGACTACACGGGTCCGCAAGAGAGGTCACACTCTTCCGTGGTTCCGCCACGTTATGCGCCGCTTAATATGATGACATGCTACATTATCGTCGTGTTCACCTATTAGACTCGAGTCAGGTCCAAACAAATGTTGAAACTTGAGTTTTTAAATGGTTGTGGGTACATATTGGGGCAGCAATCGCATTACTATCTGCCTACTATCTGTTTAATCTCCGGTGTATACTTTTATTTTCTTGTTGGGTGAAAAAAAAATTTAATGGAGCCATTATCTGTATTTTTTAACTAAAGCTTTTATCTGCCTGCTATCATTGGTTTTGGGTCTATCCACAGTTTGCTACCATCACTCCGGATTTGTGCATGCACTCCTTACATAATCTCACTATGTTTTATTCCTATGCATGTCAGTTATTGTACACAATGGAACTGATCATGTAGAGCAAAAGAGACGAGCCTTGCGTGGCAATAAAATTGCATGCAGACGTCGTTCCATGGTGGGCGCAAAGGCAGCCCCCCTCCACCCATTTTGGATCGTAATCAAGAGGAAGATAACTGTTCTAAGGGGGGTTCAGAAGGAGAAGACCACTCCTATTTACCCCATGTGGTCTTCGCTCTAACTTGGCATGCTGAAGTTGGTAATATCATGCATATGGTGCCTTGTATTGCTTATCAGATACATTAAAGATGCCATCTCGCTTAGTTTAGACATGCTTTGTGTCAATGCCATCTGTTTTGTTTCTTTATCGTATATGTGAATCGTGCAATGCCATCTTGTCTAGCCAGGCATCATATATGTGAATTTTGCAATGCCACCCTGCTTAGCCAGTCATATTATATGTGAATTATATCATGCCATCATTTTTTATTACGTGTTAAATTTGTCAACAATTTTAGTACATTCAATTACTCTTCCTGTGCATCAGCCATTCGGCATGGCCATGGAAAAATCTGGAGTCGAAACAAGGTCTTCGTGAGCGCATAATGCTATACGATGAAGGGCATGTCTTCTTTGGTTACCGATAGATCCTCGGAGGAGGATTCGAGACAGAGGACTACCATATCCCCGAGGTGCATGCCCTAACTTGGCAGGGTTATGTTGCTCATAACGTGCGTATGGTATCTTGCATTGCTATGTCATTTGCTTAGTTTCGACATGCTTTATGCGTGAATGCCACTTGTTTAGTGTCTAATTACCATATATGTAAATTATGCAATGTCATCTTGTTGCAAGATATTATATATCTGAATTATGCAATGTTATCTTGTTGAAAGGCATTATGTATGTGAATTATGCAATGCCATGCTGTTTAGGCAAGCGTCATATATGTGAATTATATCATTGCTTTTGTCATTGCTTTTGTCGACAATGTTTGTATATTCAACTGCTCTTCCTGTGCATCAGCCATTTGAATTGGTGATGGAGAAATCTGGAGTGAAAACAAGGTCTTCAAAGCAGACAATGCTACCTGCTGAAGCAGATATCTTGCTGATACGTCCATTTTGCATCATGCTTTTATATCAATATTTATTGCATTATGGGCTGTTATTACACATTATATCTCAATACTTATGGCTATTCTCTCTTATTTTACAAGGTTTGCCATGAAGAGGGGGAATGCCGGCAGCTGGAATTCTGGCTGGAAAAGGAGCAAACATTGGAAACCTATTCTGCACAGCTCCAAAAGTCCTGAAACTCCACGAAACAACTTTTTGGAATTAATAAGAATTTCTGGGTGAAAGAAATAGGCCAGGAGGCCCACACTCGTCCAGAGATTAGGGCGCCCCATAGGGCGCGCCCCTATCTCCTGGGCCTCGTGGCCTCCGCGCCCATCTTCTGCTATATCATCACTTTTACCCTGAAAAAATCGTGGGCAAGCTTACAGGACGAAACTCTGCCGCCACGAGGCGGAACCTTGGCGGAATCAATCTAGGGCTCTGGCGGAGCTGTTCTGCCGGGGACACGTCATCACCAACGATCCTCTCATCGGGAGGGGGTCAATCTCCATCAACATCTTCATCAGCACCATCTCCTCTCAGAACCCTAGTTCATCTCTTGTATCCAATCTTGTATCAAAACCACAAATTGGTACCTGTGGGTTGCTAGTAGTGTTGATTACTCCTTGTAGATGACGCTAATTGGTTTACTTGGTGGAAGATCATATGTTCAGATCCTTTATGCATATTATTACTCCTCTGATTATGAACATGAATATGCTTTGTGAGTAGTTACGTTTGTTCCTGAGGACATGGGTGAAGTCTTGCTATTAGTAGTCATGTGAATTTGGTATTCGCTCGATATTTTGATGAGATGTATGTTGTCTTTTCCTCTAGTGGTGTTATGTGAACGTCGACTACATGACACTTCACCATTATTTGGGCCTAGAGGAAGGCATGGGGAAGTAATAAGTAGATGATGGGTTGCTAGAGTGAAAAAAGCTTAAACCCTAGTGTATGCGTTTCTTCGTTAGGGGCTGATTTGGATCCATACGTTTAATGCTGTGGTTAGGTTTACCTTAATACTTCTTTTTGTAGTTGTGGATGCTTGCAATAGGGGTTAATCATAAGTGGGATGCTTGTCCAAGTTACGGCAGTACCCAAGTACCGGTCCACCCACATATCAAATTATCAAAGTACCGAACGCGAATCATATGAACGTGATGAAAACTAGTTTGACGATAATTCCCAATGTTTCCTCGGGAGCTCCTTCCTCATTATTAGAATTTGGCCAGGATTATCCTTTGCTACATAAAGGATTGGCCCACCTTGCTGCACTTTATTTACTTTATTTACTTTTTACTCGTTACCGTTTATCTTATTACAAAACTATCTATCACCTACAATTTCAGTGCTTGCAGAGAAAACCTTACTGAAAACCGCTTATCATTTCCTTCTGCTCCTCGTTGGGTTCGACACTCTAGCTTACTTATCGAAAGGACTACGATAGATCCCCTACACTTGTGGGTCATCAAGACTCTTTTCTGGCACCGTTGCCGGGGGGTGTAGCGCTTTTGCTGAGTGGAACTTGGTAAGGAAACATTTATATAGTGTGCTGAAATTTTCTGTTACTTGTCACTATGGAAACTAATCCTTTGAGGGGCTTGTTTGGGGTATCTTCACCCCAACCAGAAGAGCAAAGAGCTGCTCCTCAACCTACTGAACTTTATGAAAATATTTACTTTGAGATTCCTTTGGGTATGATAGGGAAACCGCTAGCTAATCCATTTGCAGGAGACGGAACATTGCATCCCGATTTACACCTTATCTTTGTGGATGAAGTTTGTGGATTATTTAAGCTTGCAGGTATTCCTGATGATGTTGTGAAAAGGAAGGTCTTCCCTTTATCTTTGAACGGAGATGCATTGACGTGGTATAGGCTATGTGAT
Organism: Aegilops bicornis; assembly: GCA_021605145.1. Classification (NCBI taxonomy): domain Eukaryota; kingdom Viridiplantae; phylum Streptophyta; class Magnoliopsida; order Poales; family Poaceae; genus Aegilops; species Aegilops bicornis. Next base: position 454,958,270 of record CM038674.1, on the reverse strand, counting down.
GATACGCGATCTTGGAATTATAAGCCATTGAAGTTGGAATTTCACCAGAAGTTCTATCCTATGCATCTTGTTCATCGTGATCGTAATTACATATTTAATTTCTGGCCTCGCGAAGGAGAAAGCATCGCTCATGCTTGGGGGAGGCTTAAGTCAATGTTATATTCATGCCCCAATCATGAGCTCTCTTGGGAAATGATTCTTCAAAACTTTTATGCTCGGCTTTCTCTTGATAATCGCAACCTGCTCGGTACTTCCTATGCTGGTTCTTATATGCTGAAGACTATTGATTTCAAATGGGACTTATTGGAAAGAATTAAATGCTACTCTGAAGATTGGGGTTCCGACGATGGTAAGGAGTCAGGTATGACGCCTAAGTTCGATTGTATTAAATCTTTTATGGATACTGATACTTTCCGTGGATTTAGCTCTAAGTATGGACTTGACTGTGAGATAGTAGCTACTTTCTATGAATCTTTAGCTACTCACGTTGATCTCCCTAAATAGAAGTGGTTTAAATATAATCCTCCCGTTGAAGTGAAAGTAGTTGCACCTATTACAGTCGAAGAAAAGACTATTACCTATAGTGGTCCTATTATTCCTACTGCTTATGTTGAAAAACCTCCTTTTCCTGTTAGGATAAAAGATCATGCTAAAGCGTTGACTGTTGTTCGTAAGAGTAATACTAGGACTTATACACCTCATGAGCAAATTAATGTTGAACCTAGTATTGCTATGGTTAAAGATCTCTTGGATGAGGATTTAGATGGGCATGTTATTTTTTCTTGGGCGAGACTGCTAATATTGCTAGACCTGATACTAAGACACGTAGACCTGTCGTTGGCATGCCTGTTATTTCGGTTAAAATAGGAGATCATTGTTATCATGGCTTATGTGATATGGGTGCTAGTGCTAGTGCAATACCTTATGATCTTTATAAAGAAATTATGCATGACATTGCACCCGTTGAATTAGAATACATTGATGTTACTGTTAAGCTTGCTAATAGGGATACCATTAAACCTATTGGGATTGTTAGAGATGTTGAGGTTTTGTGTGGGAAGGTTAAATACCCTGCTGATTTTCTTGTTCTTGGTTCCCCACAAGATGATTTTTGTCCCATTATTTTTGGTAGACCCTTCTTGAATACTGCTAGTGCTAGGATTAATTGTGAAAAGAATATAGTCACTGTTGGCATAGATGGTATGCCTCATGACTTTAATTTTGCTAAGTTTAGTAGACAACCTCGTGAAAGGGAACCACCTAGTAAGGATGAGATTATTGGTCTTGCTTCCATTGCCGTTCCTCCAACTGATCTGTTAGAACAATATTTGTTAGACCATGAAAACGATATGTTTATGAAGGAAAGGGAAGAAATAGATGAAGTGTTCCTTAAACAGGAACCTATGCTGAAGAAGCACCGACCTGCTATTGGATATACTCTGTATGATCTTAAGGGCATTAGTCCCACATTATGTCAGCACAAAATTTCAGTGGAGAAAGATGCCAAACCAGTTAGAGATCCTCAAAGACGATTAAATCCCAAGATGAAGGAAGTGGTAAGAAGCTCCTTGAGGCAGGTATTATTTATCCCGTTGCTCATAGTGAATGGGTAAGCCATGCCCATTGTGTCCCTAAAAAGGGAGGTATTACCGTTGTTCCTAATGATAAAGATGAATTGATCCCGCAAAGAATTATTACAGGTTATAGAATGGTAATTGATTTCCGTAAGTTAAATAAAGCTACTAAGAAAGATCATTACCCTTTCCCTTTCATTGATCAAATGCTAGAAAGGCTATCCAAACACACACATTTTTGCTTTCTAGATGGTTATTCTGGCTTCTCTCAAATACCTATGTCAACTAAGGATCAATCTAAAACTACTTTTACTTGCCCTTTTGGTACTTTTGCTTATAGACGTATGCCTTTTGGTTTATGTAATGCACCTGCTACCTTTCAAAGATGCATGATGGCTATATTCTCTGATTTTTGTGAAAAGATTTGTGAGGTATTCATGGATGACTTTTCCGTCTATGGATCCTCTTTTGATGATTGTTTGAGCAACCTTGATCGAGTTTTGCAGAGATGTGAAGACACTAGTCTCGTCCTGAATTGGGAAAAGTGTCACTTTATGGTTAATGAAGGCATTGTCTTGGGGCACAAGATCTCCGAGAGAGGTATTGAAGTTGATAAAGCCAAGGTTGATGCTATTGAAAAGATGTCATGTCCCAAGGACATAAAAGGTATAAGAAGTTTCCTTGGTCACGCCGTTTTTTATAGGAGGTTCATTAAGGACTTTTCTAAATCTCTAGGCCTCTGACTAATTTATTGCAAAAAGATATTCCTTTTGTCTTTGATGATGATTGTGTAGAAGGATTTCAAACGCTTAAGAAAGCTTTGATTACTGCACCTATTGTTCAGCCGCCTGGTTGGAATTTACCTTTTGAAATTATGTGTGATGCTAGTGATTATGTTGTAGGTGCTGTTTTAGGGCAAAGAGTCGATAAGAAATTGAGTGTTATCCAAAGATGCTAGTAAGACTCTTGATAACGCCCAGAAATTATGCCACCAATCGAAAAAGAGTTCTTAGCAGTTGTGTTTGCATGTGATAAGTTTAGACCTAATATTGTCGATTCCAAAGTTACTATTCACACTGATCATGCTGCTATTAAATACCTTATGGAGAAGAAAGATGCTAAGCCTAGACTCATTAGATGGGTTCTCTTGCTCCAAGATTTTGACTTACATATTATTGATAGAAAGGGAGCTGAGAACCCCGTTGTAGATAACTTGTCTTGGTTAGAGAATGTTCTTGATGACCCACTGCCTCTTAATGATAGCTTTCCTGATGAACAATTAGCGGTCGTCAATGATTCTTGTACTGCTCCTTGGTATGCTAATTATGCTAATTACATTGTTGCTAAATTTATACCGCCTAGTTTCACATACCAAAGAAAAGAAAAGTTCTTTTATGATTTAAGACATTACTTCGGGATGACCCACACCTTTATAAAGAAGGATTAGATGGTGTTATTAGACGCGTTGTGTGCTGAGCATGAACAGGAACAGATTCTACGCAAGTGTCACTCTGAATCTTATGGAGGACACCACGCTGGAGATAGAACTGCACACCAGGTACTACAATCTGGTTTTCATTGGCCTACTCTCTTCAAAGATGCTCGTAAGTTTGTCTTGCCTTGTGATGAATGTCAAAGAATAGGTAACATTAGTAGATGTCAAGAAATGCCTATGAATTATTCTCTTGTTATTGAACCGTTTGATGTTTGGGGCTTTGATTATATGGGACCTTTTCCTGCCTCTAATGGTTATACACATATTTTAGTTGCTGTTGATTACGTTACTAAGTGGGTAGAAGCTATTCCAACTAGTAGTGATGATCATAACACTTCTATTAAAATGCTTAAAGAAGTTATTTTTCCGAGGTTTGGAGTCCCTATATATCTTATGACTGATGGTGGTTCACATTTTATTCATGGTGATTTCCGTAAGATGCTTTCTAAGTATGATGTCAATCACAGAATAGCATCTCCTTATCACCCGCGGTCTAGTGGTCAAGTAGAGTTGAGCAATAGAGAGCTCAAATTAATTTTGCAAAAGACTGTGAATAGATCTAGATAGAATTGGTCCAAAAAACTGGATGATGCATTATGGGCCTATAGAACTGCATACAAAAATCCTATGGGTATGTCACCTTATAAGTTGGTTTATGGAAAAGCATGTCATTTACCTCTTGAATTTGAACATAAGGCATATTGGGCTATTAAAGAGCTCAATTATGACTTCAAACTTGCCGGTGAGAAGAGGTTATTTGATATTAGCTCACTTGATGAATGGAGAACCCAAGCCTATGAGAATGCCAAGCTTTTCAAAGAAAAAGTCAAACGCTGGCATGATAAGAGGATACAAAAGCGTGAGTTTAACGTAGGAGATTATGTTTTATTATTCAACTCTCGTTTAAGATTTTTTGCAGGAAAACTTCTATCAAAATGGGAAGGTCCCTACGTTATCGAGGAGGTCTATCGTTCTGGTGCTATAAAAATCAACAACTTCGAAGGCACAAATCCGAGGGTGGTTAACGGTCAAAAAATTAAACACTATATTTCAGGTAATCCTATCAATGTTGAAACTAATATTATTGAAACCGTAACTCCTGAGGAATACATAAGGGATACTTTCCAGAACGTTTCAGACTCCGAAAAGTCATAGGTATGTGGTACGGTAAGTAAACCGACTCCAAAACAACTCTAAAGGCAAATTTTATCAGTTTTGGTTTATTTAAGAATTTTAGGAAGAAAGAAGTAGTCCGAATGGGACACGAGGCCCCCACGAGAGTGGAGGCGCGCCCCCCTGTAGGGCACGCCCCCTGTCTTGTGGGCACCTCGTGTGCCTCCCAGACTCCGTTTTCTTGCACGCTACATATTTTGGTCGGTAAAAATTCATTATATATACCCTGAAGGTTTTGATCACCGTATCACGCAAATATCCTCTGTTTTCATTTCGAGCTATTCCTGTTGCAGAATAAAGCAAGATGCCTTCTCAGGAGTCAATTGGGGAGAGCCGGGTGTCTCACCCAACGCCAGGTCCAGGAGCAAATAGCGATGCCTATCACTTTGGACCATCAACGGAGGATGAGATGGAGGCTGATTTGAAGAGGATAGATGCCATGGAGGAAGATCAAGAAGTCACCTCTCGTCTCCGAGCAGAATTCATGATGGGGGAACTACCGAGCATGGCTATTCCAACTTCGGTCATCCCTTCCAACTCTAGATTTCTTTCTTATGAAAATATGAAAAAGAGTTTCACTTGTTCTCCAGAAGCTATGCAGCATCCTTGGGTGAAAGGAGCTTTGGCCGTTACGGGCAAGCTCCGTAAAGAAATTATGGACCTCAAACAACAAGTCAATAAGCTCGAGGAGGAGAACCGTATCCTGAAGAGCATCATCGCCAAGAAAATCATAACACCAACCGTGAAGAAGGAGAAATAATCACACGGGTATGGGCACCCCCCTTGGCAACTGCCAAGCTTGGGGGAGGTGCCCCGGTATCGTATCACCATCACACTCCTATCTTTACCGCTTTATTTAGTTTGATCCTTTTAGTAGTATCTTGATCTAGTAGATTCAAGTTTTTATATCAAGTAGTTTCGAGTTTTGCTTTGTGATCTCTTTTTGTATTCGAGATTGTGAGCTATCTATAATAAAGATTAGTGTTGAGTCAAGGGCTTTGCTATGTTGCTATGATCTTGAGAAAGTAGAAAGAATAAAAGAGTTCATATTGATCTTATGGATAGTGATAACTTCACACATAGAAAGTATGAGGCATAAAAATTGTTGAGAGTTGATGAACGTAGCCTTGGTCATCGTGGCAATTAATAGGAAATGATAAGGAAAGAGGGGTTCACATATAAATATATTATCTTGGACATCTTTTATGATTGTGAAGCACTCATTAAGTATGACATGCTAAAAGAGTTGACGTTGGACAAGGAAGACAACGTAATGGTTTATGTTTTCCGACATCTCAGTTAAAGTATATTGTCATTGACCTTCCAAACATGTTGAGCTTGCCTTTCCCCCTCATTCTAGCCAAATTCCTTGCACCAAGTAGAGATACTACTTGTGCTTCCAATTATCTTTAAACCCAGTTTTGCCATGAGAGTCCACCATACCTACCTATAGATTGAGTAAGATCCTTCAAGCAAGTTGTCATCGGTGCAAGCAATAAAAATTGCTCTCTAAATATGCATGACTTATTAGTGCAGAGAAAATAAGCTTTGTACGAACTTGTTGTGGAAGTAATAAAAGCGACATACTGCATAATAAAGGTCCACATACAAGGGGCAATATAAAGTGACGTTCTTTTGCATTAAGATTTTGTGCATCAACCCTAAACGTGCATGACAACCTCTGATTCCCTCCGCGAAGGGCCTATCTTTTACTTTATGTTTTTACTTTATGCTTGAGTCAAGGTGATCCTCACCTTTCCCCTTTTTCATTTTATCCTTTGGCAAGCTCCTCGTGTTTGAAATATCATGATGCATATATCCAATTGGATGTAAGTTAGCATGGGCCATTATTGTTGACATCACCTAAAGGTGAATACGTTGGGAGCCAACACAATAAGCCCCTATCTTTCTCAGTGTCCGGCTGAAACTCTATAACCACAAATATTGCGTGAGTGTTAGCAATTATAGGAGACTACAAGATAGTTGAGTATGTGAGCTTGCTGAAAAGCCCTATTATTGAATCTTTCTGATGTTACGATAAATTGCAATTGCTTCAATGACTAAGATTATAGTTTGTTAGTTCCCAATGAAGTTTTTGAACCATACTTGACATTGTGAATTGTTTGTTACTTGAGCATAAGAAATCATATGATAAAATCTATATATGTTGTTGTTATAAGAATGATCATGATGCCCTCATGTCCATATTTTATTTTTATCGACACCTCTATCTCTAAACATGTGCACATATTTTCCGATTTCGGCTTCCGCTTGAGGACAAGCGAGGTCTAAGCTTGGGGGAGTTGATACGTCCATTTTGCATCATGCTATTATATCAATATTTATTGCATTATGGGCTGTTATTACACATTATATCTCAATACTTATGGCTATTCTCTCTTATTTTACAAGGTTTACCATGAAGAGGGGGAATGCCAAGAATGGAATTCGGTGGAAAAGGAGCAAACGTTGAAACCTATTACGCACCGCTCCAAAAGTCCCGAAACTCCACGAAACAAACTTTTGGAATTTAATAAGAATTTCGAAATAAAGAAATAGGCCAGGGGCCCCACACTCGCCCAGAGACAGGAGGGCGCCTCTATACTGGCGCGCTTCTATCTCCTGGGCCCCCTGGTGGGCCTCCAGTGTCCATCTTCTGCTATATCATCACTTTTACCCTGAAAAAATCGTGGGAAAGATTACGAGACCAAACTCCGCCGCCACGAGGCGGAACCTTGGCGGAATCAATCTAGGGCTCTGGCAGAGCTGTTCTGCCGGGGACACTTCCCTCTGGGAGGGGGAAATCATCACCAACGTCATCACCAACAATCCTCTCATCGGGAGGGGATCAATCTCTATCAACATCTTCACCAGCACCATCTCCTCTCAAAACCCTAGTTCATCTCTTGTATCCAATCTTGTATCAAAACCATGATTGGTACCGTGGGTTGCTAGTAGTGTTGATTACTCCTTGTAGTTGATGCTAATTGGTTTACTTGGTGGAAGATCATATGTTCAGATCCTTTATGCATATTATTACTCCTGTGATTGTGAACATGAATATGGTTTGTGAGTAGTTATGTTTCTTCCTGAGGACATGGGTGAAGTCTTGCTATTAGTAGTCATGTGAATTTGGTGCTCGTTCGATATTTTGATGAGATGTATGTTGTCTTTTCCTCTAGTGGTGTTATGTGAACGTCGACTACATGACACTTCACCATTATTTGGGCCTAGAGGAAGGCATGGGGAAGTAATAAGTAGATGATGGGTTGCTAGAGTGACAGAAGCTTAAACCCTAGTTTATGCATTGCTTCGTTAGGGGCTGATTTGGATCCATACGCTTAATGTTGTGGTTAGGTTCACCTTAATACTTCTTTTTGTAGTTGTGGATGCTTGCAATAGGGGTTAATCATAAGTGGGATGCTTGTCCAAGTTAGGGCAGTACCCAAGTACCGGTCCACCCACATATCAAATTATCAAAGTACCGAACACGAATCATATGAACGTGATGAAAACTAGCTTGACGATAATTCCCAATGTGTACTTGGGAGCTCCTTCCTCATTATTAGAATTTGTCCAGGCTTATCCTTTGCTACATAAAGGATTGGGCCACCTTGCTGCACTTTATTTACTTTATTTACTTTTTACTCGTTACCGTTTATCTTATTACAAAACTATCTATCACCTACATTTTCAGTGCTTGCAGAGAAAACCTTACTGAAAACCGCTTATCATTTCCTTCTGCTCCTCGTTGGGTTTGACACTCTTACTTATCGAAAGGACTATGATAGATCCCCTACACTTGTGGGTCATCACTTGGTGGTTACAGATAGCTCTTCAGAGGAGGATTCAGAGGCAGATGACCAGTCCTATTATCCCCCTGAGGTGTATGCTCAAACTTGGCAGGGTTATATTACTCATATAATGCATATGTTGTATTGCAATGCTTAGTTTTTACATCATATACACAATATTGAATGCCATCTCCTTAGTTGACACATCATATATGCGATTGCCCTCCGCTCACTTCCTTAGTATATAAATTATATATTTGAATTATGTCATGCCATGATGTTTACATAGACGCATGTATCTGAATTATGGCATGCCAACCCATTTTCTAAAGACATAATATAGTTATATCATCTCATCCTGTTTACATAGTCATCATATTTTAAATTATGTCATTCTATCCGTGAATTATATCATGCCATCATGTTTCCATCGACGGCATGTTTGTGATTTATGGCATGCCAACCACTTTAATAGACACATCGTATAGTTATATCATGTCATCCTGTTTACATAGTCATCATATTTTGAAGTATGTCATTCTATCCTGTTTAGTTAGCCATCATACATGTGAAATTGTGTCATGCTATCCTGTTTAATTAGCCATCATATATGTGAAATTATGTCCTGCTATTCTGCTTTGCTTAGACAACATAAATGTGAATTATTTCATGCCCTGTTTTCTTCCCTACTATCCATTGCACCTGTCTATCTTACAATGTCTGTACATTCAATTACTTTTCTTGTTTATCAGCCATTTCAATTGGAGGGAGTGATGGCAGTATCTGTGGGAGTAAAAACATGGTCTTCAGAAAAGATCGTGCTACCTGTCGATGCAGATAGAACCATGGTTGTTCTTGCACAAGAACCAGCCCCACCACACATAACCCACACTCATGCAGATTGTACCCCTACCCAGTTGGACAGAGAACCAGCTACACCCCTTCTAACCCCAACCCCAGCAGATAGACACCCAGTTCCGTTGACACAACACCGTCTCTACCACAGAGCACCCAAACACGAGCAGTTAGTAAGGCAAATCAGTAGTGCCCAAATCACGAGGACCACCACTCCGAACCCGAAGTCAATGCTTAAAGCAGAAGAATTGTTCTTAGGTCAGGTTCCGTAGCTATGGTTCATACTACTTTGCTCTTGCATCACTGTATTAACTGATACCAACCAATTTCAAATTTGAATGATGCAATTGAAACTCCAATGGCGCAACAGGTATGTTTTAAACCTGCTTCTTCAACGTGTTTGGCTGTTTGCTGTTGTAACTTGCTCTATGTTGATTTCAGTTTCAATTGAATAAACAGTTATGTTCTCATGCCATGCACATTACAAGTGTTGTTATTGCTGTGTAGTTTCCCACACTTATATTCTGTCTATGCTGCTTTGTCTTAAATAGATATGATTCAAAGTGTATCTATCTTGATTTGGTAACATAAACTAGAATGATATAGACCATACAGTGACCATACTACATAGATATATGTTTTTTTCATGCTGTTATCCTGCCCACCTTACTACTGAACTAGTTTACCAAAATGAGTTTCATATACTACATTGTAAACCTGAGATGTGTTTGTTTGTTTCTCTTTTAGAACGCTTATAAAATATTGGAGAAGAGTACCCTGTTATGCAATGGTAAAGGAAGTAATGCAGATAAGGTTCAAGATAGTGAGACATCCCTGTTGGTCTCCAAGAAAGCTGATAAAAACTATACTGAGGACACTGAGACAACCCCAAAGTCCTGTCTTGATGTAGTGTTCGAGTTATCGGTTACTAATCGCCGGCACCAGCTCTTCGAACTCGTTGCCTGAATCAGTTCGGCTTCTTGAGTCTCAACTTCAAGTTGAAAGACATCGATAAAATGTTATGCGACAGGAAGCCGAAGGAGTGAGGAAGTCCCAGCAGAATTCAGATGCATACTTTCTAGTGCAACATAAAGCGCTGGAGGAATTAAGCGCCAAACAAGAGAAAGTTAATAAGCTTGCTAAGCATCTTGCCAGCATTATGGGTACCCAGGATATTATTTCTTGAGCTCTTCTGAAGTGGTTTCAGTTCTGGACTTGTTTTGCTGCGGCATTTATATGCTGCTGTGTTCCCTATATTTGCACTGGTGGTGAACTTTGATGCCCAGTGGATGTAATATGTGTAATAGCCGTGATAGCCTAGTGTAAGTTGCTTTCTTATTTATTTCCTTGTTGTCTTGTTTATTTGTTTGCTTGTAGTCAGTGCAGTTCTTTTTCTGTTGTTTGCTAGTGGCTGCAATAAGCTATTTTTTAAAACTAGGCCACAATAACCATGGGCTAATATTTACTATAGTGACACAGGGCCTACGGGCCGTAGAAACAGTGGGCCTTCTACGGGCCATATAAACAGTGGGCCTTCTATGGGCCATATAAACAGTGGGCCTTCTACGGGCCGTAGAAACAGTGGGCCTTCTACGGGCCGTAGAAACAATGGGCCTTCTACGGGTCATATCATCAATGGGCCTTATACGGGCCGTATGATCGGTTGGCCAAACATGGGCCAAACAGACTGCATTCTGGCCGTAAACGGGCTAGAGTTGGAATCGTCCGTTCATAGGCCCACCATAACGGGTCATTGTTAATAGGCCGTATTTGATGACGCTATGAAAACGGCACAACGTATTAACGGACCACAAACAGGCCGACTGTAACCACGGGCCGAATTTGGCCCACAAGCAGAAAATGATAGTAACGGGTCATAAGTAAACGAATGCTGGAAATGAGCCCAAGAATAAATGGCCTCTGAGAAGGCCGAAAGATAACATGGGCTGGAAACGACCCAACGGAATAACGGGCCGTTAATGGGTATAAAGTGATACACTGTTCTATGCAAGCCAGTTTCACCACGGGCCGTTAATGGGTGTAAAGTGATACACTGTTCATTACAGGCCAGTTCCACCACGGGCCGTTAATAGGCCAAGAGTTACATAGGGCCTCATATGGGCCGAAAGATGTCATGGGCCATACATGGGCCAGAAGTGAAAACGGGCTGGAATCATATTGGATGGCCCAGATGACGCCATCGGGCCTAATTCGAATAGGGCGAACGGGCCTTGGGTTAGCGGGCTGTAAATGGGCTATATGCGAACATGTCGTTAACAAGCTTTCATGGGCGGCCCGCCACCTTTGACCAAGTCAAACGGGCCGCCTTTTCACAGAATGGGCTTCATGGGTCGTGCCATGTGTCAACGTATCATAGGCGCCTTCTGTCCAATGAGTGGATGACATCTGTCCCAGCGATGAGCCAACACGTGCTTCCTCCAGCCAATGATGATTTTACACGTGGAAAATCCCCATTGGTCGGGGCTATTAACGGGTTATCGGATCCAAAACCCGACCCGATAGCTTAACGGCGTTCCGTTACGGTGGATGCCACGTGTCGGCCTCCCTTGGCGAAAGCACTTCTGTGACGCACGATTTATCATCATGGAAGTGGACACTTCCGTGATGATAATTTTGGTAATGTCATGGAACACTTCTACGACAAAGACAGTATGACTATCTTGATTCTGTCATAAATTTGTCATGGATGTACATGCATGACAAAAAACGTGACCTACTGTGACAAACATGTATCATCACGGAAGTGTATTTTTTTGTAGTGGAGAGAGAGACTAACCTGGGCCAATTGACCTATGTAGCCCACCTGGCGGCCCAAGTGGCCGGCCCAGCCCACCAGCGCCCCTTGTCATCTTCCTCCTCTGCCAGGAGGACAACCAGGTGCGTGGCGAGCTCCGACGCTGCTGTGGCCACCTCCTGCTTCCTCCCCGGGCCTTCTAGCGACGCCACGGAGATGCCCCGTGTCCCCTCGCTCCTCTCCCTCACTCGCTGCACCCTCTCCCCTCCCCTGGCTCTCTCCCTTGAGCTCACCCGATCGCAGCCGTCGCCGCCGACCAGCGCTCGCGCGGCCGCAGCCATCCCCAAGCCTCTCCGACATGCCCCCGAGCTCCGCCGTTCTGCCCTAGTCCTCCTCCTCGTCTCACGCGACCAGAAGAGCCCCCACGCGCCATCCCCACCCCCTTCTTCCTCCTTCGGCCACGGAGATCGCCGACGACTTTCCGCCGTCACCGAGCGGCCCCCAAGCATGCTGAGATCACCGACGACCTCATCGTGAGCTCCTCTACCCAACCCCTCTCTCCCCACATTGATTTCCTCCTCTAACCTCACTAACCACCACGGCCGAAGCTCGCCGCCGCCGTGCCTCATTGCCATCGTGGCTAGAGCCACTGTGGCTCGAAGCCAAGCACACCGCTTTGCTCAGCGCAGCTCCAGGAGGCCGTAGCGGCCACCAGCTCCTCCTCCCATTCACCGCAGCACCGAGCACAGGCCGTCGTCGTGAGCTTGTTTTCGGTGAGCTCCGGTCACCCCGCGATCTGCCGCTGCCTCTGCTGGATGCGCGGGCGCATGGGCTATGCCCTGGTACCCTCAGCAAGCCAAACCGCCGCCTGTAGCGTGTTTCCGAGCCGTGCCGCCATCGTTTTGGTCGCCGTCAGCGAGGTTGCGGTGACGCTGACGTGGCCCCATTAGTTTAGGTGCTAATCGTGTTTAGTTAGTGCCCCGTGTTGATGACATAAGGGCCCCACTGCCTAATTAACCTAGTTTAGCTCCTGTTTAGTTTAAACTAACCCCACGGGCCCTACAGGTCAGTTTGACCTAGCCACGTCACACGTTGACTGACCCCACACGTCAGAGTTGACTTGCTGACGTGTTTGTTGACCCGACCCCACCTGTCAGCGACACTAACCAACACCGTGTCACTGACCAGTGGACCCCACTGGTCAGGTTTGACCTGGTCAGGCACAATTGACCTGCTGACATCACAGTGACGCAATGCTGACGCAGTTAATCATTTTCTAGATTTAAAATAATTTAGAAAATTCCAGAAATGCCCTAAACTTCTAAAATTAATAGAAAATTATCCGTAACTCCAAATGAAATAAGTTATATATGAAAAATGATCAGAAAAAACCAATCTATCCATCTGCACTGGTTTCATGCATGTTAAAGCAACTTAAACCTGCTGTTTATATCAAAACATGGTAATGCACCTTATAAATTCATAGTTTGAGTTTGAACTTGAACCTTAGATTCAAAATAACTCGAACCCATCTGGTTGTAGTTGCATTAGGCCAACATACTCATATTGCCGTGTCATGAGCATGCATCATATTGTGCATTGCAGTGATTGTGTTTCCTTCTGTGTTGCCGGTATTTCTTCCCTGTTGATAGACGTGATACCGACGATGAGATGGATGACACTGATGAAGAGCTATATCATTTTCAGAAGTGCCAGGCAAGGAAAACCCCCTTGTTCATTCTGATACAATCCCACTCTCTCGCTCCTGCTCTCTTTTACTGCATTAGGACAACAATGATTCATTTGTTACTTGCTGCTGTAGCTGAACCCCTTTATCCTCTGCATGACCTGTCATTGCCACAGTAAATAGATGAAACCCACTAGCATGAGTAGGAGTTGTTTGAGCCCTGATGTGCCTACTCATTTATACTTGTTTGTCATGCCTGCTATGCTTAGAGTTGTATCAGGTCTGATTCATCGGGGATGAATTGGAACAGTGATGAACATGTCCTACTGTATGTGAGCTAAGTGTGTGAACACGATTTGGTAAAGGTAGCGGTGAGAGGCCATGTAGGAGTACATGGTGGGTTGTCTCATTGAAGTCGTCCTCAGGAACTGAGTTCTGTGTTTGTGATCCATGAAACCGTTAATACCACACATTGGGCCCGAAACCAATGGACCCTCTCGGCTTCTTAATCACCCTTGTCCTCTGTCCAGGAGTTGCAAGTAGTTTCGTGTTTGTAGTATCTTTGGAGGCCGTGCGCAGCGCTGACCCGAGGGTGGGCTGTGATAAGGTAGGCACGTGGCGGGTATGCCGGGCGCCTGCTTGGTGTCATGGAACCATGTACACATCGCTCAGGGCCGTATGTGGAAACCTCGCCGGACTCCTGCAGATGGAACCTGAATAGGCGATAAACCTGGACTAGAGACTTGAGTGTTTAGGTAGGCCGTGGCTGACACCCTCGTTGGGCTTCCGGTTGAAGGTTGCCGAGTACATGTCGTGTAAACTGTACTCATCCAAAGTACTCGCAAGCATCAGATCTATACTAAGTATGCATTGGTATCAAAAGGAAGGTTTGTATCTATGGACTGAACTGCAGAATGCCAGAATAGAAGGGGAAGGCCTGCCTATCGAAGACTAGCATCTTCAAGAAGCTCCAAGCATCTTGCAGCATGTAGAAGAGTAAAGAATAGCAATTTAATATTTAACAAACATGTTGTAACATCAACGCCCAGAGATCCTTCCTCGACTCCCTCTGAGAAAGCAATCCCGGAGCCACATATCCATCATATATCTCAAGTATCCATTTCTAGTTATATAAGATCAGGATATAAGTCTAAACGTCCATTACAATGGACAAGGTATTCAAATATATATATCTTCCCTGCAGGGGTGCACCACGTTACCCAACACGCTCGATCACTCTGGCCGGACACACCTTTCTGGGGTCAATGCCCGGCCTCGGAAGATCAACACGTCGCAGCCCTACCTAGGCTCAGCAGAGAGGTCCCCGCCGGTCTACATCCTAAGCACTCCAGGGTCTTGGGCCCATTGCCCGCAGCACTCCGGGTCGTTGCGAGCAAGGTGGATACCAGCACCACCTCGGATGGCCAACATGATCCGACCGTGCCGCACTACTGAACTGGATGTCTGACAAAGCTTTGGCTGATACTGCGACGTTGAGGCCCATAACTATTCTCGCTTGGTGGTTAGTGGATAAAGCCCAAAGGCCAACTCAGATCAAATACCCAAACCTGTTAGTGCATTGGGGGCTTGCGGAGACGAGCAGAGACTCACGATAATGTGACCCCATCGCCCCGTCTCGTGGACTTACGGCAAGGGCCCAGACTGCCCGACCGTGCCACGTGGAAAACTCACGGGTGCTCTATGGGCCCGCCCGACTTTCACATGAACTCGCGGGTACTCTACTGGCCGACCCGACTTCATCAATGGTCTCAAGTAAGTAAAGGTAACAATGTGTCCAAACATCAAGGGGAAAACCCGAGGAATCACCCACGGAGGATTCCACTCGATGTAATCATCAAGGTGAACGTAAGAGGATCCACCCTCGAGGTTCACACTTGAGGTGTTGCATGACAACCGTATCGGGAATGGTGAAAGAAGAATCACCCTCGTTGACCACGACCGAATAGCTACACTACAGAGATCTCATCAGGAGTGATGTATGAGGTTCCACCCTCGGCACTCGATGGTAACTCTGCAGAGTCGAGCATCAAAATGGGTGTGATGTGATGTGAGGTGTCGGGCTCTGGTTGTTGATCACGTGAGGGGGACGGTTGCAGGTTCGCTATGCTAGGGACATGTGACAGATGAAACAGAGGGGGACGGTTGCAGGTTTGCTATGCTAGGGACATGTGACAGATGAACGGAGAGCGTATCCGAATAAGTCTCGTCATCCTGAGCAACTTTCATGTACAAAGTATTTTCATCCGAGTTATGGATTAATTTATATAATTTTCCGAAGTTTAAACAATATTCTGGAATTTAATATAAATCCTAAATAAACCAGAATATACTTATTGTACCCACTAGGATCTAGCCCTAGTGGATGACAAGTGGGGTCCATGGGTCTAGTCAGCATGCACAGTCAGTAGTTGACTGGGTCAACATTGACTGGTCAAACAGAGCAATGGGGCCCACTGTCATAGACTAGTTTAATTAAGCAGGTTTAATTAGACTAAATATGTTCATTAGGCTAATTAATCAAAGTTAATTAGGTAGTTAACTAAGCAAATAAATTAACTAATTGAATTACTAACTAAATAAATAATTATTTTTATTTTATTTTTCATTTTCATTTTCTTTTAACAGGGGCATGAGGCCCCCTGGTCAGTGGCACAAGGCCAGGTCAGGCAAAGCAGAGCGGCGCCAAGCACTCAGAGGGGCACCCGGCACCACGACACCGACGGGGAAAGGGACGAGGTCAGGCTGGGGCAGCAGTGGCCGTTGCCGGACGGTGGCAGCCGAAGCGAGGGCTGCTGGACGGCACCAGCTGCAGTAGCAGTTCAGGAGCAGCAGCCTGCAGCAGCGGTTGCAGGGGCGACGGGCGCGAGCCGGGCGAGCCCAGTGCGCGACCAGAGTGCAGTGGCCGTGCACGGGTGTCGGGATGGCCGCGGTGAGTGCGAGGACGCGGGCCGGAGCACACACACGTAATGGAGGCTTCAGGAGGGGAGTCGGACGAAGGGGGCTCACCAGCCCTGTAGAGGTCGTCTGATATCGGGTTCCGGCAAAACCCTTAAGGTTTGAACTCTGGGGTGCGCGCGAAGATCTTCTCCCTACCGATCCACGCCCCAAAACCCCGCCGCAAATCTAAGCTACACGATGAGCAACACAAGGGACACTAGGTTTATACTGGTTCGGGACACCATTGTGGTGTAATGCCCTAATCCAGTGTGTGGTGTGGTGGATTGCCTCTGGGGCTGATGATGAACAGTACAGAGGAAGAACAGCCTCGCGAGGGGCGTTCTTGAGCTAGTGCAGTGTTCTACTTGGAATGGATTTGATCCAGATGTTGTCTACTGTGGTGGCTATCTCTATATATAGATGCCCTGGTCCTCTTCTCAAATATTTAGCAGGAAGGGTGCCAACAACAGCCATTTTGAAGGGGGACAACTAGTACAAGCTATCCTGACTAAAGTTGGTCTTCGACTGCCAAAGGCACTGGCGATGACGCCGACTTGGGCTCCACGGTGACCTCCGTCCTGCCATCCTGATGGTCTTGGTCTCGTTGCACCGTCTCGTTGCACCAATATGGAAACCTTTGCCTGATGCCTCGATACTCCGCGCCTGCGCTTGCCCCCTTTACACCAAAGAGGAAACAAGGACACTGTGCTGGCTGGCGCCCGCCTGGTCTTGATCGTCATGGCTTGTGTCACGAGCACCTCGCGAGGTACTCCTTGCCTTGATCTCTCCGCCTCCTCACGAGCCCGCCTGGCGAGGCCACCCCTGAGGAAGCGTTGCACCGTCCACCCCGGGAGGCTTGGGCCCTCGCGAAGGTCTTGAGCTCGGGTTGATGTAGACGGGCCGTACTGGGCCACTGCTCGAGCCACTCCGTAGGCCGCAGGCAGGCAAGTCTGGGGACCCCCGTTCCCAGAACACCGACAGTAGCCCCCGGGCCCAAGGCGCACTCAGACGTGGCTTAGCAGCAGATCCAAAGGGCAAGTGCGGAGCGCCGCAGGCCCCAACAGCCTGCGGCCTTGGTCGCCGCATGGCGGTTGATTGGATGTGGGCGTCTCCGCTTCCCCACGCTGCCTCGGCAACTACCCGACTGACAAAATGCTGGCCTGGGTTAGGCTTACCTTCATTGCTCTCATTCGCCTTGCTTCAGATCCCCTTTCTTGCTCTTGCTCTCTTGCTTCCGAAATCTCCAGATCCGCCTCATTCTTCCTCTTCCAGCGAGCGATGGTGCCCCGCAAGGCCGTGGCCGAGGCTCCACCGGCTTGGTCCTCGCCGGCCCTGGATCCCCCCAACATGACGGAGAAGAATCTCACCGCCATGCGCTTGATGACGACGGCGCAGGGAAACGAGATGGGGGAGACCGGGCTCCGGGCCGGCTCCGCCCAGCCAGAGGCCAAGGGGAGTACCTTCTACCCCTTCTTCATGAGCACCGCCATCGCCGGCCTGGTGCCTCATTTCTCCGAGTTCTTCTACGCCATCCTCCGCCATTACAAGTTGCAGGCTCTACATTTCCATCCCAACTCTGTCCTTCTTCTGTCGATTTTCGCCTACTATTGTGAGGCGCACGTTGGGGTGATGCCGTCCGTGGCCTTGCTACGCCACTTCTTCTCCCTCCGAATCTCCAGCAGCCATACCTCGGCGTGCCCTGGCTTCGTCGCGTACCCCAAGGCCAACGCGATTTCGAAGACGGGGAAGAGGGTTGATGGCTTCTGGAGTAAGTGGGTCATGATGGATGCCAGATGCACGCACTCTCGGTTGGTGTTGCCCACGGAGCAGCCTCAGGCTGACGAGGCGTTGTCTCGTGCGAAGCTTTACGACCGACGGGTGAAGTTGGTGCTGGAGAAGATGGACGTCGACCTGAGGCCGGGCAACATGAAGGCAGCGAAGCCGACCGGGGCCACGCTCCTGAGGGAGTTCCTGGCGCAGCGGGTGGCTCCACTTTAGGCGCACTCGCGCCCATTGTGGAGGCTTGGAGGTGCGGACGACGATCTATGCCTAAACTCGGAGGCCCTGGCTGATGAGGATGTGGCCGCAGCTCTCTGCTTCCTGGTTGGAGAGGACGTGGAAGGCCTAGAGGGCTCTCATGTCCCATTGTTCCTTCACGAAGACTGGCAGCAAGTGGTGGAAGCCATGCCCACCTTCAATGGGAGCGGCCTGGTGCCGGAGGTGCCTCCTGAGGTCTAGGAGGCGGCGGCGCCGGTGGAATTTTTTTCTGATGATTCCCGCGGAGGAGGAGAGGAAGACGAAGAGGAAGAGGAGCGCGACTTGGAGGCGACCGCTGAGGTGACGGGGGAGACTTCCCCCCGGCGCAGGGCCAACATCCTCTGCACCCTGCCGGACGATGATGAGGCCAACACCAGGCGAGGGGGAGAGGACCCGCCCGCAATCCCGAAGAAGGACAGGTCGGGGCTGATCTCCCGAGGGGCTACCCCGGCCCAGGCACTGCTTGAAGCTAGCTCCAGCCCCTCTGGTGCGCCCTCCTCTGCCTCTGGACCTCCCGAGGCTGTGCCCCGCAAGAGGCTCACGGGCTTTAAGCTCGGCAGGAGACCGCCAGAACACGCCACGATTGACCAGTAAGTGCTCGAACCCACTCTTGTTCTCGTTTTTGCTGCCGAGGCTTGACGTTCTCCGTCACTTGGGTAGGCTGACGCCTGCGGCGAAGAAGATGAAGGGGGAGACGGTGGCTCCTCTTGGGGCAAGCTCATCCGTTGTGGCCGCGCCTTCGTCTGTGGGAAGGGGAGGCAGTGGAGCTCGCACCTCCCATGCCGGTCATGCTCGCGAGGCCAAGAGGAGCGCCCTGGTGGGGTGGCAGCCCCGTGGCCCCGCCGACTCTGGAGGCGCTGGCGCTTGATGCTGCCGCTGAGGTTGCCAAGACTCAGGAGCTCCCAGTTTCCCAAGCCGTGATCACGCTGCCATCTTCTCCTCCTGCTCCACTGGTACCTGACTCCTCTGTCTCCTCCACCGCCTTGGACCGTGCTGCGGCCGAGCTAGGCCGGCTGCGAGAAGACCTCCAGGGCGCCAACCCCCGCCTGGTGGCTGGACGCTTGGAGCTGATCTCTTGTCGGGTTCACTCTGACACCTCCGTCCGAGCAGCGCTGAGCCAGGCTGTGGCAGCTTCCGAGGAGGAAAAGCAAGTCACCACCCAGGCCATAGCCACCCGTGATGCGGCGTTGAAGGATGCTTCGATCACCCAGGACCGTTGCAAGGCGCTGGAGGACGAGCTGCGGGGTTTGCGCGACGAGCTCGCCAAAGAGGCTCGCAACCGCCAGGCAAAGGAGGAAGAGATGAAGGCTCGGGAGGCCGCCATCGGGGACCACGACGCCGAGCTGTCCGCTGATCGCAGCCGACTGAAGACACTGGAGCAGAAGCTGAAGGTGGAGAAGGCCGAGCTGGATGCCAAGGCGAAGGTCTTGGCCGAGGATCGCGTGGCCTTCACGGATCTTGAGGAGAGATCTCGCAAGGCGCAGAAGTCGCTTTACGATGATGGCCTGGAGAAGCCGCTGGACGGGGCCAAGGATGGCCCCGCCAAGCTGCTTCCCTTCTTGGTCGAAGCGCTTGAGGAAGTCGTGACCAGCGTCGGCCCCATGACCGAGGTTGAAGCTCGCGTCCTTTCTTCTGCGGCGCTGACTCGGGTCCTCACCCACGTCTAACTTTGCAACCCCGGCGCCAACCTTGATGAGCTGCTGGACATGCACCGTGCCTCATGGGGGCGTTTAAACTTGTGTTTGGTATCGTGAGGACAATTTATGGATTGTAATATTTGCTTTTGAATTTGCGAGATTTTACGGTTTCCTTCCTATTTGCTTTGTGTTCTACGTCGGCAGGGCCCGGCCCCGCGCATACCTCAGCCGCCGTTAGCCCCGACCGGATCACCAGGACAGGACCAAGGAGCGAGGGGCTATGTGACAAGTTAGGCTCCTGAGTCGCGATGCTCAGGAGTCCCCCTTGACGTGCAAACAACAAATAGGGAGGGGTGTAGGAGTAGATCTGTCGTTCTACGTTGGCACGGCCCGGCCCCGCGAATACCTCAACCGCCGTTAGCCTTGCGGAACTAAGGAGTGAGGGGCTACGTGACCAGTTAGGCTCCTGAGTCACGATGCTCAGGAGTCCCCATTGACACTCAAACGGCCTTCGTACCTTGGATCCGCTCGGGGAGGGGCGCGCGACAACCAGGTCCGAGGGACCTGGCTGGATGGTGTGCGCTCAGGCGTGACCCAGGCGCAGCCCTCGTGTCTAGCCCCCTCGCATGGCGCTCCCGAGGGGAGGAGTTGCGATGAGGCCATACACTGAGCTCTAGGCTCCCTGAGGTTGATACAGCCGTGGGCTGCCCTCAGTTGTTTATCACCAGCGCGGAGCATAGCGCTTCCGTATGTGTACGGGCATAGCCGCTCCTCAGCAGTGTCGTCAGCCAGCACGGAGCATGGTGCTTCCACTGGTACATGGGAGGGGTCCCCCTCCGGGAGGAGCCCCCGGGGCATGTACAGCCCCGCCCTGACACGTGGCCGGCACGATAGGACTAGACGAGGTGTATCTGGGCACTTGTGAGCCAGCGCGGGACTCACGAGGCCCTACCTCAAGGCGGGTTGTGCCTGATCTTGAGCCTTGGGCGGCTGAGTGTTCTTGCGAGGTGGTTAGATACAAATGATCTAGGTCCTCAGGTCCCGGCCCTCGAGCGAGCTCAGCCGCCGCTGGTATGCCAGGTCGCGATGTCGTGGACAAGGCCAGGGGGTGAGGGCTGGAGAGCCAGTAAGAGCTCCTGAGTCGCGATGCTCAGGTGCCCCCCCTTTTAACGTGCAAGCGGTTTGTATGAGGGAGAAAAAGGCCCGTGGTAGGCGGGAGATGATAATCACAGGCGGTTAAGCATGAAAGGCAAATCAGCTTAGATAGATGCAGGAAGAATACATGCCACTGGGTCAGGCCCGAGCGGCTTGGGGATGATGCAGCCCGAGGGGTGCCCCCAGCAATGTAAACTAAAAACATAAGCAAAAGGGATACATGCCGCAAGGACAGTCCCACTCGACCTGGGAATAATGCAGCCCTCAGGGTGCTCCCAGCTGAAATGAACTCGAAAGATGTCACCTGATACCATTGTAGAGCGGGCGTTGGAGTAGCTGAAGATGCGCGGTGAAGAGGCTGATCCTCACGAGCCACCGGAGCCCTGACTGCCGGGCGGTTCCTCGAGAACCATCTCCATCTCCACCAGGATTGCATGGTGTCTGGCCTCCTGAGCTGCCAAAATGCTCCACAAAAGATGCTGGTGAGCGGCTACCGTGTTCGGTAGGCCGAAAGGCGTGCGAACGTAGCTGCGTGGCAGACCCTCGCAGCGTCCCACGCGCGAAGGCCAGAAGCGCTCCTGAAACGTGACTCGGCTGAGCCCTGGGTAGTTGATGCAGACGCGCAGCCCGCCATCCTCGCCTCGATGGGGAACTACGCCAGGTAGGCGGCGATTGCCGCGTATGACTCTTGATTCTTGAAGCTCCTGAGTGGTCTTGGTGATGAACTCCTGAGGGTTGGGCCCTCGTTGCCCCATGCCTTCCTGAGGGAAACGTGCCGCGAAGCACGCCTCCTAGTGGTGCCCGAGCGCCTCCCTCGTGACCTTGGCAAAGTCTAAGGCCCTCCAAGAGAGATCCCCGAGCATTGCTCGAGGAGGGCGCCGGGCACGCCTTCCTATGCGACAGAGGGAGGCGCCCCTTGCACAGGCGCAGATCCTGATGTGATGCCTCTGGATATGCCAACCTCCTGAGGCCTTGAGCTAGGTGATGTCTTCTTCTTCTTGGGAACTGCCTCGGGAGGGTTCTCGCTCTTGCTGTCCCGGTCCTCGACTGACGCAGTTTGGAAGGCACGCTCGAAAGAGCACACCGCATCCTTCTCTTCGCAGGGGACTGTGATGATTCCGCCGCTTCCCGACATCTTGAGGACATTGTAACCATGGTGAGTTACTGCCATGAACTTGGCCAGGGCTGGGTACCCGAGTATGGCATTGTATGGCAGGCGAATGTGGGCAACGTCGAAGTCGATGAGCTTGATACAGTAGTTCTTGCGCTGTCCGAAGGTTACAGGGAGGCAAACCTGCCCTATCGTTAGTGACTCCTGAGAAAGGCTTGGTTGGCTGAAGTTGATCATAAGGCACTTGGAGGTTGTTGAACGTCTCGACGGACAGAACATTGAGTCATGCGCCGCCATCGATGAGCGTCCTGGTAACTTGTAGATTGCTGATGACTGGGGAACAAATCATTGGGAGGATGCCAGCTGTGGCCGCGCACTTGAGTTGATCCGCTGAGCTGAACGTGATGGCGCACGTGGACCACCTGAGAGGGCACGTGGCCTCGAGCTTGGGGAGGACTGCATTCACCTCACGAGCGAACTGCTTGAAGATGTGCTGAGAGGTTGGCGCCTGGGCTCCGCCCAAGATGCAAGCGATAGCACGTGGCTCCTGGAATCCCCCAGCCCCCTCGTCCTGGTGGTGGTCATCATTCCTTCTTGGCGGTGGTGGCAGAGGAGGAAGGCATGCGTTGCCCTGTGGGCGATCCTCGCGAGGCTGATCCCTCCAAGCCCCCTCGCGAGGCTGGTCCTGCCAGTGATCCTTGCGAGGTCGGTCACGCCACTCCTGGCGAGGGCCTCGGTCGTCCCATCATCCTCCACCTCTTCCTCCTCCTCGGCCTTAGCCCCGGTCGTTGCGCTCGGGGCGTCGACCGATGCGTCCTTCTCGAACGTCTCTGAGCTCCTGGCATTCATTGGTGTTGTACGTGTAGAGGTTGTGGTAGGCGCAGAATCTTTTGCCCTTGGACGACTCCGGCTGGTCCCTGCCACGCTTCGTGTCTGGTTCTGCTGCGAGCACAGCTGCTCCTTTCCGCTTCATATCCTTGGCCTTGGCTTTCTTCTCTTCTGGGTCAGCAGCTGGAAGCTCGAGGAGGGAGAGGCGCCCCTCCTCAGCTCTTGCGCACTTGGTCACCAAGTTGAACAGCTCCAGAGATATGCACAGATCATCATGGATGGCGCGCTCCTCCTTCATCTTGACGTCGCGGACACCGTCAGAGAACGCTGTGATGATGGCCTCCTCAGTCACCTTGGGAATCTTGAGGCAAGCATTGTTGAAACGCTGGATGTACTTCTGCAAGGTCTCTCCTGGCTGCTGCTTGATGCAGCGCAGGTCACCCACGACAGGGGGACGATCACGAGTTCCCTGGAAATTGGCAATGAAGCGGCTGCGCATCTCGTCCCAAGAGGAGATCGAGCCGGGAGGCAGGTTCAGGAGCCAAGTGCACACATCATCCTTGAGCACCATGGGAAACCAGTTCACCACGACCTTTTCGTCTCCATTGGCCGCCTCGATGCCCAGCTCGTAGAGCTGCACGAACTTCGCGCGGTCTGCAGTGCCGTCGTAGCGTGGAGGCAGATCCGGCTTGAACTTGCCCGGTCAAGCGACACTGCGTAGGTCGGTGGTAAAGGCGCGGCAGCCTGCAGTGGCCACCGGAGCCCTTTGCAGACGCGGGGCTTGCTCTTGGAGATTCCCGCGCGCCACCGCCAGGGGCAGCGCGGGGTCTTGATGTGCTAGCGCAGGGATGCGGTCTTGACGTGCAAGAGCAGGGAGCACGCGAGCGCCTTCTTGGGGCTGAGGGATTTCCTGGCAGCTCCTTTCTTGTCGCGAGGGCGCTGGATGCGGCGGGTCTCGTCCAGGGGCCACACGCCTTGGGACCAGGGTGTCATCTTGGGGAGGAGGTGGCGGAGGCGCCTCCTGGGCTGCATCACCCATGCAGGACTGAGGGCAAGGCAGCGAGAGGGACGGCGCAAGAGAGCCCCCTGCGGCGCTGACGAGCTCGATGATGCGAGCGAGCCACTCCTCGTAGAGGTCGTCGACAGGGCGATAGTGCAGGAGCTCACGTGCCAGGAGCAACGCGGCCTGCGCGTCTGTGGGAGCGCGACGAGCGTGAAACAACGAACCAGCTAGAGTCAGCGATGGAGTGGCGGTGCGGCCTTCCCGCTGCACTGAGGGATGCAGCGATGATGCTTGCTACTCATTCCCCACCGGGCTGGTGGCAGCGTTGGCGGCAGACGATGGAGAACAACGAGGAGGCCCACCACATGAGCCGTCTGGGCGACGCGGGCGGCGAGAGCAGCCCGACGCTCGACGCGAGCTCGGCGAGCGTCCGCCATGGATGCGACGAAACGATGGAACGTGGAACAGCGGAAGGAAGATTCCGGCGCACCCCTACCTGGCGCGCCAAATATCGGATATCGGGTTCCGGTAAAACCCTTAAGGTTCGAACTCTGGGGTGCGCGCGAAGATCTTCTCCCTACCGATCCACGCCCCAAAACCTCGCCGTGAATCTAAGCTACACGATGAGCAACACAAGGGACACGAGGTTTATAGTGGTTCGGGCCACCATTGTGGTGTAATACCCTAATCCAGTGTGTGGTGTGGTGGATTGCCTCTGGGGCTGATGATGAACAGTAGAGAGGAAAAACAGCCTCGCGATCGGCATTCTTGAGCTGGTGCGGTGTTCTACTTGGAATGGATTCGATCCAGATGTTGTCTACTGTGGTGGCTATCTCTATATAGAGAGGCCCTGGTCCTCTTCCCAAATATTGTGCGGGAAGGGTGCCAACAACGTCCATTTTGAAGGGGGACAGCTAGTACAAGCTATCCTGACTAAAGTTGGTCTTCGACTGCCAAAGGCACTGGCGATGACACCGTCTTGGGCTCCATGGTGACCTCCGTCCTGTCGTCCTGATAGTCTAGGTCTCGTTGCACCAATATGGAAACCTTTGCCTGATGCCTCGATACTCCGTGCCTGCGCTTGCCCTTTTGCACCAAAGAGGAAACGAGGACACTGCGCTGGCTGGCACCCGCCTGGTCTCGATCGCCATGGCTTGCATCATGAGCACCTCGCGAGGTACTCCTTGCCTTGATATCTCCGCCTCCTCGCGAGCCCGCCTGGTGAGGACGCCCCTGAGGAAGCCTTGCGTCGTCCGCCCCGTGAGGCTTGGCCCCTCACGAAGGTCTTGAGCTTGGGTTGATGTAGATGGGCCGTACTGGGCCACGTCGCAGGCCGTAGGCAGGCAAGTCTGGGGACCCCCGTTTCTAGAAGCCGACAGAGGTGCAAAGGCGCGCTCGGGGGAGGGCCAGAGTAGCGGGGCGATGGCGCGCGACGGCGATGATGTCCACTCGGGGAGGGAGTAGCGCGAGGGAGAGGCGGGGACGGGGCAGTCAGGCGATGACGGGTGGCACTGATGATGGGCGCCGGGGAGAGGCGGCGGGGAGACGGGCGATGGCGTTGGGGCACCGGAGACGGTGCGGTCTCAGGGCGAGCGGCGGGGTCGGGGCGTGGCCCGATCCAGATCCCGAATCGGGGGAAGGAGAGGAGCGTGGGTGCGTGGGGGAAGTGGGGGGTCTGGTGGTTAAGGTTCGGGGAGAGTGGCCTAATAGGCTAGGGGGCAACGGGTGTGGGCAGGCGGCTGGGCTGATTGTCCCAGTTGGGCTAGGGGGGTCTTCTTTTGTTTTTGTTTGCTTTCTCCTTTTCTTTTATCTACTTTTGTTGTTTGACTTAATTTTGAACTTAAAATTCAAATGTGATTGAACCACCGTGAGGTTATCAACAGTAAACGCGGTGACTTGGCATCATTAGCACGGGATTACTGTAGCATAAATATCCGGGCGTTACAGATATGCCTTGCAAACCATAAAAGAACTTATCGGATTAGCCTGGCATTTCACGCTAAGCCCGCGATCTTCGGACGTGGCCGGTGGTACCTCCCCGGTCTTAAAAAGCACCTTCCACATGCCTTCGTGTGTCGTATCGAAGAGCTCCTGCAGCGTGTGGTGCTTGGCCGGGTCGAACTCCCACATGTTACAAGTCCGGATTTGGCACGGAAGAATCCGGCGGAAGTGCATGACCTAGACCACGTTGACAAGCTTGATTTTCTTGTCGATCATGTTCTAGACACATGTCTGGAGCCCGGTCACTTCTTCCGCTGAGCCCCAGGCTAAACCCTTCTCTTGCCGGGAGGTGAGCCGCATGGGGACTTCGGATCGGAATTCGGGGGTCGCCGCCCAGTTGGCCCCGCGCGGCTCGATGATGTAGAACCACCCGGATTGCCACCCCTTTACGGTCTCCACAAAGGAGCCTTCCGGCCAAGTGACATTGGGCATTTTGCCCACCATAGCGCCTCCGCACTCCGCTTGCTCGTCGCTCACCACTTTGGGCTTCACATTGAAGGTCTTCAGCCATAGGCCGAAGTGAGGTGGGATGCGGAGGAAGGCCTTGCACACAACAATGAATGCCGAATATTGAGGATGGAGTTGGGGCCAAGTCGTGGAAGTCCAGCCCGTAGTAGAGCATCAGTCCACGGACGAATGGGTGGAGGGGGAACCCCAGCCCGCGAACGAAGTGGGAGAGAAATACCACCCTTTCTTGGGGCTCCGAGGTGGGGATGATCTGCCCCTTGGCCGGAAGCCGATGAGCAATGTCTTTGGACAAGTACCCGGCCTCCCGGAGCTTCTTGATGTCCTCCTTCTTGACGGAGGAGGCCATACACTTGCCTCCAGCTCGGGATCCGGACATGATTGGAGTGCTTTTTGGGCGGAAGAAATGGATGCTTGGGCGTTGGAGCTCGAGGACGAATGAGCAGAGGAAGGAGAAGGCATGGGTGAAAGAGGGGAATCCTTATCCCTTTATAAAGGCAGTAAAAATCAAGCACCTCCCCGTTCACCCTAAAACTTGCTTATTTCCCAAGCGCCATGTTGATGGCACAGTTGGGTTACCCATGCCCGCATTGATGAGAATCCCATGATAAGGGGACACGATCTCTGCTTCGACAAGACGTGCCAATAAGACTGCTCCTCGAAATACGGAGGGGCAGGACAAAAACGGTTCAAATAAAGACCGGGCCGTGGCGTGATGTCACCCTATGAGTTGTCAGCTGATTGGACTCACGGCATAATGTACTCTCTATAGTAGTATGTGGAATTTGTTTTGCAGAGCCGGACACGATTCTTATGTTCAAGATCTACTTTGAAGTGTTCGGAGAAGGAACCCGCCTTGCAATGCCGAAGACAATCTGCGCGCCGGACTCGTCATCATTGAAGCCTGGTTCAGGGGCTACTGAGGGAGTCCAGGATTAAGGGGTCCTCAGACAGCTGGACTATATACTTTGGCTGGACTGTTGGACTATGAAGATACAAGATTGAAGACTTCGTCCCGTGTCCAGATGGGACTCTCCTTTGCGTGGAAGGAAAGCTTGGTGGTTAAGATATGAAGATTCCTTTCTGTGTAATCGACTCTGTATAACCCTAGACCCCTCCGGTGTCTATATAAACCGGAGGGTTTAGTCCGTAGGACAACAACAATCATCACCATAGGCTAGCTTCTATGGTTTAGCCTCTACGATATTGTGGTAGATCAACACTTATAATACTCATATCATCAAGATCAATCAAGCAGGAAGTAGGGTATTACCTCCATCGAGAGGGCCCGAACCTGGGTAAACATCATGTCCCCCGCCTCCTGTTACCATTAGCCTTAGACGCACAGTTCGGGACCCCCTACCCGTGATCCGTCGGTTTTGACGCCGATAACCAGCACCTCTGTGATGGTTCTAGTGCTGGCGTTGCTGACCGCGGGAGGGAGCGGGTCATCGATGATCACCATGTTGCCAGGGATGGCATCTGTGTTCGCTGCTTCGGAGTCGATAAGCATCTCGATGGGTGGCTCGGTGGAGCCGACGGACTCCAGGTCAGAGGCAAGCTCGTTAGCAATGTGGAGCTTGCCGAGGAGGTCGACGAGGCAGCTCTCGGAGCTGGCCGCTCCTGCATTGCGTGCGGGCTCGTCGGAGAGGCAGATCCCGCCGAGGATTTCAGCAAGGGAGCTTGCGGCGCAAGTAGCTTCCACGTTGCGTAGCGCGTCGATGCAAACGCCATCAGGCGTTCCAGGCTGGCTACGCTCGCTGGGAAGGAAGAGGGTTCCCGTCCACAACGTATTTTCGGCCAACAGTGCACAAAGCCCCACGGTGGGCGCCAAATGTCGGGAATATCTAGCAACATATGCCAAGGGGTGGCTTATCATAGATGAGGACAGGAGTACGTCGCCGGGCTCTAGAAGAGGGAGTGAGTGAGACCTCGAACGCCTATGAGTCTTACCCAAGTTTGGGGCCCTCCATGGAGATAAGACCCCTAGTCCAGCTCTGCAGGGTCTCCGCATGATGACTATCGTCAATAGAGTAGCTACAAGAGTGCTCCTTGAGCTGTTTCGGCTAGAGGAGGAAGAAGGGCAAGGCTAGCTCTATCTCCTTTCTCTATACGTGTGTGTAAGCTGGCTGGGATTCTGAACCCTCTGTATGGGTGAGCCTGGGGGCTTATATAGGCCTACCCCCCAGGGGTACATGTTGGGGAACGCAGTAATTTCAAAAAAATTCCTACGGTCACGCAAGATCTATCTAGGTGCTGCACAGCAACTAGGGGGAGAGTGTGTCCACGTAGCCTCGTAGACCAAAAGCGGAAGTGTTATGTAACACGGTTGATGTAGTCGAACGTCTTAGGGGTCCAACTGATAAAGTACCAAACGCACGGCACCTCCACGATCTGCACACGTTCAGCTCGATGAAGTCCCTCAAACTCTAGATCCAGCTGAGGCCGAGGGAGAGTTCTGTCAGCACGACGGCGTGGTGACGGTGATGAAGAAGTTACCAGCGCAACGCTTCACCTAAGCACTACGATGATATGACCGAGGTGGAAAACTTTGGAGGAGGGAACGCACACGGATAATGGTCAACTTGTGTATCTATGGGGTGGCCCCCTCCCCCGTATATAAAGGAGGGGACGAGGGGTCGGCCAGCCTCATGGGGCACGCCCCAAGGGGAGGAATCCTACTCCTACTAGGAGTAGGTTCCCCCTTTCCTAGTCCAACTAGGAGGGGAAGGAAAGGGGAAGAGGGGGAGAAGGAAAGGGGGGCCGGCCCCCTCCCCAATTCGGATTGGGCTTGGGGGGGCATGCCTCCACCTGGCCGCCACCTCCTCTCTTCCACTAAAGCCCATGTAGGCCCATTAACCACCCGGGGGGTTCCGGTAACCCCTCGGTACTCTGATTTTATCCGAAACTTCTCTGGAACACTTCCGGTGTCCGAATATAGTCGTCCAATATATCAATCTTTATGTATCGACCATTTAGAGACTCCTCGTCATGTCCGTGAACTCATCCGGGACTCCGAACAAACTTCGGTACATCAAATCACATAAACTCATAATACCAATCGTCATTGAACGTTAAGCGTGCGGACCCTACGGGTTCGAGAACTATGTAGACATGACCGAGACACTTCTCAGGTCAATAACCAATAGCGGAACCTAGATGCTCATATTGGTTCCTACATATTCTACGAAGATCTTTATCGGTTAAACCGCATAACAACATACGTTGTTCCCTTTGTCATCCGTATGTTACTTGCTCGAGATTCGATCGTCGGTATCATCCTACCTAGTTCAATCTCGTTACCAGCAAGTCTCTTTACTCGTTCTGTAATACTTCATCCCGAAACTCATTAGTCACAATTCTTGCAAGGCTTATTGTGATGAGTATTACCGAGAGGGCCCAGAGATACCTTTCCGAAACACGGAGTGACAAATCCTAATCTCGATCTATGCCAACCCAACAAACACCTTCGGAGACACCTGTAGAGCACCTTTATAATCACCCTTTTACGTTGTGATGTTTGGTAGCACACAAAGTGTTCCTCCGGTATTCGGCAGTTGCATAATCTCATAGTCTGAGGAACTTGTATAAGTCATGAAGAAAGCAATAGCAATGAAACTGTGACGATCATAATGCTAAGCTAACAGATGGGTCATGTCCATCACATCATTCTCCTAATGATGCGATCCCGTTCATCAAATGACAACACATGTCAATGTTTAGGAAACATAACCATCTTTGATCAACGAGCTAGTCAAGTAGAGGCATAGTAGGGGCAATATGTTTTGTCTATGTATTCACACATGTACTAAGTTTTTGGTTAATAAAATTCTAGCATGAATAATAAACATTTATCATGAAATAAGGAAATAAATAATAACTTTATTATTGCCTCTAGGGCATATTTCCTTCAGTCTCCCACTTGCACTAGAGTCAATAATCTAGATTACGTAGTAATGATTCTGACACCCATGGAGCTTTGGTGCTGATCATGTTTTGCTCGTGGAAGAGGCTTAGTCAACGGGTCTGCAACATTCAGATCCGTATGTATCTTGCAAATCTCTATGTCCCGCACCGACACTTGATGATGAATGGAATTGAAGCGTCTCTTGATGTGCTTGGTTATCTTGTGAAATTTGGATTCCTTTGCCAAGGCAATTGCACCAGTATTGTCACAAAAGATTTTCATTGGAACGGATGCACTAGGTATGACACCTAGATCAGATATGAACTCCTTCATCCAAACTCCTTCATTTGCTGCTTCCGAAGCAGCAATGTACTCCGCTTCACACGTAGATCCCGCCATGACACTCTACTTGGAACTGCACCAACTGATAGCTCCTCCATTCAATAAAAATACATATCCGGTTTGCGACTTAGATTCATCCGGATCAGTGCCAAATCTTGCACCGACGTAACCGTTTATGATGAGCTCTTTTTCACCTCCATAAATGAGAAACATATCCTTAGTCCTTTTCAGGTATAACAGGATATTCTTGACCATTGTCTAGTGCTCCACTCCAGGATTACTTTGGTACCTCCCTGCTATGCTTATAGCAAGGCACACATTAGGTCTGGTACACAGCATTGCATACATGATAGAACCTATGGCTGAAGCATAGGGAATGACTTTCATTTTCTCTCTATCTTCTGCAGTGGTCGGGCATTGAGTCTGACTCAACTTCACACCTTGTAAAACAGGCAAGAACCCTTTCTTTGACTGATCCATTTTGAACTTCTTCAAAACTTTATCAAGGTATGTGCTTTGTGAAAGTCGAATTAAGCGTCTTGATCAATCTCTATAGATCTTGATGCCCAATATGTAAGCAGCTTCTCCGAGGTCTTTCATAGAAAAACTCTTATTCAGGTATCCCTTTATGATCCAGAAATTATATATCATTTCCAATCAACAACATGTCATCCACATATAATATTAGAAGTGCTACAGAGCTCCCACTCACTTTCTTGTAAATACAGACTTCTCCAAAAGTCTGTATAAAACCATATGCTTTGATCACACTACCAAAACATTTATTCCAACTCTGAGAGGCTTGCACTAGTCCATAAATGGATCGTTGGAGCTTGCACACTTTGTTAGCACCCTTTGGATCGACAAAACCTTCTGGTTGCATGAATACAACTCTTCTTCCAAAGATCCATTTAGGAATGTAATTTTGACATCCATTTGCCAAATTTCATAATCATAAAATGCGGCAATCGCCAACATGATTCAGACAGACTTAAGCATCGCTACGGGTGAGAAAGTCTCATCGTAGTCAACCCCTTGAACTTGTCGAAAACCTTTCGCGACAAGTCGAGCTTTGTAAACAGTAACATTACCGTCTGCGTCGGTCTTCTTCTTAAAGATCCATTTATTTTCTATGTCTAGCCGATCATCGGGCAAGTCCACCAAAGTCCACACTTTGTTCTCATACATGGATCCCATCTCAGATTTCATGGCCTCAAGCCATTTCACGGAATCTGGGCTCATCATCCCTTCCTCATAGTTCCTAGGTTCATCATGCTCTAGTAACATGACTTCCAGAATAGGATTACCGTACCACTCTGGTGCGGATCTTACTCTGGAAGACCTACGAGGTTCGGTAGTAACTTGATCAGAAGCTTGATGATCTTCATCATTAGCTTCCTCACTCATTGGTGTAGGAACCACGGGAACTGATTTCTGTGATGAACTACTTTCCAATAAGGGAGAAGGTACAATTACCTCATCAAGTTCTACTTTCCTCCCACTCACTTCTTTCGAGAGAAACTCCTTCTCTAGAAAGGATCCATTCTTAGCAACAAAGATTTTTCCTTCGGATCTGTGATAGAAGGTGTAACCAACAGTTTCCTTTGGGTATCCTATGAAGACGCACTTCTCTGATTTGGGTTCGAGCTTATTAGGTTGAAACTTTTTCACATAAGCATCACAGCCCAAAACTTTAAGAAACGACAACTTTGGTTCCTTGCCAAACCACAGTTCATAAGGCGTCGTCTCAACGGATTTTGATGGTGCCCTATTTAAAGTGAATGCAGCCGTCTCTAAGGCATAACCCCAAAACGATAGCGGTAAATCAGTAAGAGACATCATAGATCGCACCATATCCAATAAAGCACGGTTACAATGTTTGGACACACCATTTCGTTGTGGTGTTCCAGGTGGCGTTAGTTGTCAAACTATCCCATGTTGTTTCAAATGAAGACCAAACTCGTAACCAAATATTCTCCTCCACGATCAGATCGTAGAAACTTTATTTTCTTATTGCAATGATTTTCCACTTCACTCTGAAATTCTTTGAACTTTTCAAATGTTTCAGACTTATGCTTCATTAAGTAGATATAACCATATCTGCTCAAATCATCTGTGAAGGTAAGAAAATAACGATACCCGCCACGAGCCTCAACACTCATTGGACCGCATACATCAATATGTATTATTTCCAACAAGTCAGTAGCTCGTTCCATTGTTCCGGAGAATGGAGTTTTAGTCATCTTGCCCATAAGGCACGGTTCGCAAGCACCAAGTGATTCATAATCAAGTGATTCCAAAACTCCATCAGCACGGAGTTTCTTCATGCGCTTTACACCGATATGACCCAAACGGCGGTGCCACAAATAAGGTGCACTATCATTATCAACTACATTTTTTGGCTTCAATATTATGAATATGTGTATCATCACTATCGAGATTCAACAAAAATAGACCACTCATCAAGGGTGCATGACCATAAAAGATATTACTCATATAAATAGAACAACCATTATTCTCTTATTTAAATGAATAACCGTCTCGCATCAAAAAAGATCCAGATATTATGTTCATGCTCAACGCTGGCACAAAATAACAATTATTCAGGTCTAAAACTAATCCCGATGGTAGATGTAGAGGTAGCGTGCCGACGGCGATCACATCGACCTTGGAACCATTTCTCATGCGCATCGTCACCTCGTCCTTAGCCAATATTCGTTTAATCCGTAGCCCCTGTTTCGAGTTGCAAATATGAGCAACAGAACCAGTATAAAATACCCAGGCGCTACTACAAGCATTAGTAAGGTACACGTCAATAACATGTATATCAAATATACCTTTCACTCTGCCATCCTTATTATCCGCCAAATAATTGGGGTAGTTCCGCTTCCAGTGGTCGGTCCCTTTGCAGTAGAAGCACTCAGTCTCAGGCTTAGGTCCAGACTCGGGTTTCTTTTCTTGAGAAGCAACCTTTTTGTCGTTCTTCTTGAAGTTCCCCTTCTTCCCTTTTCCTTTTTTCTTGAAACTAGTGGTCTTGTTGACCATCAACACTTGATGATCCTTTTTGATTTCTACCTCCGCAGACTTTAGCATCACGAAGAGCTCGAGAATAGTCTTGTTCATCCCTTGCATATTATAGTTCATCATGAAGCCTTTATAGCTTGGTGGCAGTGATTGAAGAACTCTGTCAATGACACTATCATCGGGAAGATTAACTCACAGTTGAGTCAAGTGGTTATGGTACCCAGACATTCTGAGTATGTGTTCACTGACAGAACTATTCTCCTCCATTTTGCAGCTGTAGAACTTGTTCGAGACTTCATACCTCTCAACTTGGGCATTTGCTTGAAATATTAATTTCAACTCCTGGAACATCTCATATGCTCCCTGACATTCAAAACGTCTTTGAAGTCCTGATTCTAAGCCGTAAAGCATGGCAGACTGAACTATCGAGTAGTCATCAGCTTTGCTCTGCCAGACGTACTTAACGTCATCAGTAGCATCTGCAGCATGCCTGGCACCCAGCGGTGCTTCCAGGACGTAATTCTTCTATGCAGCAATGAGGATAGTCCTCAAGTTACGGACCCAGTCCGTGTAGTTGCTGCCATCATCTTTCAACTTAGCTTTCTCTAGGAACGCATTAAATTCAAAGGAACGGTAGCACGTGCATTGATCTACAATAACATAGACATTAAAAATAACTATCAGGACTAAGTTCATGATAAATTAAAGTTCAATTAATCATATTACTCAAGAACTCCCACTTAGATAGACATCCCTCTAGTCATCTAAATGATCACGTGATCCAAATTAACTAAACCATGTCCTATGATCATGTGAGATGGAGTAGTTTTGAATGGTGAACATCACTATGTTGATCATATCTACTATATGACTCACGTTCGACCTTTCGGTCTCAGTGTTCCGAGGCCATATCTACATATGCTAGGCTCGTCAAGTTTAACCCGAGTATTCTGCGTGTGCAAAACTGGCTTGCACCCGTTGTATGTGAACGTAGAGCTTATCACACCCGATCATCACGTGGTGTCTCAGCACAACGAACTGTAGCAACGGTGCATACTCAGGGAGAACACTTATACCTTGAAATTTAGTAAGGGATCATCTTATAATGCTACCGCCGTACTAAGCAAAATAAGATGCATAAAAGATAAACATCACATGCAATCAAAATATGTGACATGATATGGCCATCATCATCTTGTGCTCATGATCTCCATCACCAAAGCATCGTCATGATCTCCATCGTCACCGGTGTGACACCTTGATCTCCATCATTTTCTTCTCGCCAACTATTGTTACTACGACTATCGCTACCGCTTAGTGATAAAGTAAAACAATTACATGGCGATTGCATTGCATACAATAAAGCGACAACCATATGGCTCCTGCCAGTTGCCGATAACTTTGTTACAAAACATGATCATCTCATACAACAATTTATATCACATCATGCCTTGACCATATCACATCATAGCAAGCCCTGAAAAAACAAGTTAGACGTCCTCTACTTTGTTGTTACAAGTTTTACGTGGCAGCTATGGACTTCTAGCAAGAATCGTTCTTACCTACGCATCAAAACCACAACGATTATTCGTCAAGTGTGCTGTTTTAACCTTCAACAAGGACCGGGCGTAGCCACACTCGATTCACCTAAAGTTGGAGAAACAGACACCCGCCAGCCACCTATGTGCATAAGCACGTCGGTAGAACCAGTCTCATGAACGCGGTCATGTAATGTCGGTCCGGGCCGCTTCATCCAACAATACCGCCGAATCAAAGTATGACATGCTGGTAAGAAGTATGACTATTATCGCCCACAACTATTTGTGTTCTACTCGTCCATATAACATCTACCATAGAACTGGCTCTGATACCACTGTTGGGGAATGCAATAATTTCAAAAAAAATCCTACGATCACGCAAGATCTATCTAGGTGATGCATAGCAATGAGGGGGAGAGTGTGCCACGTACCCTCGTAGACCGAAAGCGGAAGCGTTGTGTAACGCGGTTGATGTAGTCGAATGTCTTCGTGATCCAACCGATCAAGTACCGAACGCACGACACCTCCGCGATCTGCACACGTTCAGCTCGATGACGTCCCTCGAACTCTAGATCCTGCTGAGGCCGAGGGAGATTCCGTCAGCACGATGGCGTGGTGACGGTGATGATGAAGTTACCGGCGCAGGGCTTCACCTAAGCGCTACGGCGATATGACCGAGGTGGAAAACTATGGAGGGGGCACCGCACACAGCTAAAGATGAACTTGTGTGTCTATGGGGTACCCCCTCCCCCGTATATAAAGAAGGGGAGGAGGGGATTGGCCGGCCTAATGGGGCGTGCCCCAAGGGGAGGAATCCTACTCCTACTAGGAGTAGGTTCCCCATTTCCTAGTCCAACTAGGAGGGGAAGGAAAGAGGAAGAGGGAGAGAAGGAAAGGGGGGCGTCCCCCTCCTCAATTCAGATTGGGCTTGGCGGGGCATGCGCCTCCACCTGGCCGCCTCCTCCTCTCTTCCACTAAAGCCCATGTAGGCCCATTAACCCCCCCGGGGGGTTCCTGTAACCCCTCAGTACTCCAGTTTTATCCAAAACTTCTCCGAAACAATTCCGGTGTCCGAATATAGTCGTCCAATATATCAATCTTTATGTGTTGACCATTTCGAGACTCCTCGTCATGTCCGTGATCTCATCCGGGACTCCTAACAAACTTCGGTACATCAAATCACATAAACTCATAATACCAATCGTCATCAAACGTTAAGTGTGCGGACACTACAAAAAAGACACATCTGTGACATTTTGGGCCGAACAAATTTTTTTTCTGTCATACTTATGACACTTCTATGACTATAATTGTGACAAAACCCGATATAATCATAGATGTGGTGGGCTCCTATTTCT
This sequence comes from Aegilops bicornis, assembly GCA_021605145.1. Lineage (NCBI taxonomy): Eukaryota > Viridiplantae > Streptophyta > Magnoliopsida > Poales > Poaceae > Aegilops > Aegilops bicornis. The sequence continues at coordinate 454,921,573 of CM038674.1, read as the reverse complement.
ATGACAAAAAATCATGACAGAAAATGTGCTTTTCGTCCTGGGCGGGCCGGAGACGCAGCCGCATGAAATTCTTTGGGCCGTCCATGATGGAAAAATCTTGGTAGAAGCGAGGGCGAGGAAAATATCGGGGTGTTCCCGGTTACGGTGGGTGGTCGGGGTCGAGCGATCCACGAGGTTTGCGCGTTTCTCTCGTACACGCACACGCGCGTGGGTGCGAGGTGTTGGGCTCTAACTGAACCCGAGCGAGGCGTTCGCCTACTGAACCCGAGCGATTGCACTGCAGGCAACGCGTTACTAAACTCGAGCGATCGATCGATGGCGGTTAACAGAACCCGATCGAGCGATTCCTTCGCTACTGCTGCTAACTGAAGCCGATCGATGCTGCCTCTGGATGAACAGTGAGCATTGTTGGGGGTTTAGATGAACAGTTCCCGTTGGCGGTTGGATGAACAGTACCCCGTGGTGTTGTCGCTGGATGAAGAGGATCCCGATCGATCGAGACGGTTGGCCATGGATGAACAGGACCCCGTGGAGGGCTGGATGAACAGGACCCCGTGGAGGGAAGGTTGAACAGTAGCCGGTGGAGGGCTGGTTCAACAGTAGCCGGTGGAGGGCTGGATGAATAGTAGCCCGTGGAGGGGTGGTTGAACAGGACCCCGTGGCGAGGACTGGTTGAACATTAGCCGGTGGAGGAGCGTGCGGTGGAGGCTGGATGTATAGGAGCCCGTGGATGAGCAGTCGCAGGTGGAGGCTGGAGGAGGTCGACGGTGGATGAATAGTAGCCCGTGGAGGTTCAAATCTGGTTGGGTGAAGATATACTTGAGACTCTGGTGATCGGTGTAGATCTCGCAACGTTTACCAAGAAGGTAATGTCGCCAGGTCTTGAGTGCATAGACTACGGCTGCAAGCTCTAGATCATGTGTAGGATAATTCTCCTCATGTGGATGCAACTGACGAGATGCATAGGCAATCACATGACGATCCTGCATAAGAATGCAACCTAGTCCCTGCCGTGAGGCGTCGCAGTAGATAACAAAGTCTTTAGTGAAATCCGTGGCACTAGTATAGGAGCAGAAGTCAGCGCCTTTTCGCCTCGAAAACTGTACTCACACCGTGAGGACCACTCAAACTTTTTATCCTTCTTGAGAAGTTCCGTGAGGGGTTTAGCTACTTTGGAGAAGTTTTCAACAAAGCGGCGACAATAGCTGGCTAGACCAAGGAAACTCCTAACTTGTTTAACGGTTTCGTGGAGTCCAATCAAGAACGGCCTGAACTCTCTCGGGATTGACAGAATGCCCTTACCGGAGATTACGTGGCCTAGGTAGGTCACTTGGCAACCAAAATTCACACTTGGAGAACTTGGCATAAAGGCGGTGTTCTCTCGAGTTTCTCTAGCACAAGTCCGAGATGTTCGCATGCTCTTCCTCGTTCTTCGAGTAAATAAGAATATCATCGAGGTAAACCACGACAAATTTATCCAAGTACTCCATGAAGATCGAGTTCATCAAGCGGGAGAATGTAGCTGGAGCGTTGGTTAGACCAAAGGACATGACGGTGTACTCATACTGGCCATAACGAGTGACAAAGGCTGTCTTGGGAATGTCTCCATTCCTGATCTTGATTTGGTGGTAGCCTAACCTCAAATCCATCTTAGAAAAGACTGAGGATCCAGCGAGCTGATCATACAGGTCGTTGATCCTGGGGAGCGGATACTTGTTCTTTATTGTGACCAAATTAACGGGACGATAATCTATAACCATCCGGTCCGTACCATCCTTCTTCTTGACGAAGAGGACGGGCAAGCCCAAGGTGAGGAACTAGGACGGATGAAACCCTTTTGCAAGGACTCATCAAGTTGTTTCTTAAGCTCGGCTAGTTCTAAGGGTGCCATCTTATAAGGTCTCCTAGAGATTGGGGCGGTTCCCGAATAAGATCTATGACTTAACTCTACATCTCTGTCGGGAGGAACACCGGCAGTTCCTCCGAAAAACATCCGGAAAGTCACGGACTATCGGGATATCTTCAAGGTCCGGAAGAGGGCTGGCATTAAGAGAATAGAGTTGACGCTTTGCAACTCTAGTGGAGACGATGACTATCTTGCCGATGGGTGTGTAAGCTGAATGCAGACCTAGTGAAACAATCAATCTTGGCATGATGAGCTGTCATCCAGTCCATACCCAAGATGATGTTAATATCTCAAGACTTGAGGGCTACAAGTGAGGCAAGGAATACAAGTCTCATCAACAAGGATTTCGTTACCATGGCTTATGCAAGAAGTTTGCCATTTGGATCCGTGGAGTTTGAATGACTAGCGAGAGGGCATATCACAAAATGATATGTTGTGCAGGTTAGCATAGCTTTCGAAATGAAGGAATGAGATGCTCCAAGATCGAATAGAACCGAGGCGGGATGACAGTTGACAAGGAGTGTACCAAGAACGACATCCGGATCATCATGAGCGTCTTTAGGCGAGACGTGATGCACACATCCACGTTCAGCGGAGCTGACTTGACACCGATCATCTTGCGTGATGGCTTAACACAGCCAACAGGCTTCTCGGCCGGGTGGAGCATAATCGGCTTGAGAGCGATCACGTGCATAGTGTCCTGGCTCTCCGCATGTGAAGCAAGTCCTGAAGTTGGACGTGGACCCGCATTGACAAGTGGTCTACCAAGAGGCCTGGGTGGAGCATGTAATCGAACTGGGTGAGGCGCCATATGAAATGGCCTCGGTGAATATCCGGTGGAAGAGCAGAGTTCGGAATCCAAATTCAAGCGTTCGCGAACTAGAACCGGAGGAAGAAACCAATTCACGGTTGTGCTTACGAGACTCCTCGTAGGTGAGCTGAGCTGTCTCTGCATTAATGGCCTTGTTCACAAGAGCTTGGAATGTATCACAATGGTGCAGGTGGAGGTCACGACGCAACTTGGGTTTGAGACCCTTCCGAACCTAGCTCGCTTCTTGGCGTCCGTGGACACTTCTTCTGGGGCATAACGGGCGAGGTTCTCGAATTCTCTGCTGTAAGCATCAACAGCCATCTCACTCTGGGTGAAACTACAGAACTCTTCTCTCTTGCGGTCGATGAGGGCTTCAGGAATGTGATGCTCGCGAAAAGCCTCACCGAAATCTCTCCAGTTGGAATCGACCAGGCTGGAAGCATAGCCTCATAGTTACGCCACCGTGAGACTAGCATGACCTTCCGTGGTATGCAGCATAGGTGACCTTGTCATCTTGAGATACGCTTATGGAACGCAACTTATGAGTGATGCTACGGGTTACCATCGGCATCGAGTGGCTCGATGGAGTGATGGAAGGTGGGTGGGTGCAAGCGAATGAAGTCATGAATGGTTGCAAACCCTTTGGACTGATGTGCGGTGTTCTCCTCGACACGTGCTAACAAACGGTTAGACTCACGCTTGTTCCTCTCCATTTCTAACATGAACCCTGTCAATGAAGGCTGGTCAGAGGATCCTCATCCCTTCCATCTCCGTGGTTCTCGCTACGAGCAATGTAACTTCGCTTAATCGATGACATCCTCGAGAAACGAAACCAAGGACGGAATCACATCACTACATACCGGAAATGTGGGACACCGATATTAGTAACTCTCGAACTCACAGGGGCAATTCCGGCAGCATAACGGGCAGTAAAATGTTCAAAATGAGACATTCTCGCAAAATGGGGTAGCACCATACTCAACATCATCATTCAAAGGTTCTGGGATAATACTAAACATGCCATACCGAGGGTACTCGAAACTGGGGTAAGACTCGATCAACCAATCCTATAGGACTACGGAAATAGTAACACGTGATCCCGAGCAGATGTAAGAGATAGCCTAGTTCCTTAACCCCGTAGGGAAGATAGGACGACTCAGATCGAGAGGCCATGAGGTAGAGGAGTAAAAAGAGCCTTACGTTCCTTCCACAATCAATTCCCTATATAACTAAAGCATTTCTAGACTCAACTTCGATCAGGTTGGCTTGGAAATCCTCTGAGCAACAAAGCTCGATACCATAGCTGTCGGGACCCCGATCCTAAGTCACACCGATCTAGCATGTAACACATCATATCACTTTGTGGCCTCACGCAAGGTATCCCCACGGGTGTCGCCTTACCATGGCCCGGGACCGTTTGCGTCTTTTGGCTCACGATATGATAGTGTCGCTAGCATCCATATGACAAAGAACCCGGGCCGACATGACTAGTCGTGAACCCAAAGCGGCGCTAACTTATGGGAACAGGCATACATGAATCACATCGAGCATGTCGGTCATCAACGTATATATTCGGGCTGTAGCACTGGCTAACAGGACTCCGGTATCCCGGCTGTAGCAGGCTAAGGCAGACTCGAATAACACGCGTGACATTTCAAGGGATGAGACATAGGAACCAAGTGAAACACATGCCGCCGATCAAGTGTCCAAGCAGTAGTGCCGGGCTAGCAGGACTCCGGTGAACCGGGTCAGAAGCGGACTACTATCGCTCGTAAGCACGAGACTACATTTCCCCATAAGAGAGGCTACCAAGGATAAACAACTAGGTTGTCGGATCCCACACATAGCAGTACAAGTTACACGTCGCATAACATGCAAGTATGTGCTGTACAACATGGCATCACAACATAACGCAAACTCATATAGATAAAGGCTCAGAAGAGCCACATAGCGATAAATACAAACAGGGGTCACATGACCCATCATTCAGAGCATACAAGCAACAAGCGGAAGCATTACATGTCCGAGTACGCATAACTACAAAAGAAAAAGGCTGAGAAGCCTGACTATCTACAAGACCCTCCCAAGGGTACAAGATCGTAGCTGAGGTAACAAGCTACTCGTCGAAGTCCAAGCGGAACTACTAATAAGACCGAAGTCACCGCTGCAAAACATAAATAAAGCAACGTGAGTACAAAGGTACTCAGCAAGACTTACATCAGATCCTATCATACATGCATTGGAGTCAAAAGGTAATGTGGAGTTTAGTTGCAGCAAGCCAGCTTTGACTCTGTGGCTATCCTGTTCTACGACTACAAGAAACTCTTGAGGTGAGACAACGTACACGAGTCCACTAATCACCACATCAATACACTACTACGGATTCATTCCGTCTCCATACGGAAAGGCCATCCATAGCACTCACACTTGTCTTGAGCATTTTAGAGTATCCACTTCAAGTTGTCTATGTACCACGTAAGCATCCAAGAAGTCCATAACCGAGGACACGGCTATTCGAATAGATCATGATAACCCTGCAGGGTGTACTTCTTCACACACGCTCTCGCCACTTACCGCCATATACACGTCATGTATCTCGGCAACCTTCAAGCGGAAGCTTTGGCGAGGGTGTCGGCCACGACCGACTAACCACACAAGACTCTAGTCCAGGCTTATCGCCTATTCGGGTTCCATCCGCAAGGAGATCCGGCCGGGTGTCGCCACGGCCCCAAACGATGTGAGCAGGGTTCCCAGCCCACCATCCGGGTGCCACTTGGTACACCGTGCCACACTGCCTAGTCTGTCCCAAGCCCACCTGCCGGGTGCCACTTGGTAGAAAAGTAGCACTACCTACAAACACCGTAAACTAGTTGCGACTCTCGGACAGAGATCAAGTTGATTAATAAGTCGAGAGGGGTCGAGTTACGGAACCCAATGTGTGGTAGTATCGAGTCATTGGACAACATACATAGAACTCAGTGCTTAAGGACGGTTCGGTGAGACAACCCACCATGTACTCCTACATGGCCTCTCACCGCTACCTTTACCAAATCGTGTTCACACACTTCACTCTCAAAGATCGGAACATAGAACTGTACTCCAATTCATTCCCAATGAATCAGACTCGACGCAACTCTAAGCAATAGCAGTATAGCATGGTAGGAACACAACATGGCTCAATCAACTCCTACACATGCTAGTGGGTTTTCAACTAATCATCGTGGCAATGACAGGTCATGCAGAGGAATGGGTTCAACTACCGCAGCACAAAGTAGCAGATGAATCGTTGTTGTCCTAATGCAATAACTGAGAGCAGGAGCGAGAGAGTAGGATTGTATCGGAATGAACAAGGGGTTTTGCTTGCCTGGTAAATCAACAAGGGAGGCACCGCTTCATAGACAGTACTGAACGCCTCCTGAAAGGTGACCTATCGAGAAGGAACGGTGCCGGCAATCAATACACAATCATATGCAACAATATGATGCATGAACATGGTATGTAGATGTGATGCTGTTTGAGCTAATGCAACTGGTATTCAATTTGAATGAAGTCCATTTGAACCAAAGATTCAAATGCAATTCCAAAGTAAGCTCTTATAAATGCCATTTAGAGTTTCACTTATACAGCATGTATAAGTTGGTTTGTCATGCATGAAACTAGTACAGATGGATAGATTGAATTTTTCTGATAATTTTTCATATATAAATTATTTCAATCTGAGCTACGGTTGAATTTCTATGAATTTTTGAAGTTTTGAATATATTCGGAATTTCCTGATTTAATTTAAATCCGTAAAATATAATATTGCGTCAAGACTGCATAAGCATGACGTCAACAGGTCAATGCGGCTGGTTGGAGTCAAACCTGACGTGTGGGGCCACACGTCGTTGTCTCATTAGTTAATGTGGGGGGTTTAATTTAATCTAATTCGGATTAGTGCGCCGGGGCCCACCGCCGGTGTCGGGGGTAGGTTAGTTGGTGATTAGCACTAATTAAGCCGGGCGCCACGTCACCGGCCGGAGCTTGGTCGGCGACGACCAAAAACGCGGCGAGGGCTCACCGGAGTTGCGCTACAAGCGGCGCTCGTCGCCAAGACCACCGGGCGTAGCCTGCCGTCCGCAACTGTGTGAGCCGGTGGGTCATGCGGGCGCCGGAGCTCACGGAGCGGAGCTGGGCGGTGGCCGGAGTCGGGCGCGAAGCGGGATCCGTTGTGTGCGAGGGCGAGAACGGAGAGGGGAGAAGGAGCAGCAGCTCACAGTCGCGACGATTTAACGGGTCGGCGAGGTCGGGAGGAACCGGAGCGGTCGTGGCGGCGGAGGGATCTCCGCGACCCGAGACGGAGACGGCGGCGATGGCGGCGCCCAGAGCTTCCCGCCACGTGGCTCGACGGGAGGTAGCGGACGGCGGCGCGGATCTTGCGGACACGGAGAGAGAGCGAGGGGAGACGGTGGCACGGGCGGCAGCAGCGCGGCGCTCTAAAAGGCCGGTGAAGAGAGGGGAGGAACCAGAGGAGGGGGAAAAGCGAGAGAGTGGGGAAGGACCGGGCGCGTGGCGTCGTGCGGGGTCATCCAGAGCGGCGAGGAGGAAGCAGGAGGTGGCGGGGAACGTGTCCTCACGGACGCTGGTCACATGGCCACAGGCCCCCCCCTCCTCCGGGCGCGAGGAAGGGGACGGCTGGCGCTGGGCCCGGCTGGGCTGGCCAGGCCAGCCGCAGAGCTGGGTCATGGTGGGGAGGTAAGCCTGTAAGCTCCTTTTCCTATTCATTTCCTTTTCTATTTTTCTGACATTTGTTTGATTTATTTAAAATACTAAACTAATTTATTTAATTATGCCAATTTTTGTAGGAGCTCACTATATTATTCCGCAGTTCCTCAACAAAAGGCACAATTTTTGGACAATATTATATATATATAATAATATATATCCAAGGCAAATATTTACTGCATTAATTCCAAATGCCCAAAATAAATACTTATGAGATCCTGAAAATATTGGTTAGATTGTTATCTCTGTCCAATATTTTCAGAGGGCCACATGAGCATTTTCTTGGACCCTTTTGGAGCAATTTTTATTTAGGTCATTTCCAAAAGTGATTCTGAGGGTTTCACAAATCCCCATTTCAAAATTAAATGGAATTTAAACATGATGCACAATGACTAGCTAGCCTTGAGCATACCAGTACTAGGGATGTGACAACTCGCCTCACTTGAAAGAATCTCGCCCCGAGATCTGTGGGTCGACGGAAAGAAAGCGGGGTACTCCGGTCATAGACGATCTTCTCGCTCCCGGTAGCTTCTCTCTCATAATGATGAGACCACTGAACCTTGAGAAACTTGATATTCTGACGTCGAGTAACACGCTCTGCTTGATCAAGAATGCGAACCGGGTACTCTCGGTATGTGAGGTTATCTTGGAGATCAAGCGTTTCGTGGTCCACTCCGCGGATAGGATCCGAGAAGCAACGCTGAGTTGAGAGACGTGGAAGACATCATGAACTCGAGAAAGATGTGGGGTAGTTCCAACTGGTAGGCAACCTCTCCTCGTTTAGCGAGAATGCGAAAGGGGCCAATGTAACGAGGAGCCAACTTGCCCTTGATACGAAACGATGGGTACCCTTTAGAGGAGTAACTCAAGGTAAGCCTTGTCGCCAACTTCATAAGCCACTTCCTTATGACGACGGTCATATTGGCTCTTTTGACGAGATTGGGCTGTTTTCAAATTCTCACGAATGATGCGAACTTGCTCTTCCGCCTCTGGATCATGTCCGGTCCAAAGAATTGTCTTTCACGGTTTCACCAGTTCAAGGGTGTTCGACATCTTCGTCCATAGAGAATCTCAAAAGGAGCTTTCTTGAGACTGGATTGATAGCTATTGTTATAAGCAAACTCGGCGAAGGAAGACTTTTCTCCCAATCCATACCGAATGAGATAACGCAAGCTCTAAGCATGTCTTCGAGAATTTGGTTGACCCTTTCCACCGACCACTTGACCGAGGGTGGAAAGCGGCATCAAGAAAAGATGGGTTCCCATGGCAGTTTGGAAACTCTCCTAAATGAGAAGTGAAAAGACTACCACGGTCTGAATTGATCTCTAGTGGAACACCATGGAGTGACACTATTCGAGAATGTATAAGTCAAATGAGCTGACTAGCGATGATACTCTCTCGAACAGTGAAGGAAGTGAGCCACTTTGGAAAGACGATCAACGCATCACGAAGATAGCATTATTCCCTTTCTTGGTCCTGGGAAAGCCGGTGATGAAATCCATACCAACTTTATCCCATTTCCACTCGGGAATAGCTAAGAAATTTGAAGGGTGCGGCAGGCCTTTGATGCTCTGCCTTAACGCTGACGACAAACGTCACAGCTTAGCAATAACCGAGCAATTTCTCTCTTCATCCTAGTCCACCGTAACCTCTGGCGTAGGTCCCGATACATCTTAGTACTACCGGGATGAATTGTGAGAGGAGATTCATGCGCCTCCTTAAGAATCGGTTGTCGAAGATGTTGCTTCTTGGGGACCACCAGCGGTGCCCAAAGAAAACGACACCTCGATCATCTATAGAGAAACTACCAGCAATACCCTTGGCAACGTTTCTCTTGATCCGGTAATCCCCGTATCATGCTACTGGGCTTCTATGATATGATCCACCAGGGTAGGTTTCGCCACCAAGGTAGAAAGGAATCCGTGAGGAGCAATGTGGAGGTTAAGCTTACAAAATTCCTCATGGAGAATTGGTTGGCCTTGCTGCAACATGAGATTGTTGCAATAGGATTCTGGCTTAACGCATCAGCCATGACATTGGCTTTGCACAGGGTGTAGGTAATCCCTAGATCATAATCTGTGATCAACTCCAACCAACGCCTTTGTCTAAGGTTCAAATCTGGTTGGGTGAAGATATACTTGAGACTACGGTGATCGGTGTAGATCTCGTAACGTTTACCAAGAAGGTAATGTCGCCAGTCTTGAGTGCATAGACTACGGCCGCAAGCTCTAGATCATGTGTAGGATAATTCTCCTCATGTGGATGCAATCGACGAGATGCATAGGCAATCACATGACGATCCTGCATAAGAATGCAACCTAATCCTCGTCGTGAGGCGTCGCATGAAGAGATAACAAAGTCTTTAGTGAAATCCGGTGGCACTAGTATAGGAGCAGAAGTCGAGCGTCTTTTCAGTTCGAAAACTGTACTCACCTTGTGAGGACCACTCAAACTTTATCCTTCTTGAGAAGTTCCGTGAGGGGTTTAGCTACTTTGGAGAAGTTTTCAACAAAGCGGCGACAATAGCTGGCTAGACCAAGGAAACTCCTAACTTGTTTAACGGTTTGGTGGAGTCCAATCAAGAACGGCTGAACTCTCTCGGATTGACAGCAATGCCCTTACCGGAGATTACGTGGCCTAGGTAGGTCACTCGGCAACCAAAATTCACACTTGGAGAACTTGGCATAAAGGCGGTGTTCTCTCGAGTTTCTCTAGCACAAGTCTGAGATGTTCGGCATGCTCTTCCTCGTTCTTCGAGTAAATAAGAATATCATCGAGGTAAACCACGACAAATTTATCCAAGTACTCCATGAAGATCGAGTTCATCAAGCGGGAGAATGTAGTCGAGCGTTGGTTAGACCAAAGGACATGACGGTGTACTCATACGGCCATAACGAGTGACAAAGGCTGTCTTGGGAATGTCTCCATTCCTGATCTTGATTTGGTGGTAGCCTAACCTCAAATCTATCTTAGAAAAGACTGAGGATCCAGCGAGCTGATCATACAGGTCGTTGATCCTGGGGAGCGGATACTTGTTCTTTATTGTGACCAAATTAACGGGACGATAATCTACAACCATCCGGTCCGTACCATCCTTCTTCTTGACGAAGAGGACGGGGCAAGCCCAAGGTGAGGAACTAGGACGGATGAAACCCTTTTGCAAGGACTCATCAAGTTGTTTCTTAAGCTCGGCTAGTTCTAAGGGTGCCATCTTATAAGGTCTCCTAGAGATTGGGGCGGTTCCCGGAATAAGATCTATGACGAACTCTACATCTCATCGGGAGGAACACTGGCAGTTCCTCTGGAAAAACATCCGGAAAGTCACGGACTATCGGGATATCTTCAAGGTCCGGAAGAGGGCTGGCATTAAGAGAATAGAGTTGACGCTTTGCAACTCTAGTGGAGACGATGACTATCTTGCCGGATGGGTGTGTAAGCTGAACAGACCTAGTGAAACAATCAATCTTGGCATGATGAGCTGTCATCCAGTCCATACCCAAGATGATGTTAATATCTCAAGACTTGAGGGCTACAAGTGAGGCAAGGAATACAAGTCATCAACAAGGATTTCGTTACCATGGCTTATGCAAGAAGTTTGCCATTTGGATCCGTGGAGTTTGAATGACTAGCGGAGAGGGCATATCACAAAATGATATGTTGTGCAGGTTAGCATAGCTTTCAGAAATGAAGGAATGAGATGCTCCAGTATCGAATAGAACCGAAGCTGGATGGCAGTTGACAAGGAGTGTACCAAGAACGACATCCGGATCATCATGAGCGTCTTTAGCTGAGACGTGATGCACACATCCACGTTCAGCGGGAGCTGACTTGACACTGATCATCTTGCGTGATGGCTTAACACAGCCAACAGGCTTCTCGGGCTGGGGTGGAGCATAACTGGCTTGAGAGCAGTCACGTGCATAGTGTCATGGCTCTCCGCATGTGAAGCAAGTCCACGAAGTTGGACGTGGACCCGCATTGACAAGTGGTCTACCAAGAGGCCTGGGTGGAGCATGTAATCGAATCTGGGTGAGGCGCCATATGAAATGGCCTCGGTGAATATCCGGGTGGAAGAGCAGAGTTCGGAATCCAAATTCGGCGTTTCTGCGAACTAGAACCGGAGGAAGAAACCAATTCACGGTTGTGCTTACGAGACTCCTCGTAGGTGAGCTGAGCTGTCTCGCATTAATGGCCTTGTTCACAAGAGCTTGGAATGTATCACAATGGTGCAGGTGGAGGTCACGACGCAACTTGGGTTTGAGACCCTTCCGAACCTAGCTCGCTTCTTGGCGTCCGTGGACACTTCTTCGGGGCATAGCAGGCGAGGTTCTCGAATTCTCTGCTGTAAGCATCAACAGCCATCTCACTCTGGGTGAAACTACAGAACTCTTCTCTCTTGCGGTCGATGAGGGCTTCAGAATGTGATGCTCATGAAAAGCCTCACCGAAATCTCTCCAGTTGGAATCGACCAGCTGGAAGCATAGCCTCATAGTTACGCCACCAGAGACTAGCATGACCTTCCAGGTGGTATGCAGCATAGGTGACCTTGTCATCTTGAGATCGTTGCGGAACGCAACTTATGAGTGATGCTACGGGTTACCATCGGCATCGAGTGGCTCGATGGAGTGATGGAAGGTGGGTGGGTGCAAGCGAATGAAGTCATGAATGGTTGCAAACCCTTTGGACTGATGTGCGGTGTTCTCCTCGACACGTGCCAACAAGCGGTTAGACTCACGCTTGTTCCTCTCCATTTCTAACATGAACCTGTCAATGAAGGCTGGTCGAGGATCCTCATCCCTTCCATCTCCGTGGTTACGGCTACGAGCAACAGAACTTCGCTTAATCGATGACATCCCGAGAAAGCGAAACCAAGGACGGAATCACATCACTACATACCGGAAATGTGGGACACCGATATTAGTAACTCTCGAACTCAGGGCAATTCCGGCAGCATAACGGCGGTAAAATGTTCAAAATGAGACATTACGCAAAATGGGGTAGCACCATACTCAACATCATCATTCAAAGGTTCCGGGATAATACTAAACATGCCATACCGAGGGTACTTTCGAAAACTGGGGTAAGACTCGATCAACCAATCCTATAGGACTACGGAAATAGTAACACGTGATCACGATAGATGTAAGAGATAGCCTAGTTCCTTAACCCCGTAGGGAAGATAGGACGACTCAGATCGAGAGGCCATGAGGTAGAGGAGTAAAAGAGCCTTACGTTCCCTTCCACAATCAATTCCCTATATAACTAAAGCATTTCTAGACTCAACTTCGATCAGGTTGGCTTGGAAATCCTACAGCAATCAAAGCTCGATACCAAAGCTGTCGGGACCCGATCCTAAGTCACACCGATCTAGCATGTAACTCATCATATCCCTTTGCGGCCTCACTCACGGTATCCCCACGGGTGTCGCCTTACCATGGCACGGGACCGTTTGCGTCTTTTGGCTCACGTATATGATAGTGTCGCTAGCATCCATATGACAAAGAACCCGGGCCGACATGACTAGTCGTGGAACCCAAAGCGGCGCTTAACTTATGGGAACAGGCATACATGAATCACATCGAGCATGTCGGTCATCAACGTATATATTCGGGCTGTAGCCTTTGGGCTATGAGGACTCCGGTATCCCGGGCTGTAGCAGGCTAGGCAGGGACTCGAATAACACGCGTGACATTTCCCGAAGGGACAGACATAGGAACCAAGTGAAACACATGCCGGCCAGTCAAGTGTCCAAGCGGTAGTCTTTGGGCTAGCAGGACTCCGGTGAACCGGTCAGAAGCGGACTACTATCGCCGGAAGCACGAGACTACATTTCCCCATAAGAGAGGCTACCAAGGATAAACAACTAGGTTGTCGGATCCCACACATAGCGGTACAAGTTACACGTCGCATAACATGCAAGTATGTGCTGTACAACATGGCATCACAACATAACGCAAACTCATATAGATAAAGGCTCGGAAAGAGCCACATAGCGATAAATACAAACAGGGTCACATGACCCATCATTCAGAGCATACAAGCAACAAGCGGAAGCATTACATGTCCGAGTACGCATAACTACAAAAGAAAAAGGCTGAGAAGCCTGACTATCTACAAGACCCTCCCAAGGGTACAAGATCGTAATGAGGTAACAAGCTACTCGTCAAGTCCAAGCGGAACTACTAATAAGACCGAAGTCACCGCTGCAAAACATAAATAAAGCAACGTGAGTACAAAGGTACTCAAAGAAGACTTACATCGATCCTATCATACATGCATTGGAGTCAAAAGGTAATGTGGAGTTTAGTTGCACCAAGCCAGCTTTGACTCTGTGGCTATCCTGTTCTACGACTACAAGAAACTCTTGAGGTGAGACAACGCACGCAGTCCACTAATCACCACATCAATACACTACTACGGATTCATTCCCGTCTCCATACGGAAAGGCCATCCATAGCACTCACACTTGTCTTGAGCATTTTAGAGTATCCACTTCAAGTTGTCTATGTACCACGTAAGCATCCAAGAAGTCCATAACCGAGGACACGGCTATTCGAATAGATCATGATAACCTGCAGGGTGTACTTCTTCACACACGCTCTCGCCACTTACCGCCATATACACGTCATGTATCTCGGCAACCTTCAAGCGGAAGCTTTGGCGAGGGTGTCGGCCACGACCGACTAACCACACAAGACTCTAGTCCGTGCTTATCGCCTATTCGGGTTCCATCCGCAAGGAGATCCGCCGGGGTGTCGCCACGGCCCCAAACGATGTGAGCAGGTTCCCAGCCCACCATCCGGGTGCCACTTGGTACACCGTGCCACACATGCCTAGTCTGTCCCAAGCCCACCTGCCGGGTGCCACTTGGTAGAAAAGTAGCACTACCTACAAACACAGAAACTAGTTGCGACTCACGGATGGAGATCAAGTTGATTAATAAGTCGAGAGGGGTCGAGTTACCGGAACCCAATGTGTGGTAGTATCGAGTCATTGGACAACATACATAGAACTCAAGGTTTAAGGACGGTTCCCAAAGGAGACAACCCACCATGTACTCCTACATGGCCTCTCACCGCTACCTTTACCAAATCGTGTTCACACACTTCACTCTCAAAGATCGGAACATAGAACTGTACTCCAATTCATTCCCAATGAATCAGACTGACGCAACTCTAAGCAATAGCAGTATAGCATGGTAGGAACACAACATGGCTCAATCAACTCCTACACATGCTAGTGGGTTTTCAACTAATTCATCGTGGCAATGACAGGTCATGCAGAGGAATGGGTTCAACTACCGCAGCACAAAGTAGCAGATGAATCGTTGTTGTCCTAATGCAATAACTGAGAGCAGGAGCGAGAGAGTAGGATTGTATCGGAATGAACAAGGGGTTTTGCTTGCCTGGTAAATCAACAAGGGAGGCACCGCTTCATAGACAGGTACTGAACGCCTCTCCGGAAAGGTGACCTATCGAGAAGGAACGGTGCCGCAATCAATACACAATCATATGCAACAATATGATGCATGAACATGGTATGTAGATGTGATGCTGTTTGAGCTAATGCAACTGGTATTCAATTTGAATGAAGTCCATTTGAACCAAAGATTCAAATGCAATTCCAAAGTAAGCTCTTATAAATGCCATTTAGAGTTTCACTTATACAGCATGTATAAGTTGGTTTGTCATGCATGAAACTAGTACAGATGGATAGATTGAATTTTTCTGATAATTTTTCATATATAAATTATTTCAATCTGAGCTACGGTTGAATTTCTATGAATTTTTGAAGTTTTGAATATATTGGAATTTCCTGATTTAATTTAAATCCAGAAAATATAATATTGCGTCAAGACCTTCTTAAAAGCATGACGTCAGCAGGTCAAGCTGCGGCTGGTTGGAGTCAAACTCGACGTGTGGGGGCCACACGCCGTTGTCTCTTAGTTAACGGGGGTTTAATTTAATCTAATTCGGATTAGTGCCGGGGCCCACCGCCGTTGTCGTGGGGTAGGTTAGTTGGTGATTAGCACTAATTAAGCCGGGCGCCACGTCACCGCCGAGCTTGGTCGGCGACGACCAAAAACGCGCGAGGGCTCGCCGGAGTTGCGCTAAGCGCGTCCGTCGCGAAGACCACCGGGCGTAGCCCGTTGCCGTCCGCAACTGTGTGAGCCGGTGGGGTCATGGGGCGCCGAGCCGGAGCGAGGCTCGCCGGAGCGGAGCTTCGGGGCGGTGGCCGGAGTCGGGCGCGAGCGGGATCCGCTATGTGCGAGGGCGAGAACGGAGAGGGGAGAAGGAGCAGCAGCTTCACAGCGGTCGCGATTTAACGGGTCGGCGAGGTCGGGAGGAACCGGAGCGGTCGTGGCGGCGGAGGGATCTCCGGCGACCCGAGACGGAGACGGCGGCGATGGCGGCGCTCGAGCTTCCAGCGCCACGTGGCTCGACGGGGAGGTAGCGGACGGCGGCGCGGATCTTGCGGACACGGAGAGAGAGCGAGGGGAGACGGTGGCATGGGCGCAGCAGCGGCGCTAAAAGGCTCGGTGAAGAGAGGGGAGGAACCAGAGGAGGGGGAAAAGCGAGAGAGTGGGAAGGACCGGGCGGCGCGTGGCGTCGCAAGGGGGTCATCCAGAGCGGCGAGGAGGAAGCAGGAGGTGGCGGGGAACGTGTCCTCAGCCGGACGTGGTGGTCAGCGCTGGCCAAGGCCCCCCATCCTCTGGCGCGAGGAAGGGGACGGTGGCGCAGCCGGTCCGGGCTGTGCCAGCCGCAGGTGAGCTGGGTCAGCGGTGGGGAGGTAAGCCTGTAAGCTCCCTTTTCCTATTCATTTCCTTTTCTATTTTTCGACATTTGTTTGATTTATTTAAAATACTAAACTAATTTATTTAATTATGCCAATTTTTGTAGGAGCTCACTATATTATTCCGCAGTTCCTCAACAAAAGGCACAATTTTTGGACAATATTATATATATATAATAATATATATCCAAGGCAAATATTTATTTGCATTAATTCCAAATGCCCAAAATAAATACTTATGAGATCCTGAAAATATTGGTTAGATTGTTATCTCTGTCCAATATTTTCAGAGGGCCACATGAGCATTTTCTTGGACCCTTTTGGAGCAATTTTTATTTAGGTCATTTCCAAAAGTGATTCTGAGGGTTTCACAAATCCCCATTTCAAAATTAAATGGAATTTAAACATGATGCACAATGACTAGCTAGCCTTGAGCATACCAGTACTAGGGATGTGACACCCGATACCTTGTTCAATCTCGTTACCGGCAAGTCTCTTTACTCGTTCCGTAACACATCATCCCGTGATCAACCCCTTGTTCACATTGTGCACATTATGATGATGTCCTACCGAGTGGGCCCAGAGATACCTCTCCATTTACACGGAGTGACATATCCCAGTCTCGATTCGTGCCAACCCAACAGACACTTTCGGAGATACCTGTAGTGCACCTTTATAGCCACCCAGTTACGTTGTGACGTTTGGTACACCCAAAGCATTCCTACGGTATCTGGGATTTGCACAATCTCATGGTCTAAGGAAATGATACTTGACATTAGAAAAGCTTTAGCATACGAACTTCATGATCTTTGTGCTAGGCTTAGGATTGGGTCTTGTCCATCACATCATTCTGCTAATGATGTGATCCCGTTATCAACGACATCCAATGTCCATGGTCAGGAAACCGTAACTATCTATTGATCAACGCGCTAGTCAACTAGAGGCTTACTAGGGACATGGTGTTGTCTATGTACCCACTGTAAGTGCATCTAGTGCCCCTTAGTGATTTTGGTGTATTGAAGACTTATAGGTTAAGTAACTAATGCGTTTGTGAGTGTACACAGGTCTATAAGTCTATGAGGAGTTTGATATTCTGAGAGAAAGTCGACCCCTAAAAATGAAGTTCTTCATCTGAAGACTTTGATATTATGAAGACTTTCTGAAGACTTTGAAAGTGAAGAAATTGGTGTGACCTTGAAGACTTGGTATTCATTTGAGGAACATGAAGCGTGAAGACTTTTGTTTTCGTAGTTTCATTTTCTCTTTCTTGAGTCATAGGAAACACCGTCTTTGTTAAAGGGGTCGAGGAAATACTAAGGAAAAATTTCCATTTGATGCTCAACTCAAATTCCTACACCTACCAATCCCTTCGAGTGAAGCTTTTGGAAATCTCATACAGTTCAGTCAATTTCTTCAAAGGATGTAGACGTAAGCTCTTCCGGTGTTTGAGGAATTTGTTCGGCCCGAGGAGTTAGGAATTCGCCATGTAATTGCCTACACAAAGGAGGAACATGATAGCCACGAGGAATTTGAGAGTCAAATTTCCGACCGTTCTTTATCTTGCCTTGACTGTCCCAAAATATCTTATCCACCTAACGGTCATATCATTGAAGGGCATTTATGTCTTATCATGTCGGGCTGCTCCCTAGGCTATAAATAGCCGCCCCTACAACCACTAGCTGGTTGGCTGCTCCGAGAGAACTTGACACTTGTCATTTGAGAGCAACCCATCCTCCGAGGACTTTGAGAGAAAATCATCAAGTGAGGAAAAACCCAAAAGTGAGGAAAAACCCAAAAACCAAACCCCAACAAACCCAAAGTGATTGAGCATCACCGAAGAAATTGATCCTGCGTGGATCCGACGCTTGTTACCTTTGAAGACTGTGCTTCTTCCAGACGGTTAGGCGTCATGGTCTAGAGCATCCAAGAGGAATTGTGGATCGCCGAGTGACCAAGTCTGTGAAGGTTTGGAAGTCGCTGAAGACTTACCACGAGTGATTGGACGAGGTCTGTGTGACCTTAGTTCAAGGAGAATACGGTGAGGACTTGGTGTCACGAGCTGCGTGCTTTCAAGGATCGGGTGTCCGGGATTGTGTGTCCTCGAGTTTAAATACTCACCGCTCCAACCAGACGCATAACCGAGACAAAGAAGCTTGAACTGGACTACCAAATCATTGTCTTCACCAACCTAACTGGTTCTATTTCCTCAACCCTTTCATTTCCTCATTACTGCGTTGAGTATTTGTTCATATCTGTGTTTGAAGACTTTGACTGAAGACTTTCTCAATTTCCTTAGCTCAATTTCTTGATCTGTTTGTCTTCATCCTGTGTTATCCTGTGATTACGCTTTACGTACTCTGTGATTGTCTTCATTTCATCATGATGACTATGCTTGTAATCTGTTATGCTTACTTCGAGTACTTATTCCGCTGCAAGTAGTTCTTCGCTAAGGAATTTCCTCACCGCAAATTCCTCGATGAAGAATTCATAAAAATCGCCTATTCACCCCCCTCTAGTCGATATAACGCACTTTCAATTGGTATCGAGCTAGGTACTCCCTTGTTACGTGTGATTTTGGTTTAACCACCGGAGTTTTAGTTATGTCGACCGCAGGTATGATCAAGGTCTCAAAGGGTGTCCTACCTTGATGGGTCGGACTACCCCTCTTTGGAAGAACAAAATGCGAATGCATCTTGAAGCAATTGACAACGATCTACGGTATGTTGTGACAAAAGGTGTTTCCTCACCACACCTTCTCCGAATGATCTTGATGTGAAGAGATTCAAGCAACTCGATTCTCAAGCGAAGAATATCATATATGGCCATCTCGAGCAAAGGTCAATATGGAAGAGTGAGTGCTTTGGAATCTGCCAAACTCATCCGGGACAGGCTGTCCAAAGTAAATGAAGGTGTTTCAACTCAGCGTGACTCTCGAGTTGATGTTCTTGGAATCTCTTCAACCGCTTCAAAAGACTCGACAACGAAAATGTTCAAAAACCTTCGATCGCGCCAACGACATCTCAAATGAGCTTCAAGCCTTTGGGTGCCACGACATCACCGACCATGAGGTGGTGAAGAAATTGCTAAGATCGCTGATTCCTCATTTGATACTCGCAATCGATGATACAAGAACGAGCTGACTACAAGTCTCTTGATCCTGCCGATATCCTCGAAAGGCTAAATACTCACGAGTTCCAGCTTGCTGAAAGAGAGAGATCTCTATGGTTACGGCTATGGAAAAACACGTGCCTCGAAGGCCAAGGTACGTGTCCGAATCGAGAGTGAAGACTACGGTAGTAGCCTAGGAGATCCTGAAGAATTTGGCCAGGAGCTAGCACTTTGCCGTGAAGAAATTCGAGAAATTCTCAAGACGTGGTCGCTTTGGAAAATCCTCAAGAAGCGGTGATTCCTCATCTAGTGACTATAAGAGAAGACTTTGTCACAAATGCAAGAAACCTGGTCACTATATCCAAGATTGTCCTCGATGGGAAAAGGAATTAAGAAAGAAGAAACACAAAGATTACAGTTACGATGGCGTGAAGAAGAAAAAGAAATCATCAAAATCTTCATCATCAAAATCCTCAAAACCTTCTTCTCACAAGAAGAGCAGCTCCAAAAAGGCTCGGGCATTCATTGGCAAGGAAATGGACTCTGAAGCTGAATCTGAGGAAAATGAGGAAGAGGAGGAGTCTGAAGAATCCGAATCTGGTGTGGCTAGTCTGGCTCTTGCTACTGCTTTTGTTAGCAAGTCCCTCTTCAACACTGAAGAAACTGACTCCGCCAACAAGCCTTATGAGGATGATGATGACTACGCTCCCACCTATTGCTTCATGGCAAAAGGTGCTAAGGTACTAAATTTCACCTCCTCTGAATCTAGTGAAAATGAATCTGATGAGGATCTCAAGCCCAGCTACTCTAAACTTGCTAAGATTGCTATAAAACAACAAAGGGCTTTTGAGAAGGTTCAAAACATGCTAGATAAGAGTGATGATATGTTAGGTGAAGAAATGGATCGCACTCAAGCCCCGATCGAAAATCTTCGTGAGACTTGGTCTAGGCTTGACAACCTTCAAGGTCATCATAACACTCTCTTATCTCGATCATGAGAAACTTTCTTATGAATTTCTTCAAAGAAAGCAAGATCTTGAGAAGCTAAGAGTGAGTTATGAAGATCTTGAAGGAGCGCGATTCATTACTTGCTCAACAAATCAGCGCTTCTCAAGAAGAATTTGTTCCTCCATGCTTAAAGTGCATTGAACGTGAAGCTGCTAATTCTTCACTGAATGTTCAAATGCTTCAACTGTTACAAATTCTTCACCTGCCTCTGCTATCACTAATTCCTCATCCGAGGACATTGCTAGTATCCTTGTGACGATGCAGATCGAAGGAATTGTACATGACAGGCATGTACAAAAGCCTCAAAGGGCATCGACTCTTTGTGATGTGCTTAAAAGCATATCCTCAATAGGAACCCTAGGAAAGAGGGCATTGCCTTTGAGAGGAAACTCAATCTTGATGGAACGTATTGGAAGCTTTGGCGGTATCCCAAAAACTCATGGGTTGCTGCAAAGGGACCTCGATTGATCCATCTACCTTATCTGGTTTTACGTGCGAATTTCCTCATTCTGGCGATGAGTCATTTGACTCCAACTATAAACTGTTCAAAAATCAGAATGGTGAAGTATTTGCTAGATATGTTGGCACTAAGCTGCGAGAACGGTTCCCCTATGAAGAAAATCTGGGTTCCCAAGAAGTGCCTTGAAAGTCTTCGTGAATGTCCTCATGACACCACCGGTGAAGAATAGGAACCCCAGATCAAATTCTTCATATGGACCAAATTCTTCATATGGATCCAAGTCCTCATACGGACCAAATTCCTCACGTGGATCAAATTCCTCAAAAGGATCAAAGTCCTCATATGATTATCATCGTGCTAACAACTTTCATTTCGCAGGTAGAGCTAAGGGCTATGAATATGTGCATTATTCTTCAAACCAATATGTTCATAAGTCCTCGAAGAATTTCTCTGCTTATTCATATGCTTACCCTAACCCCTCTTATGTGAAACGAAATGGTTTGGCCTCTATGCCACCATTCTCGTATGGTGCTCGCAGAATGATGAACTCTTTGCCACCCCTTGAGATGTGGGTGGTGAAGAAAAAGAACTAATCTCTTCTGAGGTCAGGTCTCCAGACGTGCCTAAACGTCTGAAGAATTTCTTGGGGCCCGACAAAATGCACGAAAGGGCCTTGAGGCTAATCATGATGAAATGAAATTTCATTTCACACGTCCTCCTCTTGCTTATACGAATCTTGATCGATGAAATTCATCGATGAACTTGATATCATATTCTTCACTGATGAAGTATATGAGATCGTAAGTTGTACTAATTCATCTGCAGGATGATCAACCCAAAGCCACTGAGTGGGTTCTCGATAGTGGATGTACAAATCACATGACCGGTGACAAGAATCTATTGATGGATGCTACCTTATCACCGTCACATCTCAAGCATATCATCTTTCTTGACAAAGGCAAAAGTCGTGTATTGGGACTTGGTAAGGTTGTTATCTCTAAGGACATGCACATGGACAAAGTCATGCTTGTTGAGTCTTTAGGATATAACCTCATGTCAGTCTCAATGCTTTGTGATCTTGATATGGTTGTTATCTTTGGCAAGTATCGTTGTGTTGTGATTATGGAAGTCGACAATTCCAAAGTCTTGAAGGCTTTAGGAGAGGAGACTTGTATATTGTTGACTTCTCTACAGGACCACAACCAGCCGTGTGCCTACTTCCAAAAAGCTTCGTAAGGCTGGCTATGGCATCGACGACTTGGTCACGAGGCATGAGGAATTTTCACACGCTATGCGAAGAAGAAGCATGTCATTGGCATTGAGAATGTCAAATTCCTCAAGGATCACCTATGCGAACTGTGAAGCTGGAAAAATGACCAAGGCCAAGCATCCAGCGAAGACTATCATGACCACTACTCGTCCCTTGAATTGCTTCACATGGACCTCTTTGGTCCCAATCATTATTCAGTATCGTTAATGAAGCATCACTATATGGCTTTGTTATTGTTGATGATTACTCTCGTTACACATGGGTACACATTGTTACTTACAAAAATCAAGTGCGTGAAGTCTTCAAATGATTTTCCTCGAGGGCTTCAACTAACTTTGGTGTGAAGATCAAGCACATCGGAGTGACAATGGAACTGAGTTCAAGAATTCCGGTCTTGATGACTATCTTGATGAACTTGGTATCACTCATGAGTTATCTCGCTCCTTATACTCCTCGACAAAATGGCATCGTGGAGCGCAAGAACAGAACTCTTGTTGAGATGGCTCGCACTATGCTTCATGAATACAAAACGCCTAGCCGTTTCGGATTGAAGCAATTGACAACTGCGTGCCACATCATCAACAGTATATCTTCACAAATTCTTCAAGAAGACTGCCTATGAACTCCTCACTAACAAGAAACCTAATGTAAGTTATTTCAAAGTCTTCGGTGCTAAATGCTGGATTAGAGATCCTCACCACAACTCTAAATTTGCACCGAAAGCACATGAAGGTTTTATGCCTGGTTACGGAAAGGACTCGCACACCTATAGAGTCTTCAACACCATTCATCACAAGGTTGTTGAAACTGTAGCGGTTCGATGAAACTAATGGCTCGCAAAGAGAGCACCTACCTCCTGTGCTAGATGAGAAGTCACCTGAGGAATCCATCAAGTTCAAGGCTACTGAGGATGTCATTCCTACCGAAGAATCTATTTGAAGAAGTCATTCCAGATCGTGAAGAACATCATCTTTGGTGCACTGAGGAAAGGACTCGCACACCTCTGAGTCTTCAACATCGCTCTTCACAAGATTGTTGACCTTTGTAGATGTGCGGTTCGATGAAACTAATGGCTCGCAAAGAGAGCACCTACCTTCGTGTTAGAGCGAACCAGCACCGAGGATTCTATCGGGTTCAAGGCAACCGAGGATGTCATTCCCATCAAGAAATTGCTGAAGAATTCATTCACAGACGTGAAGAACGTCGAGTGATGCACTGAAGATAATCTTTGAAGAAAATGGTGCTGAGGAAAATGATCAAATTCCTCGACGACAACCAGGTCATCCTCGCGTTGCAAAAGAAGTGCAAGTTGACAAGATCATCGATGACATTGAAGCGCCAGGTCCTCTCACACGCTCAAAAGCTTCACATTTATCTAACTTCTGTGGGCACTATGCTTTTGTCTCTATCACAGAGCCCTCTAAGGTAGATGAAGCATTTCTGGAGCCGGAGTGGATTCAGGCCATGCAAGAAGAATTACATCGATTCGAGCTCAACAATGTCCGGGAACTGGTCAAACGTCCGGATCCTCGCAAGCATAATATCATTGGCACAAAGTGGATCTATCGCAACAAGCAAGATGAAAATGGTCTTGTGGTGAGGAATAAGGCACGACTAGTAGCTTAAGGCTACACGCAGGTTGAAGGAATTGACTTGATGAAACTTTTGCACTGTCGCTAGACTTGAGTCTATTCAAGCATATTACTCGCCTATGCTAACCATCACAATATCACTTTATATCAAATGGATGTGAAAAGTGCATTCCTCAATGGTAAGCTTGAGGAAGAAGTATATGTTGCTCAACCCCAGGTTTTGAAGATCCAAAGAATCGACAAAGTCTTGAGACTCAATAAGGCCCTCTATGGCCTCAAGCAAGCCCCTCAAGCGTGGTATGATACATTGAAGGAATTCTTCGTGAAGAATGGCTTCACACCGTTCACTCGATCCTACTCTCTTTACTAAATCTTATGATGGTGAACTTTTGTGTGCCAAATATATGTTGATGATATTATCTTTGGCTGTACTGACCAACGCTATAGTGATGAATTTGCCTACATGATGAGTGAAGAATATCAAATGTCTATGATGGGAGAGTTGAAATTCTTCTTAGGTCTTCAAATTCGTCAACAACACAATGGCATATTCATATCTCAGGAGAAATACCTCAAAGATGTCTTGAAGAAATTCGGCATGCAAGACTGCAAAGGTGTCAAAATTCCTATGCCCACAAATGGCCATCTATGCAATCGATGAAAATGGTATTGACTTGATCACAAGGTATACCGCTCCATGATTGGTTCCTTATTGTACTTATGTGCATCTAGGCCAGATATAATGCTTAGTGTTTGCATGTGTGCCCGATTTCAAGCTACAGAAGGAATCACACCATAAGGCTGTGAAGCATATTCTTCGATATCTAGCTCACACACCAACACTAGGATTATGGTACCCCAAGGGCTCTACTTTTGATCTCATTGGATATTACGACTCGACTATCTTTGGTGATCATGTGGACCGCAAGTCAACATCTGGTACTTGTCATTTCCTCGGACGATCTTTGGTCTGTTGGTCCTCGAAGAAACAGAACTGCGTATCACTGTCCACTTCGGAAGCTGAATACATTGCTGCTCGCTCGTGTTGTGCTCAATTGCTATGGATAAAGCAAACCCTCAAGGACTACGGCATCAACATGAAGAATATGCCTCTCTATTGTGACAATGAGAGTGCCATCAAGATTGCTCACAACCCAGTTCAGCACTCGAAGACAAAGCACATTCAAATTCGTCATCATTTTCTTCGTGATCATGTGTTGAAGGGCGACATCTCCATCGAGCACGCGTGAAGACTGAAGAACAACTAGCTGATATCCTCACTAAGCCCTTGGATGAGAAGAAATTTAGCAAGTTGCGGTGTGAGCTAAATATCTTAGAATCTTGAATGTTCTTTGAAAAGGACACAAATCCTGACACTAATGCAAAAATGATGACTTAGATGTGCAAAACAAGAAGAAACGATTTTCTTAAATCAATGAAGAATAACAGTCTAAGTTTGAAGAAATTAATGAAGAAATTGATTCTCGAGAACCCTACGACAATTGTATGCAGCGGTGTCTGAAATCATCATTCTTATCTGGTGGAGTCACGCCACCACCAAAGTTGAAATATTCAATTTGAGTTTTTCCTCGCTTTTGAAATTCTTCGCTTTTCAAATTCTTCAACTTTGAAAACTCTACACTATTTCCGTCGTCTTTATTCTTTGTCTATATATATATATATATATATATATATATATATATATATATATATATATATATATATATGGGTTTATGTCCTCTACAGCATTCACTTATGGCTATTTCCTCAAGTCGCTTTTTATGCTAAGTGAATGTGATCGGACCCTTCCCCCTCTATGCTATACTCAACCCAATCCATTCACAAATTCTTCATGTGCGTTCTACTTTGAAACTCGTTCAAAATCTTCACTGTGTCCTTGACAGCTGAAGAAATTGCGAACGGAACTTTAAAATGAATCTTATCCAAACCTTCGTTTTTGCCGCTCAAACCGTTCCGCATCCCACGATGCATTACTTTATTCACCCACGATCGTACACGATCTCCACTACACAGTACGTGGGTGACACATGTCGTGAGAAGGGAAATGGTCAGGGCATGTTCGTCCCTAAATCTTGAGCGACCCGTTTTTCACCGCGTCTATAAATATCCCTCTCCCTTCCTCACTCTTTTACTCTGCTCGACCTCTCTCTCCGCCGAGCTCCTCAAACCCTAAGCGCCCGCTTACTCCATCGTCACGGTGAGGAAAAGCTTCACTGCCTTGACCTCGTCGCCGACGTACTCGCGCCGACCACGGAAATCTTCACTCCGCCGTCGCCGTAGCTGTCTTCCTCCGCCAAGTTAGGGCGTGGAAGATCTGAATGGACGAACTTCCCAACTGTTCTTCTCAGTTCGTCGTGTTCTTCAATCGGGTAATTAAAAGTTACTTTTATTACTCGCTTTGATTCTCAAATTTTCTTCAAATTCTTCAAAGGTGTTTATTCCTCAAATCTTCACACATATGAACACCTCAAATCTCTTGACTCGTTTCTCTAAGCTATGATTTTCTTCAAGATTCCTCAATTGTGTGGATCCTCGATCTATACAACTATGGAACCTAAGACAAAGAACGCTTAGTAAAATTCTTCAAGGCTCATCTGGTCAAATCCTCAAAACTTGTTGTTTTTGAAAAACCTTCTGAGAACGCATATGACCTCTCCAAATTCCTCGCACCTATACTCTGTTCACAGGTACAAATGTCATTCTTTGAATCCCTAGGTTCTCATCAACTTAACTCATTTGCAGCGTTCCTCGAAGAAAAACTGCACACTTCTTGAGAGAACTCAATTGTTCAATTTCCTCAATCAAGAAAATGGCAGATGGTAAGAAGCCACAGAAGGGAGGAAAGAAACCTGAGGTTATGACTGCGTTTGAAATCCCTAAGGAAATATATGCTGACTACTGCACACCGGATGAAGACAGCAAAAATCAACGCAAGGTCCGTATTCAGAAGATTGAACGGAGATGGGCACGGGAATGGAGGGAATATAGATATGTAACTCCTAAGTACATGAAGAAATTCACTCTTAATCCTCCATGCCCAAGAGCTCCTTTGGCACCTGGCCAAATAGCTGATCCCACAAGCATCAAACGAGGTGAGGACTTTCCTGATGAATGGGCTATACGCCAAGCAAAATAGGCAAAGCAAGCAAAGGAGGCGGTGAAGAAATTCAATGAGGATTCTCGCCATTGCCATCGCCATAGAGGTCTCGGTCAAACCGAGGAAATCAATGCAAAAGAAGCCTGCTCATAAGCCAAGTGCTTCATCATGCTACCCTCACGGCCAAGTTCCTCAGCAGCACCTTCCAAGCAAATTCCTCAAACTGCTGCTGCTCCACCAAAGTCATCATCAGCTCCCTCAAAACCTTCATTTCCTGTCCACCTAGCTACATGTCAAAGGGCTGCTAGCATTTCAATTGCCTCAGCGTCTCGCAAGTTCTCGGCAGCTCCCATTTCTTCAATCGGGTCCGACTCACCGAAGACCAAAGCAACAAATTTGGACGAGGTCCTCGGCCTAGCCCAAAGAAGAAAATGGTTGCATTCCATGTGCCATTTGATGATGAGGCATCTGATGAAGAACTCGCGGGAATCATCAGAGACCGTCAAGTAAGGGCCGCTAGAGCCAAAGGTACATCTGTGCCACTGCTATTGGACCCGAAGAAAGTCCTCGACTTTATTGATCTCTGGCACAATGATCCCAATACCCCTCTGCCTGACCTTCATTTGACACCTGGGCAAAGTCATATGTTGACTCACTTCAGCGCTGAAGAAACATTGAAGTTTGAGAAGGCGAGGGAAATCAAAAGGCTCAATACAGAAGGAGAAGTTCTGAAGAAAAGCGTTGTCAAGATGACACACGAGGAGCTTCTCAGGTCCAGACTGAAATTCAAAACCTCGGCAAAAACTTGATTCACACTATGCTGATTGGCAAGGAGCCAAGGTCGATTAAATCAACCTGACGAAGGAACTCACAAATGTTGCTGTCCCAATGCAACATGAAATTCCTTAGGCTGGAGCCTCAGCTCAGCCTACTGAAGAAAATGCCATCACCGTTGATGACGTTCAGACAGCTGATGAAAACGTTGATTCAAGTGCTGATGATCCCATTCCACCGAAGAAATTGCTGTGGCACCCACTAGTGGTGCGCTGAAGAAATTGCTCAAGACAGGGAACTGCATGAGTTGCTCCTCAAGAAACTGAACCAAATTCCTCGGCTCCTCCTGCGCCAACTCCAACTCCAATTCTTCCATCCGCCCGATGTGAAGAAAACCAAGGCTGCAGAACGAGCTCTTTGTGAAGAAAAGGAAAGCATCAATTGCGTCGATTCTTCTACCGTGAAGAAAATGAAGCCAATGACCAGCTCATTCGAAAATCCAATTGATGTTGTTCCAATTTCCTCCATACCATCAAAGGAAGTTGTTCCTTTTGGAGAAGACTATGAGATCCCAATCGGATCCGATGAAGAACATCAGTCTGCTGCTTCGTCAGAGCAGCTTGATGAAGAAATTGAAGTGGATGCCATCCCTTCAACCCCATTATTCCCTCATCGGACTATGAAATTCCTCAGTCGGTACGAGGAAATTGAAGATGAAGATGTGGATATTGGATGCACCACACGGTGATCAATGATGACTTTTGGGAAAGTCAGCATCCCAATACTCCTCTCTTCACCCCGCTCCAACAGATTCCTCGGTCCCTTGCACAAACAGTCCGAATCGACTCAAGAAAATCAACCCACTGGTTACGTGCATGAAGAAATTCCAGCCACTAGTCTTTGATGAAACTGCTTCTTTGCTAATCCTCGATACTTTTGTTGAGGAACAAGAAATTCCTCAGCCTGAAGAACCTGAACTTACAATTCCTGAGGTGGTGATGCAACTCACTGACACCCCTCTGCCCAAGCAAAAGAATCCGTTCTCAACCAAGCAAAAGTTCAAGGCTGAAGATTTCTTTGCCGAGCACGTATTCTTCACTGAATATAATCCTTATGATTACGCTCGCATTAGGAAGAGGCGCACGGACTACCAGCCAAGCCAACTTCTATTCCTCGGTGCTCTTCAACAAGGATAAAATCTTCGATCATGCTCATATTCCTCATGTGGATATGGAGTCATCGCCAGGCTTTGAGCCAGTACTCAGTGTTCTTCACGATGCAGGACTTCTAAATTTCTGCACTGATATCTGTGACTGGAATGAAGAGCTAATTCTTCAGTTTTATGCAACACTACACATCACCGGAGACGCTGAAGACGTGAACTCATGGGTCTTAGATTGGATGACCGAAAATACTCACTACAAGGCACCAAAGAATCGAATTGCTTCGTGCCCTACCACTCGATCCTCCACTTGATGGTGCACGTCGTATCTATGACGAAGCAGAACTTACAAATCACTATATGCAAGTGCTGATGAAGCCTTTGAAGCCAAGGCAGGCCCCAAGAACCAAATTCCTCGTCAAGGAATTATTATATGTGCCTTGGACAGTCTATCGTATTCTGACGAAGACAATGAGTCCAATCAAAGGTCACGACTCGAATGATGAAGAAGTCGTTGGCATCATGAAGAATATGCTTTTCAACATCATCCATGGCGTTCCTGGCCAACTTCCATGATTTCTTCATGAGGACTCGCAAACATTGCTATGTCACCATTTGAGCTGAAGCCTTATGCGCCTTGGATTATGAGATTCATCGGGACAAGGTCTTCACTCAATTACAAAGGCGATACTTTGAACCACCGCAGCTACTTGCCCCGATTGAAGTCCTCAAACGGACAATTACCTCGGTGATGACAAGGGCAAGGCCCTTTGTTGTGATCGATGAAGGCATTCGTCCATTGGATGGACAGTTTATAGCAGCATCCTACTCCACCAATGATGACTCGCCACACATGACTCAGCCGCAAATACCTCGGTCAAGCAAAATCCTCAAGCCATCGCACCTGTGGTGATGACTGATCGTGAGTTACTCCTCATTCTTCATCAGAAGGTTGATCGTAATCATAAGTGGGTCAAGCGTCAATTTGGTACTCTTCTTTACAACATGACCTCAACACACAATGCAGTGAAGAAAAAACACTACTACCTTCATGAAACCTTCAAGCGCACTGGCTGTTCTTTCACATGTCTCTGATGAAGAAGAACTGACTTCAATGGGTCTCAAGGAAGAATTTGGTAGTCCGCACCTCCTCCGAAGAAATTCAAGAAGGTCAAAGTTCCTTCCTTGGTGGCCAGCTCCTATTCTTCATCTCGTGACACCGATGAAAATGAAGACTTGGAAGACACATGGCTGGTCCTACTTCAACAAACAACCCGACAATCTTTGGCGCTCCGTCTTCAACTTGAAATTCTTCAAGAGCGTTAGTCCTCGGTTTCGATCCTTTTGGTCATTCGATGACAAAGGGGAGAAATTTGAGTTAGTCTTCAAGCGGGTCTAGTTTTTGTCTATATACCATATTTTATTAAGTTACAACTCTCGTTCTTACGAAACCTTTTATTGGATCGAGTTGTAATCTTAAACCCGATGGTGCTTTGATACTTTTGATGCATTATGCTCTTGCTCTATGTTACGATTCTCGTGAGCTCCTTGAAAATCTTCATAGCAAATCGATTTGAGCTCGATATTCTTGATGCGTTACTTTGCATAACATCAAGCACCATATTTCATCATGCATTTCAAATTCTTCATATTATATGTTAAATGCGTGTATGAATTACAAGATATAGGGGGAGATCTCCATGATTCAATTCTTCAAATGTGCATTGCCTCAAAAGCAAATTCCTCACTATGCACATCTTCGTGGGGAGTTCTTCTATATCTTGCAATCAAATTCCTCATTATCAGAATTTAAAATTAATATGTTTATACACGTTGAAAACTTAACCAATATTGTCATCAATCACCAAAAAGGGGGAGTTTGTAAGTGCATCTAGTGCCCCTTAGTGATTTTGGTGTATTGAAGACTTATAGGTTAAGTAACTAATGCGATTGTGAGTGTACACAGGTCTATAAGTCTATGAGGAGTTTGATATTTACAGAGAAAGTCGACCCCTAAAAATGAAGTTCTTCGACTGAAGACTTTGAAAGTGAAGAAATTGGTGTGACCTTGAAGACTTGGTATTCATTTGAGGAACATGAAGCGTGAAGACTTTTGTTTTCATAGTTTCATTTTCTCTTTCTTGAGTCATAGGAAACACCGTCTTTGTTAAAGGGGGTCGAGGAAATACTAAGGAAAAATTTCCATTTGATGCTCAACTCAAAATCCTACACCTACCAATCCCTTCGAGTGAAGCTTTTGGAAATCTCATACTGATTCAGTCAATTTCTTCAAAGGATGTGAGACGAAGCTCTTTCCGGTCATTGAGGAATTTGTTCGACCGAGGAGTTAGGAATTCGCCAAAGGCAAATTGCCTACACAAAGTGAGGAACATGATAGCCACGAGGAATTTGAGAGTCAAATTTCCGACCGTTCTGTCTTTGCATGCCAGCTGCCCCAAAATATCTTATCCACCTAACGGTCATATCATTGAAGGGCATTTATGTCTTATCATGTCGGGCTGCTCCCTAGGCTATAAATAGTCGCCCCTACAACCACTAGCTGGTTGGCTGCTCGAGAGAACTTGACACTTGTCATTTGAGAGCAACCCATCCTCCGAGGACTTTGAGAGAAAATCATCAAGTGAGGAAAAACCCAAAAGTGAGGAAAAACCCAAAAACCAAACCCCAACATACCCAAAGTGATTGAGCATCATCAAGAAATTGATCTGCATGGATCCGACGCTTGTTACCTTTGAAGACTGTGCTTCTTCCAGACGGTTAGGCGTCATGGTCTAGAGCATCCAAGAGGAATTGTGGATCGCCGAGTGACCAAGTCTGTGAAGGTTTGGAAGTCGCTCAAGACTTACCACGAGTGATTGGACGAGGTCATGTGACCTTAGTTCAAGGAGAATACGGTGAGGACTTGGTGTCTGAGCTGCATGCTTTCGATGCCGGGTGTCCGGACTGTGTGTCCTCGAGTTTAAATACTCGGCCGCCCAACCAGACGTACAACCGAGACTAGCAGTTGGAACCGGTCTACCAAATCATTGTCTTCACCAACCTAATCGGTTCTATTTCCTCAACCCTTTCATGTCCTCATTCTTGTGTTGAGTATTTGTTCATATCTGTGTTTGAAGACTTTGATCAAGACTTTCTCAATTTCCTCGGCTCAATTTCTTGATCTGTTTGTCTTCATCCTGTGTTATCCTCGTGATTACGCTTTACGTACTCTGTGATTGTCTTCATTTCATCATGATGACTATGCTTGTAATCTGTTATGTTTACTTCTGAGTACTTATTCCGCTGCAAGTAGTTCTTCGCTAAGGAATTTCCTCACCGGCAAATTCCTTAGTGAAGAATTCATAAAAATCGCCTATTCACCCCCCCTCTAGTCGATATAACGCACTTTCACCCACACATGTATCTGAGTTTCCTATCAATACAATTATAGCATGGATAATAAACGATTATCATCAACAAGGAAATATAATAATAACTAATTTATTATTGCCTCTAGGGCATATTTCCAACAGTCTCCCACTTGCACTAGAGTCAATAATCTAGTTCACATCGCCATGTGAATAACACTCACAGGTCACATCGCCATGTGACCAACATCCAAAGAGTTTACTAGAATCAACAATCTAGTTCACATCACTATGTGATTAACACTCAATGAGTTATGGGTTTGATCATGTTTATGCTTGTGAGAGAGGTTGTAGTCAACGGGTCTGCAATATTCAGATCCCTATGTATTTCGCAAAACTTTATGTCATATCATAGATGCTGCTACCACGTTCCACTTGGAGCTATTCCAAATTGTTGCTCCATTATACGTATCCGGTATCTCTACTCAGAGATATCCGGATAGGTTTTAAGCTTGCATCGACGCAACTCTTTACGTCGAACTCTTTATCACCTCCATAACCGAGAAACATATCCTTATTCCTCTAAGGATAATTTTGACCGCTATCTGGTGATCCACTCGTTGATCACCTTTGTACCCTCTTGCCAGATCTGTAGCAAGGCACACATCAAAAGTTGTACACAAGATAGCATACTTGTAGAGCCTACGTCTAAGGCAAAGGGGGCGACCTTCGTCCTTTCTCTCTTTTCTGTCGTGGTCGAGATTTAACTCTTAGCTTCATACCTTACAACTCAGGCAAGAACTCCTTCTTTGACTGATCCATCTTGAACACCTTCAAGATTATGTCAAGGTATGTGCTCATTTGATAGTATTATTAAACATTTTGATCTATCTTATAGATCTTGATGCTTATTGTTCAATTAGCCTAATCCAGGTTTTCCATTGAAAAACACTTTTCAAACAACCCTATATGCTTTCCAGAAATTCTACATCATTTCTGATCAACAATATGTCAACAACATATACTCATCAGAAAATTCCATAGTGCTCCCACTCACTTCTTTGGAAATACAAGTTTCTCATAAACTTTGTATAGACCCAAAAAATTTGATCATCTCATCAAAGCGTAAATTCCAACTCCGAGATGCTTACTCCAGTCCTTAGAAGGATTGCTGGAGCCTTGCATACTTGTTAGCGTCTTTCAGGATTATCAAAAACCTTCTGGTTGTATCACATACAACCTTTCCTCAGGAAAACTGTCAAGGAAACAATGTTTTGACATCCTATATGCAAGATTTCATAAATAATGCAGCAACTGCTAATCTAATTCCAACAGACTCTTAGCATCGCTCTGAGTGAGAAAGCCTCACCGTAGTCAACTCCTTGAACTTGTCGGAAAACATCTTTAACGACAAGTCGAGCTTTCTTAATGGTGATACTTACCATCATTGTGCATCTTCCTTTTAAAATCCATCTTTACCCAACGTCCTTACGACCATCAAGTATTTCTTCCAAAGTCATGGATCCTCTCTCGGATGTTATGGCCTCGAGCCATTCGTCGGAATCCAGGCCCACCATCGCTTCTCCATAGCTCGTAGGTTCATTGTTGTCTAGCAACATGACCTCTAAGACAGGATTGCGTACCACTCGGAAGTAGTACGTGTCCTTTCGACCTACGAGGTCCGGTAGTGACTTGATCCGAAGCATCATGATCACTATCATCAGATTCCACTTCAATTGGTGCAGGTGCCACATGAACAACTTCATGTGCCCTGCTACACACTGGTTGAAGTGATGGTTCAATAGCCTCATTAAGTCTCCACCATCCTCCCACTCAATTCTTTCGAGAGAAACTTTTCCTCGAGAAAGGACCCGTTTCTAGAAACAATCACTTTTGCTTCCGGATCTGAATTAGGAGGAATACCCAACCATTTTGGGTATCCTATGAAGATGTATTTATCCGTTTAGGGTTCGAGCTTATCACGATGAAACTTTTTCACATAAGCGTCGCAGCCCCAAACTTTCAAGAAACGACATCTTAGGTTTCTCTAAACCATAGTTCTCACGGTGTCATCTCAACGGAATTACGTGGTGCCCTATTAAAGTGAGTACGGTTGTCTCTAATGCCTAACCCATGAACGATAGTGGTAATTCGATAAGAGACATCATGGTACGCACCATATCCAATAGGGTGCAACTATGATGTTCGGACACACCATCACACTATGGTGTTCCAGCGGTATTAATTGTGAAACAATTTCCACAATGTCTTAGTTGCGTACAAAGCTCGTAACTCAGATACTCATCTCTATGATCATATCATAGACATTTTATCCTCTTGTCACAATGATCTTCAACTTCACTCTAAAATTACTTGAACCATTCAATAATTCAGACTTGTGTTTCATCAAGTAAATATACTCAACATCTACTCGAATCATCTGTGAAGTAAGAACATAACGATATTCCTTTGCATGCCTCAAAGACTCACTGGACTGCATACATCAAAATGTGTTATTTCCAACAAGTTGATATCTTGTTCCATCTTACTGAAAACGAGGCTTTTCAGTCATCTTGCCCATGTGGTATGATTTGCATATCTCAAGTGATTTAAAATCAAGTGAGTCCAAATGATCCATCTGCATGGAGTTTCTTCATGCTTATACACCAATAGACATGGTTCGCATGTCTTCAAACTTTTCAAAAATGAGTGAGTCCAAAGATCCATCAACATGGAGCTTCTTCATGCGTTTTATACCAATATGACTTACATGGCAGTGCCACAAGTAAGTGGTACCATCATTACTATCTTATATCTTTTGGCATGAAAATGTGTATTACTATGATCAAGATTCAATAAACCATTCCTTTAGGTGCAAGACCATTGAAGGTATTATTCAAATAAATAGAGTAACCATTATTCTCCTTAAATGAATAACCGTATTGCGATAGACATAATCCAATCATGTCTATGCTCAACGCAAACACCAACTGACAATTATTCTGGTTTAATACTAATCTTGATGGTAGAGGGAGCGTGTGATGTTTGATCACATCAAACTTGGAAACACTTCCAACACATATCGTCAGCTCACCTTTAGCTAGTCTCCGCTTATTCCATAGCTTTTATTTCGAAGTTACTAACACTTAGCAACCGAACCGTATCTAATACCCTGGTGCTACTAGGAATACTAGTAAAGTACACATTAACATAATGTATATCGAATATACTTCTATCGACCTTGCCACCTTCTCATCTACCAAGTATCTAGGGTAGTTACGCTTTAGTGTCCGCTCCTCATTACTGAAGCACTTAGTCTCGGGTTTGGGTTTAACCTTGGGTTTCTTCACTAGAGCAAAGAATCGATTTGCCGTTTCATGAAGTATCCCTTCTTGCCCTTGCCCTTTTTGAAACAAGTGGTTTCATTAACCATCAACAATTGATGCTCCTTCTTGACTTCTACTTTCGGTGTCAAACATCGCGAATATTTCAAGGATCATCTATCCCTCGATATGTTATAGTTCATCACGAAGCTTCTAGCAGCTTGGTGGCAATGACTTTGGAGAAACATCACTATCTCATTAGGAAGGTCAACTCCCACTCGATTCAAGTGATTGTTGCACTCAGACAATCTGAGCACAAGCTCAACGATTGAGCTTTTCTCCCTTAGTTTGCAGGCTAAGAAAATCGTCGGAGGTCTTATACCTCTTGACGTGGGCACGAGCCTGAAATCCCAATTTCAGCCCTCGAAACATCTCATATGTTCTGCGACGTTTCAAAAACGTCTTTGGTGCCTCAACTCTAAACCGTTTAACTGAACTATCACGCGATTATCAAAACGTGTATGTCCGATGTTTGCAACATCCATGCATTTGACGCTTGGGGTTCAAAGACAATCGAAGCGGTGCATTAAGGACATAAGCTTTCTTCTGTCCGTATAATCGCCACTATCAACTTTCAACTATATTTTCTCTAGGAACATATCTAAAAGAGTGGAACTAAAGTGCGAGCTTATGACATAATTTGCAAAGATCTTTTGACTATGTTCAGGATAATTAAGTTCATCTCATGAACTCCCACTCAGATAGACATCCCTCTAGTCATCTAAGTGATTACATGATCCGAGTCAACTAGGCCGTGTCCGATCATCACGTGAGACGGACTAGTCATCATCGGTGAACATCTTCATGTTGATCGTATCTACTATACGACTCATGCTCGACCTTTCGGTCTCTTGTGTTCCGAGGCCATGTCCGTACATGCTAGGCTCGTCAAGTTAACCTAAGTGTTTCAAGGTGTAAATCTGGCTTACACCCGTTGTATGTGAACCTTAGAATCTATCACACCCGATCATCACGTGGTGCTTCGAAACGACGAACTTTCACAACGGTGCACAGTTAGGGGGAACACTTTCTTGAAATTTTAATAAGGGATCATCTTATTTACTTCCGTCGTTCTAAGAAAATAAGATGTATAAACATGATAAACATCACATGCAATCAAATAGTGACATGATATGGCCAATATCATTTTGCTCCTTTTGATCTCCATCTTCGGGGCTTCATGATCATCATCGTCACCGTCATGACACCATGATCTCCATCATCATGATCTCCATCATCGTGTCTCCATGAAGTTGTCTCGCCAACTTATTACTTCTACTACTATGGCTACCTGTTAGCAATAAAGTAAAGTAATTACATGGCGTTGTTCAATGACACGCAGTCATACAATAAATTAAGACAACTCCTATGGCTCCTGCCGGTTGTCATACTCATCGACATGCAAGTCGTGATTCCTATTACAAGAACATGATCAATCTCATACATCACATATCTTTCATCACATTCTTCTTGGCCATATCACATCACATAGCATACCCTGCAAAAACAAGTTAGACGTCCTCTAATTGTTGTTTGCATGTTTTACGTGGCTGCTATGGGTTTCTAGCAAGAACGTTTCTTACCTACGCAAAACCACAACGTGATATGCCAATTTCTATTTACCCTTCATAAGGACCCTTTTCATTGAATCCGTTCTGACTAAAGTGGGAGAGACTGGCACCCGCTAGCCACCTTATGCACCAAGTGCATGTGAGTCGGTGGAACCTGTCTCACGTAAGTGTACGTGTAGTCCGGGCCGCTTCATCCCACAATACCGTCGAAACAAGATTGGACTAGTAACAGTAAGCATATTGAAGAAAATCAACACCCACAACTACTTTGTGTTCTATTCGTGCAAAGAAACTATGCAATAGACCTAGCTCATGATGCCACTGTTGGGGAACGTAGTAGAAATTCAAAATTTTCCTACGTGTCACCAAGATCTATCTAAGGAGAAACCAGCAACGAGGGGAAGGAGAGTGCATCTACATACCCTTGTAGATCGCTAAGCGGAAGCGTTCAAGAGAACGGGGTTGAAGGAGTCGCATTTGCCGTGATCCAAATCACCGGAGATCCTAGTGTCGAACGGACGGCACCTCCGCGTTCAACACACGTGCAGCCAGTGACGTCTCCCATGCCTTGATCTAGCAAGGAGAGAGGGAGAGGTTGAGGAAGACTCCATCCAACAGCAGCACAACTGTGTGGTGGTGGTGGAGGAGCGTGGCAATCCTGCAGGGCTTCGCCAAGCACCGTGGGAGAGGAGAAGGGAGAGAGGTAGGGCTGCGCCAGGGAGAGGTGAAACTCATGTGTTGGCAGCCCTCAAGACCTCAACTATATATAGGGGAGAGGGAGGTGCGCCCCTCTAGGGTTTCCACCCCAAGGGGTGCGGCAGCCCCAATCCCATCTAGGGTGGCGGCCAAGGGGGGGGAGAGGGGAAACTTGCCCCCCAAGTTAGGTGGGTGCGCCCCCTCCCCCAACCCTAGGCGCCTTGGGCCCTTTTGGGGGGGCGCACCAGCCCACCTAGGGCTAGTCCCCTCCCACACTTGGCCCATGCAGCCCTCCGGGGATGGTGGCCCCACTTGGTGGACCCCAGGGACCCTCCCGGTGGTCCCGGTACGTTACCGATAAAACCCGAAACTTTTCCGGTGACCAAACCAGGACTTCCCATATATAAATCTTTACCTACGGACCATTCCGGAACTCCTCGTGACGTCCGGGATCTCATCCGGGACACCGAACAACATTCGGTAACCACATACAAACTTCCTGTATAACCCTAGCGTCATCGAACCTTAAGTGTGTAGACCCTACGGGTTCGGAAATCATGCAGACATGACCGAGACGTTCTCCAGCCAATAACCAACAGCGGGATCTGGATACCCATGTTGGCTCCCACATGTTCCACGATGATCTTATCGGATGAACCATGATGTCAAGGACTCAATCGATCCCGTATACAATTCCCTTTGTCTCGCGGTATTGTACTTGCCCGAGATTCGATCGTCGGTATCGCGATACCTTGTTCAATATCGTTACCGGCAAGTCTCTTTACTCGTTCCGTAACACATCATCCCGTGATCAACCCCTTGTTCACATTGTGCACATTATGATGATGTCCTACCGAGTGGGCCCAGAGATACCTCTCCGTTTACACGGAGTGACAAATCCAGTCTTGATTCGTGCCAACCCAATGAGACACTTTCGGAGATACCTGTAGTGCACCTTTATAGCCACCCAATTACGCTAGACGCTTTGGTACACCTGCAGCATTCCTACGGTATCCGGGAGTTGCACAATCTCATGGTCTAAGGAAATGATACTTGACATTAGAAAAGCTTTAGCATACAAACTTCACGATCTTTGTGCTAGGCTTAGGATTGGGTCTTGTCCATCACATCATTCTGCTAATGATGTGATCCCGTTATCAATGACAGCCAATGTCCATGGTCAGGAAACCGTAACCATCTATTGATCAACGAGCTAGTCAACTAGAGGCTTACTAGGGACATGGTGTTGTCTATGTACCCACACATGTATCTGAGTTTCCTATCAATACAATTATAGCATGGATAATAAACGATTATCATGAACAAGGAAATATAATAATAACTAATTTATTATTGCCTCTAGGGCATATTTCCAACAACCACACCCCTCCTGATAACCAAGACCCCGTTTCGACCGTAGGAGGTCCAACAGAAGTCCTTTTCCTCTGTTTTGCGGTACACCAGACCCCTCCCGATGAACAGGATCCCGTTTCGACCGTGGCCGGTCGAACACAAGGCTGTTTTGTCCATTTTGCGGTATGCTAGGCCTCATTTCCATCTGCTGTTCCGTCCAAGCCCTCCTGATGAACACGACGACGCATTCCGTTCCGACCCAGCCGGTTGGCTCCGCATGAACACGACGACGACGCAGTTTCTCCATTCCGACCCAACCATGTACACGAGCCCTAGCCATACGTATGCGCGAGTAGGTGTTCGAGACCCCTCCCGTATGTACGTATGTGTCTGTATTTTCTTTCTTGCACCCTGGTCGTTGTGGATAAATGTACATGCTACGTGTGTGCCTCTACTACGACACATGCGCGCCTCTACATTGACCAGTATGTACGTACACGTTCGCGGCCAGAATGACAACGCTACGTACGCTTCGACCAGGGGGGTCCCGACTGTCAGGCACTTCCTTGCGTGCGAAGATGTAGCTGGTGGGTCCCAGCAGTCAGGGGGCGAATCATTTTTTTGCCCGTAATATGGACGCACTTCCTTGAGTGCGAAGATGTAGCTGGTAGGTCCCAGTAGTAAGGGGGAAACTTTTTTTTCGCGAAATACGGTTGCATGTCCGGTGGGTCCCTGCTGTCAGGTGGAGGAATAATTATTTTGCACGTAATAAGGAGCCAATTCCTTGCGGCTGCCGTGGACCCAGCTTTCAGCCTATCAACGTACAATACTCTTCTGATGGAAGTCGTTCCTTGACCACATTGACCGCGCCGCACCGAGAGCACCAGGGCAGTGGATGACGGGGAGGCCTCGGAAGGGGACGACGCGGAGCGGAGGAAGACGCGGCAGTGGATGCCCACGCATAGAGGAGTACGAGGGTTCACTGGTTCTGCTGCGGTGTGAGGCTGCCATCGCCGCAGAATAACAGGGGGTGTGGTTGAGTAGAGGGATGGCCTGGCCAGCGGTGGGAGTAGTAGGGGGCGGTGAGGCCTCCGCGGCATCACAGCCGGCCACGGGAGGCAGGAGCACGCAGCACGACCGACGCTGGTTTGGGCGGCTGGAGCAAGAAGACCAGAGGTTGAAGAAGCACTACGGCGGTTGGATGGACATCGTATGGTCACTAGAGCTAGAATCGTTCATATTGACTAAGTTGACAAAGCCCTCCGTCCCCGTCAACTTAGTAGGCCCACAAGTCAGCCTCCCACTATGGTGGGTCCCAGCTGGCAGGGGGTATTCATTTTTTGTGCGCAATAAGGAGGCACTTCCTTGCGTGCGAAGATATAGTTGGTGGGTCCGACCTGTCAGCGGAGGGAACGGTTTTCACGAAATATTGAGGCCCTTCTGGTGGGTCCCACATGTTAGGTGGAGGAATCATTATTTTGCACATAATAAGGAGGCATTTCCTTGTGTGCGGCCGTGGACCTAGCTGTCAGCCTCTCCACATACAGTCCACTTCCGATGGATGTCGTTCGTTGACCATGTTGACCACGCCATGCCGAGAGCACCAGGGCGGTGGATGACGGCGAGGCCTACAAAGGGAACGACACGGAGCCGGGGAAGACATAGCAGTGGCTGACCACACGGTTGAGAGTACGAGGGTTTACTGGTTCGGTTGCCATCGCCGGAAAATAACAGGAGGTGTGGGTGAGTAGAGGGATAGACAAGCCAGCCATGTGAGTATGGTGGGGCCAAGAGGCCTGCCCAGCAGCATAGCCGGCCACGGGAGGCGGGAGCAGGCGGTTTCGCCGGCGCTGGTTTGGGCGGCTGGAGCAGGAAGATCAGAGACTGAAGAAGCACGATTGCCGTTAGATTGACATCTAACGGCCAGACGCTGGTAGAGTCAGTGTTGACTAAGTTTCTTTTTTGAGAAACATTGTGTATGCATGAACTTATTAGGCCCACAAGTCAGCATCCAAATCCGTGGCAGACAACATAGAGCCCATTTGCTATTTTTTTAATAATTTGCAGCCCATTTGCTAATTCTTAAGTAATTTATTACAGGT
Source organism: Aegilops bicornis (assembly GCA_021605145.1). Classification (NCBI taxonomy): domain Eukaryota; kingdom Viridiplantae; phylum Streptophyta; class Magnoliopsida; order Poales; family Poaceae; genus Aegilops; species Aegilops bicornis. The sequence goes on along the minus strand of CM038674.1, from coordinate 454,880,334 downwards.
CATTTTCTGCCCAGGACCACGGTCAAAAAGTTCAACCTTATTTTGCATATTTCTGTGGAGTCTGAACTATTGTAATCCCGAAATGATAAACATTTTTTAAGAACTTATTGATTTGCCAAAAAAATCGTTTTGCTTTTGTAAGCAAACAAGACATGGGACAATTGAGTTGGTTTAAGGGAAAATCAGTGGTAAAAAAATCAGCGCTGGGAGGGAAAATAGCAACAAAAATAAGGATGTAAATACGAAAAGGGAATTTTATGTATTTTCAATATAATGATACATGTATATGAACTAGTAAAACTATAGGTAGAGATTAGAAAACGGATGTAGGACATGCGTTTCAAGAGGAAAATAGAACTGGTTGTGTGTTTGACTCAGTAAAAAAACTGCCTGCGGATGTTGTAGGACAAAATATAACTAACACTGGCGGGCCAGAGGCCAATAGATACCTATTGCATCTTTGTGCCCCATTGTCGTTGAAAGTGCTAGTTATAGACTAGAGGGGGGGTGAATAGGCGATTTTTATGAAAGTCTTCAAAACACGGATGTTTCGAAGATAAACAACAGAAATGACCTAGTTGATATGCAGCGGAAGATAACTACAACAAGCAAGCCATAGTCAAGTATGCAATAATGTGAACGGACAAGAGTAATAGCAGCTATGTAGTAAGGATCAGGATGGAAGATAGTATGAAGCCAAACAACAATAGAAGTCAAGCAGTGAAGTCAAACAGATAAGACATATAAGCAATGACTTCACGAAGACAAACTTAAGGTAAAGGAGGGAAGGGATAGAACCAGTCACTAGTTGAAGACACATGATTTGTTGGACCAGTTCCAGTTGTTGTGACAACTGTACATCTGGTTAGGGAAGCTGAGATTTAACTCAGAAGACCGCGTCTTCACCTTATTCCCCTTGAGCTAAGGACACACAGTCCTCGCCCAATCACTCTGGTAAGTCTTCAAGGTAGACTTCCGAACCTTCACAGACGACGTTCACCGGCAATCCACAATGACTCTTGGATGCTCAGAACGCGACGCCTAACCGGGCCGGAGGATTCACGGTCCCCAAGTGTAATAAGTCTTCAGTCACACAGACAGAAAACTTGATGATGCCTAACACTCTTTGGCTCTGGTGTTTTGGGCTTTGTCCTCGCAAGGATTTCTCTCTTTCAAAGGCTTCGAGGTGGGTTGCTCTCAAACGACAAAAGCCGTGCACTAACTCTGAGCAGCCACCAATTTATGGTGTAGGGGTGGGCTATTTATAGCCACTAGGCAACCCGACCTGTTATGTCCGAAATGACCACAGGTCACTAAAGGAACCGACACGTGTTCCAACGGTCGATTTCAAACACCCACGGCAACTTTACTTGGGCTACAAGCAAAGCTGACTCATCCAGCTCTGGATAAGTTTTTCTCTCATTGTCTTCGCTCGAAGACATAGGATTTGGGTTGAGCATCACTTCAGTCACTCTGACTATGATTACTTGGACCCCACTTAACAAAGACGGTGGTTCCTACGACTCAACAAAGAAGAAAAGGAAACAATGAAACAACACGATCTTCGCGCTCCATAGTCTTCACTCAATGTCTTCTCATGTCATAGTCTTCAATGTGAATATCTTCACATACCACCATTGTCTTCAATGTCTTCATACATTTTTAGGGGTCGTCTCCGGTAGATAAACCGAATCAATGAGGGACACTACCTGCGTTATCCTGCAATTCTCACAGACGCATTAGTCCCTCAACCACATTTGTCGTCAATACTCCAAAACCAACTAGGGGTGGCACTAGATGCACTTACAATCTCCCCCTTTTTGGTGATTGATGACAAACTAGTTGAAGTTTTCAACGGGGATAAAATATGTGAAATTGTAAAGGATAGGGAATTGCCTTCGTAAGTGGCAAAGGCTCCCCCTGAAGATGTGCATATAAGTAGTTTGCTTTTGGAATGCAAATGCACATGGCAGGTTGTACTTGTGGAGATCCTCTTCAACTTATGAAGATAATTCATCATGCATGAAATGATATAGCTAAGAGAATGACATGCATAATGAAAAATGGACGCTTGCGTAATGATCTAAGTGTGGAAGTTATTGTCGCATTACGCGAATTTATCATCGCACTGAGGTAAAAAGCAAATAAGTAGCGCATTTACCATCGAAGTTTAAGTGTTACAACTCATAAGAACCAAATGTTTCAAAACGAGAGTTGTAAACACTAGGCAAAATATAGTGCAACCGCCCTTATGAACCCGCTTGAAGACTATCAAACTCATATGCTTCTCCCCTTTTGTCAAGAAGGACCAAAAGGTTTGAAGACATAGAGCATCTACTCGTCCTCTTCAAGAAGATGATGCAGCAGGGTTGTCGTTGTTGGTTGGCGGTGCGACGAGCTGGTAGCGATGTCGATTCGTGCAGAAGTAGGGGGCGGTGAAGTAGCATCAGCTTCATCATCGATCACTCTGGCATTGACCGTTGTCGCGGAGGAAGAATAGTCAGAGTCTTCAAGAGATGGAGTTCTCCGTAGAACTGCATTCCGTGGAGGAGTGGAGTCAAACTTGAAACGTTCAGTGAAGCCATCGTCTTGAAGATCAGCTTCAAGATCGAAAGGTGGTCAAACTCTTCCATGATCGCCGACAAGTCTCGTGAGTGACAAAAGCATTCTTGGTGGCAAGGTTACGAATGCGATTGATGTCCACCAAGAGGCTTTGCATTTGACGCTTTAGCCAGGAGTGATGCTTATCTTGCTTTCGATGCAGCACCACAAGAAGTTCTCGATCGTTGAGGACTCGAGAGCGCTTCTGAGGCCTTTGGCCAATTGTGCTCTCAGTGGCTATAGTCCGTGCACGATGAGGCAGACGTGTGTTCCCAGCCAGGGGATAGACACGAGATACCTCTTGGACGCCTTCCATAGGTTGAGAGAAGTTGTGGTGATCTGCGTTCTGGAGACTTAGTGGCGTTTTGGCAGGCTCAGGGTATATGGCTTCAACAGACATATCAACCTCTGGTAGAAAGATTAGATGATTGCGAGCAGAGGGTTGATAGTTGATAGCAGAGTGCATCTTGATGAGGCGCATGACCCATGGAGCATAGAACTTCAGACCAAACAGATCAGATCTACAGGCAGCCAATTGTCGGATGAAGAAATCTTGCGTGTTGAAGCTGATGCCATTGAGGATGTAGAAGACCAATGTCTTCATTGCTCCTTCAATCTTTGCAGACGATGAATGCCCTTTTATGGGCCATAGAGTTCGCCGTATGATGTGATATATGGTACGAGGCAGATACTCAAGGTCATCAACAAAGAAGTGTTGAGGGTATTCAGCGTCATGTGGCAGTGGCTTCATCATGCTCGACATCCGACTCATGTCGGGTTACGGCTTATGAAATATGCTTTCCAAGGCATCGCGGTGGAGTTGACATCCGTGTTCAAACAGCTCTCCGGGAGTGGGTAGGCTGTGAGCTCAATGATGTCAAGAGCTTTGGCTTCATGATGGACATTTCGGTCATCCACTCGAGAACCCATGTCTTCGTGATCTCTATTGTAGCAGCGGATGTGGAGTGTGGCATAGAATTGAAGCACTAATTCTTCATTCCAAAGGTGCTCTTTATGCATTACGAGGCCAAGCATACCGCATCATGAAAGCAATCAAGTGCTTCTTCTAAGCACGGCAGTCCCAATAACCCGATTGTCGGCGCATATGAAGGAAAATGCGGCCTTGGTCATACAGAACACAGGAGTAATAGCTTCTTTGCTGATAGCTCCAGAACCGGTCAGATGAGATCCTTGGCCTTGTGTAGGGGTTCTTTGCACTGTCAAAGAAAGTATTGTGGGCTTTGAAGCCATTTGCATTGAAAGAACCAGTTGAGGTGGCGGTGCACGGAAACCTTGGCAGTCTTGGCTTCGGCTTACGGACCGGAGGCCTATGCGCCAATATGATAGTCGAATTGAGGACCAGAGGCATGAGGCGGAGGGACGAGCGGGCCATCTTATCGTGACTAGCTCGCCATAGTTGTATGCTTGCTCGATTGTGTAGGGCCTTGGTGGCGAACTGAGCGATGGAAGCAAGCGAGGCTTCAGTCGCATGCCAGATGCTTCGGGAGCAGCTTGCCTCATTGGCTTGAGCACGCTTCCTTCATTGGCTTCAGGAGGCGGTTGGGACAGGCTCCACATTGGCTTCAGCCATGACCACGTCATTGGCTTCATTGGTGTTGGAGGTGGCAGCCTCATTCTTTTCAACCTCCACTTGAGGAGCTGGAGGGTCGGGCACTGGCACGTTGATATCGGGGATCACTTCTTCAATTACTGGGGGTGTAGGAACACGTTCTTCTTCTTCTTCTTGGGTGTCAGCGGCTGATGCAGCCGGATTGTCTTCAGCAGCTTTGGCTTCAGACTCAGAGACATTCACAGTTGGAGTGGCTTCTGAAAACACTTGACGTGCAACAGGTTGGTGGTGCACTTCTCCTTCTGGAACGCTCGGAAGAGGCACTTGAGGCCTTTGACCTTTGCAAAATGCTGGCGACGCCTTTGGAGATGGGGTTGCCTGGGCCTCAGAGTCTTCCTCTTCTTCTTGGTGTTGCTGTTGGGGAGTGACTTGTTGTTGGGGAGTGACTTGTTGTTGGGGAGTACTGGGGGAGTCTTGTTGTTGCGGGCGATCAGCCCATGAAGCATCTGTGCAATTGGCGCCGAGAGGACAACCAATGTCGATGAGTTCGCTGTTAAATTTAACAGCAATGATACCACATTGTACTCGATTTGAGGAAGAACTTCATCATCTTCAACATTGTCATGGTGACCAATGTCTTCTTGATGGAGGGATCATTGCTGGAATCTCTTCACCAGGAGCCTCTGTGGAAGCAGGCTCATGAACAGTCATTCGAAGTTCTTGGGTTGCAGACGCGGGACGAACCACAGAAATGTGTTCAACAATCAAGGGCTCTGTGGGAGCTGCCCGATTCTTCTTGGTCTTTAGCTTCTTCTTGGAGGGAGCAGCATCAGAGGCGTCAGGATTTTTCCTTTTTCTTGCTTCAGCCTCGGCAACCCTCGTCTTTTTCTGTTTAGAAGCAGTTGACCGTACCTTTGGCTTCGAGCCAGTCATGCTGCTTGGGAAGACTATGCGGGGCTCTTCCTGCCTTGAAGGTGCAGCTTGGTCAGCTGAAGACTTCTTTTTCTTTGCAGCCATCCTGGGGTCAATGCCAGGACGGCCAAGTGCCTTGCGCTTCTCAGCCTCATTGTAGGCAAGCACACACTTGTCAGCCAGAGCCTTCATGCGCCACGAGAGCCTCCGCTTCTTCACGCTTCTTGACAAAGTTTTCTTTGAGGTCGCGGCAAAGATGACCTTGAAGTTTTGACGTCTTGCACACTGAGTGCAGCCATATGCTTCTTGAACTGAGCCTTCTCATAGTCAATTTTGTGCTTCAGTTCAACAATCCGCTGAGCTAGAGCTAGCTCAGAAGCAATGGCGCCGTTGAAAGAGACGCTGAGGCCAATTGGAACTTGCAGATCTTCAAAGCTGATGTTTGGTGTGTCAAACCACTCATCAATGAAGTGATGGATGATTGCCACATCAAAGAGAGGCAAGTTGTTGAAGATTTCTGCTTCTTCTTTGCTCTTCATAAGCTGCCCAAGAGCATCATCTGCAAGATCGTCATCACTTGACAGATCAATGTGCTCTTCACGCAGAATGGCAGCGGTCGATGTCGATTCAGTATTCTTGACACTTTTCTTTCTCTTCTCCGCCTTCTTGGAGATGCGGATTGATCCTCGACCGTGCACTTGCTTGAGGAGGTGCGATGGCTGATGGCTTCACGAGAAGCTTTTGGAGGAGCGGTGACTTTGGAGCCTTGACTTTCTTAAGCTTCTGCGGCTTTTGAGCAGGAGCATGAGCTGGAGCTGGGGCTTCATCAGAGTCATCATTGTCATCAGAGTGATCCACTTTGGCACCTTGGACCAAAATATAAGTGATGAGGCCTTCAAGGTTTGAAAACGGACCGATGACATTGGGTTCAGCGTCACGTGAGCCGTCAGCACGGGGAGCAGAGGGACCAGGGTTGAAGTCTAATCCCAATGACTTCTTGTTTTCCTTTGCAGAAGCCTTTGCGTGCTGGAAGTTGCGCTTGAAGAGATTGTCATCGCGACACCAGAGCAAAGACGTCGGGTCGGCATTTTCAGTCTGAGGTCCACGGACCATGCAAGGATAGAAACCTTGTGCAATAGCTTCACCATGCTCTTGGGAGGGAGGCCTCGAAACAGAATATCACCCCATGGGCTTCGATGGCATTCTTCTCGGCATATTCTTGTGTGACGAAATTGTACTTGAACCATTGTTCAGCCCAATAGCGTCGAATCCATTGGATTCGTGTCTTGCGCTGATTATAAGTCTCTTCAGGATCTGTCTTGTACAGCTCTGCGAGGTCATCAGGCAGATCTTTTGAGGTTCCCTCACGACGCTGTCTGCCGCCCTTCCTGACTGATTTATCTGTAGCCATGAGCTTCAAACTGAATGGCTTCACAATCAAAGGCTTCAAAGGCTTGCGTTTGCTTGTGACGAGGCGGCCGGGAGAGTTGGTTTGATGCTGTAAGAATTCTGCAAACGAATGCAGACTATGAGAACCAAGGAATTCTCCCACGAACATGTACCTGTGACAGCATTAGAGATACGAGGGAAGGGGAAGAGGTCATATGCATTCTCAGAAGATTTTGAAGATAAATCGGTTTGAAGACATTGACCTCATGATGCGAAGACATTCACTTATATGCTGAGAGTTGGTTCTGATTTATGCGAATCCGTGAATAAGTACAAGTGAGGAATCTAACTAGTTGTGAAGCTTAAGTGAATATACTAAGCAGTACGAGATGCAGACAAAATAGATCTAACTTTGTATGGGCAGAAACCATTTTTGGCAAGTAGGATGAATCTTGAAGATTAAAAAGATGGTAAAAATAGAGATATATTTACCGCTTCGAAGAACTGCTAGACGAAAGGAAAGGAGGCCGAGCAGTTCAGTCCACCATGCCCTAACTTGGCGACGGAGGACACCTACGGCGGCGGCGGAGATGAAGATGTTCGCGGCCGGCGTGAGGACGGCGTCGGAGAGGTCACGGCAGCTAAGCGCTTCCTCGCCGGCGTCGTTGAGAGCTAGCGGTGGCGCTAGGGTTTTGACGAGGTGTAGAGGTGGAAGAAGAGTTTCTTTACTGCAGGGGACAGGTATTTATAACAAGGTGTGCGGCGCAGCGCAATTACGCAGGTGCCCCTAGCGGTTCAGATCTGAGGGACACATGGCACGTATGCAACATACTGTAAGTTATCCCACGTTCCCACGCTCGCCCGGTTTGTCGGAGGGTCGTTCCGGCTTCTCTGGAGTAAAACAGTAATGATGAATCATTTAAAACAGACTTAAAGTTTGTCTCTGTGTCTTCTGCTGACAAGGACGCAGAGAAGACATTCGACAGTTTCAATAGAATGCATATGATTTGGACAGATAGAGTTTGAGATAGAAAGCATAGAGAGATTGGGGTCCGATCACATTCACTTAGTTCAAAAGATTCAACTTGAAGACATAGCTATAAGTGAATGCTGTAGAGGACAGAAATATATATATCAGACAGCAACCAAATCATCATAGTGAAGAAAATCATGAAAATAGGTTGAAGTTGAAGTCAAATCAAATGCGAATAGCTTCAAGAAATAACGCCATGAGTGAAACACTTCAAACAAAGAAATTTGGTGGTGGCGTTACCCACCGTATAGGAAGTATTAGACCCAGACACGACGCACAATTATCGTGGCGCTCCGAAGTCAAATTCCACGTTAATGTATTCACACTTAGAATGTAAGTCTTCACTGATTGAAGATATACATTACTTCGTGTGTTGCACATCTAAGTCATCAACATGCATAAGTGTTAGGATGTGTGCTTGATCACAGGACATTTGAGGATTCCAAGATATTTAGCTCACACCGTAACTTGCAAAACATTTTCTCATCCAAGGGCTTTGTGAAGATATCGCGATTGCTCTTGGTGTTGACGTGAATGATGTCAATATCTTTCTTCATGACATGATCCACGAGAAAATGATGATGAATTTCAATGTGCTTTGTCTTCGAAAGTGCCGGACGGATTGTTGGCAATCTTGATGGCGCTTTCGTTGTCGCAGAAAAGAGGTACTTGTGTCAGATTGATGCCTTAGTCCTTGAGAGTTTGCTTCATCCATAGAAGCTGAGAACAGCAAGATCCAGCATCAATGTATTCAGATTCTGCAGTTGAGAGTGACACAGTTACGCTTCTTTGAAGACCAACAGACGAGTGATCGTCGAGAAAGTGACATGTGCCTGATGTAGACTTGCGATCCACTTTGTCACCAGCATAATCAGCATCCGAAAATCCAACTAAATCAAATTTTGAGCCCTTTGGATACCATAATCCGAGTGTTGGGGTGTGAGCCAAATATCAAAGAATTCGCTTCACAGCTAAGTGATGCGATTCCTTTGGTGCCGCTTGGAATCGAGCACACATGCAAACACTAAGCATAATATCCGCCTAGATGCACATAGGTAAAGTAAGGAACCAATCATGGAGCGGTATACTTTTGATCGAACTCTTTACCATTGTCGTCGGGACCCAAGTGGTGTTTAGGCGGCATTGGCGTCGTGTATCCTTTGCATTCTTGCATTCCAAACTTCTTCGGACAATCTTGGAGGTATTTTTCTTGAGATATAAAGATGCCATTTCTTTCTTGTGAATTTGAAGACCAAGGAAGAACTTGAGCTCTCCCATCATGGACATCCGATATTGCTCTTGCATCATGTATCCAAACTCATCACTATACTTACGGTTGGTGCGGCCGAAGATAATGTCATCCACATATATTTGGCATACAAACAGTTCACCATCATATGTCTTCGTGAAGAGTGTGGGATCAAGGGATCTAGGTTTGAAGCCTTTGCTTTTCAGAAGTCTTTGATTGTATCATACGGTAGCGAGGAGCTTGTTTGAGGCCATACAGTGCTTTTATTTAGCTTGTACACCATATCGTGATGTTTTGGATCTTCAAAGCCGTGTGGTTGAGCGACATATACTTCTTCTTCAATCTTGCCGTTGAGAAATGCACTCTTCACATCCATTTGATAGAGCAAGATGTTGTGGTGGTTAGCATAGGCTAGTAGTATGCGAATAGCTTCAAGCCTAGCTACAGGAGCAAATGTTTCATCGAAGTCAATTCCTTCAACTTGAGTATATCCTTGAGCCACAAGCCTTGCTTTGTTTCCGACGACTTGACCGTGCTCATCTTGCTTGTTTCGATATATCCATTTGGTGCCAATAATGTTATGCTTGCGAGGGTCAGGACGCTTGACAAGTTCCCAAACATTATTCAGCTTGAACTGTTGAAGTTCTTCTTGCATAGCTTGAATCCATTCTGGTTCCATAAAAGCTTGACAACTTTCTTGGGTTCTGATATTGATACAAAGGAAAAGTGCCCACAGAAATTTGCTAGTTGTGTTGCTCTTGAGCGAGTAAGTGGACCAGGTGCGTTGATGCTATCGATTATCTTCTCAATATGTACTTCATTTGCAACTCGAGGATGAACTGGACGAAGACTTTGCTCATGTTGATCGTTGTCGTCATTGGAAGGATTGTCTTCAGCCTGAGCATTGTCTTCAGGTTGGTTAGGTGCCGAAATGATAAGTTCCTCTTCGGGCTGTGCTTCAGAAGGCATGATTTCACCAGTTCCCATTAGCTTGATAGATTCGCTGGGTGGAGCTTCGTCTAGTGTGCTTGGCAGGAACTCTCTTTGTGAACCATTGGTTTCATCAAATCGCACATCTACAGTTTCGACGATTTTGTAGAGATAGAGATTGAAGACTCTGTTAGAGTGTGAGTCCTTTCTGTAACCGAGCATGAAGCCTTCGTGAGCTATGGGTTCAAATTTTGACTTGTGATGAGGATCCTTGATCCAGCACTTAGCCCCAAATACTCTGAAGTAACAGACATTTGGCTTCTTGCCAGTAAGTATCTCATAGGATGTTTTGTTCAGAAGCTTATGGATATAAACACGGTTGAAGACGTGACAAGCTGTATCAATGGCTTCAGGCCAGAACTTTCTTGGTGTCTTGTACTCGTCGAGCATTGTTCGAGCCATCTCAATGTGGGTTCTGTTCTTGCGCTCCACGATGCCATTTCTTTGGGGTGTGTATGGAGCGAGAGAACTCATGAGTGATTCCCATGGTATCCAGATAAAGATCAAGTCCGGTGTTCTTGAATTCAAAGGTCCGTTATCACTTACGATATGCTTGATCTTGACGCCATAATTGTTCATTGCTCGATTGGCGAATCGATACGAAGACATCTTGCACTTCAGTCTTGTAGAGAATTATGTGCACCCAGGTGTATCTTGAGTAGTCATCAACAATGTCGAAGCCATAGAGACAAGCAGTTGTTGTGAGGGTAGAGTAATGAGTAGGGCCAAACAAGTCCATGTGAAGCAGCTCGAAGGGTTGAGATGTCGTCATGATTGTCTTCGAGGGTGCTTTGCCTAGTAATCTTTCACCTCGTGAGCACCACACAAATGATCCTTCTTGAACTTGACACCTTCGATGCCTATGACATGCTTCTTCTTGGCGAGTGTGTGTAAGTTCCTCATTCCAAAGATGCCCCAGCCTTGATGCCAGAGCCGATTCAAGCTTTTGCAAGAAGACATACGGCAAGTCAGGACCTCTTGAGAAATCTACCATGTATAGATCATCTTTCCTATACCCTTCAAAGACTACAGACTTGTCAGACTCCATTAGTACAAGGCAACGATATTTTCCGAATAACACAATCATGTTCAAGTCACAAGGCATTGAGACAGACATTAAGTTGAAACCAAGGGACTCAACAAGCATCACTTTGTCCATGTGTTGATCCTTTGATATTGCAACTCTACCTAGACCCAATACCTTGCTTTTACCCGTGTCAGCAAATGTGATGTGACTCTTGTCTGATGGACGTAAGGTTGAGTCCATGAGAAGACTTGATCACTAGTCATATGATTAGTGCATCCACCGTCCATAATCCATTAAAAGCACGAGGTGTCATACCCTACTGATGCAGTTAGGGGATAGGCTTCACCAAGAGCATTGTGAAGAATAAACATTTGACGGGCAAGTGGATTATTGAAGCTTAAATCAAGATTAGGACTGATGGGATGAATGGCAAACGATTCAGGAACAAAATACATAGTGAGACCATTTGAGCATTTGATCTTGTGTCCTACAAGATGTTTTAGGTCCCCAGCAATAGCATCAGGCGCCTTTGATTTTCGGCTGGAGACCTTTCCTGCAAAAGAGAGTTAATTCCTCTTAACCACCCACATCTTCAGGGGTGGCTTAGAAGCAATGAGTCTAAGTGCAGCATCTGAGAATTTCGGCTTTGGAGCCCTAGCAAATAGCCTTGCAGGAGAGGAGTGATACTCATATGAATAAGCAGAAAAGTTCTTAGTTCTGTGAACATAGCGGTTTGAGGACACATGCTCATATTCATAAATTTGAGTACTGTTTCCCTGCAAAACATTGGCGTTAGGGTGACTCAAGTGAGTCCTATGTCTGTATGAAGCCTTTGGACCATATGACGCCTTTGGTCTGGGGTTTGTCTTCTTCCTGTGTGGTGTCATGATGACATTCATCGGAAGATTCTCAAGACAGCTTTTGGGAACCCAGATCTTCTTCATAGGCGGTCCATTCCTGCAGTTAGTACCAATATACAGCAAACACTTCACCATTACGATTCTTGAACAGCTTATAATTTGCATCAAAGGATTCATCAATGATAATAGGGTTAGCAGGTAAAGCCAGATAAGGTGGATGGATCCATTAAAGGTCCCTTTGCAGCAACCCATGTGGTTTTGGGATACCGCGGGGCTTCCAAAGAGGAACCATCAACATTCATTTTCCTCTCGAACCCAACACCCTCTTTCCTAGGGTTTCGGTTCAGAATCTGCTTTTGAGGACATCATAGAAGTGTACGATGCCCTTTCGCACTTTTATACATCCTGTTTCAAGCAATGTCTTCAACCTAGCATTTTCATCGACAATGGCGGTGGTATCCTCCACGGAGGGGTTAGTAACCACATTGGTAGTTGAAGACAATGCAACAGTAGCAGCAGTTGAACATTCAAAGAACGAGAGGTAGTGATATCACGCTCAAGACATTTTAGACATGGTGGTTCAAATCCATCTGGCCGGAACTGATCTGTTGAGCTAAGTGACTCATTCTCTTTTGAAGATCTTCATGAGCCGCTCTCAATTTCTCAAGCTCTTGCTTCCTTTGAAGATAATCATAGGAGAGCCTTTGATGAGTAGTTGATAGCGTTTCATGACGACTTTCAAGTTCTTGGTACTTAGCATGAAGATTTTTAATGTCTTCAACTAAGGACTCGTGAACATGTCATTTCCGCGTCCAACAGGTCATCGCTTTTGTCTAACAGTTTTTGAGTATGTTCCATAGCTCTTTGTTGTTCAGTTGCAATTTTAGCAAGTGTTTTGTAGCTGGGTTTGGATTCACAATCGAGTCATCTTCACTTGATGTTTGAAAGTAGGCATCACGTGATTTTACCTTGGCACCGCGTGCCATGAAGCAAAGAGGTGGGAGCAGGGTCATCCTTGTCATCGCCTTCAGCGTTGGTGTAGAAGTCATTGTCTTGATGTTGAAGATGGACTTGGAAATATAGGCTGTGGCTAAAGCCGGACTTGCAACGCCTGGGTCGGACTCCTCTTGATTCCACCTCCACTTCCTCGAGCGGACTCCTCCTCTGAATCCATTTCCTTGCCAACAAAAGCACGAGCCTTGCGGATGAGCTCTTCTTATGCGATGAAGACTTTGATGAAGACTTGGAAGAAGACTTTGAAGATTTCTTCTTTTTCTTGTCATCGTAATCATATTCCTTGCTCTTCTTCTTCTTCTTCTTCTCATTGTCCCACTTTGTGGACACTCGGAGATATAGTGTCCAGTTTTCTTGCACTTGTGACAGGTTCTCTTCTTGTAGTCTTGAGTGGAAGCTTCATCATTTCTTGAGCTGGATCGTGAAGACTTTCTTCAAGCCTTTCTTCCCAGTGAACTTCGAACTTCTTCACAAGCATAGCAAGTTCCTTTCCAATGTCTTGAGGATCATCAGGCTGCGCAATGATTCTTCTTCAGATGAGGAAACAATTTTTGCCTTCAAAGCACGAGTTCGGCCATAGTTTGGACCATAGATATCTCTTTTCTAATATAGCTGGAACTCATGTGTGTTGAGCCTCTCAAGTATATCAGACGGATCGAGTGTCTTGAAGTCAGGACGTTCTTGTATCATGAGGGCAAGGGTGTCAAAAGAGCTGTCAAGTGATCTTAGTAGTGTCTTGACGATTTCATGCTTGGTGACCTCGGTGGCGCCGAGAGCATGAAGCTCATTTGTGATGTTAGTGAGGCGATCAAGCGTGAGCTAGACATTTTCATTGTCGCTTTCTCTTGAAGCGGTTGAAGAGGTTGTGAAGAACACCGATTCTTTGATCTCTCCGGGTTGAGACGCCTTCATTGACCTTGGATAGCCGGTCCCGGACTAGCCCGGCGTTTCGAGAGCAATCACACGGCCATATTGTCCTTTGGTCGATGACCACAGATGATGTTCTTTGCGGTGGAGTCCAGCTTGAATGAACTTCTTGACATCAAATAGGGTGACACCTTCACCAGATTTAGAACGCCGTTCTTGACGACATACCGTAGGTCGACATCAATGGCTTCAAGATGCATGCGCATCTTATTCTTCCAAAGAGGATAGTCATTTCCATCGAACACGGGGCAAGCAGCGGAGACCTTGATTATCCCTGGAGTCGACATAGCTAAAACTCCAAGTGGTTAAACCGAATCACACAGAACAAGGGAGTACCTTGCTCTGATACCAATTGAAAGTGCTAGTTATCGACTAGAGGGGGGGTGACTAGGCGATTGTTATGAAAGACTTCAAAACACGGATGTTTTGAAGACAAACAAATGTAAATGACCTAGTTAATATGCAGCGGAAGATAACTAAAACAAGCAAGCCATAGTCAAGTATGCAATAATGTGAACGGACACGACTAATAGCAGCTATGTAGTAAGGATCAGGATGGAAGATAGTATGAAGCCAAACAACAATAGAAGTCAGGCAGTGAAGTCAAACAGATAAGACATATAAGCAATGACTTCACGAAGACAAACTTAGGGTAAAGGAGGGAATGGATAGAACCAGTCACTAGTTGAAGACACAGGATTTGTTGGACCAGTTCGATTCTTTGTGACAACTGTACATCCGGTTAGGGAGGCTGAGATTCAACTCGGAAGACCGCGTCTTCACCTTATTCCCCTTCACTAAGGACACACAGTCCTCGCCCAATCACTCTGGTAAGTCTTCAAGGTAGACTTGAACCTTCAGCAACGGCGTTCACCGGCAATCCACAATGACTCTTGGATGCTCAGAACGCGACGCCTAACCGGCCGGAGGATTCACAGTCCCCAAGTGTAATAAGTCTTGTGTCACACAGACAGGAAAACTTCAAAGATGATGCCTAACACTCTTTGGCTCTGGGTGTTTTGGGCTTTGTCTCGCAAGGATTTCTCTCTCTCAAAGGCTTCGAGGTGGGTTGCTCTCAAACGACAAAAGTCGTGCACTAACTCTGAAAGCAGCCACCAATTTATGGTGTAGGGGTGGGCTATTTATATCCACTAGGCAACCCAACCTGTTATGTCCGAAATGACCCTGGTCACTAAGGAACCGACACGTGTTCCAACGGTCAGATTTCAAACACTCACGGCAACTTTACTTGGGCTACAAGCAAAGCTGACTCATCCAGCTCTGGATAAGTTTTGCTCTCATTGTCTTCGCTCGAAGACAAAGGATTTGGGTTGAGCATCACTTCAGTCACTCTGACTATGATCACTTGGACCCCACTTAACAGTACGGTGGTTCCTACGACTCAACAAAGAAGAAAAGGAAACAGCAAAACAACACAGTCTTCGCGCTCCATAGTCTTTACTCAATGTCTTCTCATGTCATAGTCTACAATGTGAATATCTTCACATACCACCATTGTCTTCAGTGTCTTCATACATTTTTAGGGGTCGTCTCTGGTAGGTAAACCGAATCAATGAGGGACACTACCTGTGTTATCCTGCAATTCTCACAAACGCATTAGTCCCTCAACCACATTTGTCGTCAATACTCCAAAACCAACTAGGGGTGGCACTAGATGCACTTACAGTCGTCATGGGCTGGGCCTGTTAAAAACAAAACCAAGCCTGGGTAGTCTATAGCCCAGTTGAAACTTGCTCGACCTGAAAAAACAATATACCTGCTCAATAAACGAGAGGATTCTGCAAGTACAGACTAATAACTGGGATGCAGCAGGGATATTGTTTTTTCATCGTGATAATAAGTGCATGCACTTGTTTCGAAAATTTTGGAGAACTGGGAATTCGAACGGCAGGTGCTTATGCTACCCATCAAATAAAAATCAGGTGCCTGAAAACTCGTTTCAAAACAAATGATTTAACTTTATATCCATGATGACCCTCGGCATGATGGTTGGAAGCAAATTCCAAGTTCGTACCAAAAGATCGTTGACAACAATACCAATTTGCGAACGACAAGGTAGTACAAGTACCAATACCAAACTAACTTATAATCTTTTTACTCCTAGCCCTAGTGTTCGTCTGCTAGAAAATCTTGCAGAGAACCAGCTCCCGCTCCTTCTCTTTCTCCAGGTCCACGAGGTCGTACTGGTGCATCACCCATTTGGTCCTCTGCTGGTCAAAGTTCTTGTTGGTGTGCAACACCAGAACCTTTTAGCTGCCCGTCTGCTAGCCATTGACCATAACCGGTAAGGTATTGCCGGTCTTTTGCCACATCGCGTGCATGTAGCACTCCGAATGTATCTTGCGACGCGTCCATGTGCCCCTTTTGGACGCCCTGGAATTGCGCTGGAAGAAATGTTTGCTTAGGCCACTTAGTGTGATACTTGCAGTATTGTTGAATACTGGTTTTAGTGTACATAGTTGGCATTTTCATAACATCTTTGGCATGTTGCAGTCACTTGTTTCACTTTTTATTAACTGTCAAATTGTAATTGCTTCACTAGGTCTGCGTCTAAAAATAAAATTAGATCTATAAACAAAGGAATATGTTTGTGCAAGTAGACGGCCGATCGGTGTCTTACCTGAAAGATTCTCAGGATGGGTGTAGCATATGTCGTGCTCGCTGTCGATGGTTGGTATGAACAAATCGATGAGACGGTGAGATCTCGCGCTGTCAGCACTAAATTTGGCCTCAAGGTGCTCGATCAGCTCCTGATCCGTGGGATCAAACTTGACGGCAGCCGGCAGCACCGGCCAATCCTTCTTGGACGTGCATCGGTTAATTCCGGTTATATGGTACTCAATGTATGATCAATCGGCTGTTTTAAGTGAATGATGAAAGATTTCGACAGATAAGTGGTACTCCAAATATGAAGTCCAGAATACCCAAACACGCCGCCGGGATTCTTGTGTCACCTCATGCGCAGCGTGTTGTCACGTCAATTCAATGTGTGGACATGATGAATAATTTGACCGACGTATACTAGCATCATATTCTTGTACTACTTACTAGTCGTATTTAGTGTCACATTTTAACCATAGGTTTAAATAAGAAGTACGCACTTGAAGCCTTATATATATATATATATATATATATATATATATATATATATATATATATATATATATATATATATATATATATATATATATATAGTAACGCTAAACTAAGCGTGAGTGTAGAATAGCTTATTCTACACCCCAATAATGTTACATACAAAATATAGTAACACACTATGTAAAATATAGTATTTTTTGTAAAAATGTAGTAAATTACAAACTTGGTAAAAAAATATTTTCTGAATTACTATATTTTGTACACCGTTTTATTAGATTTTGTATATAGCGTTATTAGGGGGTGTAGAATAAGCTATTCTACACGGCTTCTGCACAGTATCTCCATCATCATTATCAGTACATCCTACGCAAGTGAGTTAGGATGCACTTGATCCCAGAAAGGTATCTATCCTTCAAACCAGAGGAGTGCTTCAAACTAACAACAGTACATAATATCCAACAAAAGAGGGTCGTGCTACAGCAGCAGAATACATGACCCAGTCTAGATATCAGTACGAATCAAGTTGTGCATATTTGTTGTTGGCATGAACCACATCACCGCATGTCGGGTTTGCAAAAGCCATCCATCGCATGGAAGCTTGATGCCTTTCACACACTCAAGATTATCTGGCAACAAGCTGTGTCGATGAATCTCTGGATATGGAGATTCATGAAACCCATGGTATGATTTGTAAATACAGTCCCCCCTGACGAATGGAAGTTGCATAGCACGGTAATCATCGCCGGTGATATGATCGATGATTGGTTGGATGATCGGATAATTGAGCCCGAGGAACATGGAGTGGTTGCCGAGGCTATAAACCCGCCTCTAGTTGAATACGCATGGCCCAACGGATCTGGGATCTTTCTCGAACATGAAGCAGCCATAGCCATCAATGTCACGAACGCCCCAGGCATTGTACTGCATGTGGTTGATGTAATGGTTTGGTCAATTTGGTACGTGCGAATGAGCATGAAATGACCGCCGTCAGCTGAACGAGCGATAAACAACCACCCATCGGTTGGTATGATTCCAGGTCCTGGAATCATGAAGGCCAGCGCATTTGCGTCTGCTGCAACAATTCAAATTGGAGACCAAAAGGACAAAAACAAACAATCATGTTCAGAGTATGTGTGGAATTAAGATTATTATAACAGTGACACATATCATAGACAGAGAATTATAATGTCGTGGTCATAATCATACCCAGGTTCAAAAAATAAGCCGATGGCTTTCATATTCTAGCAATATGTCATGGTTCAAACAGCATGTAACAATGAGAGGAAAACAGCTATGACAGAGCCTACCCATATTCTACCATAGCACTTACTACTGTTCTCATATCAACTCTAAGCAATAACATGCGTTGTTATAAAAATCTTGGAAATGAGAGTAACATATAGCAATCATGAGGTTATGCTCATAATTTATATTCTAACATTCATTAGATGCCAATTGTTCTCATATCAACTATAACAATAACATGTGCGGTCATAAAGATCTAGGAAATGAGAGAAACATATAGCAATGATGTGGTTATAGACATACTATCTATTCTAAATTTGTAACAATGAACAGGCAGTCATATTCATAAGGTAAAGATGAGATGATATAGAACAATTACATGACGATAGATTCAACTAGTATAGGCAGCCAATCTGTGCGTCGCCCGCGTAAATGATGCCATCATGCACTATAGCATCAGACAGAAATGTTGCCTCAATAGGATTGACGATGAGCCATAACCATATATGGCAATCGGATTCCAGATAGACTAATCCCATGTTGAACAAGGCAATGATCTTGTAATCCATGTAGTCTTCTGATGGTGTGGGCACTTTGCAGCTTACAACTTTCAGCAAACAGAGGTCGAGCCAAAAGCTTGACGCATCTCGTGCGTAGTAGGAAGGAGTGTCCGACTGGCCGCGAGGCTCGATGGCGGCGGTATCCAACAATGGAAGGGTGATCTCTCGCTGGGTGTAGATATCCATGAGACACCAAGGACTACCGGATTGGTGGATGAGTACTATCCAGTTGGCCTTCATGCCCGCCTAGTAGTGGCCGCGCATGAAGGACAGGTGGACGGGTAGTGGTAGCATGTCGAGAGGCACCACGGCAACCTTCGTAGGATCGTCAAGTCGGTGTCTGGGCCACCTGTGAGGATCGGGCATCAGCAATTTGGGTGTCTTGAAAAGAGCCCGGCGGTTGCGAGCATTTAGTAGATGGTACAAAGACACCGAGCATGCGGCCAGACGGACGGTGCTGAGTAGGTCCATACGATTATAGATCTTCTCCAAGAGAACATCGGGGAGGGAATTCCAATCGTGGCTTTGTGTGTTAGTCAGTTCTGCCATTGGGGTTTTCGGTGCCTGCGAGTCAGCGGGGAAGTGGATTCGGGCGGGCGAGCGAAGAAGCTTCTGCTCATGTGGCCAAGCAGTGAGCGGGGGGATATGGTACGCGCGAGCTACCAAGGAAGATGGCGCGGGCAGGCGAGCAGTGAGTGGGGGGAAATGGTGTGCAGCCGATGATGGGGAAGACAGGAGGAAGAAGAAGAGAGGAGGAAGAAGAGTGAAAGACTGGGAAGAAAGTGCATTAATTCTCAATTCTACTAGTACTACTACCAGGATATACTGTCCTTCGAAGTGTAAATAGTTACACCGATGACATGTGGGTCTACCTCACGAGGGCCCATATGTCAGTTAATGGAGGAGAGAGGTGTGTAGGTGTATTTGCGAAAGCGTGCTCTACCGGCAAACATGATGGCAGTACTGGGTAAGGCTGATTTAGTAACACCAACACGCTGGTTCAGCTTATTAATTAAGTGTCCCATTTGCTGCAGCGTGTATTGTCACTTCACTGCGAAGACTAGTTGAATAGTTCTCTCTGACCGAGATGGGGAATAATAATGGATCGCGAAGACTTCCTATATACAGTATCCCTATGCCTCTACGCTCACTTCACTCATTTTGCTCCGTACGTAGTCACTTGTTGAAATCTCTAGAAATACAAATACTCCGTATTTGGGAACAGAGGGAGGCTTTTACTCCGTATTTAGGAACAGAGGGACTATCACCATATGGAGGGAACATAGGAAGCTTGAAATATGAACATGTCAATGGGAGGGAGTAAGCCTCATGCATGCATGCATGCATGCATGCAACATGCAACACTCACACGTACACATGGATGCACGCAACACTCACGCACCCATGCGGCACACAGCACACGACGCAACACACACACTCACGCTCAAGTGCTCAACCCAATCCCTTCGTCCGTGAAAGACTGTACATCTAGAGATTTACAAATTGACCAGGGCATAATTAACGCCCAAAAGTAGCAAACTTATGTGTGCATGCGACCATTGAGAGAACAAGATTAAATGAAGGTTGTTGCATGTTGTAATTAAGGATAGACATGTGGCCTACACCTAGAGCACAAGTTGGTGCATCAGTCAATCAATATCAATTTAGATTAAAGGCTAAATGCATTGGAAGTGTAGATGTACTACACTCTTTGTTTTTTAGCCGATGTACACTCTTTGTTGGAAGACCGTGGGAGTATACGTGCATGCACTCACATACACAGCCAGGGTGGTTCGCGCGCAAGGGTTGGACTCCTATCGCTCATGTGTAAAGTTTTGTTTAACTGATTTCTTTGCTCTGCCAACTGATAGGCGGGACCCAGAAACCAGGTGACAATTTAACCAGTCAACAAAGTGCCACGTTGACTATTTGGCTAGTCAGTAGGGTGCAATACGGTGCTCTATGATGAGCTAGTGATCGTATAATCACCGCAAAACTATATATAGTGACCGTAAAGAGCGTATTGTTACATACGTTGACCGCCAGTGTATTTTCTCGTTTCAAATTAAGACATATTAACCGTAAAGAATGCAGTATGGACTAGTACTAGTACTGCTTTGATGTGTCCCGTCAACTCGCCGAACAAGGAGAAGCTTGCTTACTACGCCTCTCCCTGCATACGTCTTGGCGGTGGCTCGCAGGGGCGAGGAGAGGGTTTTGACTATAGCGCCTCTCCCTCTCCCTCGCCTCACCCTCGCGGTGGACGTGCAATAGTTCGGGCCAAGGTCGATTGCGGATGCATATTGTACTACAGTATCATCATTGTTGGACCTTCCGAAGAGGCGAAGAGCCAAGTGCAAGGTTCACACGAGTATGAACTGTTGAACCTCCTGAAGAGGCAAAGAGCCAAGCGCAAGGTTTTATAGGAGATGTCGTCCTAGTAGGAGTATATTACAATTATAGCGAACGATGCTACTGTATGATGCCGTCACGTCACCTATATCCAAAGTTGTGCAACCTTTTTTTCTCAGAGAGTGTGTTGGAGCCCGTGCAACAACCACACAATTTGCACGTACACATACCACATTTACTAGTAATAAATTCTAAAGGAAAAATGCCAGTATGCCACACAAGTTCATATCCAATTCATGTGATAAATTTGTGCACGACTAGTCAACAAATATTCGCAGCGCTACCGTTCACAATTTACCATACTCCACTTACATGTTATAGATGGGCTACATGTCCTCCTCCAGGTTCCAGTCCCAAGTGTTCTTCATGGATGGCACGATCCATAGTGGTGGGCAACGAGAATCATTGTCGCAGCATTCTAGTCCGGTTCCACATGATGGAGACTCATCCAAGCTGAAGCGGCATAAATCAGGGATAGCGTGTCCCAACATGTCGTTCATCCAGCAGTGCGCACTGAAGACACAATCATGCTTCATGAATGGTAGGCCTTCGGTGTCGTGCACGGAAGGTGGCATCCGCTTCACAATGGGGTAGCTATCCCCAATGAAAAGCGAGTACTCTCCAAGAGTGTTCCTCGGCACCCACATAGCATCAGGGGGTCGAACTCGGCGCCGTTCATCTGGTACATGCGGCATCTCAGATCTGGACACATGGTGACGTACATAGTCAAGGTCCATGCATAATAATATTGTGCTCAAATTTGGCGGTCAGTAATACTGTGCAGCAAATAGTACTACTCCGGTATAGAGGAAGTAAAATAACCGGCTTATTATATATAGCCACTCTTGGCTACATGGATGAGATAGTAAGACATGGAAAAAAAAATGGTGGCAGCTAGTGGGTTCAAGTCTTCAAGGGCCTAGCTATCTATATGCGTCCTCCAAGGTAAAAAGTACTCCTACTAGTACTAGTAAGTAGTACAAAAACGAAAGAGAAGGCGATAGGGTTAAAAAATGGAATACCTGGGTAGATGGTGACGGTCCGATCGTGGTAGATTGTGTGACCATGTTGCACATCAGTGGTATCATGGGTAACGACTGCTAAGATAGTTGATCCCAATATGCCAAAGTCAGCTACAAGGTTCCGTGTTAGACCGAATCGCGGATGCAAATGCACATCCAGATCGGGCGATCTTATTTTGATCGGGGATGACTGGTCCCTGCAAAATAATGGAGTACCGTTAGGGATGCAAATGATGGTTTGTGCATTCCGTTTGTAATCTCCCGTACCATAGCATGGCAACCAGATGAAACAAGTCCCCTGGCTTGTCACCGTGAAGATGCAGCCTAGATGGCGCACGGCGTCTTCGAACGTGTAGGGGTACAAATCTGCCGCCGCCAACATGCGCCAGCCTCTGCCGTTACTACCTCTTGCATTGATGGAAATCCTTATGTCGAACACCGTGATGAGATAGTAATCGCCATAGCCGCGTCGCTTTGTCGACAGGTCCGCGATCGCTATCTTCTTCAATCTAATGTAGGCATCATCATACGTATTCAAGTCCAGCCAGTCCGGAAGGCCGATCCCAATGGTGGAGAAGGGGTCAACGGGAACGGCCACACTGCTGTGGATGTTATGCAAAATGATGGTGGTATCCGGACGGAGTTATGCAGGCCAATCTTCATTAGTACCGACCCAGACCTATATATAAGACGGTGGGCAGCGGAGAAATTATGGGATGGAAATGGAATAACTAAGTACTACATGATCAAACTCCATTACTGACCTGCTCATCGGACAAAATCCGACTACCTCTCAACGTCGACAACTCTAGTGGAGTCAACGTGCAACCATGGCCAGGGAGGGGTGGACTGTTCGAAGGATGCAAAGGATCAACAGGGCGAGCACAAGGGTTGGTAATGTACTTGTTCAAATGTTATTCATTGAAAATCTCAAGCATCTCATTTTTTCACTCATGAAAGTACTCTCCATCAAGTATAGGCACTCTATGTCTAAGACTCCCCAACATAGACTCATCCATCTTCCTCCAATGGTGATTAAACCAAAGCAATGGAGACCAAAGCTCTGATACCAATTGAAATGATCGAGAAGAGGTGTCCAGAGGGGGGTGAATAGACTCTCAACCAAAAAAAGTAGCAATTTTTAAGTTCTTTCAAGTTGAGGTGGAGTTTAAGCACAAGTTTAAACATTCACAATACATATCAAGCAAGCATGACAAGAGTATGAGCAGCGGAAAGTAAAGCAAGCAAATTGCGAGAATGTAAAGGGATGGGATTGGAGTGTGCAAACGCAATTGGACACACGGAGATTTTTGGCGTGGTTCCGATAGGTGGTGCTATCGTACATCCACGTTGATGGAGACTTCAACCCACGAAGGGTAACGGCTGCGCGAGTCCACGGAGGGCTCCACCCACGAAGGGTCCACGAAGAAGCAACCTTGTCTATCCCAGCATGGCCATCACCCACGAAAGACTTGCCTCACTAGGGTAGATCTTCACAAAGTAGGCGATCTCCTTGCCCGTACAAACTCCTTGGTTCAACTCCACAATCTTGACGGAGGCTCCCAAGTGACACCTAACCAATCTAGGAGACACCACTCTCCAAAAGGTAATAGATCGATGATGAACTCCTTGCTTTTGTGCTTCAAATGATAGTCTCCCCAGTACTCAACTCTCTCTCTCTCATAGGATTGGATTTGGTGGAAAGATGATTTGAGTGGAAAGCAACTTGGGGAAGGCTAGAGATCAAGATTTATGTGGTTGGAATGGAATATCTTGGTCTCAACACATGAGTAGGTGGTTCTCTCTCAGAAAATGAATGCTGGAAGCGTAGGCTTGTTCTGATGGCTTTCTCCACGAATGAAGAGAGGGTGGAGGGGTATATATAGCCTCCACACAAAATCTAATTGTTACACACAATTTATCAAACTCGGTGAGACCAAATCGGAAAACTCGGTCAGACCAATTTAGTTCATAATGTGACCATTAGGCATTTCGGTGGGACCGATGTGCTATGGTTAGGGTAAACCTCATCTCGGTTTGACCGATTACACAAACGCGGTGGGACCGATTTTGGTAATAAGCGAAACAGAGAGTTGGTCAGGCAAACTCGGTGGGACCTATTGCATATCTCAGTGACACCAAAATTATTGCAATAGGCAACAGAGAGTTTGCAAGCCCATCTCGGTGAGACCGAGATCCCATCGGTGAGACCGAATTGATTAGGGTTTCTGGCAGTGGCTATGTCAAATGAACTTGGTGGCGCTGGATAGATCAAATCGGTGGGGCCGAGTTTGACTTTTGGTATGGGACATATGTGGATATGAGAAAGTGGTTGAGGGCTTTGGAGCATATCACTAAGCACTTCGAGCAAGCAAGCCATTAAGCAACACCTCATCCCTTTTTTAATAGTATTGGCTTTCCTATGGACTCTATGTGATCTTGGATCACTGAAATAGAAAATGTAGAGTCCTGAGCTTTGAGCTTGAGCCAATCCTTTGTCCTTAGCATCTAGAAGGGGTTCCACAACTTCTTGTCCATGCCACTCCACTGTTGGACTTATCTAAAATATACAAATAAAAGTATTAGTACAACAAGATATATGTTAACATTAATTACCAAAATCACCCGGTGAGCACTTGTGCTTTCAATCTCCCCCTTTTTGGTAATTGATGACAACGTACATCAAAGCTCTATATAAAGATATAGAGAAAGGCAGGTAAAGCTTTGGAAGGACATGTAACATGCATAGACTCCCCCTACATGTATGCAATCATGTAAATATGGAACATAAGAGCATGTGAGGGCATAATCATGACAGAGCAAGCAACAAGTTACATATATCTTGGCTATATGCATCAGAGCAAATGGTGTGAATATAGGAAATGTACCTTCATGCTCATGAGTCCTTCTTGCAAACAATATGTACATCAGCAAGAGATCTTCATGCACATGAGTGTGATGCATACACTTACCTTGTGGTCTTGAGCTAGCTTTGGAAGAGATGAATCTGAGTAAACAAGGTTAGACAACAAAGAAACATCTACTGAACAGAGCAAGAGCAGCAAACCACAAGAGTACCAAGATTGGGATGACATGTAGAGAGTGAGTACTAGGTACACTATTTGAGTATAGACATGTCCCCAAAGGTAAAAAATATGCAATTAATTCGAAGATTTCCTTCCTTACACATCTTGCTCCCCCTGAATCTTATATGGGATACTGGGAGAAGATAAGGAATAGAAAGTTGGAGCAAAGCAAACACACAAACAACATGAACATGTCTTTCCCCTCTAAATACATGTGACTTCTCTCCTCTTTAAATACCAAGCATATGGGGTCTCTCTTTCCCCCTTTTGATATGATTAAGCTTTGATGTGAGTTCTCTCTCCCCCTTTGACATCAATTTCCAAGAAGGGATCTTCTGGAGTGTGAGTCAAAATAGGTTTGGTCCTTGAGTCACATAGCAAAGTAGCAGGGAAATATAATGTGCTGGTAGAGGATAAGAATCATCGAGTGGAGCTGGAAAAAAATGTGCAGGATGCAAATGACAAAGTGTCTCCTCAACATGTGAAATCGGTAACACCGAGTTGTTGTCTTTGGTGGCACCGAGGTAATTCGGTTTGACCGAAAGAGACAAACCGGTGTGTCCGAGTTCATTACACAGATAAAGCACTTGTCACCTCAGCTCACTAAGCAAATAAGATCTCACAAGGATTTGCAAGGAATTAACTAAAGGATTTGCAATGAATAGGATGCAGGGAATGCAGAACAAAAATTAAAAAGAAAAGATATCTAGATGAAGTAAGAAGGGAAACAAATATGCAAGAGACAAATGCAAGAACAAGGAGAAACACTAGAGAACTTCATCTAGAATTGGTGGGCGACAAAGTCACCTATGTTAGAGTATATTGACTTACGAGTCAAGTGAAGACACTTTATCATAGGTCATACTCATCATTTAAGCTCAAAATGGGGTTGCCATTTTTCGATTAAGCATTTTGATGTATTCACATCTTGTTAAGCTGCTTTGACCCAAGACTTGGGGTAAAGCTTCTCTAAGATGGAATAACATACCTTGGGTGGTGGTGTTGATCTTGATCATGTAGTTGAACTTGTGTGGGATACTCAAGGTGGATGTAGTTCATTTGGAGCACCACTTTTAATTGGAGTTCATCTACCAACATGAGTTAGCTTTGCAAGGAGGAGCACTTGTGTTTCCAAAGTTGTCGGATTTCGGGTTCCGGCAGACCCTCTAGATTCGAACACTGGGGTGCGCGCGGAGATTTCGCCCACTACCTACCTGCACCTCACCGCCTCGCTATGATCTATGCAATCAAAGGAACAACACAAAGACACGGAGTTTATACTGGTTCAGGCCACCATTGTGGTGTAATACCCTACTCCAGTGTGTGGTGTGGTGGATTGCCTCTTGGGTTGATGATGAATAATACAAGGAAGAACAGCCTCGCGAGGGTCTGTTCTTGGCTGGTGCGATGAACTACTAGGGGGAGTTCAGTCGCTCTTTCTACTGGCTTCCAGATGGGGATCCGATGCGATGCGATGCGATGACCCGATGCCTCTACCTTGTGGGTGGCTAGTCCTATTTATAGGCAAAGGCCCTAGGCCTCTTCCCAAATATTGAGCGGGAAGGGCACCAACAATTGGCCATTTTGAAGGGGAACATCTAGTACACTTATCCTGACTAAAGTTGGTCCTCGCCTGCCAAAGGCTCTGGTGGTGATGTCGGCTTGGGCTCCACGATGACCTCCATCCTGCCGTTCTGCTGGTCTTGGCCTTGTTGCACCGAAATGGATGCCTTTGCTTGATGCTCTCGCCTGTGCCTGCTCCCTTTGCACCAAAGAGGAAAGAAGGACACTGCGCGGGCTGGCACCCGCCTGCCGCCCTTGGTCGTCATGGATTGCGTCATGGGCACCTCGTGAGGTACCTCGCCTTGATCTCTCCACCTCCTCGCGAGCCAGCCTGACGAGGCCATGCCTGAGGAGGTTCCTTGTCGTCCACCCCGCGAGGCTTGGCCCCTTGCGAGGGTCTTGAGCTCATGCCGATGAAGATGGGCCGTGCTGGGCCACCCCTTGAGCCACGCCGTAGGCCGCAGGCAGGAAAGTCTGGGGACCCCCGTTCCCAGAACGCCGACAGTAGCCCCCGGGCCCAAGGCGCGCCCGGACTTGGCTGGGCAGAGAAGCGAAGGGGCAAGTGCGAAGCGTCGCGGGCCCTAACAGCCTGCAACCTTGGGCGCCGCGTGGCGGTTGATTGGACGTGGGTGCCTCAGCAACTGCGTGAATCGACAAAAGAGCAGCATCTGCCTAGGCTTTGCTTCCCTTGCTTCCTCCGGTCATTGCCCAGATCCCCTTTCTTGCGCCCTTCCTCTCTGCCTCCGAAACCTTCAGATCTACTTCGACCGCGCGCCCTAGCAAGACATGGCGCCTTGCCAGACCCCGGCCGAAGCTTGGTATTCGCCCGCCTTGGACTCGCCGAACGTGTCGGAGGCGAGCCTTGCCCGAATGCGCCGGATGGTGGCGGTGCAAGGCATCGACGAGGCGAAGGTGTTAAAGGCCGGCTCCGCCCTTCCTGAGGCCCAAGGGAGCACCTTCTACCCGCTCTTCGTAAGCGCCATTGCTGCCGGTCTGGTGCCTACCTTTTCTGAGTTTTTCTTCTCTGTCCTCCGCCATTACGACCTGCAAGCTCTGCTTCTCCACCCCAACTCTGTTCTTCTTCTGGCGATGTTTGCCTACTATTGTGAGGCTCACGTCGGAGTGCAGCCCTCTGTGGCCTTGCTGCGCCACTACTTCTCCCTCCGGACCTCTCGCGGTCCTATCTCTGCGTGCGCGAGCTTTCTCGCGTATGGCGGCTCCAATGCCATCTCGAAGCCCGGGAAGAGGATTGAGGGCTTCAGGAGCAAATGGGTCATGGTAGATGCTGGGCGCATCCACCCTCGGCTGATTCTGCCCACGGAGCAGCCCACGAGCTCTGATGATTGGTCTCGCGCGGAACTCGTGGACCCCCGTGCGAAGCCGGTGTTGGAGAAGATGGACGCAGATCTGAGGCCGGGCAACATGGCTGGCGGGCGGCCGACCGGGCGTCGCTCCTGAGGGAGTTCCTGGAGCACCAGGTGGCCCCGCTTTGCAAGTACTCGCTCCCGCTGTGGAGGCCCCGCCTGAGCCCCGAAGTCTTGGCTGATGAAGATCTGGCCACGGTCCTCCAATCTTTGGTCAGAGGAGACGTGGCGAGGCTGGAGGGCGCCCCTGTACCCCTGTTTCTTCGAGATGATTGGGACAAGGTGGTGGTCTCCATGCTCGTCTTCAATGGGGACGGGCCCGTGCCCACGAAGGTTCCCGAGGACCCGGCGGACTTGGTGAACGTGTCCTCCGGCGACTCCAGCGAAGAGGAGGAAGAAGAGGAGCGGGAAGGAGGGCCTGACTCCGAGGCTACCGACGGGGAGTCGAGATCGCCCCTCCCCCGGCGCAGGTCCCGCGCTCTCCACCTCTTGCCGAGCAACGACGAGGACGACGGCGAGCGGGGCGGCGAGAGCTTGCCCCCGATCCGGAAGAAGGACAGGGCTGGGCTGGTCCCCCTCGGGTCTGCCCCGACTCCGAGGCGATCCGCAGACGTGCCTCCTGCTTCCGAGCCTCTCGAGGCTGATCCCAGCAGCCGGCTCTCGGGCTTCAAGTACGGCCGGAGGTTGCTCGAGCTCGCGAGCGGCGACCAATAAGTGCTTGATTCTTGTTTTATTCCTTGCTTTGTCGTTGAGGCTTGATGTATGTATCTCTTGGCTAGGTTGGCACCTGCGGCGAAGAAACCGAAGGGGGCTCCTGAGGTTCCGTCTGGGGCACCGCCTCTGCCCACGAAAGAAGGTGGCTGCAGGGCACGGGCCTCTCCTGCCCGGTCGTCCTCGCGAGGCCTGGTGGAGCTGGCTGGGACGAGCTCAGCCCCCATGGCCCAAGTGACTCCTGAGGTATCCTTGCCTAATGCTATCACCACAGCTGCTGGGGCACAGTAGGTCCTGCCTCAGGATGTTGTGGTTACGCTGCCGTCCTCTCCTCCTACTCCACCAACTGATGTCTCTCCGACTCCATCCACTGTCCTGGATCGCGCTGTTGCCGAACTGGACCGGCTGCGGCAAGATCTTCTGGGCGCCGACCCTTGGCTGGTGGCCGGGCGCTTGGAGCTGGCTTCGGGCTGGATTCGCTCTGACGCTTCGATTAGAGCGGCGCTGGTTCAGGCCTCGACGGCTTGCAATGAGGAGAAGCTGTCCGTCCTTGAGGTGAAGGCTGCTCGTGACGCCGCCTTGGGGGAGGCGGCCGATGCCCAAGGCCGTTGCAAGGTGCTGGAGAGTGAGCTGCAGGGCCTGCGGGACCAGCTTGCCAAGGAGGTCCGCATCCGCCAAGAGAAGGAGGAAGACATGAAGACTCGCGAGGCGACCGTCAAGGACCGAGACGCCAAGCTTAACAAGCGCCGTGACCGCCTGGGCACACTGGAGCAGGAGTTGGGGGCGTGGAAGGTCGAGCTGGACGGCAAGGCGTGGGTGCTTGCTGAGGACCGCGAGGCCTTCACGGAGATGGAGGTGAAGGCTCGCGGCTTGCTGAAGTCGCTTTACGACGGCGGCCTGGAAAGCCCGCTGGCCGGCGCCGAGGACGGCCCCGCCAAGCTGCTCCCCTTCCTGGTCCGTGCTCTAAAGATGTCACCCTTGGCCTTGGCCCTATGGCTGAGGCTGAGGCGCTGCGGTCCCTGTCTTCTGCAGATACCGACGCGGGTCCTTACCCACGTCTACCTTCGCGATCCCAACGTTGACCTCGACAGCCTGCTGGAGCCTGCAAGCGGCGAGCTTGCCGCTGCCGCTGCTGAGGCCGTGAAGGTTCGTGCGGAGGCTCTGCTGTCGAAGTTCCGGGCCTTCAACACCAAGCCGAAGCGAGGCGTTGCCGGTCCTGCGGCTCCACGAGGCGAACCCGCTGCGCGCAGCTCCGCCGCCAACAAATGACTCCGTCATGGCTCCTGTCCTTCTTTCAGCTTCTGCAACATGCATCATGCCTCTAGGAGGCGTTTAAACTTGTGTTTGGTGTCGTGATAATAGTTATGGACTATAATATTTGCTTTTAAATTCCTTGAAATTTGCGCTCTTCCTACTTGCTTATGTTCTACGCCGGCAGAGCCCGGCCCCTCGCATACCTCAGCCGCCGTTAGCCCCGACCGGAAACCAGGACGGGACCAAGGAGTGAGGGGCTACGTGACAAGTTAGGGTCCTGAGTCGTGATGCTCAGGAGTCCCCCTTGGCGCACGAACAGCAAGTAGGGAGGTGAGATGTGGGGGTGAATCTACCGTTCTACGTCTGCAGAGCCCGGCCCCGCGCATACCTCAACCGTCGTTAGCCTTTCGGAACTAAGGAGTGAGGGGCTACGTGACCAGTTAGGCTCCTGAGTCGCGATGCTCAGGAGTCCCCTCGACGCCGAACGGCCTTTCGTACCTTGGCTCCGCTCGGGGAGAGACGCGCGACGAACCAGGCCCGAGGGGCCTGGCTGGGTGGCGTACGTCTAGGCGTGACCCAGACGTAGCCCCCGTGCCCAGCCCCCTCGCGCGACACTCCCGAGGGGAGGCGTTGCGATGAGGCCGGACACTGAGCTCTGGGCTCCCTGAGGTTGATGCGGCCGGGGGCCACCCTCAGTTGCTTATCACCAGCGCGGAGCATAGTGCTTCCGTATGTGTACGGGCATAGCCGCTCCTCGGCAGTGTCGTCAGCCAGCACGGAGCATGGTGCTTCCACTGGTGCGTGGGAGGGGCTCCCCTCGGGAGGAGCCCCAGGCGTGTACTGACCCATACGACACGTGGCTAGCACGGTAGGGCCTGAGGAGGTGTATCTGGGCACCCGTGAGCCAGCGCGGGACTCACGGGGCCCTACCTCTAGGCGGGTTGCGCCTGGCACTGGGCCTTAACTTGTGATGTGTTCCTGCAAATTGACGCTCTACGTCCTCAGGTCCCGGCCCTTGAGCGAGTCTTAGCCGTCGCTGGTTTGCCAGGGCGCGATGCCGTGGACAAAGCCAGAGGGTGAGGGCTGGAGAGCCAGTAGGAGCCCTGAGTCGCGATGCTTAGGTACCCCCCCCTTTAACGTGCAAGCTTGGTTAGATGTCGATGCTCTACGTCCTTGGGTCCCGGCCCTCGAACGAGTCTCAGTCGTCGCTGGTTTGCTAGGGTGTGATGTCGTGGACAAAGCCAGAGGGTGAGGGCTGGAGAGCCAGTAGGAGCCCTGAGTCGCGATGCTAAGGTACCCCCCCCCCCCCTTTAACGCGCAAGCGGCCAACATGAAGGAAGAAGAGGTGCCGCGGACAGGCATCAAATAACAAGCATGATGGGTCTAATGCATGGCCCGAAAATAAACGCACGAGGGGTACATGCCGCTGGGTCTGGCCCGAGTGACTTGGGGATGATGCAGCCCGAGGGGCGCCCCCAACAAGGTAAGCTAAGAACATAAACAAAAGGGATACACGCCGCAGGGACGGACCCACGCTGCCTGGGAATGATGCAGCCCTGAGGGCGCTCCCAGCTGGAGACGAAACTTGAAGGATGTCACCTGACAGCGCTGAAGACAAAGGGGTGTTGGAGTAGCGGACGTCGCGGGCTGCGGAAGCCGATCTTCACGAGCCCCCAGGCCCAGGAGCCTCGGGAGGCTCCGGAGGTGCTGGTGGCTCCTTGCAGATCGTCTCCATCTCCACCGGGACTGCGGAACGCCTGGTTTCCTGAGCCTCCAGGATGCTCCTCATGAGGCGCTGGCGCACAGTAGCCGCGTTCGGCAAGCTGTAGGGCATGCGAACGTGACTGTGGGGTGGGCCTTCGCAGCGACCCACGCGTGAGGGCCAGAAGCGCTCCTGAGAGGCGGCTCGGTTGAGCCCTGGGATGTCGATGCAGACGCACAGCCCACCATCCTCGCCTGGATGGGGAGCTGTGGCGGGTAAGCGGCGGCTGCCACTCATGACTCTTGACTCCTGCAACTCCTGCGTGATCTGACTGACGAACTCCTGAGGGTTTGGCCCTCCTTGCCTTGCTCCTCCTGAGGGAAACGTGCTCTGAAACATGCCTCCAAATGGGGCCCAAGCGCCTCCCTCGTGACCTTAGCAAGGTCGGTGGCCCCCCAGGAGGGAGCCCTCGAGCCCTGCTTGAGGAGGGCGCCGGGCGCGCCTTCCTATGCGATAGGAAAAGGTGCCCCCTGAGCAGGCGCAGACCCTGAGGGTCCTGCCTCCTGAGGGGTCGGGCCTGGCGATGTCTTCTTCTTCTTGGATCGATCTCAGGGAGCCTCCCGCTCCCGCGATCTGGGTCTTCAAGTGATGCGGCCTGAAAAGCTCGCTCCAGGGAGCACACTGCGTCTCTTTCTTCACAGGGCACCGTGATGACTCCGCCACTTCCTGGCATCTTGAGGACGTTGTAGCCGTGATGATTCACGGCCATGAACTTGGCGAGAGCTGGGTACCCGAGGATGGCGTTGTATGGCAGGCGAATGTGGGCGACGTCGAAGTCGATGAGCTCGGTGCGGTAGTTTTTGCGCGCCCCGAAGGTGACAGGGAGATGGACCTGCCCAATTGGAACTATGGAGCTGTCGGTGACTCCGGAGAAAGGCTTGGTTGGCTGAAGCTGATCGTAAGGCACTTGGAGATTTTTGAATGTCTCTACGGACAGGACGCTAAGCCCTGCCCCACCGTCGATGAGGGTCCTGGTGACTTGCACATTGCTGATGACTGGGGAGAAAAGCATTGGGAGGACTCCGGCTGTGGCCACGCACTTGAGCTGATCCGCTGAGCTGAACGTGATGGCGCACGCCGACCACCTGAAGGGGCGCGTGGCTTCAAGCTTGGGGAGGACTGCATTTACTTCGCGGGCGAACTACTTGAAGATGCGTTGAGAGGCTGGGGCTTGAGCTCCGCCCAGGGATGTGCAGCGATCGCTGCTGCTCCTGGAAGCCCCCAGCCCCCTCATCCTGATGATGGTCCTCGTTTCTCCTTGGCTGCGGCGGCAGTGGAGGGAGGCCTGCGTTTCCTTGTGGACGATCCTCGCGAGGCTGATTCCTCCAGTCTCCCTCGTGAGGCTGATCCTGCCAGCGATCCTCGCGAGGTCGGTCGCGCCACCCTTGGCGAGGGCCGTGGTCTTCCCAGCGTCCCACGTTTCTTCCTCCTCCTCGTCCGTAGCCTCGATCGTTGCGGTCGGGGCGTCGCCCGATCCTCCCTTCTCGTACAGCTCGGAGCTTTTGACATTCGTTGGTGTTGTGGGTGTGGAGGTCATGGTACACACAGTACCGGCTGCCATTGAAAGACTCTGGCTGATCTCTACCCCGCTTGGTGTCTGGTTCTACCACGAGCACGGCAGCCCCCTTGCGCTTCACGTCCTTGGCCTTGGATTTCTTCTCTTCTAGGTCTGCGGTTGCTAGCTCGAGGAGGGAAAGGCGCCCTTCCTCAGCCCTGGCGCACTTGGTCGCCAAGTTGAACAGCTCCAAGGAAGTGCACAGATCTTCATGCATCGCCAGCTCCTCCTTCATCTTGACGTCACGCACACCATCGGAGAAGGCTGAGATGATGGCCTCCTCAGTCACCTTGGGGATCTTGAGGCGTGCGTTGTTGAAGTGCTGGATGTACTTCTGCAGGGTCTCCCCTGGTTTCTGCTTGATGCGGCGCATGTCGCTCATGGCGGGTGTCCGGTCGCGAGTACCTTGGAAGTTAGCGATGAAACGGGTGCGCATCTCGCCCCAGGAGGAGATCGTGCTGTGATCCGTGTTCAGGAGCCAGTGCGGGCCCGCCCTTGAGCGCCATGGGAAACCAGTTCGCCATGACCTTCTCGTCCCCGTTGGCGGCTTTGATGCCCAGCTCGTAGAGCTGGAGGAACTCCGCAGGGTCGGCCGTGCCGTCGTAGCGAGGAGGCAGGTCTGGCTTGAACTTGCAGGGCCACGTGACGCTGCGCAGCTCGGTGGTGAAGGCGCGGCAGCCTGCTGTGGCCACGGGAGGCCTCTGGTGACGAGGACCTTGGTCTTGTGGGCCCCCATGCGCTGCAGCTGGGAGCAGCGCGGGGTCTTGGCGTGCTGGAACAGGAGCCTGGTCGCGACGGGCTGGAGCGGGGAGCACTCGGGCATCTTCTTGGGGACGAGGGACCTCTTGGCAGCTCCGCTCTTGCTGCGCTCGCACCGGACGGGGCAGGTTCCGCCCAGGGGCCACGCGCCTTGGGGCCAGGGCGCCTTCTTGAGGAGGAGGCGGCTGAGGCGCCCCCGGAGTTTCATTGCCCGCGCAGGGCGGGGCGCGGTGTAGCGAGAAGGACGGCGCGGGGGAGCCCCCTGCGGCGCGGACGAGCTCGGCGACGCGGTCGAGCCACTCTTCGAGACGCCGCCGATCGGCGGTAGCGCAGGAGCTCGTTTGCCGCGATGAGCGCAGCTTCGAGTTTTCAGCGAGCGCTGCTGGGCGCGGGACGGGCGAACCAGCCGGGGCGAGCGAGGGAGTAGCAGTGCGGCCGTCTCGCCTCATGGATGGATGTTGGGACGATGCTTGCTGCTCGTTCCCCGCCGGGCCGGTGGCGGTGTTGACGGCAGGCGACGGGGAACGACGGGGTGGCCGCCGACGGGGGCCGTCTGGGCGACGCGGGAAGTGAGAGCGGCTCGGCGCTCAGCGCGGGCCCGACGAGCGTCTGACATGGACGCGATGGTCGATGAAGAACAGGGCGGCAGAAGACAAATTCCGGCGCACCCCTACCTGGCGCGCCAAATGTCAGATTTCGGGTTCCGGCAGACCCTCTAGATTCGAACACTGGGGTGCGCACGGAGATTTCGCCCACTACTTACCTGCACCTCACCGCCTCGCTATGATCTATGCAATCAAAGGAACAACACAGAGACACAAAGTTTATACTGGTTCAGGCCACCATTGTGGTGTAATACCCTACTCCAGTGTGTGGTGTGGTGGATTGCCTCTTGGGCTGATGATGAATAATACAAGGAAGAACAGCCTCGCGAGGGTCTGTTCTTGGTTGGTGCGATGAACTACTAGGGGGAGTTCAGTCGCTCTTTCTACTGGCTTCCAGATGGGGATCCGATGCGATGCGATGCGATGACCCGATGCCTCTACCTTGTGGGTGGCTAGTCCTATTTATATGCAAAGGCCCTGGGCCTCTTCCCAAATATTGAGCGGGAAGGGCGCCAACAATTGGCCATTTTGAAGGGGAACATCTAGTACACTTATCCTGACTAAAGTTGGTCCTCGCCTGCCAAAGGCTCTGGTGGTGATGCCGGCTTGGGCTCCACGATGACCTCCATCCTTCCGTTCTGCTGGTCTTGGTCTTGTTGCACCGAAATGGATGCCTTTGCTTGATGCTCTCGCCTGCGCCTGCTCCCTTTGCACCAAAGAGGAAAGAAGGACACTGCGAGGGCTGGCGCCCGCCTGCCGCCCTTGGTCGTCATGGCTTGCGTCATGGGCACCTCGTGAGGTACCCCGCCTTGATCTCTCCGCCTCCTCGCGAGCCAGCCTAACGAGGCCATGCCTGAGGAGGTTCCTTGTCGTCCACCCCGCGAGGGTCTTGAGCTCGTGCCGATGAAGATGGGCCGTGCTGGGCCACCCCTTGAGCCACGCCGCAGGCCGCAGGCATGCAAGTCTGGGGACCCCCGTTCCCAGAACGCCGACAAAAGTGCCAATCATGAAATATGATACCAAAATAAAATTTATATATATATATATATATATCAATTTTCAAAGGATAAGTTTAAAGGGTTTCTTGCTTCCTTGTCTTCAACCACCGTATTGTAGAGACTTGGTGATGTAGAGATTGCTCAAGATGTGAGTGAATTGCAATCTCATAGATTTAGTTTCATCCAAGTACCTACAAGGGTTAGATAAAATTCAAGGGTGCAAATATATCCAAGACATATGATTATCATCATAAGAGAAATATCAAGGATTAGTCAAAGGTTCATGCCTTGCATGTATCCAAATGTAGTTCCTACTCCAAGTTTGAAGCATCAATGATTTTCAATTCACCTCTCAACCGGCAAAATACTTTCTCATCAAGCGGTTTGGTGAATATATCTGCCAATTGCTTATCGGTACGAACATGCTTGAGGTCAATGCCTCCTTTAGCAACAAGATCTTGAACGAAATGATGACGAACCTCAATATGCTTAGTTCGAGAATCTTGCACGGGACTGTGAGCAATCTTAATAGCACTTTCATTTTCACAAAGCAATGGAACATGTTTCACATATATCCCATAATCTTTAAGAGTTTGGGTCATCCAAAGTAACTGAGCACAACATGAACGAGCGGCAATGTATTCCACTTCGGTGGTGGATAAGGATACCGAGTTTTGTTTCTTGGAGGACCAAGACATAAGAGAACTGCCAAGAAATTGTCAAGTACCCGAAATGGAATTTCTATCGACCTTGTCTCCGGCATAGTCCGAGTAGGAGTAGCCAACGAGATCAAAAGAAGACCTCTTTGGATACCAAATGCCAAAATTTGGTGTATGTATTAAGTATCTCACTATCCTTTTCACATCCTTAAGATGAAATTCTTTAGGGGCCACTTGATATTGTGTGCACATGCACACACTTAGCATAATATCGGGACGGGAGGCACATAGATATAACAACGAACCAATCATAGAGCGGTAAACTTTTTGGTCAACGGGTTCACCATCTTTAGTCAAATCAAGATGTCCACTAGTAGGAATGGGTGTATTCATACCTTTGCATTCTTGCATATTGAACTTCTTGAATAAGTCTTTGGTGTACTTTGTTTGAGAGACAAAGGTACCTTCCTTAGTTTGCTTGACAAAGCGAGAAAGAATTTGAGTTCACTCATCATGGACATCTCAAATTTCTCCGACATTAGCTTTCCAAACTTATCATTAAAATGAGGGTTAGTTGAACCAAATATAATATCATCAACATAAATTTGGCACACAAATAATTCTCCATTAACCCTTTTAGTGAAGAGAGTAGAATCTATTTTTCCGATCTCAAAGCCCTTTTCAGTAAGGAACTTGGTCAAGCATTTATACCACGCTCTAGGAGCTTGTTTGAGACCATAAAGAGCTTTGTGAAGTTTGTACACATGATTGGGTTTCATAGGATTAATAAAGCTGGGAGGTTGTTTAACATAAACTTCCTTCTCAATTTCACCATTTAGAAAAGCACTTTTAAAGTCCATTTGGTACAATGTGATATCATGGTGATTAGCATAGGCAAGTAATATGCGAATGGACTCAAGTCTAGCAACGGGGGCATATGGCTCACCATAGTCCATACCTTCGACTTGAGTGTAGCCTTGGGCAACGAGACGTGCTTTGTTGCGAACTACTTGTCCATCTTCATCTTGCTTGTTGTGAAACATCCATTTGCTACGGATGATGTTGTGGTTGTTGTCGGGCTTCACGACCAATGTCCACACTTGGTTTCTCTCAAAGTTGTGTAGCTCTTCATGCATGGCATTTATCCAATCTGGATCTTCCAATGCTTCTTCAACCTTCATGGGTTCAATGCTAGAGATGAATGAATAATGTTCACAAAAATTAGCCAAACGAGTTTTAGAGCAAGTGATTCTCCCGGTTTGGATATCATTGTAGATTTTCTCGACGGGATGGTCTCTAGCAACTCTTGCTCGAACTCATGAGAACTTTTGTTTTGGTCGGGGTGGAACATCTTCTTCATCATCTTGTTCTTCTTCTTGCCCTGCTTCATTGTTTATGTTGTCGTACTCTTGTCGTGGCGGAGAAGGAGGTTGATGAGGTTCATCTTGGTGTACTTCCTCGTTTTCTTCATCTTGGAGGTTGATGCTTCCATATCAACTCTTGGTTCACCTTGTCGTGAGGTAGAAGCTTCCACTTGGACTGACGAGGTACTCTCTTTCACCTCCGTTGGATGGATCTTGCCAATAGACAAGTCTTGGATTGCTTCGGAAGGGTCTTTGTCTCCTACATCAATTGGCAATTGCTCTAGTTGCCAGCCGTTAGATTCATCAAGCTTCACATCTACCGTCTCTTCAACCTTTCGGGTGAAATTGTTGTAGACATGGTAAGTGTGAGAGTTTGAGCCATAACCAAGTAGGAAGCCTTCATGAGATTTGGGAGCAAATTTAGAACGACGATGCTTATCAAGAATGTAGCACTTTGAGCCGAATACTCGAAAGTATCCAACTTGGGGTTTGTTACCGGTGAGGAGCTCGTATGCCGTCTTGCCGAGTAGCTTGTGAAGATATAGACGATTCGTTGCATGACAAGTTGTCTCAACCGCTTCTGCCCAAAAGTGTTTCGACGTCTTGTATTCATCAAGCATCGTTCTCGCCATTTCGATGAGCATCCGGTTCTTCCTCTCAACAACTCCATTTTTTTAGGTGTGTACATAGCCGAGAACTCGTGTGAAATCCCTTCTTAGTCAAGGAAGGAATCCACATCTGCGTTCTTGAACTCCGTTCCGTTGTCGCTGCGAACCTTCTTGATCTTCACTTCAAATTGATTTTGGGCCTTCCTAGCGAAGTTCTTGAAGATCTTTTGGACCTGTGATTTATCATCAAGAAAGAACACCCACGTAAATCTTGAAAAATCATCAACTATAACTATACCAAATGAGTTTCCACCGAGACTTTTGTAGGCGTTGGGACCAAAGAGAGCCATGTGAAGTAGCTCGAGCAGTCTTCTCGTGGTCATGATGTTCTTCACGGGGTGGCTTCCTCCAACCTATTTTCCTGCTTGGCAAGCGCTACAAAGTCTATCCTTATCAATTATGACATCTTTAACACCAAGGATATGACCACCTTTAATGAGCTTGTCAAGATTTCACATGCCCACATGACCTAACCTTCTATGCCACAACCATCCTTTAGAGGATTTAGCAATTAAGCAAGTTCTAGGTTGAGCCTTTTTAGTGAAATCAACAATGTATAGATCACCTCTACGTATACCGGTAAACACCATTTTATGATTATCTCTACAAAACACTTGGCAATCTGCTTTAGTAAATAGGACATTGAAACCAAAATCAGCAAGCCTAGATACAGAAAGTAAATTATAGCCAAGAGATTCAACGAGCATGACATTTTGTATGGAGCTATCATGTGAGATGGCCACCTTACCGAGGCCAACCACCTTACCCTCTGAGTTATCACCAAAAGTGACATACTTTCGAGGGTCATCGTTTTCAACAAGCTCACGAAACATATCATTGTTTCTGGTCATATGATCAGTACATACACTATCAAGGACCAATTCCTTTCCTCCTGCCATGTAGCCGCGAAGATTAGCCATAAGACCAAAGTGTCTCATTGCATCATCAAGATCATAGTCACTATCATCATCCTCATCATAGTATCCATGTTCAACATCGTCATGTGATGGATCAATTCCTAGAGAGAGTGATTCATTAGGGAAATGATCATGACAATAATCATATTTATGAAATCTAATGGCTTCGAACATAATATTGCTAATGATTCCAACATCACCTTTGGCACGCATAAGGTCACGAAGCTCAAACAGACAATCATCAAACTTAGGATCACTAGTACTCATTTTATTCAAGGCAATTGACTTATGAAGAATTTCATCTAGATTTTGCAAGGAATAGTTTGGAAATCTTTCCTCAAGAAATATCCATATAGTATAAGCACAATCAAGAGTAGGCAAGTGACCAATCAAATTTCTAGGGAATCCTCTAATGATAAGATTGATAGTTCTAAGATTGCAAATCATGTCAAGATCCTCATCGGGAGTGGGATGCAAAGGATCAACAGGGCGAGCACAAGGGTTGGTAATATGCTTGTTCAAATGATATTCATTGAAAATCTCAAGCATCTCATTTTTCCACTCATGAAAGTACTCTCCATCAAGTATAGGCACTATATGTCTAAGACTCCCCAAAATAGACTCATCCATCTTCCTCCAATGGTGATTAAAACAAAGCAATGGATACCAAAGCTCTGATACCAATTGAAATGATCGAGAAGAGGTGTCCAGAGGGGGTGAATAGACTCTCAACCAAGAAAAGTAGCAATTTTTAAGTTCTTTCAAGTTGAGGTGGAGTTTAAGCACAAGTTTAAACATTCACAATACATATCAAGCAAGCATGACAAGAGTATGAGCAGCGGAAAGTAAAGCAAGCAAATTGCGAGAATGTAAAGGGATGGGATTGGAGTGTGCAAACGCAATTGGACACACGGAGATTTTTGGCGTGGTTCCGATAGGTGGTGCTATCGTACATCCACGTTGATGGAGACTTCAACCCACGAAGGGTAACGGCTGCGTGAGTCCACGGAGGGCTCCACCCACGAAGGGTCCACG
This sequence comes from Aegilops bicornis, assembly GCA_021605145.1. Lineage (NCBI taxonomy): Eukaryota > Viridiplantae > Streptophyta > Magnoliopsida > Poales > Poaceae > Aegilops > Aegilops bicornis. The sequence goes on along the minus strand of CM038674.1, from coordinate 454,840,106 downwards.
AAGAAGCAACCTTGTCTATCCCAGCATGGCCATCGCCCACGAAAGACTTGCCTCACTAGGGTAGATCTTCACGAAGTAGGCGATCTCCTTGCCCGTACAAACTCCTTGGTTCAACTCCACAATCTTGACGAAGGCTCCCAAGTGACACCTAACCAATCTAGGAGACACCACTCTCCAAAAGGTAATAGATGGTGTGTTGGTGATGAACTCCTTGCTTTTATGCTTCAAATGATAGTCTCCCCAATACTCAACTCTCTCTCTCATAGGATTGGATTTGGTGGAAAGATGATTTGAGTGGAAAGCAACTTGGGGAAGGCTAGAGATCAAGATTTATGTGGTTAGAATGGAATATCTTGGTCTCAACACATGAGTAGGTGGTTCTCTCTCAGAAAATGAATACTGGAAGCGTAGGCTTGTTCTGATGGCTTTCTCCACGAATGAAGAGAGGGTGGAGGGGCATATATAGCCTCCTCACAAAATCTAATCGTTGCACACAATTTACCAAACTCGGTGAGACCGAATCGGAAAACTCGGTCAGACCAATTTAGTTCATAATGTGACCATTAGGCATTTCGGTGGGACCGATATGATCAACTGGTAGGACCGATGTGCTATGGTTAGGGTAAACCTCATCTCGGTTTGACCGATTACACAAACGCGGTGGGACCGATTTTGGTAATAAGCGAAACAGAGAGTTGGTCAGGCAGACTCGGTGGGACCGATTGCATATCTCGGTGAGACCGAAATTATTGCAATAGGCAATAGAGAGTTCGCAAGCCCATCTCGGTGACACCGAATTGTTAGGGTTTCTGGCAGCGGCTATGTCAAATGAACTCGGTGGCGCCGGATAGATCAAATCGGTGGGGCCGAGTTTGACTTTTGGTATGGGACATATGTTGATATGAGAAAGTGGTTGAGGGCTTTGGAGCATATCACTAAGCACTTTGAGCAAGCAAGCCATTAAGCAACACCTCATCCCATTTTAATAGTATTGGCTTTCCTATGGACTCAATGTGATCTTGGATCACTGAAATAGAAAATGTAGAGTCCTGAGCTTTGAGCTTGAGCCAATCCTTTGTTCTTAGCATCTAGAAGGTGTTCCACATCTTCTTGTCCATGCCACTCCACTGTTGGACTTATCTGAAATATACTAGATAAAAGTATTAGTCCAACAAGAGGTATGTTGACATTAATTACCAAAATCACCCAGGCAGCACTTGTGCTTTCAGATTGCCTTATACTGTAAATAATAGCACTAGTAAGAAATTTTTGGCACTAGGTAGTTGTTTTTGGCGTGGATTAAGAATTTTTTTGTATGTTTTTGCTATTTTTTGTACATGCCAACTTGTCTCAAAAAACGTCTTACATTATGGGATCTGAGTAGTACGTGACTGCATCTTTGTAAAAGCACTAGTACTACTTTCTCAACTAGTAGTGCGATGTACTGTACTTCTAGTATAGTGCACCAGTTTTGAACTCTTGAATCTCAGGGCCAAGGAGCTATAGTTGGAAGTGGAGGGTACTACTGTTCTCTAGAGCCATCGTTGTACTATCAATGCAGGGAAAGTACACCTGCGTAGTGGCCTAGTGGGTACTCTCGGTGATCTAGTCGCTCCTCTCATGTAGCTGGCCTACTCAGCCGCTCCTCTCACGCACACACTAGCAGCCTGTTTATCAGCGAGGGTTACTGCGGGGGCAGAACATTTGAGTTATTTGATACAGCGAGACTAGGCTTTTCGCTTCCATTTGTGGAGGTGTAATGGATCTCGTCAAACTTTGTTAGTAGTTCCTTCTTTATGAATGAGATGAGGCAAAGCTTTTGCCTCCGTTTCAAAAAAAACACATAAAGAGGAATTTCTTTTATAGAGCCGATAATGGAGTGAAGTCCATGTGTGCAACTCCACAAGCTACAGAGTAATAGTAGAGCGATTTACGTACAGAGCCATATTGCATAGTTCCCAATGCCCCGCCAGGCTTTTCCGACTCCTTGGGCTTAATTGGGAGGCGCTAGTTTGAATATGCTACTAGTTGATGAGGAAGCTGCAAGAAAGGTGCGGCTAGGGCGAGCAAGCGAGCCACGAGATGATGGGAAGGAAAACCCGTTCACGTGGCTAGGCTATCCAATGCACCCAGATTGTGGTGTCGCACGTTCGTTTGACTTCAAAATTCAAACTACCCATGTAAAATATTGGCTCGCAGCGAAGTTACTATTTAAAAAAAAGGCCGCCGTGCGTTCGGCCGGGATCGAACCCACAAAATACACTCCCACGACCACTAATAGTACTCGTTGGAGAACAACGCAACCTAGAATCGCCTTTTGTCGCTAGTAGTACATTGTTCCTTACAAGAAACCCCTAATAATGCAAGAAACCACTAATAATGCCAAGAAACTACTACCACTTGCATACGTGGCAGACTTAAGATAAGACTACCTTATCAACCATTGTACATGCCCTTACCAACCAGCCCTACCAAGAAACGACTACTCTACAAAGTGCCGTTATAGACACGTTTCAACCCATGTCGCCCATTAAGTCAACGCCTTCTATTCGACCGAGAGGGTGTGTTTGGTTGCGTTCTCGTCTCAGCATAGTTGTTCCCTCTTCATGCATGCTCAACTCAACACCCCTCTTCATGCATGCTCTCTTCGTGCATGCTTCTAGTGTATTTGTGCTAAGCTAGTGTGGACTCATGCACCCTCCATACACTCTACCAAACACCCAAAAGTGGGTCGAGAAGGGAACTCTTGGGCTCATGCACCCTTCATACACCCTACCAAACACACTCAGGCGTTATGACTTGTGGGACCTACATGTCAGTGTGCACAAAAATCCCCGAGTGACCTCCTACCTCTGGCCCATCCACCTAGTCATCCTCGGCCATGGGACGCAGCTACCGCCCCCGGCAGAAGGCGAGGTCAAAACCGGCGGCGGTGCGGAGCCCATCTTGCGGCAGCCCGGATGCCATCTCTGTCCGCGCTCGCGGCCGCTAGCTAGCCAGGATAGCTCCGTCCAGCTTCTTGTCTGCAAGGTTTGCTAGCTAGATTGGCACGGCGACGCGGCGGCTTGCTCGCATGTGCCGCGCTAAGGCCAGCCATCTACCTCGAGCAAAGGCCAGCGCGGCGGCTTGCTCGCTCGTGAGTCACACTCGGGCCAGCATGCCAACCCGTGCGGAGGCCAGCGCGGCGTCCGGCCCGTCCGGCGGAGCGGCGGCCAACTCGTCATCACCGGCGCCACCGACGAACATACATTAGTACTGTTTGAAGTAATGTTCAGGAAAAATAATGATTTGAGGGGGAATAACAAGATGTGGGCCCCTCGTGTCAACGGTCAAACAAAATTTGTTGGTTTAAGTTGCCTCGTCAGCACGGATGTGTGGGCCAACCCTGTCATAAATGGGTTTAAACGAGCCTAATCGGTACTAGGTAGTAGTTTTTGGCATGGATTAAGAAATTTTGGGTATGTTTTTGCTATTTTTTGTACAATAGATTCTTCCTAGGGCTGGTTGAAAGTGGTAGTTTTTTGTTAAATACTCTACATATTGTAAGTAGGAGTGGAAGTTAAGCTTTGGAAGCCAATAAGCAAGGCTAGTTACATAGTGCATATGTGTACATGATTGAAAGTAAATATCAACCATGAGTGACTAATATCTTGATGGAAAACTTCGAAACTATGGAAATACTACTAATTTTTTTGCATGGTTGGAAATACTAGCAATGTTCATGTGCGTTGCAACGGATCATAATTAGAATAATACTTATTCACAAACTTGATACAAAACACTCTAATTTTGATATACATATATCACTAGAGATATATTATGTTTCAATTAGAATATATTCCTTGGGCCGTTTTGATGAGGTCAAGGAGGGATGTGGTTGGTTTTAAGATACTAATTATGGGTTTTTGTGCAAATTGGTAGACAAGTGGGATGTTGGTGAGAAAAGGCAACAGCTTACCTCACAGTCGTTAGATGTAGATCTAATGGTCAGAAATGACAGATGGCAGACACACCATCATCACCAACTTAGACTTTTGTAGGAGTACTAGCAAGATATGTGCATTGCACGGAACATCAAGATGCATTTTTTTATAAAACACTTTTGTGATTTACCCATGCGGGAGTAATCCCATGTGTAAACACTAATAATATCTCGAGAAATAGGAGATAAGGTGAAGAGGAGTGGGGCGTGGTGGTGATTGGTGGTCGGACTGAGTGGAGGCATGTCGATTGATGACACCGGCAGCGGCCACCAGGCCAGTTTGTTCCAGAGGCTTCCTTTCTTAATTGCTCAACAATGAGGTTGTTGGAGATAAGGATGAACGAGGGAAGGCCTTGTCTGTAAATATGGAGAGGGGTGCGGGCATATTTTAGTTTAATTTCCATTCGTCAAATATAGATCGGACGGTCTATATTGCAAGATGGCACGCGTACCATCATCACCAACTCGGTTTTTTATAAGAGAAGAAATATAAGTATGGAGATACAAACGTATTATCGATACTTGTTTCCGTAAACTAGCATCTACATTCTATTCAATGCCTCAGCATGTGCGGCCTTAGCACAATGACTTCTCGACTGTGTAAAACAAAGGTTTTCCCGTCACCGATAAGGAGGGGGTGACGGTGGCGCGCTTTTTGGCTTGCTCTAGTCCTAGTAGTCATACTAGGTGGTCTAAGCACGTGTAGGTTTATTCTTTTTCACGTCTCGTGTTCGTCGTACTGCCACGACTGTTGATGAATAGAAGGTAAGATATTCACGGGGAAACCCTTGTTGAGCGTGTTTGCAGGAGAGAGAGAGAGTGTGCGTGTGTGATATGTCTAGAGACTGAGGTAATGATAATAGATTCTTTGTGTCTATGTGTGTGGAGGATAGAGAGAGACATGTACATGGGGCTTTGTGTTGTGTAACGTGGAGACACATATACATAATTAGAGAGTGAGTGTGTGAGATACACATGCGGACATGGGGAGAGATGAGGATCGAGATAAATGGGTGTTTGTGCGTGTCTGCATGTGTGTTTGTGCGGCATTTGTGTGTGAGAGGGAGTGTGTGTATGTGGAGTAGAGAGACCACTAATGATGTAAACCTAGTATAAGGGAAGGGGGAATGGTGTGACATGTGTAGTAGCGGGATAGCATGGGTGCGGGCGGGGGAGCAGACTATTTGGAAGAGACATCGAGTGTGTGTGGGAGAGGGGTGTGAGAGTGAGCGAGAGAGAGAGAGAGAGAGAGAGAGGAAGAGAGGGGCGATGGAGGGGTCATTTGTGTCCATAAATGGCGTATAGATAGGGAGACAATGTTGATGTTGTTCGAAATTGGCCTATGTACGGAGACACAAGGGAAGCGAGTCATCGTGTGTGTGATAGGGACTTCATGAGAGATCTAGAATAGATGGTGTAGAGATAATGTGCAAGATTGAGAACGATGATACATTAGGGAGCTATGGAAAGAGTCACGACATATATGTACACAGGGAAGGAGCTGGGGTGGGTCCGCATGTGGGAGAGATAGAAAGAGGAGAGTGGTGCACAAGGAGACAAAGTTTGCTTGTTTGCAGTGGGGGTGGTGTCTGAGGTGAGTGTGCGAGAACCACATAACTAGGGAGATAGACCTTTGGGGGCGAGGTTCTGTGTGTATGGGAAAGATACACTCTACATAGTGTGTGTGCTTGGGAAAGAGAGATGCCGGGAGACCTAGAGAGTGGGGGAAGAGATGTGTGCATGCCCGAGAGACAAACTGATAGAGACCTATATTGGGATCCCGACTTTAGAAGAGAGAGGGGTGTTAATGTGCTCGTGTGTTGGTGTTTAGGGGGAGAGAACGACTTCTGTGTGGGGGTGACGAGGGGGGGTTGGCTTCAGATAAAGAGTGAGGTGTCTATATTTGAGGGACTTTAGCGTAGTTGAGATATAGATGGTCAATAGTGTGTGCACTCATGGTTGATCAATTTGTTTCACAGTTTGGACTATGAGATAATGATACTTTTGAACATGCGTGATAACCCTTGATGTACCGGAATTACAAACCTAAGATTGGAATTTTGGAATTCGACTCCATCATTAGCTTTTGTAATTCATTTAAATGGAGGTACATTTCTAAGCCGGGATTTTGTCATTTCAAATTCATATATCAAACCTAGAGATATACACATACGAGCATGTTCAAACTTTATAATCATCCACTTTATTCATACACATACAGATTTTTGCTTTTGTCATCATATTTAGGGTAAACACATTTGGAATTTCATTTGAATTGGACCGTATGATAGTATTTGCTTGTGCTAGATCAATGATCCATATTTTAATTGAATGGACAATCTAAGTTTCGAGTTGGAGACACTGATTTTCAAAACTTGCACTTTTTTTGTGTGCAAAACAAAAAAATTCTCAGCCATGATATCATAGTCGTCCGTACAAGAGCAGAATATAATTTCAGGTGCCAAAATATTTCAAACTTCCCGCTCACATCAAAATATCTCGCGCCCGAAAGTTTAGCCCTGTGATATTCCTGTTTTACCCCTGCCACATGAACGGAAATGGGCTGCTTTGGTAACTCCATTGTTTTCCCCTCTTTGTCACCAACATTCTTCCCCAGAGCCCCTCCCCTTCCCCTCCTCGACCCCCCCAACCACGGCAAGCCGTTGAATCTAGTCCTCCACCACAACGGTGGACCTCACACCCCGCCGGATCTACCTTCCGCACCTTGGAACCCCCAACTGCCAACTCACCACCTCACTGGAGCCGCTTCAACGACTGGCTTGTCCACCACTCCAGATCTCCTTGACCGCCATCATGGTCCATCGCATCGGATCTGCTTAACCGGCACCCTCGTCCACCACAGTGTAGGACCTTCACTGAGTCCCTTGTCCGCCATATTGCTGGCCCTTCATACAAGCCCTCGTCCGCCGCAACAGATCCGCCTCATCGAAAGCACTGTACAACACGCCCGCCGAAGCCTTCGTCCACTGCACCGGACCCGATCCACGGATGCCATATTCAACTCCACCGGCCCTGCTTTACCGATGCCGCAGCCTCATCGGATTATTTCGATTTGAACTCCTTTGGTTTTTCTCTTTATCGTGCAACTGTTCACTTACCACAGATGAGCTTTCTTGTATGTCGACAGGCGCCGCAACCGTAGCACCTGAGCCACTTCAGCGACGGTGACAGCCGACCCAAACTCAACCGCAACACGAGCACCATCGACGATCCTTAGCTATCAAGTATGACAATGATACCCATATGCCTTCGAGAATCAGGTACTATTATCCAACGGCATGTGCCTACGTTCACTTTCTTAGCATAAGCACCGCACCTTTGAATTTCTTCAGGGCATCATTCAATTTTTCATGAGACGCGTTATTCTGCTTGCACCTGTAGGGCCATACTTCTGGCAGTGAACATGTTACATGTGCTAAATTACATACCAGTGCACGTATAGTTAATATGCTTTAGTTTTGTCCTAAATATTACTATACTTCCTAGATATCAGTGCCTACTATTTTACTTCTTGCATGCTATATTTATGATAATGGAGTTGTTCTGATGCCACCTGTTGGTTCCGTCAGACTGCTTAATGTTCTATATGCTTAATTACACATCAGCAAACTAGCATGTGGTTCCGCTACTTTTTGTTCATTTTACCCTGCATTTTATGATGCTAGCTATTACATCACTGCACCGAGCCTCTGTTCATTACTTGTTTGTGTGTTCTTGATCTTCCCAAGTTGCATGACTAATTTGATGCTTCTATTAATTATGGAGCTGCCAACCCCATCAAGCAAAATATTTGTTCTTTTGGGGCTAGCACCTCGAACAAGCATAAAAATAGAGGGAAGCAGATATATTGTCGTGTATGCACACACCCTTCTTTCATTAGTTTAGATGAACCATTGATGATCAATTTGGACCAGTGCATGCGATTAAAATTAATTTTACCTAAATAGAGGGTGCGAGAATAAACTACAACAACTAGATTTGCAACCACGGGATCTTGTGATATCTTCAAAGAACATTGCAACAGCAGCGAGGCTTCACAGCAACATATGGTAAGCCAGTGGGTTTTAGCACATGTGAAATTTAATGCGAGTGGGATGCTTTCTTGGCTTGTGCCCTCAACCTGTAATCCTATAGAATTACAAATAGTTCAGTTGTCTGCTTTGATGTATTGCTTGATTCGAATGCTTGTTTGTTACTTGTTATGTTATACCTGAGTTGGCCAATATGTCAGCAGTGTCTGTTGTACTATCGTAAAGAAATGCATGCCTAGTTCATTTGAGTCCTTAACTTTTCCTCTGAACTTCATCACAAGACTGTCTTCGTAGTTTATATGAGGCCACACTTGTAAGTGCTTTCTCAGATTACTTCAACTGCTTAGATGCCTTGGCAACTTAAATATAGCAGTGGTACACTCCGTTTCAACTAGGGATGTCAACTGGGTCCCGTTTAATCCCGATAAAAGTCCACTAGTGGTATGATAGTTTAAAAGAGTTTTTGTTTTTTGAGGAAAATGAACTAGGGAGCTAGCAAAAACTAACTAGATGGGACTGGCGGATGTCGTTTATTTGCCACTTACATCCCTAGTTTCATCTTACCATTTTAATTTCTTTTCAGTTGATGCTGCTTCGAACCATTTAAATATAGCTTGCCATGCTCGGCAATAATTCGTATGTCGTTTACCATGTAAGCTTCGCACGGATCATGCGATAACTATCTCTTACTTATGTCCAAATGAAAACCTTTCAGGATACCGTTCACACTAGGACACAATGTACAACCCCACAATCTATTTGTGGAAGCGATGCGCCATCCATGTTACCGGATGGTAGCAGTTCGGAGGCAACACCGCGGAGAGCGATCGAGCACGTATTATAGTTCTTGAGGCTCTACTAGAGGCAGAAAGAGATGGTGTGGCTGCCATGAATGAGGTAATCTTTATCTTGAGGCTGGAAATTATGCAATTAGTGGCACGCATTATGCAAGCAACCCAAGAATTGGAGGAAGTAAGAATGTTGCATTTGAAGATGGAGGAGGTCCTGCTGTTTTACGCTATCCGAAGCCTGTGGTAATCCCGGTTCTTCTTTAGATACTAGTTGAAATTGTCATTAGATTATTGTACTTGCATGTTGTGTCATGTCTCTGAATGGATTATGTTGTAAGACCCCCTATGTTGTCCATGTGTTGTAATGATCCGAATTTTTAGGCGAGGTAATCCTCAGTACTTGTATGATTGACATAAGGTGAACTGTTTTTCGTGTGAGCATATTGTATTGGATGAAATAACTGTTTGACTCAAAGTGTATCCAACCTAGTGAATTCGAAGATCACAGCATTTCTAAATCATAATCATATATAAAGGTGGAATAAATCTTTGTTGTGGTTTTTAAGAAATAAATAACAAAACGAAGAATTATCTGTGGATATTCATAATCGAATACAAATTGGATTTCAATTTAGTTTGCCAGGGCCCAGGGCAAACGTGAATGCTAATTCTCCCAAGTTTTGAACGAAGCGGCTAAACACCCACTATAATTTGTGGGCTTCCTGAAGCAAGTGTTTGCGAGATGGAAATTATTGTCTACCCCTGACGCTTGACATCCTTATCTACCGGATTTACACTGTTGTCAATAGGGGTAGACTAGTAACTTCAATCAGACGTGACACGACGGCCTCTGAGCCTATTCAGACACGGTGGGCGCCAAACATGGGCGGCAAAACACATTTGATTCCAGCTCATCCGAAAGTCATGTGTCTCTCGCTCCATTTCCCCATTCATACACGGTGGGCGGCAAAACAAACTCTCCTCGTCTGAAATCGATGTAGGCTAATATTTTAAATAGGGGCAGATGTGTAACTTCCCTCAGACGTGACACAACCGCCCTACCTGTCAGCCCTGTTCATACACCATGGGCGGCAAAACACCCTCTCCTCGTCCAAAATAATTACCGGCAAATATTTGGGAGATGCGAGATTACCGTCCTATCCCGAACCGATGTGATGTCCGAAATTTTAAACGGGGGATAAGTTCATAACTTTCCCACATTTCAGAGAAGTGCGTCCCAAAGTTTGAGATCCCCCCCTCCATTTCCCCATTCATACACTGTCGGCACCACGACAACCTCCCCACTACGGCCAGCCTCCTCCGTCCGCCACCCCATCCTCCACCTTGTCGGAGCCGCTACTCCTACCCCGTCGTCCACTGCAAGAGATGGACGTCTCTCATCCATGACGCTGGACCAGGATCCTTTCATCGCATCCTCTCGCTTCATCGGTGCCGTCGTCCACCTTGTCGTTGCCGCTCCTACGACCGCCTCGTCCACGGCAACAGGATTTATCCCTCGACCCGGCCGTCTGCCGTCTAAAGTCTTCTTCCCCGCTGCTGACAGCCATCGCACCCGCAGCACCCTCAACGTATCAGCAGAGGCCTACACGGCGTTGCAAGAGAGGTGGTACTCTTCCATATATGCTTAATTTATTGATCTCACCCAGAAAATAGATCGTAATTTGTTTACTGTACTTTTCTTGTCCGTACCAAATCGTAGTGGCTAGTTGAAAGCAAACATTGGTTGCGAAGTAGCTTTGTCCGGTTTGCACCTTTAGATCCGCCATGGCACGGGCACTACTCATAAAGCTTATGGTTTCCCCCCTTTATATTCACTACCATCATCGTAGGTGCTTCTTGTCGTGCTAGCACTACTCCTCAAGACCTCAACCCAAAGCTTATGTGTTGAAATACGAACCTGATATGATGCTCATATCACTAAAACAGAGAACGTTTAATTGGTCACCTAATGTTCCTATATTCGTTTCAAAAAGCATGTGCGCCACCTTTGGTCTAGCTAGTTCCACTTTCCTGATTTTACTCTTGATGCTTAGGGTTTTCCTTTTATCTACTCTACTATGATCTACGTAGGTGCTTTACGTCAGTACTAGCATTACTCCACCCTTCAAGCTAAACAACACAACACTCAAAATTCCAAAGCTTAGTTGTTCAAATATGATTGTGATATGATACTGATATTAGTTAACAAACACATTTAATTGGTTAGCTAAAGGTCCCACTTGAGTTTCCAAATGCAGGCCGCGACATATAGAGAGACAGCAGAATTGCATTTCGTTGTCACTTGTTGACTGTACTTTCTTGTCGATGCCAAATCTTAGTTGCTATTTCAAAGCAAACATCGGTTGCTAACTGCCCTTTGCGCGGTTTGCAGCTTCAGATCTGCCATCCCACTGCCACGGTCAACACTATACTCATCATGCTTACGGTTTCCCCATTTTATGCTGACCACGATCAGCCTATGTGGTTCGTCTCATAATAGCACTGCTCCACCCATCGAGCTAAACAAGCTTAGTTGTACAAATTCATATATGATATTATGCTGATATTAGTAAAACTGAGAGATGTTTAATTGGTCAGCTAAATGTTCCTACTTTAGTTTCAAAATGCATGTGAGCCACATATGGAGAGACCGGAAGGAATAGTATTTCTCTACGCACTCTGGTTCATCATGTGTGGCCAACCGACATTGTATTGAAAGACTTTTAATATCTTCAATCTGCTTGCTCTTCTGCTCTTCTTTAAGATGATCCTCTTCTCTTGCGGTCGACTGGTCAGGTCGAGTTGTTCTCCCTTAGTATATTTTGAATCTGTCAAGTCAGATCGACTTGTTCTTCTTTACTATATGTTGAAGATGTCATCTGCGAAGTGTCATCACTTCTGGAGCTCTCATATATTGAGTAGTAGGCCACATTATATTAATGCACACACCAAATTATAGCATGCATGGAATCTCTTAAAAGAATTGCAGAGATAGCACAAAGGGGATTCTGAGGAGGCGGTATTGGATTAGAATCACTTACGCATTACAAAGATAATCTCACTTGTTTTATGTTTTCATGCATGTCGGATATTGAACATTATGAAAATGAATATGAGAATGGGCGACGAGAGGAATATTATGAGCAATCCAGCAGCTAACAAACTTGGCATGGTGGAGGATGGCCTATCTTATTCACCCATTAAGGTCCTTGCTCTAACTTGGCAAGGTTGTATTGGCCGCACATATTTTTCATCTGACCTCTTGCATTACTTCTACTTTGTTACACCATCTGCTTAGTTTAAGCATCATATATGAGTATCTGTCATACCTATCCATTTTCTATACCTATTCCATGTGTCGTCATACTATGTTTTTCCAGTCAAATGTGGTTCTTTCGTAATAGATGTCCAAAAGGAAGAGGGTGAGTGCAGATCCTTAAGGAGTACAACTAGGTATTTAGAAAAGGTAGTGATACCTGTTAAATCAGATAGATCGGCAGCCACAGAAAACACAGGCCCAACTTTACCACACTTTACCCCTACTCCAGTGGCCAAACCCCTATTAGAGCTAGCGACAACCCAGTGATCAGTCTGTCTATGATATCAATTCAAAATTTGAACTCCTAAATTTCTACATGTGCCTTACCTTCTCTCTTGTATGAAAACTAATTTCACATGAATCTCCTTTCTCAAAGGATCATACGATCTCACAACAATACTGGGCTCTGCATTACTCTTGTCAGTACCTCTCTCCCTTTTGCCTTGTAATGTTGTACTTAATTAATTGCTATTTGATTATGTATCATCAGCCTGCACCTGAGCTTCATTATCCTTTGTTTCTTCCAATATTATTTGATCTATATTTACTCTTTGCAAAATGTAGAATAATGGCAACGCTTATAAAGAATTTTCTTTGGGGAATTTATTGAATTATCCTTCCATCAACATGGAGAAGTGCTTTGTCCAGCCCGTGTTAACATGTAATGTAAGTTCATCCTTCTCAAGCCTTCAAACTTTGTTCTAGTATAGATTTGGATAGGCATCATTTCCTCCAGTGATGTTTACTTTGCTGTTTACATCTGATTGGATGTTTGCAACAACTACCAGTTTTAAATAGTTGTAAAAACATGTTCCTTATGAAGAACAGATCCATTTATTTGCTTATATAATTGTGAAACCTGTTACATGTCTCCTTGTTTCTCTTTCAGAGTCGTATCTCTTATGCCATGCAGAACTTTAGGGAAGATGGTGAGCCAAACCATCTTGAGGACAGCAAGATGACCCCAAGGTCCTGTCTTGATGAAGACAGTGAGTTGAAGCTACTCACCAGCAGGTGTGAGACAACCTACGTGCGATCGCTGCCTCAATCGGTTTGACTTCTTGATCTCAACTTATAGCGGAAAGGCTTGCTTGACTCATTTCGACTTGAAGTCAAAGATGTAATGAAGATGTCAGAGGACTGCCTTGTGCACTATCATGCCATACAGCTAGGGGTGAAGCATCTATCATTGACACAACTGAGGTCTAATTAGCTTCTTCGGCTGTTTGGGGGCCGACTGGCGTGCCTAGTGCCTTCTGAAGTGCTCTCAGTTTTGTATATTCTTTTATCGGCGCGTTTATTTGCACTGGTGGAAAACTTTGATGCCCAGTGGATGTAATGTGTGTAATAGCCGTGATAGCCTAGCGTAAGTTGCTTGCTTATTTATTTCCTTGTTGTCTTGTTTATTAGTTTGCTTGTAGTCAGTGCGGTTCTTTTTCCATGGTTTGCTAGTGGCGCATAATAACCTATTTTTAAAACTAGGCGACAATAACCATGGGCTACATATTCTTCAGAAAGATCGGGCCTCCTATGGGCCGTAAAAACAATGGGCCTTCTACGGGACGTAGAAACAATGGGCCTTCTACGGGCCGTATCATCAATGGGCCTTATATGGGTCGTATGATTGATTGGCCAAACATGGGCCAATAACAGACCGCATTATGGCCGTAAATGGGCTAGAGTTGGAATCGTCCGTTCATGGGCCGACCATAATGGGCCGTCGTTAATAGGCCGTATTTGATGACACTATGAAAACGGCCCAACGTATTAACGGGCCACAAACGGGCCGACTGTAACTACGTGCTGAATTTGGCCCACAAGCATAAAATGACAGTAACGGGCCATAAGTAACCGAATGCTGGAAATGAGCCCAAGAATAAATGGGCCCTGAGAAGGCCGGAAGATAACATGGGCTGCAAATGGCCCAATAGATTAATGGGCCGTTAATGGGTATAAAGTGATACACTGTTCATTACGGGCTAGTTTCACCACGGGTCGTTAATGGCCCAAGAGTTACAAAGGGCCTCTTATGGGCCGAAAGACGTCATAGGCCATACATGGGCCGGAACTTAAAACGGGCTGGAATCATATTGGACGGCCCAGATGACGCTACTGGGCCTAATTCGGATAGGTCGTAACGGGCCTTGGCTTAGCGGGCTGTAAATGGGCTATATGCGAACAGGCCGTGAACAGGCTTTCCGTGGGCCATCCCGCAACCTTTTGACCAAGTCAAACGGGCAGACCTTTTCACAGGAATGGGCCTCTGTTGGGTCGTGCCACGTGTCGATGTATCATAGGCGCCTTCGGTCCAATGAGTGGATGACATATGTCCCAACGGTGAGCCGACACGTGTTTCCTCCAGCCAATGATGATTTTACACGTGGAAAATCCCCACTGGTTGGGGCTGCTAACGGGTTATCGGATCCAAAACCAGACCCGATAGCTTAACAACATTCTGTTACGATGGATGCCACGTGTCGGTCACCCTTGACGAAAGCACTTCTGTGACGCGCGATTTATCGTCATGGAAGAGGACACTTCCGTGATGATAATTTTGGTAATGTCATGAAACACTTCTACGACAGCATAGGTATGACTACTTGATTCTGTCATAAAATCGTCACGGATGTACATGCATGACAGAAAACGTGACCTACTGTGACAAACACGTATCATCACGGAAGTGTATTTTTTTGTAGTAGGACCCTACGTGTAGGAGAACTATGTAGACATGACCGAGACACGTCTCCGGTCAATAACCAATAGCGGAACCTGGATGCTCATATTGGTTCCTACATATTCTACGAAGGTCTTTATGGGTCAAACCTCATAACAACACGTTGTTCCCTTTGTCATCAGTATGTTACTTGCTCGAGATTCGATTGTCGATATCATCATAGCTAGTTCAATCTCGTTACCGGCAAGTCTCTTTACTCGTTCTATAATACTTCATCCCGCAACTAACTCATTAGTCACAATGCTTGCAAGGCTTATAGTGGTGAGTATTACCGAGAGGGCCCAGATATACCTCTCCGAAACATGGAGTGACAAATCCTAATCTCGATCTATGCCAACCCAACAAACACCATCAGAGACACCTGTAGAGAACCTTTATAATCACCCTTTTACGTTGTGACGTTTGGTAGCACACAAAGTGTTCCTCCGGTATTCGGGAGTTGCATAATCTCATACTCTGAGGAACTTGTATAAGTCATGAAGAAAGCAATAGCAATGACACTGTAATGATCATAATGCTAAGCTAACGGATGGGTCATGTCCATCACATCATTCTCCTAATGATGTGATCATGTTCATCAATGACAACACATGTCAATGCTTAGGAAACATAACCATCTTTGATCAACGAGCTAGTCAAGTAGAGGCATACTAGGGACAATATTTTTTGTCTATGTATTCACACATGTACTAAATTTCTGGTTAATACAATTCTAGCATGAATAATAAACATTTATCATGAAATGAGGAAATAAATAATAACTCTATTATATCCTCTAGGGCATATTTCCTTCAGTACAATGGTAATCCGGCCGGGTGTAGGACCCGGCCGTCAGTGTCTCTGGGCTCCGGCTTCTCCGTCGGCTACTGGCGCCTGCTGCTTAGTGGGTCCCGCTGGCTATCGCGAAGTCGGCCGATAGGTAGGGCCTACCGCCTGTGGGCCATACCGATTGCCTTTTGTTGTAGCCTCGCCCTTGATGACGGAGGCTTTGTCGGGGGCGCATGGCTACAGTCCCGCCATCTGGCAGGCGATCGATGTAGCCACACCCCGTCTCATTAGGTTAATGGTGCACATACTCCAAGGGGAGGGATGGCCGCCTGCTAGGAGTCGGACCACCCTCAAGGCCGCCTGCTTGGGGTTTGCCATCTTCTGGTGGTTCACGGACAGGTAGGGCCCGCCGTCTGTGGGTCGTCCGACAGCCCATCGTGAGAGCATGGCTCCCTCTGACGTAGGTGATGTCATGGGTTGCGTGGCAACAATGCCGCGCCGGGCAAGGGGTGTCCGCTTGGTACACCCGCACTGTGGCCACGTTCCGCCCTGGATTCGGGGGTGGCGGGTCGCACTATAGCCATGCCCCCTCTTGTCACAGTAAATGGTGCAAACTTTGAGGAGGCGTAGGGTCGCCTGCTAGACGCAGGCTCCCTGGGTCGCCTACTAGATAACGGCTCTTTGGGGCCGCCTGTTGGGAGCACATCGCCTTCTAGCAGCCGGCCCGTTGGGCCAGATGGCCCAAAGGGGTCGGCCTTTTGTTCGAAAGGTGTGAGGGGCGCAGCTGGCCCCGGTGTCTTGAAATACTATAGAGTGTTGATGAGGTTACCCGTGCTCAATCCCTCCGACAGCATGAGGCGCCCCCGGATTAACGGAGGCTGCTAATGGAGCTCCTGCTCCTCCCCCCTCTTTCGAAGGGGGCTGCATATCCAATCCCGGAGCCGTGTTGGTCCCTGGAATGGTGTTCGGCGGGGGCCCATATAGTTGGGGCTCCCCACCATTGGTTGTCATGGGGGTCGTCTCCCCTAGGTATTCGACGGCCGAGGTGTTAACCGCAGGCGCTTTCTTGACGGACTCGTTCGCCCCTCCTCGGCCAGGAGAAGTCCTTCAGGATGACACTTCGGTGTCCTCCATGGCAATAGGGGGAGGGCTCGCAGTGGCGTTTCACTCTCCTCCTCCTCAGGAAGCAGAGAGTTCCCCTCCGATAATGGAGTATGCGGAACCTCGCGGGGAGGGTTGAAAGGCAAATAACAAAACAACTTACATAATGGAAGCAGGAAGACTGAAGATGAACAGTAAGTTTATGAATACTTACAATTCGGCTAGGGGCTTCAACCTGCGAGGTCTCTTGGGGACTTGTTCGGACTCTGAGTCTGGACTATCCATGAGGGCCAGCTTCCCTCTTTTTGGCACCTCCCCCTCCGGGTCTTCGAAGGCCGTCCTCTTCTACCTCTTCCCCTTATGGGGGAGTCGCTTTCCACCTCCCCCTCCTCTTCTTCCTCGTCTCCCTCGTGGGAGGAGAGGACTTAAGTCTCTCGGGACATAGTGTCCGAAGGACCTTTGTGGCGGGGCCTTCCCTTGGCCTCCTTGCCCTTCTTCTTGGCCTTCTTCTCCGGCACCTGATAAGGCACTGGGACCAGCATCTCCGTTAGTTGGGGTATGGCTGGGTTCTCCGGCAGCGATGCCGGATAATTGATCCGCTCCGCTTTTTTCGTTCAGCCCTGTGCGGAAGGCAGGCGATAAAATCTCAATTAATTAAAGCATTGGCCGAATAGGTCTTCGAAAAAACTACTGCTTACCACTGAGGCTGGATTCTCGATGTCGAGTCCGATGTCCTCGGTCTTCATTGGCCAACTTTTCTGCGCCTTGAAGAGCAGCTTCCATATATCTTTGTTTGTGGTGCCGAAGAAGTGGTTCAAGGTCCGTGGCTCCTCCGGATTGAACTCCCACATGGGGGAGGCCCGGAGTTGGTAGGGACGGGTGCGGCGGAAGAGCGTCATTTGAACCACGTTCGTGAGGCCAGTGTTCGCACCCAACACATTGGTGATGTGTTTCTATAGCATCTTCACCTCCGTTTGGGACCCCCAATCAAGGCCCTTGGCGGTCCATGAGGTGATTCTCATAGGGGGTCCAGATCTAAAGTCAGGAGTGGTAGCCCTGTTGGCATCGCGGGGTTCGGTGATGTAGAACCACTCCTGCTGCCACACCTTGACAGTCTCAACAAATGCCCCTTTGTGCCAGATGGCATTGGGGAGCTTGCTTACCATGGCCCTACCATAGTACGCGTGTTGTCCATCGACCACCTTTGGCTTAAGATTGAATACCTTGACCCATAGGCCGAAGTGTGGTGGGATGCGGAGCAGAGCCTCACACACGACGATGAATGCTGGTGTGTGGAGGAAGGAAGTTGGGGCCAGATCATGGAAATCTAACCCGTAGTAGAACATGAGGCCTCGAACAAAGGGGTGGAGGGGAAACCCTAGCCCTCAAAGGAAATGGGGGATGAACACGACCCTCTCACCGGGCCCCAGAGTGGGAACGACCTGATCCTTGTCGGCGAGCCTGTGCGCGATGTCCGCGGACAGATAGCCCGCGCTCCGGAGATCATTGACGTCATTTTTAGTGACAGACGAGGCCTCCCATTTGCCCTTAGAGCCATACCCGGCCATGGCTGGGGAGGGTGGTGGCGGTGGGAAAGATCAGGGTTTTTTGGGCGCTAGAGCTTGAGGGTTGGATGGTAGAGGCTAGAGGAAGGTGTGCGGAAGAAAGGAGGGATCTTTATCCTCTTATAAATGGTGAAAATGCCAACCGTCCCCCTCTCAAGCCATAAACCTTGCATGTTCCCAAAGGGATCGAGCGTAAGGCGCGGTTGGGTTACCCAAACCACATTGATAGGGATCTCGTAATGAGAGGGCACAATCTCTGTTTTGACAAGACGTGCCAATGGAGGTTCGGCCTTGAAACACGAAATGGGAAGCGTAAAAATGGTTCAAAATAGTGAAGGGTTGAAAGTGCAACTATCCCTAGGTGGTTTTGGTAATTCATAACAACATATAGCTCATTGAGCTAATGCTATTCCAAGACATATATTTCAGGAAAGCTCAATGAATGGCATGGCATGGATGATGAAAGTGGATCCCTCAAAATACTAAGGACAAAGGATTGGCTCAAGCTCAAAGGCTCAAGACTCTTCATTTTATATTTTAGTGATCCAAGATCACATTGAGTCTATAGGAAAAGCCAATACTATCAAGGAGGGATGAGGTGTTGCTTAATGAGCCTCTTGCTTCATGTGCTTTGTGATATGCTCCAAAACCCTCAGCTACTTTCCCACATCCACAAATGACCTAAACCCAAAGCCAAAATCGGTCACACCGATTCTTCCAATCCGGCGCCACTGATTCCAAAAGTCATAGCCACTGCCACAAACCCTAAGCAAATCGGTCCTACCGATAGGGATCTCGGTCTCACCGAGATGGGATTGTAATCTCTCTGTTTCCCTTCGTAACGTTTCGGTCTAACCGAAGTGAGCAATCGGTCCCACCGAGATTGCAATGTAAACTCTCTGTTTCCCTTTTGTAACATTTCGGTCTCACCGAAAAGAGCAAATCGGTCCCACCAAGTTTACCTGACCAACTCTCTGGAAAGCTTATTAACAAAATCGGTCTTACCGAGTTTGTGTAATCGGTCTTACCGAGATTACGTTATGCCCTAACCCTAACCGAATCGGTCTCACCGAGTTGCATATCAGTCCCACCGAAAATCACTAATGGTCACTAGGTTTACTAAATCGGTCCGACCGAGTTTGTTGAATCGGTCACACCGAGTTTGGTAACTTGTGTGTCCGGCTCCGACTACGACAATCACTCCGAGAGAAGCTATCACTCCGACTCCGAACATACTCAAGATGAAGGTGTTGCCGGTCTAGCACTTGTGTCAACCAACTCCTACGACATATTTGATTCACCAAATGAAGGAATTGGAAGATGCTTCATGGCCAAAGGTCCAAAGGTAACACATCCACAGTATGTTGATTTCAATAGTGATGAAGATGACTTGCTTGTGGATGATGATTTACTTGTTGACAACTCTAGTGATGAATACTATGATGAAACGTCAATTAATCATGCTAATCAAACAAATGACAATGATAAGGATAAAATTGAGCTTCTAACTAAAGAACTAAACACTCTAAAGTTGGCTCATGAAACTATCTTCGAAGATCATCGAGAACTTTTAAGGGCTCATGAGAAGTTACGCTTTGAAAAGCTCAATCTTGAGCAAGAGCATGAGTTCTTAAAGGCAATCAATGATAATCTTCGTAAGAAAAGTTATTCTTACATTGCCAAGCGTTTACTCTTATCTACTTACATGCCTCAAGTCAAGTCTGGTAACAAGTACAAGAAAGATACTTCCTCTAGTGGTAACAATAATAATGTTAAATCCAATGTTGTTGCTTCTAGTAGTTCTCTTGATTCCACTAATGATTCTCTTAGCCAAGTTACACTTGAGCAAGAAAATAGCTTATTGAAGGGAATTATAGAGAAAGGTGTTTGCAAGAGCCTTGCCGGGAGTAAGCAATTCGAGGAAATTGTACGCAAGCAAGGAAGACACCGGAAGAATCAAGGTGTTGGTGTTGAACGAAAGTTCAATGCCAATGGAGTTGAATGGGAAGAAGATCAATACCCAAGGACGAAGTTTGTTCCTCAACAAGAGAAGTATGATCCTACTTCCTTCAAGGGAACAAAAGCTCAAGATGATCTTCCTCCACAAGACCACAAGAACAAAGACAAGGACAAGCTTCAAGAAGAGATTGATGCATTTGAAGAAGCACCTAAGGTCTCGGTCAAGTGGATTCCCAAGACTACGTCAAGTTCTACTTCATCAAGTACAACTACAACTCCAAGGATTCCCATCAAGATGATGTGGATTCTGAAGAAGAAGAACTAGAGAGTTCTTGAGGGTGACTTCGCCAACATTCTTCACTCATATCTTTATGGCAAGGACAAGTGCAATCAACTTCCACATCTTGCACTAGTTCAAGGAGTCACAAACCCTCATGTTGGCAAGGCAAGGGACAAGGTAACCTAATGATTTCATGGACATCATCTTGTGTGTGCATCACTCTATGTCTATGGATATTCTTGTTTGTTCCTTGTGGGACTAACCCATGTAGGCAAGTTGAAAGTGCAACTCATTCCAAAGGATTGCTCCAAATGATCTACTTCAACATTGAGCATCCACATCTTCAACACCTACATGAAGTCATCATCGACAAAACCCAAGGTTAGTTCATCCCTCTAAAGGGGATCTCACATCTAGGGGGAGCTTAACTCAAAAATTGAGTCAAATCAACTCTAATGGTGTGAACACATTAATGCATTATGTAAAGTGGTAACCCCACTTGAGCTTAAGCGATGAGTATGACCTATGATCAAATGTTCTCATTTGACTCCTAAGTCAATATACTCATATATAGATGACCTAGTCATCGCCAATTGTTTGATAGATGCTAGAATTGGTTGTGCATGCTTTGCCACATATTTCATTTGCCATTTTATTGTGTGAGCATGTTGGTACATATTTTACTCATTCAAGGACATCCACTTGTTGTTTTGATTGTTTGGTTCATTCTTCTTTTGGCCAAGTGGATGGAGAAGAATGCCTAAGAACCCTCTCTAGCTATCTATGCTTTTCTCGTCTCAAACTCTATTCATGCTACATCACAAAAATTGATCAAGTCAGATTCGAACCACTGCACGTGTGAGGAGCACTCAGAGTCCCCGATTCGTCATAGACTTAAACTTCCAAAACCTCTTTGTGATTCTCGGTCTGACCGATTCCTCCATTTCGGTCCTACCGAGATCATTAAGTTGATCTGAGTTTTCCATCTCAGTGCAACCGATTTGAACTTTTCAGTCACACCGAGTTGCTATAACTGAACACAGTTATGCATCTCGGTGCCACCGAGTTGTTCCACTCGGTCACACCGACAGGGTCGGGCTATATATGGACACGGGCAAAATTTTGGAAATTTCTCCGAACCCCTTCGCCATGCAATAGCTCGCTCTGCCATCGAAGGTCTCGGATCATCTCCTCGCCGCTACCGCCTCACAGCTGGTCTCCGCCGTCAACGGAATTCAACCCCCACCGTTGTCGTCGTAGCGAGTTCATCGCCGCACTAGGGTATGGACTCGATTTTTGTGCTATCCACATATTATTCCTAGCACATTGTACTCTTATTGATTCTTGCCATGATTGAAACAATCCTATCTAGCCAAAGTAGTCCTTAGAATAGATTAGATTCAAATTTTTAGGGTTAGGTTTCCGCCGAAACCATCTCGGACCCACCGAGTTGAAAAACTCGGTCTCACCGATTTGGCATATGCCATTGCACAAGTGACTCTCGGTCTGACCGAGAATTACTAATCGGTGCGACTGATTTTAGGATTCAGTGATACCCTAGCAGTCTCGGTGCCACCAAACTGTGACTCGGTCCAACCGAGTTCATTAGTTTAGGTTCCAAAAACGGCTTCGGTATCACCGAGTTTGAAAATCGGTTGATCCGAAATGCTTTCTGTGGAAAACTAAAACTGAACTTTTGAATCATTCTTTTGAAAAATCTCTGCATTTTGTGATGCTCATCCACTCTATGTCATCTATAACTCTTCACGGTGGTCATCAGCTTTTGCAGCATGTCAGACCTAAGTGACAGTCAGAACAGGTCAGCGGAGCAGATTCACTTGAGTGAGGGCACTAGTCCCTCCAGCACTTCAGATGAAGGGAGTAGAAGCACTCCTAGCAACCTGCCTAAGGCTGCTACCAGGCAAAGGAGGAGGAGAACCTCAGACTCAGAAGATGAGGACTACAAAGCTGAAGAAGATGAGGCTACTTCCAAGAAAGTGGTGCTAAAGAAGGAATATGGCTCAAAGAAAGGATATAAAGCCGGGCATGAAGATTAAAAGGCCTGCAAGAAGGCAACCTATGCCCAAGGCGAGCATCAACTCAACTGCCTGAAAATCTTGATCCCGAATAGCCAGCTGATGAAAGCAAGAAGAGGAAGGAAAGGTTCAAGAAGACCATGGCCAGAGTTGTTGGGCAACCTTCCATGATGGAAGAGGAAGAGCTTCGCACCACACCAAAGGCACCAAAGCTTATGGGTGATGCTATTAAATCTGGGGCTACAACATCTAAGCCCAAGGAAGCACCCAAAGCTGCCCCCAAGGCCAAGTCTGCACCAAAGAGGAATACCAGGAGTATTCCAGCTCCTGAGAAGAACAAGGCCCCGGTGCCTGAGGTTGCTGAGGAGGAAGATGAAGAAGTACGGGTTCTAAGGAAGCTCAAGCCAAAGATACCAGATCACAATGATGCCCATCCTGTGGTTGAGGACATGAACATCAGAAAAGACTCAAGATTGAGGATATGGAGGATGGCAGATCCATATGCCACAAGGAGAAGAACTGTTGTTGATTACAGGTTCCATACAAAGGAACAGCAGGACTTCTATGAGACAATCTTATTGGACAAGAAGCCCATAGTTTGTGATATGAGGTGGGTGTTGGACCTACATGAAGGAGAATGAAGAGCACTATCACGGAGTGCAAGACAGCTTTGTTTCTTGTGGAGTTGCAGATTTTGTTGGGCAAAAGCTCACAAACTGGAATGATGAACTTATCATGCAATTCTACTCCACAAAGACATTTTTACCCAGATGGAAGAATTGTTTGGATGATCAAGGTACAAGGTACCAATCCTTTGTAGAAGAATGGGAAAAACTGATAAATGCCCCAAAGGAAAATGATGATGATCTGGATGTATATGCCAAGAAGAAAATGGGACACAATACCATGGCACACATGTACAAGGAGATCCCAGACAAAGCCCTAGAGACTTTCACTTTTGGATCAGTCCATTTTCTATTGTCAGGGTTGCCTACTATCAATTGGATTCTGAGGCACACTATGTTGCCCAAGTCGGGTGACCACAACATGATCAGAGGGCATGCCATCAATATGTTGCATTTATTTGATGTGCCACAAAAATTCAAAGTCATGAGCCTTATAGTGTAAACCATTAAGAGGACTGCAGCAGATCATAAGAGGAGCTGTGGATATGCCCTCGATTCAGGAATTGATCAACTCAAAGATGGGGCGGCAAATATCTATTGGATAGGGAACATTTTCCACTCTATCCAGACTTTGAAGACAATGAGGTTGTCATGAATGAGGATGATCCATCATCAGTTCAAGCTCAAGAGAAGAAGGAGAAGGCAAGGAAGGAGAAGGCTGCCAAGATGCCAACTCAAGAGGAGGCATCTGAGTATTTCTTGAAAAACAAGCATGAGCAGCTTGTTTACTTGATAGCATCATCTCTGAGGATTGAGAAAGGGTTGGTGTCGGTGTCAAAACCGGCGGATCTCGGGTAGGGGGTCCCGAACTGTGCGTCTAGGCGGATGGTAACAGGAGACAAGGGACACGATGTTTTTACCCAGGTTCGGGCCCTCTCGATGGAGGTAATACCCTACTCCTGCTTGATTAATATTGATGATATGGGTAGTACAAGAGTAGATCTACCACGAGATCGAGAGAGGCTAAACCCTAGAAGCTAGCCTATGGTATGATTGTTGTTCGTCCCCACGGACTAAAGCCCTTCGGTTTATATAAACACCGAATAGGGTTAGGGTTACACAGAGTCGGTTACAATGGTAGGAGATCTACATATCCGTATTGCCAAGCTTGCCTTCCACGCCAAGGAAACTCCCATCTGGACACGGGACGAAGTCTTCAATCTTGTATCTTCATAGTCTAGGAGTCCGGCCAAAGATGATAGTTCGGCTATCCGGACACCCCCAGTCCAGACTCCTCGGTAGCTCTCGAACCAGGCTTCAATGACGACGAGTCCGGCGCGCATATTGTCTTCGGCATTGCAAGGCGGGTTCCTCCTCCGAATACTTCATAGAAGGTTTTGAACACAAGGATAGTGTCCGCTCGCAAAACAAGTTCCACATACCACCGTAGAGAGAATAATTTTTGCACAGATCTGCTGACGTATTTCGCGGCGTGACATCACACCACGGCCAAGCCTTTATCTGAATCGTTTTTTACTGTCCCACCTCAGCGCGTTTAGCGAGGCGGTTTCCTTGGCACATCTTATCAAAGCGGAGATCGTGCCCCCTTATTCCGGGATTCCCATCAATACGGGCGTGGGTAACCCATCCGCGCCATTGATTACGGCGCTTGGGAGATAAGCGAGTTTTACCAGGCTGGCGGGGGACGCATAGCTTCGTCCGTCCATATAAGGGGATAAGGATCCACCTTTTCACCTACGCCTTCTTCCTCCTTTGCTCATTCATTTCCGCGCACTCGAGCTCCAGCGCCCAAGTCCGCACACCCCACCTCAACCTTCTTCAACTATGTCCGGAGCGGGAGGCAGGTGGATGGCCTCCTCCGTCACGGAGGCACATCGAAAAGCTGCGGAAGGCCGGATACTTGTCCAGCAACATCGCGCACCGGCTACCCGACGAGGGGCAGCTCATTCCAACCCCCAGGCCCCATGAGAGGGTGGTGTTTCTCACCCACTTCCTCCGCGGACTAGGTTTTCCACTTCACCCATTTGTCCAGGGGCTCATGTTCTACTACGGCCTGGACTTCCATGATCTGGCCCTGAATTTCATCATCAACATCTCGGTGTTTATCATCGTGTGCGAGGCCTTCCTCTGCATCCAGCCCCACTTCGGCTTATGGCTGAAGATCTGCAATGTCAGGCCGAAGGTAGTGGGCGGCCGCCAAGCGGAGTGCGGAGGTGCCATGGTTGGCAAGATGGCCAAAGTCCTATGGCTCAAGGGATCCTTTGTGGAGACCATAAAGGGGTGGCAATCGGGGTGGTTCTACATCACCGAGCCGCGCGACTCTCAATGGGCGGCGGCCCCCGAATTCCGATCTGGCTTCCCCACACGGCTCACATCATCGAAAGAGACGGGCCTGACGTGGGGGGATTCGGACGAGCTGTCCGGACTCCAAACCTGCGTCCTAAACCTGGTGGACAAGAATCTCACGCTTGTCAACATAATCCAGGTGATGCTCATCCGCCGGATTCTCCCATGCCAACAACGGGCCTTCAAATTGTGGGAGTTCGATCCGCAAGGCGCTAACTCTGAAAAGGCTCTTCGACACTACGCACGAAGATGCCCGGAAGGTGCTGTTCAAGGCGCCGAGGCTCTACATCCGCTACCGAAGATCACGGATTCAGCTTTCATGACATCAAGCCAGCGAGGTAAGTTATTTTACCCTTTATGGGACTCTTGTTTTCATAGATTGACTCTATGCGGGATCTAAAACTCCTAACCTTTGTGACAGATCGGCTGAAGACGTCCGGACAGATTAACTATCCGACCCCTTTGCCAGAAGACCCAGCGGACGCCCGATTGACGGGGCTGCTGGCTCCGGCACCTCACGTTGTGCCGGAGAAGAAGGCCAAGAAGAAGGCCACGGGAATTCGAAGGAGCTCCCGGCGCCAGGGGCTGTCGGACTCATCGCCCGACAACCCTGAGGCGGAATCCTCCTCTGAGGAAGAGGAGGAGGAAAAAGAAGCCTCTCCCGGGGAGAGAAGAAAAGGAAGGCCGCCTAACCGGGAGGCCGGAGGGTCCAAGAAGGGGAGGACCCTTCCTCCGGACTTCTCCACCAACGCCGACAATGACGAGGAGGAGTGGCCAACAAGGGCCAAGCCCCTGGCGAGATCGTAAGTGTCCGGATACCCATGGCTTTTTTTCATTGCGTAGTGTTTTCTAATGCCGAACAATCATGCAGCCCGCCCAAGGACGCAGCTTCGCCCGCTTGCCGGCGGGTCCCTGGTCGTCGGAAGTGGAGAGTACTTCACTTCGGCCGCCTCCTCACCTCACGCTGTGGACGACGCCGAGGTGGGGCCCCAAGGGAGGCCTGGTCAAGAGGAGGTGGCGCAGAGGCGCCGCAAGGCAGCCTCCCGGACTCAGCGCGAGGAGCGAGACCCCAGGGCTCTAAGCCCGACCCTTGTCTGGACTCCATACCGAACCTTCAGCGGTTCAAGTCCGCAAGCGGCCCCTTCGTGGGAAGGGTAAGACACCGTGTCCTCCGTCCAACCGGAGGCACCGGATAGCGATCGAGGCGCTAACAGGCGCATCCATCGAGGAGGAGCACCGCCTGTTATGAGTGTGGTGATCCGAGAAAGTTCGATCCGCCAAGAGCGGGCTGACAAACTATGCCAGCCTTCTAACAGGCTTTGAGGTAAGTTTAGAATATGTAAAAAGATTACCGCATAGACGGTAGCCCTCGATGCTTAGTTCGGTGTTCGGAAAGAAAAGCCGGACTAAGGATCTAAAAAGATATACGCAGTGAGTCTAACATAAGTATGTCAATATGCGAATGCAGGCTTGGCCGCCGACCTCTGCCGACCTTGCAGAGGCCAATGCATTGAAGAAGAGCCTCGAGCGGTCCGAGAACGAGCTCGGCCTTGCCAAGAAGCAGCTCGAGGACAGGGAAGGTAAGCAATACCTTATTAAAGAAATACCTTATAGAAAGGATTTGGTTGCAAAAAATGACAGGAATTACGTGGGCGTTGTAGGGGCCACGAACGAGGTGGTGACCCTGAAGGAAGCGGTGTCCGCGGCCGAAAGCAAACCGGCCGCGGAGCGCACCGAGCGAGAGAAGCAGGAGGAGCGGGTGGCGGAGGTGCGGCAAGAGCTCCAGGCTCTCGTGGAAAAACACGAGAGTTTGGAGCGTGACTCGAAGACTCGAGAGTCCGAGCTTGCCTCGGCTCTTGAGAGTGCCAAAGCCGCTAAGGCCAAAGCCCAAGAAGCCCTCCAAGAAATTGAATCATTAAAGAAGATAGCGGCGGGTAAGGCATTCTTTATGCAAAGCAAGCATGTGAAAGTGAATTACCTATTACTTACCCGGATTCGGAGCTCTCCAGAGCATTCGCAGATCTGCCCGTAGTGTAAACCGATGCTGCCGCGTTCTCTGCAGCGCCAAGGAGGGGAGCTCGACAGAGAAGGTGTTCTGGTCTCAGTATGCTGAGGCCGAACATCCGGTGCTCCTGAGCGACCAGCTGAAGCAGTTGGTCGAGCTCCACAAGGTCACCGAACAGGCCATGAAGGGCCTCATAGTTCGGCTGTGGCCATTGGAAGCCATGCCTGGGAGCTACTTTGGGGTAGTGCAGCGGCTGGTGGGCCTTTGTCCATGGATTGAAGTCATCAAGCGCTCCATTTGCATTGAAGGTGCCCGTCGGGCCCTTGCCCGTGCTAAAGTGCACTGGGGCAAGCTGGATGCAGAGAAGCTTGTGACGGACGGGCCACCGAAGGGCAAGGATCATCGCAAGCCCGAAATGTACTATGAGGGCGTCCTGAAGGGTGCCCGCCTTATAGAGGATGAGTGCTCCAAAGATGTAATTTTTGAATAGACTCGCATTTGTTATCATATATGCTGAAAACTTGTTCATATGCGCTAAGCAACGCTTGTTAATTTAAAATATTACCTTCTGTGCGGCCGTTTATCAAATTTGAGAGATGGCAAGTCGTTGGCTTCAGCCCCCATGCCACGAAAGTGCTTTGGGGTGTTGGGATAAACTTGAGCGCTCTTGTTCCCATTCTTGGGTCCGTCGAGGAGGCGCTCAACGCAATGAACAAGGCAACGGACTTATAGTGCTTGAACACTCTCACTTAGCCATAGAATTCTATAATTTTAAATTTCGTGAAGCACCTAGTATTCGGAAGACCGAGTTCGGGCGATATCCACGCCTTGGCGAACAATGTCGACTCCTCGCTCTAAGCGGCATAAGTCTTTAGGGACCCGAAAAACCTCTCGAACAGCGATCGGCTCTCGCCCTATCATGACGGCCGGTCAGTTTTAGCTTTCTCCTTTGAGGTGCTCCACCCAGCTCAACCGGGCACAATCGCAGTGGTTCTCCCAGGCTACCTTAGCCGATATAACGGAACGTAAGGTACCAAAACATGGGAGCCGGGCAAACCCAACTATTGACCCAAGACATGATTCGGAGCCAATGCATATAATGCTATAAGTTCGGGGTGCCGCACTTGTGAAAGTGTTCGGACTTATCACACCATATTTTTGGGGTACATAAGCCCCTGGTGTATTGGTCGTACCAAGTTGTACGGTTGCGCAATGTCATAAATGAACATATATAATGGGAAAGAAAGCAATAATAGGCAAGAGCTATATATATTGGTTATTAAAAAAGAGGTACTGCAATGGAAGCAGAACAATACAAATAGTGCGATAAGCAAGGGATGGGACTATTTAACATGTCCCCCTCCAGGGGTAAGCTGCGGGATGGTATGTAAAACAGGTATAATGCTCGTAGTAGAGACCACCTGGACACTCGACGCAGTTTTCTCGCTTCCATGGCTGTTGCATCGTGTATTGTAGCGAATGCGGACGGGGCTTCTAGAGAACAGGGTCCCGAAAGTAAGAAAAGGAAAAAGAAAAAGAATGACACAATCGGGGCCCACAGTGCGGTTGAGCCGCGTGCAGGCGTGCGTGGTCGTGCCCCTCCCCTTATGCCCATGGTATCTCCAGGGCGTAGTTATGTACGCGTAGTACTGGCTTCGCAGTTTCGCGAGGGCTGGGGTTGGGGCCGGATTGCTATGCATGCTTGGATCGTGCCAGGCGGTCTTGTTGTAGGTTACTCTTGGCGCGCTTGACAATGTCCGAACGTTTAGTGGCCGGACTCGAGAATTGCTGTGAGAGGCTGCCTTGCACCTCCGCCGCGAGGGTCGCCGCCCGCTCCTCCTGCTCGGAGAGAGCGTTCGGTGTTTCCATTGACCGTGATTACTCCTCGAGGGCCTGGCATCTTGAGCTTGAGGTATGCGTAGTGCGGCACCGCATTGAACTTTGCAAATGCGGTTCGTCCAAGCGATCGCGTGATAGCCGCCATGAACGGGACTATGTCGAAGATTAACTCTTCGCCGGAAGTTATCCGGGATCCAAAGACCACTTCGAGTGTAACTGAGCCAGTACAATGGGCCTCTACACCTGGTATGACGCCTTTAAAGGTCGTCTTTGTGGGTTTAATCCTTGAGGGGTCTATGCCCATTTTGCGCACTGTATCCTGATAAAAGCAGGTTCAGGCTGCTACCGCCGTCCATCAGGACTCTAGTGAGGTGAAATCCGTCGATGATTGGGTCAAGAACCAATGCGGCGAATCCGCCGTGACGGATGCTAGTGGGGTGGTCCCTTCGATTAAAGGTGATCGGGTAGGAAGACCATGGGTTGAACTTTGGGGCGACTGGCTCCATCGCGTATACGTCCCTTAGTGCACGCTTCCGCTCCCTTTTGGGTATGTGGGTTGCGTATATCATGTTCACCGTCCACACTTGTGTGGGAAAGCCCTTCTGTACTCTATTGTTCGGTGGCCGGGGCTCTTCCTCGTCATCGCTATGCAGCCCCTTGTCGTTGTTTTCGGCGCTTAGCTTGCCTGCTTGCTTGAACACCCAACAATCCCTGTTGGTGTGGTTTGCTGGTTTTTCGGGGGAGCCATGTATTTGGCACGAGCGATCGAGTATTCGGTCCAGATTGGACGGGCCCTGGGTATTTCTTTTGAATGGCTTCTTCCGCTGACCGGGTTTAGAGCCTCTGAATCTGGCATTTACTGCCATATCTTCAGCATTATCACCGTTAATGCGGCATTTATGCTTGTTGCGACGCGACCTGCCTTTGCTGTCTTTCTTATCAGAACTACCAAGGTGTTTGGCCAAGTTGTTGCTTCGAGCTAGCCAGCTGTCCTCTCCCGCGCAAAAGCGGGTCATGAGCGTTGTGAGGGCTGCCATGGATTTCGGCTTTTCCTGTCCTAGGTGCCGGGCAAGCCACTCATCACGGATGTTATGTTTGAAGGCTGCAAGGGCCTCTTGCATCTGACCGATCAACGATTTGATTTTTCTTTGTTAGGAATCGTGTCCAGAATTGTCTAGCCGATTCTTCTGGCTGCTGAATTATGTGGCTGAGGTCATCGGCATCTGGTGGTCGCACATATGTGCCCTGGAAGTTATCAAGGAATGCGGCTTCCAGTTCCTCCCAACAACCAATTGATTCTGTCGGCAAGCTGTTAAGCCAATGCCGAGCTGGTCATTTAAGCTTGAGTGGGAGGTATTTGATGGCGTGTAGATCATCACCGCGGGCCATGTGGATATGGAGGAGGTAGTCCTCGATCCAAACCGCGGGATCTGTTGTGCCATCGTATGATTCGATGTTTACGGGTTTGAAACCCTTGGGGATTTGATGATCCATCACTTTGTTTGTGAAGCATAGTGGGTGTGCGGTGCCTCTGTATTGGGCTATATCACGACGCAGCTCAAATGAGCTTTGTCTACTGTGTTCGGCCCGGCCGGAGTTGCTGTGTCCGGCGTGACGGTTATCATCACGTGTCGTGGGGCGCCCACGCGATCCGTAGATCGATCTTGTTTGCCTTGCCTTGTCCTCCAATATGTCTTGCAGGTCTGGCGCATTTCCCCGTGCCTTGGTCGAGCGGCGCCGGGGTGTGGCTTGAATGGAGGGTCTAGAGGCCTCTCTGTCGCGGCCACGGGGTGGCAGGTCGGCAGCATCATGCGATGGTGATGTAGGCTTGGGTGCTGCTTCCTCTAATTGGGGTAGCATCCTGCGTTTTGGGTATCTCTTGGAGGGGCGTGCGAGTTCATACTCTTCGGCTGCAAGGACTTGATCCATCATCGACTAGCAAGTCTTGGTCGGCTCTAAGCTGCCGCTGCTTTTTCTTGAGCTGCTTGCCGTGGCCATAAGCCTGCGTTTGAAACGCTCATGTTCGGCGGGATCCTCGTGCACGATAAATTCATCGTAAATCGAGGCTTGCCTCATCTTCGGAGGGAGGCATATAATTATCGTCCTCTACCTCTCTTTCTGCCGCACTGTCGTGCGGACTTGCTTCTCCCTCCTCCTGCACTGAGTCCTGCTGGAGGGGGTTGTCTTCGGCACTGTCTGGGGTTTTTACTGCACCGGCATTTAGAGCGGCGCCGCTGACGTCGGCGCTTGGATTGTTTCTTGGAGGGGTCATCCTCCGTTGTTCCATCGCCGTTCCCATCTTTTGGGATGTCCACCATGTATATGTCGTATGACGAGGTGGCCTTCCAGCCACTGTGAGCCTTTGGTTCTTGGTAAATCTCCAAAGATCGTCGTCCATACCGTCGATGTCTTCGGAGTCGAAGTCGAGCATGTCGGTTAAATCATCGATAGTGGCTACAAAGTGGGTGGTGGGTGGGAATTGAATTTCTTCGTCGTCCGAATCCCAACCTTCCTGACCATAGTTCGGCCAGGGCTCCCCTGACAAAGAGAGAGACCTTAATGAGTTCAGGATATCGCCAAAGGGCGAGTGCTGAAAGATGTCCATGGCGGTGAACTCCATAGCCGGCGCCCAGTCGGATTCGACTAGCAGGGGCGCGGGAGGTTCAGAGTCCGGAAAGGAGTCCGGCACCTGGGAGTCACGAGCTTTGCAAAGGACAGGGATGGTGTTCGGCTCAATCGTCGTAGAGATTTCAGCCCCCGAGGCGGTGTCCAACCAACCGTCCTTGATCGGCAAAACCGGCTACGGATTAAGGGTCGGAGCGGCATCGTGCGGCCTCGTGGCCTGCTCGACGGCAGAGCTAGATCGTACCCATCGAGAGGCGGCACGCTCGGGCCGTGGCTCGAATCCGTCGAAGATCAAGTCTCTGCGGACATCGGCCGTATAGTTCAAGCTGCCAAATCTGACACGATGGCCAGGGGCGAAGCTTCGATCTGCTCCGGATGGCCTAGCGAATTGGCTCGCGGTGCAAAGCCGCCCGAATACGAAGATCTGTCCGGGGAGAAAAGTCTCACCCTGGACTGCGTCGTTGCTGATGATTGAAGGAGCCATCGGGCCTATAGGTGAAGACACAGAGGAACTCTCAATGAAAGCGCCAATGTCGGTGTCAAAACCGGAGGATCTCGGGTAGGGGGTCCCGAACTGTGCGTCTAGGCGGATGGTAACAGGAGACAAGGGACACGATGTTTTTACCTGTGTTCGGGCCCTCTCGATGGAGGTAATACCCTACTCTGCTTGATTAATATTGATGATATGGGTAGTACAAGAGTAGATCTACCACGAGATCGGAGAGGCTAAACCCTAGAAGCTAGCCTATGGTATGATTGTTGTTAGTCCTATGGACTAAAACCCTTCGGTTTATATAGACACCGAATAGGGTTAGGGTTACACAGTCGGTTACAATGGTAGGAGATCTACATATCCGTATCGCCAAGCTTGCCTTCCACACCAAGGAAAGTCCCATCCGGACACGGGACGAAGTCTTCAATCTTGTATCTTCATAGTCTAGGAGTCCGGCCAAAGATGATAGTTCGACTATTCGGACACCCCCTAGTCCAGGACTCCCTTAGTTGGCCACCTTAACTCAAAACCAGGAGAGCTTGGAAAGAATCATGGAACAAAAATTCTATGATCTAGATGTCAAAGTAACTGAGATTCAGTCAGTTGTGGAGCAACTGCAGGATGACATGCAGGAGAGGAAGGGCAAGACAACCACAAATGTCTTTGCTAGAGTGCCTAGAGCCCAGAGGTCAGCTGTTGTGCCAGTGCCAGACACTAGAGCAACATCTTCAAAGACACCATCGCCCCTTCATCTCCAGTGCAACCAGCTTCAGCATCA
Source organism: Aegilops bicornis (assembly GCA_021605145.1). Taxonomy (NCBI): domain Eukaryota; kingdom Viridiplantae; phylum Streptophyta; class Magnoliopsida; order Poales; family Poaceae; genus Aegilops; species Aegilops bicornis. The sequence continues at coordinate 454,806,783 of CM038674.1, read as the reverse complement.
ACTCCAGCACCCTCTACATCAACTGAAGCCTTCATCCAAGGAGCCATCTCTACACCACCAACTGAAGATCAAGCCTGAGAGTCGATCTAGCACTATGCATTTTCTATGAACTTTTTGGTAACTTGTTGCAAAAGGGGGAGAAAATGTATAGATCATAAGCTTCGAGAGAGAGAGAGTGTTGCTTTTGTTCTCTCTTGCTTTGTTGGTTTAAACTTGTTTGCTTTTTGATTGGTTGAGATACTATGCTTGTGAGACATTGATGATCATGTGTTTGATCATAAGCTACACTTATGCATGTTTGATGATATTATCCTATCTATCTTATGTGATCATTCACTTTGCTTGGTGATGAGTGCATGTATTCAATACTTATCATTTTGAGCGCTCCACCAAGATGTATGTGACATGGAAGAGTAACCCATGAGCCTAATTCCTTGTGCATTTGCAGTCCAAAGCAAATTTTAAACTATGCACAAATTTAGGGGGAGCTCTTGCTTATCACATACTTCTCAAAGCGACGATGTTTTATTCTTATTATATTTTGTCGAAGCTTTGATCTATATGTTGTCATCAATTACCAAAAAGGGGGAGACTGAAAGTGCAACTATCGCTAGGTGCTTTTGGTAATTCATAACAACATATAGCTCATTGAGCTAATGCTATTCCAAGACATATATTTCAGGAAAGCTCAATGAATGGCATGGCATGGATGATGAAAGTGGATCCCTCAAAATACTAAGGACAAAGGATTGGCTCAAGCTCAAAGGCTCAAGACTCTTCATTTTATATTTTAGTGATCCAATATCACATTGAGTCTATAGGAAAAGCCAATACTATCAAGGAGGGATGAGGTGTTTCTTAATGAGCCTCTTGCTTCATGTGCTTTGTGATATGCTCCAAAACCCTTAGCTACTTTCCCACATCCACAAATGACCTAAACCCAAAGCCAAAATCGGTCACACCAATTCTTCCAATCCGGCGCCACCGATTCCAAAAGTCATAGCCACTGCCACAAACCCTAAGCAAATCGGTCCTACCGATAGGGATCTCGGTCTCACCGAGATGGGATCGTAATCTCTCTGTTTCCCTTCGTAACGTTTCGGTCTAGCGAAGTGAGCGATCGGTCCCACCGAGATTGCAATGTAAACTCTTTGTTTCCCTTTTGTAACATTTCGGTCTCACCGAAAAGAGCAAATAGGTCCCACCGAGTTTACCTGACCAACTCTCTGGAAAGCTTATTACCAAAATTGGTCTTACCGAGTTTGTGTAATCGGTCTTACCGAGATTACGTTATGCCCTAACCCTAACCGAATCGGTCTCACCGAGTTGCATATCAGTCCCACCGAAAACCTCTAACGGTCACTAGGTTTACTAAACCGGTCCAACCGAGTCTGTTGAATCGGTCCCACCGAGTTTGGTAAATTGTGTGTAATGGTTAGATTTTGTGTGGAGGCTATATATACCCCTCCACCTCCTCTTCATTCGTGCAGAGAGCCATCAGACTAAACCTACACTTCCAACTTACCATTTCTTAGAGAGAATCACCTACTCATGTGTTGAGGCCAAGATATTCCATTCCTACCATATGAATCTTGATCTCTAGCCTTCCCAAGTTGCTTTCCACTCAAATCATCTTTCCACCAGATCCAAATCCTATGAGAGAGAGTTGAGTGTTGGGGAGACTATCATTTGAAGCACAAGAGCAAGGAGTTCATCATCAACGCACCATTTGTTACTTCTTGGAGAGTGGTGTCTCCTAGATTGGCTAGGTGTCACTTGGGAGCCTCCGACAAGATTGTGGAGTTGAACCAAGGAGTTTGTAAGGGCAAGGTGATCGCCTACTTCGTGAAGATCTACCGCTAGTGAGGCAAGTCCTTCATGGGCGACGGCCATGGTGGGATAGACTAGGTTGCTACTTCGTGGACCCTTCGTGGGTGGATCCCTCCGTGGACTCGCGCAGCCATTACCCTTCATGGGTTGAAGTCTCCATCAACGTGGATGTACGATAGCACCACCTATCGGAACCATGCCAAAAACATCTGTGTCTCCAATTGCATTTGAATCCTCCAAACCCTTCCCTTTACTTTCTTGCAAGTTTCATGCTTTAATTTCCGCTGCCTATATACTCTTTGCATGCTTGCTTGAATTGTGTGATGATTGCTTGACTTGTCCTAAGATAGCTAAAATCTGCCAAACTCTAAAATTGGGAAAAGGTTAAGTTTTTAATTGGTCAAGTAGTCTAATCCCCCCCTCTAGACTTACTTCAAGGTCCTACAACGGTCAAGTGTGACGCTTCGCCTAAGAAAGTTGTCAATAAAAGACATTGTTCCTGTTTTGACATCTTGCCTTCGTGGCTAAGGGTTGTATTGATTATGCAGAGCCGGATACAGTTCCCTTATAAGGGAAGCTAACTTAACTATTCGAAGGAACCCGCCTTGCAATGCCGAAGACAATTCGCGTGTCAAACACATCGTCATCGAAGACTGGTTCAGGGGCTACTAAGGGAGTCCTGGGTTCGGGGGTCCTCGGGTGTCGGGACTATTCGATATGGGCTGGACTGATGGGCTGTGAAGATAAAGAAGAAGATCATCCCCCATCTTCGGGAAGGACTCCTATATGCGTGGACGGCAAGATTGTTGTCCAGATATACTCTTTCCTTCCCTTGTAAACCAACTCTGTACAACCTTAGGCCCCTCCGGTGTATATATAAACCAGAGGGTTTAGTCCGTAGAGGCTATCAAAATAATCATAGGCTAGACAGCTAGGGTTTAGCCATTACGATCTCGAGGTAGATCAACTCTTGTAACCCCTATACTCATCGAATACAATCAAGCAGGACGTAGGGTTTTACCTCCTTTAAGAGGGCCCGAACCTGGGTAATCATTGTGTCTCATTGTCCCTTGTCACCATTGATCCTTAGACGCACAGCTTGGGCCCCCCTACCCGAGATCTGCCGGTTTTGACACCAACAGTCAGATTGCCAGAAGTAGGAGTATACTGTAGTACCATCATCATTGTTCGACTTCCAGAAGAGGCGAAGAACCCACGATCACCTACTCACAGTATAACTTGTCGTGTTTGCACGAATTTTTTAACATAGTACAATCTGAGTGGATTGCTCCAATGGTCATCACACGTGAGCCAATTGATTCACACCCTTTCGTGCTCCATTTGTCTTGCGTTCCTTCCTTCATCTAGCACGCTGACCAGTGGGCCCCATGCTCATGTATGCCGAAGTGGTAGTCAATTATTTTGCCAGAGTCAGCTATCACACCCTTTCGATGCCACGTCAATGTACCCACTAAAAACAAGTTAGACTTCTTCGGTTCAACTGCCTCCCTAGGTGTTTGGAGAGGAATTGGCCATCGCGAGGCGATTCTATAGGTGGGCAGGTGGCAAAAAACAGGGGAAAATGCGCGAACCAGCTAGACGAGAGATTTGGTTGATTTTATATTGCTGAATAATATAAAATATTATGAGTGCAGACGCTCCACCGTGAGGTTCCCTGATCCTTCTCAGTCATCGGAAATCTATGTTCTTCCAAAAAAAATTGACGTGAGCTTTGTTCATCCTTTTGCCAACATGCAGGACATCTAGCATCAAGGTCCACGTGTCATGCAAGAAAATGGAGATAAGCGGTGCATAAGTGAGTCCTGCACTTCGATGGCACCTAGTACTATGCAATATTTTTCTCCTCGATGGCACGTGAAGAGTGCACGTACTCAACGATGGAGCACGATATGATAGCCATGGACATGGTCGACCCTTTTTGGAGAGATTACTAAATAACTTTGATGTGTCCCGTCAACTTGCAGAACGAGGAAAAGCTTGCTTACTACGCCTTCTCCCTCGCCAACGTGTGCGCGGTGGCTCGCGGCACCAGGAGAAACTTCTGCTTACAAGCGGTGGAGATGTAGCAGTTCATCTGGTGTCAGATTGCCAGAAGTACTACTGCAGTACCATCATTATTGTTCGACTTTCGGAAGAGGAGAAGAGCCAAGCGCAAGGTCACCTACTAAGAGCATGGTTAATAATACATCCAACAATCGGCTATAAGGGATTGCCATGTCATCTATAACCAACCTTGTAGCCGACATGTACAATAGTAAGTTTTATATGTGTATATTAGTAGTTGGCCCACCTTAAAACCTCACAAAGTGTCCTGGGTCTCGTGCAAGAGCCGACTACTAACCAAGAACACGCTTCTCTTCTCTTTCCCCTTCTCTCTTCTCCAACTAAGCAAAGATATAATATTCTAGTCCTTATAGCCTGCTTATGTCACCTTATTGTACTTGCTCTAACCTAGTACAGTAGTATACTATAGCCAAAGTTGGTCCACCCTTTTAGAGCATGGTTAATTAATATAGGTGGCTCTTGCAGCGGCACATCATTTAGAGCAAGTACTCTCTCCGTAGGAACTTAAAACGCAGGAATAGGAAAAATAAAGGATTGGAGTGGCATGTCTACTTGAATCCCATAGCATTAACATAGTGTTCCCATTAAACAAACAGAGTGTTTGACATAGGGAAAACAAAGGAAGTGAAAAAAAAGTTGGAGTGGATGCTAGATTGCCAATTAAAACATGATTATATAGGGGGAAAATCATATAACATTCTATCCTATGAATCAAACGACCAATGTAGGAAAATTATGAGGGGGTCTCTCCAATAGTGGCTCTCACCTAGCATCACGGTGGTCGAACTTGGAGTCATTCAACTCGTACACGTGGCATCTCAGATCTGAACACAAGGTGACGTACACCGTCAAGGATAATGTTGTCCTCAAAGCCGGACGTACACGGTCAAGGGGGTAAGGACAGATACGACCTCTCACTGCCCCGCCATTTGAAGTGGCACGCCAGCCGAGGGCGCCGCCCACTTCACTCCCAGCTGTACCCGCCTCCTCGCTGCATTCAAAAACCTACATTTACTAGCAAGATGATGTCGGATGTTGGGTTCCGGTAGACCCTTAAGGTTCAAACCCTAGGGTGCACACGAAGATCTTCCCCCTAGCGCTCCACGTCCAATCGACTCATGAGAATCAAAGCTAAAACGATGAACAACACGAGGGACACAAGATTTATACTAGTTCAGGCCACCGTTGTGGTGCAATACCCTACTCCAGTATGTGGTGTGGTGGATTTCCTCAGGGGCTGATGATGAACAGTACAAAGGAAGAACAGCCTCGCGAGAGGTGTTCTTGGGCTGGTGCGATGAACTTCTTGGGTGAGTTTGATCGCCTCTCGGTCTAATGAGCACTCGATGATCCCTCCCTTTCCTCTGTGGTGGCTAGTCCTATTTATAGAGGCCCTGGTCCTCTTCCCAAATATTGAGCGGGAAGGGCGCCAACAACGGCCATTTTGAAGGGGAACATCTTGTACAAGTTATCCTGGCTAAAGTTGGTCTTCGGCTGCCAAAGGCACTGGTGATGATGTCGTGTTGGGCTCCACGGTGACCTCCATCCTGCCGCTCTGCTGGTCTTGGTCTCATTGCACTGGAATGGCAATCTTTGCCTGATGCCTCAGTACTCCACGCATGTCCTTGCCCCCTTTGCACCAAAGAGGAAACAAGGACACTGCGCAGGCCGGCGCTCGCCTGGTCTCGATCGTCACGGCTTACGTCACGAGCACCTCGCGAGGTACCCTGCCTTGATCTCTCTGCCTCCTTGCGTGCCTGCCTGGCGAGGCCGTTCCTGAGGAAGTCCTGTGTCGTCCGCCTCAAGAAGGCTTGGCCTCGCGAGGGTCCGGGTCTTTGCTAATGAAGATGGGCGTCTTGGGCCACCACTCGAAACCACGCCGCAGCGCGGGCGAGCAAGTCTAGGGACACCCGTTCCCGGAACACCGATAGTAGCCCCCGGGCCCAAGGCACGCTCGGACTTGGCTTAGCGGAGAAGCGAAGGGGCAAGTGCGGAGCATCGCGGGCCCCATCAGCCTGCGGCCTTGGGCGTGGCGTGGCGGTTGATTGGACGTGGGCGCCTCTGCTTCCCCACGCTGCCTCGGCAACTGCTCGACTTGACAAGTCCCTGCATGCAGAAACGGGTCATGATTACCTGAGATCTTGGAGGCCGACGGTTGGCCTCCTCTAGACTATAAGTACGGACGGGCGAGAGCCCCCGCAGTCCATCTCTTCCTGCTTCTCTCCTTCTTCTTCTTCCTCGCCCTTGCTTCACCCTATGCCAATGGCACCGATCTGCCGGTTTCCAGCGGAAGAGAAGGGAAAGGCCCCCCGAGAGGGTCCCGACCCGCTTCCGCCGAAGAAGCAGCCTGTCCCCGGCCGCTGCGATGTGGTCGCATGGAAGGAGATGTCGCGGCCCTAGTACAAGCGGCCACCACCAGGGTTTCCGCTGCCCTTGTACGCCCGAATCGAGGGCCCTAGAGAAGAAGACGCTGAGCGACACCGACGATGCCGTCGGCGATGCCGGCGAGTCACGGCGGTGCGTGTCGTCACTCCTGGAGTCCTCGCTGAGGGCTCTTCTCGCGAGCTTGTGCTCCATGCCTCTATGCCTCCACGCTCTTGGATTCGCCTTCCTCCCTCCTTCGCCTTCGAGATGCCGCCGAGTGGGTCTCTGGAGCTCACAGCTCTGACATCTTGTGCAGCACCCTTGCGACCGGAGCGGAGGTCGCGGTCGTCGCTCCGGGCAAGGTCTACATGACCCGGGGCTGGGGCGAGATCGCCCGGATCTGCTGGACAGGGGTTGCCCTCGCGATTCATCTTGAATACGATGGCGCCACCTTCATGTTCTTCAAGGTCTTCGATGCGGAAGGGCGCCGACTAGAGTGTTGCCCCAAAGAAAGCGGCCAGGGCATCGACGTGGCGAGGGCCAGGCCTGCCAATCGCTTCCCCAGCAGCTCCTCAGGAAGCAGTGGAGGAGTCGAAGGGTCCAGCGATTCTCCCGACCTTCACGTGACTCCGAAGAAGAGCGACGACAGCTACGAGCCCCCGAGCTCGCATCGCGCTCGGAGCAGGGCAGCTGCATCTGGCCGCCGACGCAGCTGATCTGGATGGGGTTGGCGCCGGCGCCTGGCGGCCCACTATTGATGATGGCGTCTCTTGCGGAGGCATGCGTAGTTAGCGTTCCCTAGGATTAGCACCTTTTGTTCCCTGCGAGGAATCGAAGAAACACCCCACGGGGGTATGTAAGGCGCCTGCCATGCCTTTTGTGAATATTATCCTTATTATGAATCGATGTGAGATGCTTGCCCTGTCTCGGCTCGGCTCCCCCTTTCTATCCTCGCGAGGGCTTGGTGCTCTACGCTGACAGGTCCCGGTCCCCAGGCAGGCTTCAGCCGTCGCTGGTATGCCAGGTCGCGATGCCGTGGTCAAGGCCAGGAGGTGAGCGGCCCAAGGTCCAGTAAGAGCCCCTGGGTCGCGATGCTCAGGAGGTCCCTTTAGCGCTCAAGCAGCCTCCGCTGGGCAAGAAAGGAAGGCAACATTGTCGTGATAGAGCCGCACTAGGCGTGGGTTTAGCGTCGCGTTGATTTAGCTTCTGCAGGGGCGTGACTTATCTCGTGAACTTGGAGTCGTTCTTCGGCGAGGTGCCTGGCCCGCGCGCCGGCAGTTGGGGTGTCGCTGGGTTGGGTCCTCGTGAGCTTCTCCCCTCTTCCCCACACTCTCCTTCATGCTCTACGTCCTCAGGTCCCGGCCCTCGAGCGAGCTCAGCCACCGCTGGTATGACAGGTCGTGATGCCATGGGTCAAGGCCAGGGGGTGAGGGCTGGAGAGCCAGTAAGAGCCCATGAGTCGTGATGCTCAGGCGCCCCCATTTTAACGCGTGAGCGGATCATACAGGAGAGAGAGAGAGAGAGAGAGAGGAAGCTCACGACGCCCCCCACGCTATTCCTTAGGCGGATCTTGTACACCAACACGAGGAAAACAAGGACTGCCATTACGGTTGCCAGCCAGCCATTGGTTGCTCTGAGGGAGTGATTGAGGCACTGAGGGCCTGGTAAGGTAGCGCTATGCGGGGCTGCCGCGGCCAGAGCTCGAACACTCAAATTTGTCGGTGTTGCAGGGACAGACCCATGCGCAAGAGCCGTTCCAGAGCGAGCGGCTCCAAAGGTAGGTGTCAGTCGATCAGGCGATTATCTCAAGCAGGTTAAGCATGAAGAAGCAAATCAACTTAGATAGATGCGGAGAAAGGCACACGTCGCTGGGTCAGGCCCAAGCGACTTGGGGATGATGCAGCCCGAGGGGCGCCCCCAATCAAGGTAAGCTGAAGACAAAAGCAAAACGGATACATGCCGCGGGACAAACCCACGCGACCTGGGAATGATGCAGCCCTGAGGGCGCTCCCAGCTGAAAGAAACTTGAAAGAAGTCACCTGTTATCCTTGTAGAGCGAATGTCGGAGTAGCTGACGGTGCGAGGTGAAGAAGCCAATCCTCACCAGCCCTCGGGGCTCCGATTCTCGGGAGGCTCAGGAGGTCCGGGCGGCTCGGAGAGGTCCATCTCCATTTCCTCCAGGAGCACGATGCTTGGCCACCTGAGCTTCCAGAATGCTCCTCATCAGGCGCCGGTGGGCAGCAGCTGCGTTCGGCAGGCCGAAGGGCATGCGGACATAGCTGTGTGGTGGACCCATGCAACGCCCCATGCGCGAAGGCCAGAAGCACTCCTGAGATGCGACTCGATTGAGCCCTGGGTAGTCGATGCAGACGCGCAGCCCGCCATCCTCGCCTGGATGGGGAGCTACGCTGGGCAGGCGGCGGTTGGTGTGCATGACTCTCGATTCCTGCAACTCCTAAACGACCTTGGTGATGAACTCCTGAGGGTTGGGCCCTCCTTGCCTCACGCCTTCCTGAGGGAAACGTGCCATGACGCACGCCTCCAAGTGGTGCCCGAGCGCCTCCCTCGTGACCTTGGCAAAGTCAGTGGCTCCCCAGGAGAGAGCCCCCGAGCCTTGCCCGAGGAGGGCGCCGGGCGCGCCTTCCTATGCGACGGAGGGTGGCGCCCTTTGGATGGGCGCATGTCCGGATGTGGCACCTCCGGAGGAGCCTCCCTCCTGAGGCCCTAAACCAGGTGATGTTTTCTTCTTCTTGGGAGCTCCTTCAGGAAGGTTTCTATTCTTGCTGTCTGGGTCCTCGATTGACGTGGCTTGGAAGGCGCGCTCGAGAGAGCACAGCGCATCCTTCTCTGCACAGGGGACCGTGATGATTCCGCCACTTCCTGGCATCTTGAGGACGTTGTAGCCATGGTGAGTCACTGCCATGAACTTGGCCAGGGCGGGATACCTGAGGATGGCATTGTATGGCAGGTGAATGTGAGCGACGTCGAAGTCAATGAGCTCGGTGCGGTAGTTCTTGCGCTGTCCAAAAGTGATAGGGAGGCGGACCTACCCTATCGGGACAGTGGAACCATTAGTGACTCCTGAGAAGGGCTTGGTTGGTTGAAGCTGATCGTATGGCACTTGAAAATTATTGAACGTCTCGACAGACAGGACGTTGAGTCCTGCTCCACAGTCGATGAGGGTCCTGGTAACTTGCACATTGCTGATGACTGGGGAGCAGACCATCGGGAGGACACCGGCCGTTGCCGCGCACTTGAGCTGATCTGCTGAGCTGAACGTGATGGCGCACGCGGACCACCTGAGAGGGCGCGTGGCCTCAAGCTTGGGGAGGAATGCATTCACTTCGCGAGCAACTGCTTGAAGATGCGCTGAGAGGCTGGGGCCTGAGCACCGCCCAAGATGCAAGCGATCGCATGCGGCTCCTAGAAGCCCCCAGCCCCCTCGTCCTAATGATGGACTTCATTCCTTCTTGGTGGTGGTGGCAGAGGAGGAAGTCCTGCGTTGCCTTGCGGGCGATCCTCACAAGGCTAATCCCTCCAAGCCCCCTCGCGAGGCTGGTCCTGCCAGAGGTCCTCGCGAGGCTGGTCATGCCACCCTTGACGAGGGCCACGGTCGTCCCATCGTCCTCCACCTCTTGCTCCGCCTCGGCCGTAGCCCCGATCGTGGCGCTCGGGGCGTCAATCGACACGGCCTTCTCGCACGGCCCTGAGCTCTTGGCATTCGTCGGTGTTGTGGGTATGGAGATCGTGGTACACACAGTACCGGCTGCCCTTGGACGACTCCGGCTGGTCCCTGCCGCGCTTCATGTCCGGCTCTGCTGCGAGCACAGCTGCTCCCTTGCGCTTCACATCTTTGGCCTTGGCTTTCTTCTCTTCTGGGTCTGCTGCTGGGAACTCGAGAAGGTAGAGGCGTCCCTCCTCAGCCCTTGCGCACTTGGTCGCCAGGTTGAACGGATCCAGAGACGTACACAGATCTTCGTGGATCGCCAGCTACTCCTTCATCTTGACGTCGCGGACGCCATCAGAGAACGCCGAGAAGATGGCCTCCTCGGTCACCCTGGGGATCTTGAGGCGAGCGATGTTGAAGCGCTGGATGTACTTCTGCAAGGTCTCTCCGGGCTGCTGCTTGATGCGGCGCCTGTCAACCACGGTCGGCGGACGGTCGCGAGTGCAGTGGAAGTTGGCGATGAAGCGAGTGCGCATCTCGTCCCAGGAGGAGATCGTGCCAGGAGGCAGGTTCAGGAGCCAGGTGCGGACGTCGTCCTTGAGTGCCATGGGAAACCAGTTCGCCATGACCTTTTCGTCCCCGTTGGCGGCTTCGATGCCCAGCTCGTAGAGCTGTAGGAACTCCGCGGGGTCGGCAGTGCCATCGTAGCAAGGGGGCAGGTCAGGTTTGAACTTGCCTAGCCAGGGGACACTGCATAGCTCGATGGTGAAGGCACGGCAGCCTGCGGTGGCCACCGGAGCTCTCTGCTGATGCGGGGCTTGCTCCAGGGGATTCCTGCGCGCCACTGCCTGTAGCAGCGCGGGGTCTTGACGTGCTGGCGCAGGGATGCGGTCGTGGCGCACCGGTGCTGGGAGCACGCGAGCACCTTCTTGGGGACGAGGGATTTCTTGGCAGCTCCTTTCTTGTCACGCGGGCGCCGGACGCGGTGGATCTCATCCTGGGGCCGCGCGCCTTGGAGCCAGGGCGCCTTCTTGGGGAGGAGGTGGTGGAGGCACCTACTGATCTACGCCTCCTGCGCAGGACGGAGGGCGAGGCAGCGAGAGGGATGGCGCAGGGGAGCATCCTGCGGCGCTGACGAGCTCGGTGATGCGAGCGAGCCACTCCTCATAGAGGTCATCGACGGGACGGTAGTGCAGGAGCTCACGTGCCAGGAGCAACACGGCGTGCGCGTCCGAGGGGGTGCGACGGGCGTGGGACGACGAACCGGCTAGAGTCAGTGATGGGGTGGCGGTGCGGCCTTCCCTCCGCACCGAAGGATGCAGCAACGAGGCATGCTGCTCGTTCCCCGCCGGGCCGGTGGCGGCGTTGGCGACAGGCAACGGGGAACAACAGGGAAACCCACCGACGGGAGCAGTCTGGGCGACGCGTGCGACGAGAGCAACCCGACGCTCGGCTCGAGCCCGGCGAGCGTCTGCCATGGACACGACGGAAGATCGAGCGTGAAACAGCATAAGAAAGATTCCAGCGCACCCCTACCTGGCGCGCCAAATGTCGGATGTTGGGTTCCGGCAGACCCTTAAGGTTCGAACTCTGGGGTGCGCACGAAGATCTTCCCCCTACCGCTCCACGTCCGATCGCCTCACGAGAATCAAAGCTAAAACGATGAACAACACGAGGGACACAAGATTTATACTGGTTCGGGGCACCGTTGTGGTGTAATACCCTACACCAGTGTGTGGTGTGGTGGACTGCCTCAGGGGCTGATGATGAACAGTACAAAGGAAGAACAGCCTCGCGAGAGGTGTTCTTGGGATGATGCGATGAACTGCTCGGGTGAGTTCGATCGCCTCTCGGTTTAATGAGCACTCGATGATCCCTCCCTTTCCTCTGTGGTGGCTAGTCCTATTTATAGAGACCCTGGTCCTCTTCCCAAAAATTGAGCGGAAGGGCGCCAACAACGGCCATTTTGAAGGGTAACATCTAGTACAAGTTATCCTGACTAAAGTTGGTCTTCGGCTGCCAAAGGCACCGGTGATGACGCCGTCTTGGGCTCCACGGTGACCTCCATCCTGCCGCTCTGCTAGTCTTGGTCTCGTTGCACTGGAGTGGCAACCTTTGCCTGATGCCTCGGTACTCCACGCCTGTGCTTGCCCCCTTTGCACCAAAGAGGAAACAAGGACCTTTGAGGCCAGGCCACTTTGGTCTCAATTGTCACGGCTTACGTCACGAGTACCTCGCGAGGTACCCTGCCTTGATCTCTCCGCCTCCTCGCGAGCCTGCCTGGCGAGGCCGTTCCTGAGGAAGTCTTATGTCGTCCGCCCCGCAAGGCTTGGCCCCTCGCGAGGGTCTTGGGTCTTGCGCTAATAAAGATGGGCCGTACTGGGCCACCACTCGAGCCACGCCGCAGGCCGCGGGCAGGAAAGTCTGGGGACCCCCGTTCCCAGAACACCGACAGATGCCCATGCATTGCATGAAACATCAAGATGCATTTGTATGAGTAGTTTATCTAGTGGGAGAAAAGGATGAATGAGGGAAGGCCTTATTTGCAAATGTGGAGAGGGGTGTGGGTATCTTTTTGCAAATTTGCCATTGTTTCCTTCCTATCTGTCAAATATAAATCGGACGGCCTATATTGCAGGATGGCACTGAAAGTGCAACTAATACCTGGGTGGTTTTGGTAATTCTTAACAACATATAGTTCATTGAACTAATGCTCTTTCAAGATGATCATTTCAGAAAGTTCAATGATTGGCATGGCATGGACAAGAGATGTGGACCCCTCAAAATGCTAAGGACACATATTGGCAACAAGCTCAAGACTCTACATTTTTCATTTAAGTGATCCAAGATCACATTGAGTCAATAGGAAAGCCAATACTATTAAAAGGGGATGAGGTGTTGCTTAATGCTTTACTTGCTCAAAATGCTTAGTGCTATGCTCCAAAACCCTCAACCACTTTCTCATTTCCACATATGTCCTAAACCTAAAAGCCAAACTCGGCCCCGCCAATTTGATCTATCCGGCGCCACCGAGTTTCATTTGGCATAGCCACTGCCACAAACCCTAGTCACTTCAGTTTTACCGATAGGGATCTCGGTCTCACCAAGATGGGATTGCAAACTCACTAGTTCCTTTTTGTAACATTTTGGTCTCACTAAAATGAGCAAATCGGTCCCACCGAGTATGCAATGCAAACTCCCTGTTTCCTTTTCGTAACACTTCGGTCTTACCGAAGTGAGTGAATCGGTCCCACCGAGTTTACCTGACCAACTCTCTATGTGCCTATTGCTGAAATCGGTCCCTCCGGGTTCATGTGATTAGTCACACCGAGATTACGTTATGCCCTAACCCTAGCATATCGGTCCCACCGAGTTGACTGTGTCAGTCCCACCGAAAAGCCTAACATTCATATTTTGACCTGAATCGGTCTGACCGAGTTTTACCATTCGGTGTCACTGATGACCCGCAAGTATACGTGATAGTTGTAGCCTCTTTCGATAAGTAAGAGTGTCGAACCCAATGAGGAGCTAAAGGTAGAACAAATACTCTCTCAAGTCCTATCGGCCACTGATACGACTCTATGCACGCTTGACGTTCGCTTTAACTAGAACAAGTATGAAACTAGAAGTACTTTGTAGGTGTTGTTGGATAGGTTTGCAAGATAATAAAGAGCACGTAAATAAAAAGTAGGGGCTGTTTAGGTAAAGAAGCAATAAATTAAATATAACGAGTGTGGAAAAGTTGTGATAGGAGTTGTGGAATTGTCCCTAAGCAATTGACTACATTACTAGACCGATAGCAAGTTTTATGTGGGAGAGGCCACTGCTAGCATGTCATCCCTGACTTGGAATTCTATGCACTTATGATTGGAACTATTAGCAAGCAGCCGCAACTACTAATGTTCATTAAGGTAAAACCCAACCATAGCATTAAGATATATTGGTCCCCCTTTCAATCCCGTATGCATCAATTTCTATGCTAGGTTGAAGCTTCTGTCACTCTAGCCCTCGAATACATAGTCCTATCAACATACAACTAACCCTATGGCGTGATCCACGCGCGCACTCATATGATGGGTACCAAAGGACAGCAACATAACCACAAGCAAATTAAATCAATCATAGCAATTCATCAACCACTAATAGGACAACGAAAATCTACTCAGACATCATAGGATGGCAACACATCATTGGATAATAATATGAAGCATAAAGCACCATGTTCAAGTAGAGGGTACAGCGGGTTGCGGGAGAGTGGGCCGATGTAGATAGAGGGTGGAAGGTGATGGAGATGTTGGTGAAGATGGCGGAGGTGTTGGTGAAGATCGCGGTGATGATGATGGCCCCCGGAGGCGTTCCGGCGCCACCGGAAGCAAGGGGGAGAGGGCCCCCGTTCTTATTCTTCTTCCTTGACCTCCTCTCTAAATGGGAGAAGGGTTTCCCCTCTGTTCCTTGCCTCCCATGGCTTGGAAGGGGCGATAGCCCCTCCGAGATTGGATATATCTCTCTGTCTCTCGCTGTTTCTGCGTTCTCATATTCTGCCCCTTCACCGTTTCTTTTATATCCGGAGATCCGTAACTCCGATTGGGGTGAATCTTTCGCCCAGATCTTTCTCATAAAATTAGCTTTCTTGCGGCAAAATAAGAGAGTCAACCGCCTTACGGGGGCCCCAGGAGAGTCCAGGGCGCGCCTGCCTCCCTGGGGCGCGCCCCCCTATCTCCTGGCCCCCTCACGCACCGTCTCGCGTTGATTTTACTTCCCCAAAATCATAAATATTCCAAAATAATTCTCCGTTCGTTTTTATCCCGTTTGGACTCCGTTTGATATGGGTTTTCTGCGAAACATAAAACATGCAACAAACAGGAACTGGCACTGGGCACTGGATCAATATGTTAGTCCCAAAAATAGTATAAAAAGTTGCCAAAAGTACATGAAAGTTGAAGAATATTGGCATGGAACAATCAAAAATTACAGATACGATGGAGACGTATCACTCACCGAGTTTGGGAATCTGTGTGTAACGGCTAGATTTTGTGTGGAGGCTATATATACCCCTCCACCCATTCTTCATTCGAGGAGAGAGCCATCAGAACGTGCCTACACTTCCAGCATTCATTTTCTGAGAGAGAACCACCTACTCATGTGTTGAGACCAAGATATTCCATTTCAACCACAAGAATCTTGATGTCTAGCCTTCCCCAAGTTGCTTTCCACTCAAAACATCTTTCCACCATAGCCAAAATCTATGAGAGAGAGTTGAGTGTTGGGGAGACTATCATTTGAAGCACAAGAGCAAGGAGTTCATCATCAACACACCATCTATTACCTTTTGGAGAGTGTTGTCTCCTAAATTGGTTAGGTGTCACTTGGGAGCCTCCACAAGATTGTGGAGTTGAACCAAGGAGTTTGTAAGGGCAAGGAGATCGCCTACTTCATGAAGATCTACCCTAGTGAGGCAAGTCCTTCGTGGGTGATGGACATGGTGGGGTAGACAAGGTTGCTTCTTCATGGACCCTTCGTGGGTGGAGCCCTCCATCAACTCGCGCAACTGTTACCCTTCGTGGGTTGAAGTCTCCATCAACGTGGATGTAAGATAGCACCACCTATCGGAACCACGCCAAAAATCTCCGTGTCAACATTGCGTTTTCTCCCTCCAAACTCCTCCCATTTACTTTCTTGCAAGTTACATGCTTTACTTTCCGCTGCTCATATACTCTTTGCATGCTTACTTGAATTGTATTAAGATTACTTGACTTGTACTAAGTTGCTAAAATCTGCCAAGAATTAAAATTGGGAAATGTAAAGTTTTATTTGGTCAAGTAGTCTAATCACCCCCCTCTAGACATACTTTCGATCCTACAAGTGGTATCAGAGCTTTGGTCTCCATTTGCCTAGATTTCCATAGCTTTGGTGATTATAGCCTTGGTTTCACAACCTACGAGAGTATGGCGTCTAGCGAGGGAAATTACCATCGTATAGGTCCTTACTTTGATGGTACTAATTTTGCTAGTTGGAAACATAAAATGAAAATGCATATTCTTGGACATTACCCCGCCGTTTGGGCTATTGTGTGTATTGGTTTGCAAGGTGAATTCTTTGATGGGAGAGAACCGAATCATGAAGCTACCGTGGAAGAATTGAAGATGTTGCAATACAATGCTCAAGCTTGTGATATCATCTTCAACTGATTGTGCCCCGAAGAATTCAACAAAATCAGTCGTCTTGAGAATGCAAAGGAAATTTGGGATACTTTATTGATATGCACGAAGGTACCGACTCCGTCAAGGAATCAAAGTTGGATGTGCTTCAAAGTCAACTTGACAAGTTCAAAATGAAGGATGGTGCAGGTGTCACTGAAATGTACTCTAGGCTTTCTCTCATCACAAATGAGATTGCCGGCTTAGGAAGTGAAGAGATGACCGACAAATTCATCATCAAAAAGATCTTCAGAGCCTTGGATGGAAAATATGATACCGTGTGCACTTTGATTACAAAGATCTCAAGCCAACCGAAGTCATTGGAAGAATTGTTGCTCATGAGATGTCACTCAAGGATAAAGAAGATCTTCACAACAAGTCTAGTGGTGTTTATAAAGCCATATGTGATGCTCCTACATCATCAAATGAGAAACAGGCCTTCAATGAAGAACTGGGCTTAATGGTGAAGAACTTCAACAAATTCTACAAGAGTAGAAGCAAGGAAATAAGTTCCAAGTCAAGGTCCTACAATGACAAAAGATCTTATAGTCGTGAGCGAAATTGCTACAATTGTGGAAGACCCGGACACTACTCCAATGAGTGTACGACTCCCTACAAAAGAAGCGAAGGCTCACCTAAAAGGATAAGCAAAAGGTAAGAATCGCCTCCAAGAGAGAGAAGGAGTAGAGATGATTGCTATGAACGAATAACCTCTTGAAGAAGCAAGGATTCGGAAAGGAAGGATAAATCATCAAGGAGCTACACAAAATGAAGACATCAAGCTCATGTTGGTGAATGGGTATCCGGCTCCGACTCCGACCACCACTCCGAGAGAAGTTATCACTCCGACTCCGAATATACTCAAGATGAAGGTGTTGCCGGTATAGCACTTGTGTCAACCAACTCCTATGCCATATTTGATTCACCAAATGAAGGGATTGGGAGATGCTTCATGGCTAAAGTCCCCAAGGTAACACACCCCGAGTGTGTTGATTTCAGTAGTGATGAAGATGACTTGCTAGGTGATGATGATTTACTTATTTACAATTATAGTGATGAATACTATGATAAGAATGCTATTAATCATGCTAATAAAGATGAAACGAATGACAATGATAAGAAGGAGATTGAGCATCTAACTAAATAACTAAACACTCTTAAGTTAGCTCATGAAACTACTTTAGAAGATCATCAAGAACTTTTAAAAACTCATGAGAAGTTACGCTTCGAAAAGCTCAATCTTGAGCAAGAACATGGGTTCTTAAAATCCATCAATGATGATCTTTGGAAGAAAATTTCTTCTTACATTGACAAGCATTTACTCTTGTCTACTTACATGCCACAAGTAAAATCTAGCAACAAGAACAAGAAAGATCCCTCTTCTAGTAGTAACAATAATCGTGTTAAATCCAATAATGTTGCTTCTAGTAGTTCTCTTGATTCCACAAATGATTCTCTTAGCCAAGTTACACTTGAGCAAGAAAATAGCTTATTGAAGGGAATTATAGAAAAAGGTGTTTACAAGAGCCTTGCCGGAAGTAAGAAATTTGAGGAAATTGTACGCAAGCAAGGAAGGCACCGGAAGAATCAAGGTGTTGGTTTTGAACGAAAGTTCAATGCCAATGGAGTTGAGTGGGAAGAAGATTAATACCTCAAGACGAAGTTTGTTCCTCAACAAGAGAAGTATGATCCTACTTACTTCAAGGGAACACAAGCTCAAGATGACCTTCTGTAGGACCTTGAAGTGTGTCTAGAGGGGGGGTGATTAGACTACTTGACCAATAAAAACTTAACCTTTTCCCAATTTTAGAATTTGGTAGATTTTAGCTATTTTAGGACAAGTCAAGAAATCATCACACAATTCAAGCAAGCATGCAAAGAGTATATAGGCAGCGGAAATTAAAGCATGCAACTTGCAAGAATATAAGGGGAAGGGTTTGGAGGATTCAAACGCAATTGGAGACACGGATGTTTTTGTCGTGGTTCCGATTGGTGGTGCTATCGTACATCCACGTTGATGGAGACTTCAACCCACGAAGCGTAACGGCTGCCATGAGTCCACGGAGGGCTCCACCCACGAAGGGTCCACGAAGAAGCAACCTTGTCTATCCCACCATGGTCGTCGCCCACGAAGGACTTGCCTCACTAGCGGTAGATCTTCATGAAGTAGGCGATCTCCTTGCCCTTACAAACTCCTTGGTTCAACTCCACAATCTTGCGGGAGGCTCCCAAGTGACACCTAGCCAATCTAGGAGACACCACTCTCCAAGAAGTGACAAATGGTGTGTTGATGATGAACTCCTTGCTCTTGTGCTTCAAATGATAGTCTCCCCAACACTCAACTCTCTCTCATAGGATTTGGATCTGGTGGAAAGAGGGTTTGAGTGGAAAGCAACTTGGGAAGGCTAGAGATCAAGATTCATATGGTAGGAATGGAATATCTTGGCCTCAACACATGAGTAGGTAGTTCTCTCTCGAATCGGTAAGTTGGAAGTGTAGGTTCGTTCTGATGGCTCTCTCCACGAATGAAGAGGAGGTGGAGGGGTACATATAGCCTCCACACAAAATCTAACCGTTACACACAATTTACCAAACTCGGTGGGACCGAATCGTTAAACTCGGTCGGACCGATTTAGTAAACCTAGTGACTGTTAGTGATTTTCGGTGGGACTGACATGCATCTCGGTGAGACCGATTCGGGTAGGGTTAGGGCATAACGTAATCTCGGTAAGACCGACATACAAACTCGGTGAGACCGATTTGGTAATAAGCTTTCAGAGAGTTGGTCAGTAAACTTCGGTGGGACCGATTTGCTCTTTTCGGTGAGACAGAAATGTTACAAAAGGAAACAGAGAGTTTACATTGCAATCTCGGTGGGACCGATCGCTCACTTCGTTAGACTGAAACGTTACGAAGGGAAACAGAGAGATTGTAACCCCATTTCGTGAGACTGAGATCCCTATCGGTAAGACCGATTTGCTTAGGGTTTGTGGCAGTGGCTATGACTTTTGGAATCGGTGGCGCCGGATAGAAAGAATCGGTGTGACCGATTTTGGCTTTAGGTTCAGGTCATATGTGGATGTGGGAAAGTAGTTGAGGGTTTTGAAGCATATCACTAAGCACATGAAGCAAAAGGCTCATTAAGCAACACCTCATACCTTCTTGATAGTATTGGCTTTTCCTATAGACTCAATGTGATCTTGGATCACTAAAATGTAAAATGAAGAGTCTTGAGCTTTTGAGCTTGAGCCAATCCTTTGTCCTTAGTATTTTGTGGGATCCACTTTCATCATCCATGCCATGCCATTCATTGAGCTTTCCTGAAATAATAGTCTTGGAATAGCATTAGCTCAATGAGCTATATGTTGTTATGAATTACCAAAACCACCTAGGGATAGTTGCACTTTCAATCTCCCCTTTTTGGTAGTTGATGACAACATATAGATCAAAGCTTCGACAAATGATAATAAAATTAAATAACATCATCGCTTTGAGAAGTATGTGATAAGCAAGAGCTCCCCCTAAATTTGTGCATAGTTTTAGATTTGCTTTGGACTGCAAATGCACAATGAATTAGGCTCATGGGTTACTCTTCCATGTCACATACATCTTGGTGGAGCGCTCAAGATAATAAACAATGAATACATGCACTCATCACCAAGCATAGTGAGTGATCACATAAGATAGATAGGATAATATCAAGCATGCATAAGTGTAGATTATGATAAAACACATGATCATCAATGTCTCACAAGCATAGTATCTCAACCAATCAAACAAAGATTGAAAAACCATCAACTAAAGCAAGAGAGAACAAAAGCAACACTCTCTCTCTCGAAGCCTATGATCTATACATTTTTATCCCCCTTTGGCAACAAGTTACCAAAAAGTTCATAGAAAATGCATAGTGCTAGATCGACTCCCAGGCTTGATCTTCTGGTGGTGGAGTCCGGATAACGCCGAGGACGAAAGCTTCAGTTGAAGTAGATGGAGCTGGAGCTGATGTAGATGCTGGAGCTAGTGGCACTGAGGCTGTAGCCGGTGCGTATGAAGTTGCTCTTGTGTCGAACTGGCAGCTGCATCGACCTCTGGCTCTGGGCACTCGGCAAATGCATCGCTTGTTGTTTTGCCCTTCCTCTCCTGCATGTCCTCTTGTATTTCCTCCACCGCAGATGAATCTCGCCATTTTCACATCTAAGTTATAGAACTTTTGTTCTATGATTCTCTCCAAGCTCTCCTGATTTTGAGTGAGGGTGGCCAATCCCTTCTCAATCCTCAGGGTTGATGCTATTAAGTATCCGAGCTGCTCCTGCTTGTTCTTCAAGAAATACGCAGATGCCTCCTCTTGAGTTGGCATCTTGGCAGCCTTCTCCCTCTTTTCCTTCTCCTTCTTCTCCTGAGCTTGAACTGATTGTGGATCATCTTCATTCATGACAACCTCATTGTCCTCAAAGTCTGGATGAAGTGGAAAGTGTTCCTTATCCAACTGATATTTTCCTGTGCCCATCTTTGAGTTTATCAATTCTTGTATCTTAGGTGCATATCCACAGCTCCTCTTCTGATCTGCTTCAGTCCTCTTGATTGTTTCAATGATCAGGCTCATGACTTTGAACTTTTGTGGCACATCAAACACATGCAACATGTTGATGGCATGCCCTCTGATCATGTTATGGTCACCAGACTTGGGCAACAAAGTGTGCCTCATAATCCAATTTATGGTTGGCAACCCTGATAGCAGAAAGTGAGCTGATCCAAACTTGTGAGTTCCTAATGCCTTGTCTGGAATTTCCTTGTACATGTGAGCCATTGATTCGTGACCCATCTTCTTCTTTGCATAAATGTCTAGGTCATCCTCATTTTCCTCTGGGGCATTGATCAGACTTTGCCCATTCTTCAATAGTTGATTGGTACCTTGTACCTTCAGACATCCAAACAATTCTTCCATCTGGGTAAAAATGTGTTGTGGAGTAGAACTGCATGATAAGTTCATCATTCCAATTTGTGAGCTTTTGCCCAACAAAATCTGCAACTCCACAACCAACAAAGCTATCTTGCACTCCAGGATAGTGCTCTTCATTCTCCTTGATGAAATTCCATTCAACCCACCTCATGTAACAAACTATGGGCTTCTTGTCCAACAGAATTGTCTCATAAAAGTCCTGTTGTTCCTTTGTATGGAACCTGTAATCAACAGCAGTTCTTCTTCTTGAAGCATATGGATCTTCCATTCTCCACAGTCTCAGCCTACGAATCCTTCCCGATTCTCATGTCCTCACCACAGGATGGGCATCATTGTGGTCTGGTATCTTGGGCTTGAGCTTCCTCAAAACTTGTCCTTCTTCATCTTCCTCATCAGCATCCTCAGGCACTGGGGCCTTGTTCTTCTCAGCAGCTGGAATACTCCTGGTATTCCTCATTGGTGCAAACTTGGCCTTGGGGCAGCTTTGGGTGCTTCCTTGGGCTTAGATGTGGCAGCCCCTGATCTAATAGCATCACCCATAAGCTTAGGTGCCTTTGGAGCTGGTGCAGCAAGCTCTTCCTCTTCCATCATGGAAGGCTTCCCAATAACTTCCGCCATGGTCATCTTGACCCTTTCCTTTCTTTTCTTCCCTTCTCGCAAGAAATTTGGTTCTTTGGGTTGGGTTTCCAAAGAAGCTTGTGTAGACACTCTGGCTTTGGACTTTGGTTGTCTTCCCGCAGGCCTTTTGGTCTTCATGCCTGGCTTTGCATTCTTTGCTGAGCCACATTCCTTCTTGAGCACCACTTTCTTGGAGATAGCCTCATCTTCCTCAGCTCTATAATCTTCATCCTCTGAGTCTGAAGTTCTTTTCCTCCTTTGCCTAGTTGCAGCCTTAGGAAAATTGCTAGGAGTACTTCTGCTCCCTTCATCTGAAGTTGAGGGACTAGTGCCCTCACTCAAGTCCATCTGCTCTTCTGACTGCTTTTGGCTGTCACTTTGATCAGACATTCCGCAAAAGTTGGTCTTGACCTGTGAAGAGTTGTAGATGAGATAGAAAAGATGAGCATCACAAAATGCAGAGGTTTTTGCAAAAAGAATGACTCAAAAGTTCAGTCTTAGTTTTCCACAGAAAGCATTTCGGATCCACCGATTTTCAAACTCGGTGATACCGAAGCAGTTTTGGAACCTAAACTGATGATCTCGTTTGGACCGAGTTTCAGTTCGGTGGTACCGAGACTACTAGGCTTTCACAGAATCCTCAAATCGGCTGCACTGATTAGTAATTCTCGGTCAGACCGAGAGTCACTAGTGCAATGGCATGAGCCAAATCGGTGAGACCGAGTTTTTCAACTCGGTGGGTGCGAGATGGTTTCGGCAGAAACCTAAACCTAAAAATTTGAATCACATCTAATCTATGAACTACTTTGGCTGGATAGATGAGTTTCAATCGTGGCAAGAATCAATATGAAAACAATGTGCCAGGAATCAGACGTGGATAGCACAAAGATTAAGTCCATACCCTAACTTGGCGGTGGACTTGCTACGGCAGCAATGGCGGAGACGAAATCCGTTGACGACGGCGAAGACCAGCGACAGGAGGCTGTTGGCGACGAGGAGACGATCCGGAGACCACGATGGCAGAGCGAGCTGTTGCGCGGGTGAAGGGTTTCGGAGAAATTTCCAAAATTTTGCCCGCGGCTATATATAGCTCGACCCTGTCGGTGTGACCGAGTGGAACAACTCGGTGGCACCGAGATGCATAACTGTGTTCACATAAAGAAATCGGTGAGACCGAAAGTTCAAATCGGTTGCACCGAGATTGAAAACTCAGATCAACTTGATGATCTCGGTAGGACCGAAATGGAAGGATCGGTCAGACCGAGAATTACTAAGAGGTTTTGGAAGTTTAAGTCTATGACGAATCGGGGACTCCGAGTGCTCCTCACACAGAGTGGTTCGAATCTAACTTGATCAAATTTTGTGATGTAGCATGAATAGAGTTTGAGACGAGAAAAGCATAGATAGCTAAAGAAGGTTCTTAGGCATTCTTGTCCATCCACTTGGCACAAAGAAAAGAATCCAATCAAACAAAACAACAAGTGGATGTCCTTGAATGAGTAAAATATGCACCAACATGCTCACACAATAAGATGGCAATTGAAATATGTGGCAAAGCATGCACAGCCAATTTTAGCAACTATCAAGCAATTGGCGATGACTAGGTCATCTATATATGAGTATTTTGACTTAGAAGTCAAATGAGAACATTTGATCATAGGTCATACTCATCATTTAAGCTCAAGTGGGGTTACCACTTTTACATAATGCATTAATGTGTTCACACCATTAGAGTTGCTTTGACTCAATTCTTAGAGTTAAGCTCCCCTGGATGTGAGATCCCCCTTAGAGGGATGAACTAACCTTGGGTTTTGTCGATGATTACTTCATGTAGGTGTTGAAGATGTAGATGCTCAATGTTGATGTAGATCATTTGGAGCAATCCTTTGGAGTGAGTTGCACTTTCAACTTGCCTACATGGGTTAGTCCCACAAGGAACAAACAAGAATATCCATAGACATAGAGTGATGCACACATAAGATGATGTCCATGAAAACATTAGGTTACCTTGTCCCTTGCCTTACTAACAGGAGGGTTTGTGAATCCTTGAACTAGTGCAAGATGTGGAAGTTGACTGCACTTGTTCTTGCCAAAATGATATGAGTGAAGAATGTTGGCGGAGTCACCCTCAAGAACTCTCTAGTTCTTCTTCTTCGGGATCCACATCATCTTGATGGGAATCCTTGGAGTTGTAGTTGTACTTCATGAAGTAGAACTTGACGTAGTCTTGGGAACCCACTCGAACGAGGCTTTAGGTGCTTCTTCAAATGCATCAATCTCTTCTTGAAGCTTGTCCTTGCCTTTGTTCTTGTGGTCCTGTGGTGGAAGATCATCTTGAGCTTGTGTCCCCTTGAAGGAAGTAGGATCATACTTCTCTTGTTGAGGAACAAACTTTGTCTTGGGGTATTGATCTTCTTCCCACTCAACTCCATTGGCGTTGAACTTTCGCTCAAAACCAACACCTTGATTCTTCCGGTGCCTTCCTTGCTTATGTAGAATTTCCTCAATTGCTTACTCCGGCAAGGCTCTTGTAAACACCTTTCTCTATAATTCCCTTCAATAAACTATTTTCTTGCTCAAGTGTAACTTGGCTAAGAGAATCATTAGTGGAATCAAGAGAACTACTAGAAGCAACAACATTGGATTTGACATTATTATTGTTACTACTAGAGGAAGTATCTTTCTTGTACTTGTTACTAGTCTTGACTTGAGGCATGTAAGTAGATAAGAGTAAACGCTTGGCAATGTAAGAAGAACTTTTCTTGCGGAGATCATCATTGATTGCCTTTAAGAACTCATGCTCTTGCTCAAGATTGAGCTTTTCAAAGCGTAACTTCTCATGAGCCCTTAAAAGTTCTTGATGATATTCGAAGATAGTGTCATGAGCCAACTTAAGAGTGTTTAGTTCTTTAGTTAGAAGCTCAATTTTCTCCTTATCATTGTCATTCGTTTGATTAGCATGATTAATTGACGTTTCATCATAGTATTCATCACTAGAGTTGTCAACAAGTAAATCATCATCACCTAGCAAGTCATCTTCATCAACATCAAAATCAATATACTGGGTGTGTTACCTTAGGACCTTTGGCCATGAAGCATCTAATTCCTTCATTTGGTGATTCAAATATGTCGTAGGAGTTGGTTGACACAAGTGCTAGACCGGCAACACCTTCATCTTGAGTATATTCGGAGTCGGAGTGATAGCTTCTCTCGGAGTGATGGTCGGAGTCGGAGCCGAAACCCATTCACCAACATGAGCTTGATGTCTTCGCTTTGTGTAGCTCCTTGATGACTTGTCCTTTCTTTACGAATCCTTGCTTCTCCGTGAGGGTCTTCGTTCATAACGATCATCTCTACTCCTCCTCTCTCTTGGTGGTGATTCTTCTCTTTTGCTCCTTCTTCTTAGAGAATCTTCTCTTCTTTTGTAGGGTGTCGTACACTCATTGGAGTAGTGTCCGGGTCTCCCACAATTGTAGCAATTGCGCTCTCGACTCGAAGATCTCGTCATTGTAAGACCTTGACTTGGAGCTTCTTTCTTTGCTTCTACTTTTGTAGAATTTGTTGAAGGTCTTCACCATTAAGCTCAATTCTTCATTGAAGGTTGGTTTCTCACTTGATGATGTGGGGGCTTCACTTGAGGCTTTGTAAGCACCACTTGACTTGTTGTGAAGTTCCTCCTTATCCTTGAGTGACATCTCATGAGCAACAATCCTTCCAATGACTTCCGTTGGCTTGAGATCTTTGTAGTTTGGCATCATTTGGATCAATGTGCACACCGTATCATACTTTCCATCCAATGCTCTTAGGATCTTCTTGATGATGAATTTGTCGGTCATCTCTTCACTCCCTAAGCCGGCAATCTCATTTGTGATAAGAGCAAGCCTAGAGTACATTTCAGCGACACCTTCACCATCCTTCATTTTGAACTTGTCAAGCTGACTTTGGAGCACATCCAACTTGGATTCCTTGACGGACTCGGTACCTTCATGCATATCAATCAAAGTATCCCAAATTTCCTTTGCATTCTCAAGACGGCTGATTTTGTTGAATTCTTCGGGCACAATCCGTTGAAGATGATGTCACATGCTTGAGCGTTGTATTGCAACATCTTCAATTCTTCCAAGATTAGCTTCACGGTTCGGTTCTCTCCCATCAAAGAATTCACCTTGCAAGCCAATACAAATAATTGCCCAAACGACGGGGTTATGTCCAAGAATATGCATTTTCATCTTATGCTTCCAACTAGCAAAATTTGTACCATCAAAGTAAGGACCTCTACGGTGATAATTTCCCTCGCTGGACGCCATACTCTCCTAGGTTGTCAAACCAAGGCTATGACCACCAAAAGATATGGAAATCAAAGCAAATGGAGACCAAAGCTCTGATACCACTTGTAGGACCTTGAAGTATATCTAGAGGGGGGTGATTAGACTACTTGACCAATAAAAACTTAACCTTTTCCCAATTTTAGAGTTTGGTAGATTTTAGCTATTTTAGGACAAGTCAAGCAATCATCACACAATTCAAGCAAGCATGCAAAGAGTATATAGGCAGCGGAAATTAAAGCATGCAACTTGCAAGAATATAAGGGGAAGGGTTTGGAGGATTCAAACGCAATTGGAGACACGGATGTTTTTGTCGTGGTTCCGATAGGTGGTGCTATCGTACATCCACGTTGATGGAGACTTCAACCCACGAAGGGTAACGGCTACGCGAGTCCACGGAGGGCTCCACCCACGAAGGGTACACGAAGAAGCAACATTGTCTATCCCACCATGGCCGTCGCCCACGAAGGACTTGCCTCACTAGCGGTAGATCTTCACGAAGTAGGCGATCTCCTTGCCCTTACAAACTCCTTGGTTCAACTCCACAATCTTGTCGGAGGCTCCCAAGTGACACCTAGCCAATCTAGGAGACACCACTCTCCAAAAAGTAACAAATGGAGTGTTGATGATGAACTCCTTGCTCTTGTGCTTCAAATGATAGTCTCCCCAACACTAAACTCTCTCACATAGGATTTGGATCTGGTGGAAAGAGGGTTTGAGTGGAAAGCAACTTGGGAAGGCTAGAGATCAAGATTCATATGGTGGGAATGGAATATCTTGGCCTCAACACATGAGTAGGTAGTTCTCTCTCAGAACTGGTAAGTTGGAAGTGTAGGTTCATTCTGATGGCTCTCTCCACGAATGAAGAGGAGGTGGAGGGGTATATATAGCCTCCACACAAAATCTAACCATTACACACAATTTACCAAACTCGATGGGACCGAATCGTTAAACTCGGTCTAACCGATTTAGTAAACCTAGTGACCATTAGTGATTTTCGGTGGGACTGACATGCATCTCGGTGAGACCGATTCGGTTAGGGTTAGGGCATAACGTAATCTCGGTAAGACCGATTACACAAACTCGATGAGACCGATTTGGTAATAAGCTTTCCAGAGGGTTGGTCAGGTAAACTCGGTGGGACCGATTTGCTCTTTTCGGTGAGACCGAAATGTTACAAAAAGGAAACAGAGAGTTTACATTGCAATCTCGGTGGGACCGATCGCTCACTTCGGTTAGACCAAACGCTATTTAAGGGAAACAGAGAGATTGCAACCCCATCTCGGTGAGACCGAGATCCCTATCGGTAAGACCGATTTGCTTAGGGTTTGTGGCAGTGGCTATGACTTTTGGAATCGGTGGCGCCGAATAGAAAGAATCGGTGTGACCGATTTTGGATTTAGGTTTAGGTCATATGTGGATGTGGGAAAGTAGTTGAGGGTTTTGGAGCATATCACTAAGCACATGAAGCAAAAGGCTCATTAAGCAACACCTCATCTCTTCTTGATAGTATTGGCTTTTCCTATAGACTCAATGTGATCTTGGATCACTAAAATGTACCCGGAAAGCGCTCTTAGTTCAGTTCGGTAGAACGTGTGTCTCCAAAACCCAATGTCGTAGGTTCAAATCCTACAGAGCGTGATTCTGTTCAAGAGTCTTGAGCTTTTGAGCTTGAGCCAATCCTTTGTCCTTAGTATTTTGAGGTATCCACTTTCATCATCCATGCCATGCCATTCATTGAGCTTTGCTGAAATAATAGTCTTGGAATAAAATTAGCTCAATGAGCTATATGTTGTTATGAATTACCAAAACCACCTAGGGATAGTTGCACTTTCACCTTCCACCAGAAGACCACAAGCTAAAAGGCAAGGACAAGCTTCAAGAGGAGATTGATGAATTTGAAGATGCTTCAAAGACCTTGGTCAAGTGGGTTCCCAAGACTACATCAAGTTCTACTTCATCAAGTACATCTACAACCCCAAGGATTCCCATCAAAATGATGTGGATCCCGAAGAAGAAGAACTAGAGAGTTCTTGAGGGTGACTCCGCCAACATACTACACTCATATTCATCTTGGCAAGGACAAGTGCAAACAACTTCCACATCTTGCACTAGTTTAAGGAGTCATAAACCCTCTTGTTGGTAAGACAAGGGACAAGGTAACCTAATGCTTTCATGGACATCATCATGTGTGTGCTTCACTCTATGTCTATCGATATCCTTGTTTGTTCCTTGTGGGACTAACCCATGTAGGTATTGAAAGTGCAACTCACTCCAATGGATTGCTTCAAATGATCTACATCAACAATGAGCATCCACATCTTCAAAATCTACATGAAGTCATCATCGACAAAACACAAGGTTAGTTCATCCCTCTTAGGGGGGATATCACATCTAGGGGGAGCTTTACTCTAAGAATTGAGCTAAAGCAACTCTAATGGTGTGAACACAACAATGATTTATGTAAAAGTGGTAACCCCACTTGTGATTAAAGGATGAGTATGACCTATGATCAAATGTTCTCATTTGATTCCTAAGTCAATATACTCATATATAGATGACCTAGTCATCGCCAATTGCTTGGTAGATGCTAGATGCTAGTCATTTGCCATTTTATTGTGTGAGCATGTTGGTTGCATACTTTTCTCATTCGAGGACATCCATTTGTTGCTATGATTGTTTGGATATTCTTATTTTGCCAAATGGATGGACAAGAATGCCTAAAAACTTCCTCTGGCTATCTATGCTTTTCTCATCTCAAACTCTTTTCATGCTACATCACAAAGTTTGATCTAATTAAATTCAAACCCTCTGGGTGAGGAGCACTCGGAGTCCCGATTTGTCATAGACTTAAACTTCCAAAACCTCTCTGTGTATTTTAGTCTGACCGATTCATCCATTTCGGTCACACCGAGTTCACTGGGTTGATCAAGTTTTCAATCTCGATGCAACCGGTTAGAACTCTTTGGTCTCACTGAGTTGCAGTAACCGCTTGCGATTCTACATCTTGGTGCCACCGAGTTGTTCCACTCGGTCACGCCGATAGTGCCAGGATATACATACCGACGGGTCAAATTTTGGAAAGTCCTCCTAAACCTCTTCACCAGCGCGTGTCCTGCTCTGCCACCTCGGGTCCTCGGATCGTCTTCTTGTCGCCAGTGACCTCCCACCGCTGGTCTCCGCCACCGTCAACGGAAATCCTCCCCTCCATTGCCACTGTAGCGAGCTCATCGCCAAGCTAGGGTATGAGCTCAACACTTTGTGCTTTCTTTTAACTCCGATTCTTAGCACAAAGGCAATGCCATGTTTCTTTCCAAGTATGAGGTCGATCTATCCACAGAAAACATCCTTTACTTAGTTTTGATTTGAAAATTTAGGGTTAGATTTCCGCCGGACTCATCTCGGACCGACCGAATTGTAGAAATTGGTCTCACCGATTTGGCTTAGGCCATTGCACATGTGATTTTCGGTCTGACCGAAAATTTCAAATCGGTGTGACCGAGATCGGGACTTTGTGAAACCCTAGCAAACTCGGAGTCAATGAACTGTGTCTCGGTCTGACCGATTCCACTAGTTTAGACTCCAAAGTTGCTTCGGTGTCACCGAGTTTTACAAATCGGTAGCTCCTAAATGCTTCCTGTAGAAAACTAAAACTAAGTTTTTGACTCATTATTTTTGCAAAAACTCTGCACTTTGTGATGCTCATCTACTCTATCTCATCTACAACTATTCACAGGGTCAGCTCTCAGTTTGCAGTGCAGTATGTCTGATCAAAGTGATAGTCAGAACAAGTCAGAGGAGCAGATGCACTTGAGTGAGGGCACTAGTCCCTCTGGCAGCTATGATGAAGGTAGCAGGAGCACACCAAGCAACCTGCCTAAGGCTCAGACTAGGCAGAGGAAGAAGAAAACTTTAGACTCTGAGGATGAGGACTCTGAGTTTGAAGAAGTCAGCTCAAAGAAGAAGGTGCTAAAGAAAGAATATGCTAATGCTGCTTCTACCAAGCCAGGTCAGCACAAGAAAGCACCTGCCAGGAGAGTGCCAATGTCTAAGGCCAGGGTATCAACTCAAGAGACTATGGTATTTATACTTCAGCCAAGAAAAGGTGACGAGGGCAAGAAAAGGGTCAAGAAAACAACTGCTAGAGTGCTTGGAAATCCATCTATGAGAAGAGATTCTACTAGTGAGGAGGAAGAGGAAGAAGAGGATGTTGCACCAGCACCTCCTGCTAAGTCACAAAAGTTGATGGGGGATGCCATCAAGTCTGGGGCTGCTCCTTCAAAGCCCAAGACAGCCCCCAAAGCTCCAGCTCAAGCCTCCAAGACTGCACTTAAGAGAAGCACCAGGAACATCCCTGGTGCAGAGAAGAACAAGGCACCAGTGCCTGAAGTTGAGGTAGAAGAGGATGAAGCCCAAATGCTTAGGAAACTCAAGCCAAAAATTCCAGACCATGATGCAAATCATCCAATGGCTGAGAATATGAAAGAAAGGAAAGATGCAGGTCTCATATTGTGGAGACAAGCTGATCCATATGCAGTGAGGAGAAGGACAATTGTGGACTATAGATTCCACACCAAAGAACAGCAAGATTTTTATGAAACAATGTTGCTTGACAAGAAGCCCATTGTCAGTGATATGAAGTGGGTTGATTGGGAGTATATTGATGAGAATGAAGACCACTTTCCAGGAGTGCATGAGAGCTTCAAGCTCAATGGTGTTGACAATTTTGTTGGTCAAAAGTTGACAAAATGGAATGATGAGCTCATTATGAAGTTTTACTCTACAACTCATTTCTATCCAGATGGAAAGATTGTGTGGATGACTGAAGGTACAAGGTACCAGTCTACTATTGATGAGTGGGCAAAGATCATAAAATCCCCCAAGGATCATGAGAAATACATTGATGTCTATGTTGAGAAGAAGAAAGACCACAACTCCATGGCAAATATGTACAAGGAAACACCTGACAAAGCTTTGGAAACTCACAAGCTAGGCTCGGTGTATTACTTAATGTCTGGATTGGCCACTATGAACACCATATTGAGGCACACCTTGTTGCCCAAATCAGGAGATCACAGGATGATCAGAGGCCATTCCATCAATTTGCTTCAGATGTTTGATTTGCCACAGAAATTCAAAGTCATGAGTTTGATTGTTGAGACAATCAAGAGAATAGCTGCTGACCAGAAGAGGTCATGTGGGTATGCTCCACACATACAAATGTTGATCAACTCCAAGATGCCCAAGGGAGTGTACTTGTTGGACAAAGAGCATCTGCCCTTGAAGCCTAACTTTGAGGACAACACTGTTGTCATGACTGCTGAAGATCCAACATCCCTAGAGGCTCAAGAGAAGAGATAGAAAGCTAAAGCTGAGAAGGCAACAAAGATGCCAAGTGCTGAAGAAGCTTTAGAAGTGTTCCTCAAGTCAAAGCAAGACCAGCTTGGATATCTTATCCAAGCAACCTTGAGAACTGAGAAAGGACTGGCCACCCTGACTCAGAACCAGGAGAGCTTGGAGAGGATCATTGAAACCAAATTCTATGACCTTGACTTGAAGGTGACTGAAATTCAGACAGCAGTTGAAGAGCTCCAGGAAGAAGCAGAAGAGAGGAAGGCAAAAGCAACTACACAAGTGTTTCATAGAGTGCCTAGGGCACAGAGATCTGCAGCAGTGCCAGACACAAGAGCCACAGCTTCAGCACCTGCAGCCACAACTCCAGTTGCCCCTCCAATGGTAACTCCACCAGCTCCATCAACTTCCACTGATGCTTTCGTCCTTGGAGTCCTCTCAACACCTCCTCATGAAGATCAAGCCTAGAGAGTTCCATAGCACTATGAATTTTCAAGCTTTTTGGTAACTCGTTGCCAAAGGGGGAGAAAGTGTATAGATCATAGGCTTCGGAGAGAGAGAGAGAGCTTTGCTGCTTTTGCTACTTATTTGCTTTGTTTGCTTGGTTGAGATACTTTATGTTTTTGTGTGTGAGATACTCTTTATGGTCATGTGTTTGATCATATCATGCTTAATGATTGTGCTTGGATGATGACATTATCTATCTCTTATGTATGATCATTCACTTTGCCTTGGTGATGAGTGCTTGTTCCTACTTTTTATCTTTTTGAGCGCTCCACCAAGAGGTATGTGACATGGAAGAGTAACCCATGATCATATTTAAATGTGTATTTGCATTCAAAAGCAAATTTTAAATAATTCACAAATTTAGGGGGAGATCTTGCTTATCACATACTTCTCAAAGCGATGATGTATTTCATTCTTATTATCATTTGTCGAAGCTTTGATCTATATGTTGTCATCAATTACCAGAAAGGGGGAGATTGGAAGGGCAACTAATCCCTGGGTGGTTTTGGTAATTCTTAACAACATAGAGTTCATTGAACTAATGCTCTTTAAAGATGATCATTTCAGAAAGTTCAGTGCTTGGCATGGCATGGACTAGAGATGTGGGCCCCTCAAAATGCTAAGGAGACATATTAGCAACAAGATCAAGACTCTACATTTTTCATTTAAGTGATCCATGATCACATTGAGTCAATAGGAAAGCCAATACTATTAAAAAGGGGATGACGTGTTTCTTAATGGCTTACCTGCTCAAAATGCTTAGTGATATGCTCCAAAACCCTCAACCACTTTCTCATTTCCACATATGTCCTAAACCTAAAAGTCAAACTCGGCCCCACCGATTTGATCTATCTAGCGCCACCGAGTTTCATTTGACATAGTCAATGCCATAAACCCTAGTCACTTCGGTTTCACAGATAGGGATCTCGGTCTCACCGAGATGGGATTGCAAACTCACTGTTTCCTTTTTGTAACATTTCGGTCTCACCGAAATGAGCGAATCGGTCCCACCGAGTCTGCAATGCAAACTCCCTGTTTCCTTTTCGTAACACTTCGGTCTTACCAAAGTGAGCAAATCGGTCCCACCGAGTTTGACTGGCCAACTCTCTATGTGCCTATTGTTGAAATTGATCCCACCGAGTTCATGTGATTGGTCACACAGAGATTACGTTATGCCCTAACCCCAGCATATCGGTCCCACCGAGTTGACTGTGTCGGTCCCACCGAAAAACCTAACGTTCATATTTTGACCTGAATCGGTCTGACCGAGTTTTACCATTCGGTCCCATCGAGTTTGGGAATCTGTGTGTAACGGCTAGATTTTGTGTGGAGGCTATATATACCCCTCCACCCATTCTTCATTCAAGGAGAGAGCCATCAGAACGTGCCTACACTTCCAGCATTCATTTTCTGAGAGAGAACCACCTACTCATGTGTTGAGACCAAGATATTCCATTCCAACCACAAGAATCTTGATCTCTAGCCTTCCCCAAGTTACTTTCCACTCAAATCATCTTTCCACCATAGCCAAATCTGTGAGAGAGAGTTGAGTGTTGGGGAGACTATCATTTGAAGCACAAGAGCAAGGAGTTCATCATCAACACACCATCTATTACCTTTTGGAGAGTGGTGTCTCCTAGATTGGTTAGGTGTCACTTGGGAGCCTCCGTCAAGATTGTGGAGTTGAACCAAGGAGTTTGTAAGGGCAAGGAGATCGCCTACTTCATGAAGATCTACCCTAGTGAGGCAAGTCCTTTGTGGGCGATGGCCATGGTGGGATAGACAAGGTTGCTTCTTCGAGGACCCTTCGTGGGTGGATCCCTCCATGGACTCGCACAACCGTTACCCTTCATGGGTTGAAGTCTCCATCAACGTGGATGTACGATAGCACCACCTATCGGAACCACGCCAAAAATCTCCGTGTCAACATTGCGTTTGCTCCCTCCAAACTCCCCCCCCCCCATTTACTATCTTGCAAGTTACATGCTTTACTTTGCGCTGCTCATATACTCTTTGAATGCTTGCTTTAATTGTAGTAAGATTGCTTGACTTGTGCTAAGTTGCTAAAATTTGCCAAGAATTAAAATTGGGAAAAGTTTAAATTTTATTTGGTCAAGTAGTCTAATCATCCCCCCTCTAGACATACTTTCAATCCTACAGGCAGGCACACCATCATCACCAACTTTGGTTTTTTATATGATGAGTAGTAGAGATAGAAAAAACCCCGAGGAATGCGAGAAACCCACTCCGGCCACACACGTCCGTTCAGGAGTAGGACGTCGGCCATGCTCCTCCTTCCACCATTTTCTCCACTATTTCGGCGACATCCACCAAGAAGGAAGAGCAGTTCTCTGACATAAAATCCGTCTAGGTGGCCCGCGGAGCCCGGCAGTTACGAGTGAGGCAGCTCGCTGGTCCACCTATCTCACCTAGCCCGTCGGAGGCAGTTGCCGCACTAAGCCAGCGCGTGGTTCCGCAGCTGGCCGCTCCAATACAGCTTGAGGAAGAGTGTCGACTTGCTCCACACCAGCTTGTCGGTGACCATGGTGGCACGGGCATTGTCGCTCCGCTTAACGCCGTCGCGTCGTACAGCACCTCCAGTGCATGCGACTGTGCCATCCGTCGTCACCGCGCGTGTAGCCCCGCCATGCAGGCAGAGAAAGAAGCTGTCGCGAATGTCAACGAGGTAACGGCCAGCACGTCCCCACCCGCCACAATCATCGAGGAGAAGTAGAACACGGGAGGCCACCGCCGATTGTATTTGTGCAAACAGGGTTCTCTATCTCCATATGGTGTCTATTTGTGCAAACAGAAGCACAAACCTCAATTTTAGTGGAACCTACTGTCAGCTGACCTCACGGTGCTCCAGGTATTCCTACATTCGTAACTAGGTAGAATGACTAATGCAAGATGAAATAAGCTTATTTGTATGCTGACTTGCTGTTTGCAGTGTGGAACGAGCCTGTCATGTGTGGAGGAGCAAACAAGCACTCAGTCGTGCCGTCAACGCAAGATAAAAGGGTCTGAGTCATTGATGGCCTGGCCGGCGAGTAGGGGTCGTGCAAACGGTGGTGCATTATTTTGGTGGAACTGCACAAAAAAGATATTGGGGTTAGTCGGACAAATTTTCTACAACCACACGAAAGGA
The DNA here is from genome assembly GCA_021605145.1 of Aegilops bicornis. Taxonomy (NCBI): domain Eukaryota; kingdom Viridiplantae; phylum Streptophyta; class Magnoliopsida; order Poales; family Poaceae; genus Aegilops; species Aegilops bicornis. The sequence continues at coordinate 454,771,730 of CM038674.1, read as the reverse complement.
ATTGCGCTCATCGATTGGATAGAATTTCCTCTGTGCCATCATAGGAGATCCCAAGGTGGAAATCAACTAACCACCTATAAATTTAAGCATAGTCTTCCTCACGCTGGTTAGTATTCCCTTTGTCTAGATGATTGCGTTTTGTCATGCCGAGCTATTGATATGTGCTATTCTTTTGCGACACCGTTTAAGTACAGTGCTTCCCTATCTTTTCACATTCAGGACAATGAAGACGATTTCAGTGGAACTGCACAAAATGGCCTGATGTTGAGTGATCTCTATTGCCTCCTTTGTTTGCTGCAATGTGTCAGCATAAATTGCAAGATAAGCCAACATGCTCAAAGTGCATGCAACATTGAGCAGAAAGAAGCATGCCCAGGAAATTAATGTGTGCGTAGGGAGGCCCTTTGCTTGGAGAAGCATCGGTCGTTTTTTCTTTATTTCTACACCTTCTCACAGCTTTTTCTTGGTTATAGTCTTGTGAATCATTTAGATGCGTAAACATGCTGAACTTAAGTGCTTGTAAATGTTAGCTAGTATGCATACCGTATCTTGTGAAGCTTAGTTTGAATGTTAGCATGTCAACCTTTACAATCTATGTATATTGTGGGCATGTTATTTGACCCCCTCCCCCCATTTTGCCGCACTATGACCAGTGTGAGTGTCTGCATGCAGTACACCATCCTCTAATTTGGTGGATGCCAAGCCGGTCCGAAAAGGAGCTATAACTTTTTTTAAGTTAAAAATGTTATAGATGAGGAGTCATAATTAAGATAGAGTCATCTCCTTTTTTCTTTTGAATGGGCAATAAGCTGGAGAGTGCCTCTAATGGGCTGCCTCTAGTGTTAAGGGCCTTTAGTACGAAACACAGGCAGCCGACTAGGCCAATACAAAAGCCTATCCATCTTAAAGCCCATTTGTTTTTTTTTTTGCAAGGAAAAGCCCATATTTCTTCAAGAGGGGGCGATCCCAGAAAAACCCTCCTTCCTCCTTCCTTCCACTTATATTGCAGCTCGCTGGACTCTCCCGCTTCCATCGCCCCCCAATTCCCCCCGCTCCCCATCTTCCTCACTCGTACAGAAAACCCCCGCTCACCTTCTTCCTCACTCATACAGAAAACGCCTGCTCCTCTTCTTCCACTCATACAGAAAACCCAACCCTCCTTCTTCCCCACTTGCACTGCCACTAGGCTCGTCTCTAGCTACTCTGCTCAAACCCGTGAGCTCAGCGCGACGCCCGCCAGGAAAATGGAGTCGGCTGGCCCCAGCGCCAAGAAGATGAGGCTTCCGCCAGCGGCGACGCCGGTTGTAGATCCCGCACCCGGAAGCGCGGGGAGAAGCGGCGACCCCCCCCCCACCTGGATCTGAGGAACCCGTAGAATCTCCGGTGGACAGCATCAGCGATCACCCGGACGATATTCTTGGGAAGATCATCTCGCTTCTCCCCACCCAGGACTGCTGCCGCACACAAGTCCTCTCAACTCGGTGGCGCCCTTTATGGTGCACCGCACCCCTCAATCTCAACTGTCGTCAGATATATGTGCTTCCTGAATTTGATCGCCTCAGAGCCATTGTCTCCTCTCACCAGCAGGGCCCTGTTCAATGCCTCTGCATCCCGACATGCTACTTGTTGTACATACTCTGCATGGTGGACGCCTGGCTGACATCCCCTGAATTCGAAAAACTCCAGCAGTTTGAGTTCTACCATTACCACGAAAGTTTCATACCACAAACCGAACACCAAGAATTTGTGCCCACACCTCTGTTGTCCATCTCGTAGTTTTTCTCCTCTCTCTCCACACCGCCACACTCACCCGCTGCCATCTACCAGATGATCTGGTACAAATGCTTCGACTCCCACTGCATAAAAACTTTTGCTTGTGGTGGTTTATCTATCGGAGGCCTCACTGCACAGCATCATCCACTCCAATTGCCCTGCCCTAGAGTGCTTGCTGATTGTTTTGGGAAAAGAAATCCCTATCGGTTGTCACCAAATAAAGTCGCCTCACCTTAAAAGCATTGGAATTTGTTTTGAAGGACAACAGCTCATCAACGAACATGCCTCTTCACTTCAAAGGTTGCTCCTTGATTGTTGCTATAAACCTTTGCAAATAACTGTCGTCTCTGTGACCAAACAGGAGACCTTGGGTGTAATTCGTGATCCGTTTAATGATCACGACAAGTTGGTGTTTGGATCCTCATCTTTTCAGGTACCGTATATTATCATCTACACATTTGTAATCATAAGCTTCATTTTTCATTTGTGCGCATAAGTTTTATATCATCTTGGAGTACACTGGTACTAATATTATGTTATATGCTCAATGAAGAGTTTTTCCATGGATAGCCTATCAATGCTGCTGGATTCTGTCAAGATCTTATATATCGGTATGTTTAGTTATGATCTAAACATAATTATTGGCTTGCTCCGATGCTTTCAATGTATGGAGAATTTATATATAGAGGTGATGATTTCATGCACACTGAAAGCCCGTATATATTGTACTAGAATTAACCGTTCAACCGTTGCTCTTTCGACATACTCTTTTTTCAGACCTTAACTGTTTTCAATCTTCATGTCTACTACGGCGCTAACACATGTAGAAAAACATATAACCAATCGGTGGCGTAATAAGCACCAGGATTTCCTCAGTTCTCATGACATTCGTTTGAGGGCAATAACGATGGAAGGATATGCATCCAACCAGGCAAACAGAAGCTTTGTCACATTCTTCCTGTTGAATGCAAGGTTACTATTGTCCATCAGGCTTAAGTTTTTCAACAAAAGATTTCTCACGGACGGGCATGTTGAATAGCAAAAAAAAAAGAAGTTTCAGGTGGACAAATGGGCTTCTGAACATGCTCGGCTTCTATTTACAGCAACTTGTAGTCATCCTCCAATAACATTTTTTGCACAGGATGTTGATTTTATGGATCAGACCGATCAATTTGTTTGTGACTACGAAAAATAGTGGTTGGGTTAGATGTTATTGCCATGTTCAATCCGTGTTTTGTCTAAATTTGATGAACAATTAATCCTTGGGCTTTTTGTATTGTTTGTAAGCTTGAGTTACATGTTGTTCCCCTCGTACTCCCCTCGGCCTGCCACTACACTGTCACATCTTCCATGGCTCCTGTTCGTTCCCGTCCGAGGCCTCGCCGTAGTTCTCCACCTTGGTTCGCTTGTTGTGCCCGCCGCCGTCTGGCATTGTCAACATGGACAACAACTGAGAAGAATCAGGAGATGACTGTACGTGGAGAGGGTGACAGTGAGAACCACCAGGGTCATTGCATTACGCAAGCAGGTGCCCCGTTATTACAAGCCAAAAAATATACTTCCTCCTAATTGTTTGACAACTAGGTCCCACAGCATTGTCAATGTAGTCAATAAATGAGAAAATTACACAACGAGTGGATAACACCAGGGGCCCAGTAGCCCGCCCAGTTGTTTTTTAGTTTCAGAGACAAAGCTCAACTACGCGTTGTGCGGGAGTTGTGGCCCGTCTATCCCACGCTTACGCTTTTATTTAAGCACATGACGAGTCCATTTGATATATTTTTCTTTCTGAAAATGGCTAGCTCAGTTCTTTTTTTTTGAAGAATACCGAACCGAGGCCTACTTGCTTTTCTCAGCCCTGCTAGGCTGCAAATCTTTCAAGACAAGGAGGGATGTAAGTAGTAAGAAATGGGCTTCCCTAGAAAATGGGCTATAAGTAGTAAGAAATGGGCTGCAGAATTTTAAACCAAAGCCAACCGGCAATTACAATCAAATATCGTTTTTTCTGGATTTCTCTACTCTTATAAAAGCAGAGTTGGTGATGACGGTGTGCCTGCCATCTGCAATATAGGTCGTTCAATCTATATCTAACGGACAGGAAGGGAACTATGAAAATTTACCCACACTCCTCTCCATATTTCCAGATAAGGCCTTCCCTCGTTCATCCTTTTCTCCCACAAGATAAACTACTCATACAAATGCATCTTGATGTTCCGTGCAACGCACGAGCATGTTGCTAGTCAAGATTTAAAATTTCATTCATTTTTTGTGGAGAATTTTTTGAATTTATTTGATATAGTTTTTTAAAAATTATTTTTAACGTGACTCGGTATTTCGTGATTAAAAGTGTTCGGACCCCACCGAAATATGCAAAATTTTGTTGAACTTTTTAGCAGTGCCCAGAATATGGTCTGTAATGCTAATAAAAAGAATATGGGCTTCAAAATATCCTTAAGAATTAGCAAATGGGCTGTAAATTATTGAAAATAATGGCTAATGGGTTGTATGCTGTTTTCCACATATTTGGAGGCTGACTTCTGGGCCTACTAGGTTGACGATGACGTTGTCCTAAAAAAATTTGACGCGTATGCAAGGCTTTGTCAACTTAGTCAACACAGAGTAGTGACTGTTGGATGTCCATCCAATGGCCGTCGTGCTGCTTCAATCTCTGATCTTCTTGCTCCAGCCGCCCAAACCAGCGCCAAGGACTGCCTGCTTCCCTCCTCCTCCGTGGTCAACAGGTCAGCCGCTAGGCCATCCCTCTACCCACCCGCACATCCTGTTATTTTCCGGTGACGTCAGCCTCACCCCGCAGCCGACCAGTCATCCCTCGTACTCCCCTCAACGTGGGCATCCGCTGTTGTGGCTTCGCTGGCTCCGGGTCGTTCCCTTCCTGGGCCTCGCCCTCGTCCACCGCGTTTGTGCTCTCGGCGCGGCATGGTCAACATGGTCAACAAACAACAGCCATCGGAAGAGGGGTGTAAGTGCAGAGGCTAACAGTAGGGACCCACACAAGCAAGTGCCTCATTACGCGAAAATAGTGGGGCTTCTCCGGGTCATTCCAGTCTGGGGCCTCACCGTCGTCCACCGTCCTAGTGCTCTCGGCGGTGTGGTCAACATAGTCAACGAACGACATCCATCGAAAGAGGACTGTACGTGGAGAGGCTGACAGCTGGGTCCATGGCTGCATGCAAGTAAGTGCCTCCTTATTACGCGCAAAATAATGATTCCTCCACCTGACAGCTGGGACCCACAGGAAGGGCCTCTATATTTCGCAAAAAAAACGTTCCCCCCGCTGACAGCTCGGACCCACCAGCTATATCTTCGCACGCAAGGAAGTGCCTCCTTATTAAGCACAAAGAAATGAATACTCCCCCTGCTAGCTGGGACCCAACATAGTGGGAGGCTGACTTGTGGGCCTACTAAGTTGACGTGGACAGAAGGCTTTGTCAACTTAGTCAATATGAATGATTCTAGCTCCAGTGATCGTACGATGTCCATACAACGGCCGTAGTGCTTCTTCAACCTCTACTCTTCTTGCTCCAGCCGCCCAAACCAGTGTCGGTCGTGTCGCCTGCTCCTACCTCCCGTGGCCAGCTCTGCTGCCGCGCAGGCCTGACCGCCCCACCCTACTCCAAACTCTTGCCAGGCCATCCATCTACTCACCCACAACCCCTGTTATTCTGCGATGACGGCAGCCTCACAGCGTAGCGGAACCAGTCAACCCTCATACTCCTCTCTGTGTGGGCATCCACTGGCGCGTCTTCCCCGGCTCCGCGTTGTCCCCTTCCTAGGCCTTGCCGTCATCCACTGCCTTGGTGCGCTCGGCGCGCCGTGGTCAATGTGGTCAAGGAACAACTTCCATCGGAAGAGGACTGTACGTGCAAAGGCTGACAGCTAGGTCCATGGCTGCAGCAAGGAAGTGTCTCCTTATTACGTGCAAAATAATGATTCCTCCACCTGACAGCAGTGACCCACCAGACAGGCCACCATATTTCATGAAAAAAACGTTCCCCCCTTGACTGCTGGGACCCACCAGCTACAGCTTCGCACGCAAGGAAGTGCGTCCATATTACGGGCAAAAAATATGATTCTCCCCCTGACAGCTGGGACCCACCAGCTATATCTTTGCATGCAAGGAAGTGCATCCTTACCTCCTCGACACCGGGACCCACCCGTCGAACCGCACGTAGGGTTGTCTCGTCTGTCGCAATGTGTACGCACATACCGGGTCGATCACCGTCTGCAGGCTGCAGCGATGAACCGTGGCCGAGTAAGGAAGGGCATGTGTCGTAGTAGAGGCACGGACGTAGCATGCCATGCAGTCCCGTCTATATCGTGTACACCAACATATAGCCAGGGTGCAAGAAAGTAAATACGGCCACGTACGTACATAGGGCGGGGTCTCGAATGCCTACTGTGCATATGCATGGCTAAGGCTCGTGTACATGGAGAGGCAGCTGAGGGCAGCAACAGCGTCTTGTTCATCGGCAGCCAACCGGCTGGGTCGGAATGAAGAAACTATGTCGTGTTCATCGGGAGGCAACGGAATGTGTCATTTTCATGGGGAGCCAACCGGCTTGGACGGAACAGCTGAAACGAGGCCTGGCGTACTGCAGAACGGAGGAAACGTCCTTCTGTTCGACCGGCTATGGTCAAAACGGGGTTCTGTTCATCGGGAGGGGTGTGGCATACCGCAAAACAGAGGAAACGGATTTGTGTTGGAGCGCTACGGTCGAAACGGGGGTCCTGTTCATCGGGAGGGGTGTGGCGTACCACAAAAGGGAGGAAATAGACTTGTGTTGGAGCGCTATGGTCGAAACGGAGGTCCTGTTCATCGGAGGGGTGTGGAGTGCCACAAAACGAGACTCCATGGGGCTACTGTTGACCCACCGTCGACTTCCTTTAGCCTCCACCTGCACTGTTCATCCACCGCGTCTTCCACCTGCCTCCACCAGCTACTATTCACCCATGGGCTACTGTTCATCCAGCCCTCCACCGGCTACTGTTCAACCAGCCCTCTACGGGGTCCTGTTCATCCACCCCCAACCAGCTGCTCGGCTGTGGCGGCCTCCACTCAGGGTCCTGTTCATCCAGCGGCAATGGCCTACTACTGCAACCACGTAGTCCTGTTCGTCCAACCCCCATCGGGAACTGTTCATCCAACCCCAACCACGTAGGTCTTGATGTTTGCTTGAACTACGTCGGCATTTCCCCAAAGAGGAAGGGATGATGCAGCACAGCAACGGTAGGTATTTCCCTCAGTGATGACATCAAAGTTATCGAACCAGTAGGAGAACCACGCAACACGATGTAAACAGCTCCTGCACACAAAGAACAAATACTTGCAACCCGACGTAAGAGAGGGGTTGTCAATCCCTCACGGGTAAAAAGATAGGTAAAATTGTAGTAGATTGGATAAATAGATCTCGCGGGAACGCGAGATAAAAATAAATTACTAAAAATTGCAGCAAGGTATTTTTGTATTCTTGGTTTAATAGATCTGAAAATAAAAGCAAATAAAAATAGATTACGAAGGCAAATATATTAAAGAAGAGACTCGGGGACCGTAGGTTTCACTAGTGGTTTCTCTCAAGAAAAATAGCAAACAATGGAAAAACAATTACTGTTGGGCAATTGATAGAACTTCAAATAATCATGACGATATCCAGGCAACGATCATTATATAGGCATCACGTCCAAGATTAGTAGACCGACTCCTGCCTACATCTACTACTATTACTCCACACATCGACTGCTATCCAGCATGCATCTAGTGCATTAAGTTCATGGAAAAATGGAGTAATGCAATAAGAATGATGATATGATGTAGACAAGATCTATTTATGTAGAAATAGACCCCATCTTGTTACCCTTAATAGCAATGATACATACGTGTTGTTTCCCCTTCGGTCACCGGGATCAAGCACCGTAGATCGAACCCATCACAAAGCACCTCTTCTCATTGCAAGATAAATAGATCAAGTTGGACAAACAAAACCCAAATATCAGAGAATAAATACAAGGCTATAATAAATCATGCATATAAGAGATCAAAGAATACTCAAATAACTTTCATGGATAAAAACATAGATCTGATCATAAACTCAAAGTTCATCGGATCCCAACAAACACACTGCAAAAAGAGTTACATCATATGGATCTCCAAGAGACCATTGTATTGAGAATCAAGAGAGAGAGAGAGAGAGAGAGAGAGAGAGAGAGAGAGAGGAAGTCATCTAGCTACTAACTACAGACCCGTAGGTCTACAATGAACTACTCACGCATCATTGGAGAGGCACCAATGGACATGATAAACCCCTCTGTGATGGTGTTTAGATTGGATCTGGTGTTTCTGGAATTTGCGGCGGCTGGAATTGATTTTCGTCGACTCACCTAGGGTTTCTGGAATATTGGGGTATTTATAGAGCAAAGAGGCAGCGGAGGGGCACCGAGGTGGGCATAACCCACCTGGGCGCGCCTGGGCCCCAGGCGCACCCTGGTAGGTTGTGCCCCCCTCGGGGCACCCCTCTAGTACTTCTTCGGCCCATCTTTTGTCTTCTGGTCCACAAAAAATCCACAAAACTTTTCGCTATGTTTGGACTCTGTTTGGTATTGATTTCCTGCAATGTAAAAAACAAGCAGAAAACAGCAACTGGCACTAGGCACTATGTCAATAGGTTAGTACCAAAAATGATGTAAATGATTGTAAAACACCCAAGAATGATAATATAATAGTATGGAACAATCAAAAATTATAGATACATTGGAGACGTATCAGCATCCCCAAGCTTAATTCATGCTCGTCCTCAAGTAGGTAAATGATAAAATCATAGTTTTTGATGTGGAATGCTGCCTAACATGTTCATCACATATTATTTTATTTGTAGCATGGACATTTGGACTTTTATATGGTTCAAAGCAATAGTCTAGTTTTGACATGAATACTTTAATACTCAAGCATATCAACAAGCAACCATGTCTTTAAAAATATCAACACTAAAGCAAGTTATCCCTAGCCCATTATGCTCAATCATTGATCCATTCATGAAACACACTCGAATACTAGCTATACCCAATGCTCAAGTATGATCATAGTGCCCCTTAGTTGGTGCTTTATAAGAGAAGATGGAGACTCAAGTAAAAAATAAAAATTGCATAAAGTAAAAGAAAGGCCCTTCGCAGAGGGAAGTAAGGATTTGTAGAGGTGCCAGAGCTCAGAGTGAAAATTGAGAGATAAAAAAATTTTGGGAGGCATACTTTTCCCACCAACGAAAACGACTTAGAGTTCCCAACACTTTCCATGCTAGATATATCATAGGCGGTTCCCAAACAAAAAATAAAGTTTATTCCTTTTTCCACCATAGTTTCACTTTCCATGGCTAACCATATCCACGGGTGCCCTCCATACCAACACTTTCCAAGGAATTTATTATTTGACAACATAAAGTAAATTCATTTCTCATTTTGGGACTGGGCATCCCTAATACCTTTGCCGTACTCTCGTGCAATGACAAGTGAATAAACACTCATCATGAGAATAAATATTTAGCATGGAAAACATCGCCACCCCTCACCGCCTCGCGAGCGGTACGAGCACACAAAAGAGAAATTTGTTTTGAAAATTAGAGATGGCACATGAAAATTTGCTTAGAATGGCACAGAAATACCGCATATAGGTAGATATAGTAGACTCGTATGGCAAAACTGGTTTAAAGGGTTTTGGATGCACAAGTAGTGATCATACTTAGTGCAAATGAAGGCTAGCAAAATGATTGAGAAGCGTCCAACCAAGAAACAAAAAATCTCGTACGCGAGCATTAAGCATAAGTAACACCAAATAATGCACCACAAGTAGGATATAATTTCATTGCATAACTATTGACTTTCATGCTTGCATAGGGAATCACAAACCTTAACACAAATATTCTTACTAAAGCATAATTACTCATCAACATGACTCACATATCATATTGTCCAATCTCAAAACCATTACAAAGAACCAAGTTTATTTTTTCAAGTGATCTTCATGAAAGTTTTATTATATTCTCCTTGGATATCTATCACTTTGGGACTAATTTCATATGTTGCTTTTAATAAGCTCAAAAAAATATAAGTGAAGAACATGAGCATAATATTTCTCTTCTCTCAAAATAATCTAAGTGAAGCAAGAGAGAATTTCTTAAAAAAATTACTATCTCCCAAATAAATCTAAGTGAAGCATGAGAGCATTTCTTCAAAAATAACAAAGCACACCGTGCTCAAAAAGATATAAGTGAAGCACTAGAGCAATTCCAAGGCTCTAAAAATTCAAGTGAAGCATAGGAGCATGCATAGCATAGTTTTTGGTTCTCTCAAAAAGGTGTGTCCAGCCAGGATTCAAGATTTAAAATAAAATTCTAAAAAAGCAAAGACTCATATCATACAAGACGCTCCAAGAAAAACTCATAATATGTGACGAATAAAAATATAGCTCCAAGTAAAATACCGATGGTTGTTAGAAGAAAGAGGGGACGCCACTCGAGGGCATCCCAAAGCTTAGTTGCTTGCTACTTCTTGAATATTATCTTGGGGTGCCTCGGGCATCCCCAAACTTAGCCTTTTGCTAATCCTTATTCCTTCATCCATCGTAATATCACCCAAAACTTGAAAACTTCAATCACACAAAACTCAACAAAACCTTCGTGAGATCCGTTAGTATAAGAAAGCAAACCACTACTACAAGTACAGTTACAAACTCATTCATACTTTATTTTTGCATTATATCTACTGTATTCCAACTTTTCTATGGCAAAAACTCTTCAAAGAAAACCATAGAATCATCAAAACAAGCACACAACGCAAAGAAAATAGGATCTGTCAAAAACAGAACCGTCTCTAGCAATCTGGAAACCTCAAATACTTCTATGACTCCATAAATTCTAAAAAAATAGGACAACATGGACAGTTTGTTTATTAATCTTCTGCAAAAAGAATCAACTCAAAAGCAGTCTTCTATTAAAAATGGGAAATATTTTTGTGAGCGCAAAAGTTTCTGTTTTTCAGCAAGATCAAATCAACACTCACCCAAATCATCCCGAAGGCCTTGCTTGGCACAAACACTAATTTAAACCATAAAAACACATCTAATCAGAGGCATAATTGGGTATTTTATTGAAAACAACAAGAAAATCAAAAAGCAAAAAGATACAAGTTGGGTTGCCTCCCAAGGAGCGCTATCGTTTTACGCCCCTAGCTAGGCATAATGCGAAGGATCTAAGTTTTGTCATTTTTGTCCTTGTTTTCCATAGGGGTATTTTTATCAGGGGGTTTTGCAAATAAAACATAAAACACATTATCCATGGACACCTTAGCACTATCAAGTTGCTTATCATCATAACCCTTTTGATTTCCGTCAGCAATCCAAGAATAGTGTTGCTTAATATCATTGAATACTTATTGGATCATGTCTAAAAAAGGGACTTGCTTTTTAAGATTCTCATCAAAGATTTGATTATTACCAAGAAAATGTCTCAATGCATAATCACTATTATAAAGAATTTCATCAACCACGGGTTTTTCATGATTCATACCATAAAAATCAAAGATTTCCCTAGCTTCCCATATTATGTAGTGGAATCCATTCATGAGAAGAAGAGTGGCTAACTTTTTAGCTTTAGGATTCTTTATAACGGGCAACTCATAGAACAATCTTTGCAAGGTAGGATGAGTACGAATAAATTTATTTTCAAGTTTCAGAACTAGTGCCGAAATAGCTTCCGCATAAGATTTAGTCTTTTTAAGTATAGGAGCATCATCAAGACTTAAATTTCCAACACAATTGAAAAATTCTTGGACATGTTCCTTTCCCATAAAATTCCCCTGCAGCCAAGACAAAAGTTTTGGCATCCAGATTACCCGTATGTTCCATTTTGGGAGTTAGGCCATCATCTATTTCTGCCATACCAAAATCACTCATGATTGCAAGCAAAAAGATAGACCTGGCGGGAAAACGGCGAATGAAAAAGAGGGCGAATAAAACGGCAAATTTTTGTGAAGTGGGGGAGAGGAAAACGAGAGGCAAATGGCAAATAATGTAAATTGCAAGGAGATGAGATTTGTGATTAGGGACCTGGTTGATGTTGATGATGTCTCCCCGGCAACGGCGCTAAAAATTCCTTTTGATGTTTGCTTGAACTACGTTGGTATTTTCCCAAAGAGGAAGGGATGATGCAGCACAGCAACGATAGGTATTTCCGTCAGTGATGAGACCAAGGTTATCGAACCGGTAGGAGAACCACGCAACACCACGTAAACAGCTCCTACACACAAAGAACAAATACTTGCAACCCGACGTAAGAGAGGGGTTGTCAATCCCTCATGGGTAAAAATATAGATAAAATTGTAGTAGATTGGATAAATAGATCTCGCAGGAACGTGAGATAAAATAAATTACTAAAAGTTGCAGCAAGGTATTTTTGTATTTTTGGTTTAATAGATCTAAAAATAAAAGAAAATAAAAATAGATCGCGAAGGCAAATATATTAAAGAAGAGACCCTGGAGCCGTAGGTTTCACTAGTGGCTTCTCTCAAGAAAAATAGCAAACGGTGGGAAAACAATTACTGTTGGGCAATTGATAAAACTTCAAGTAATCATGACGATATCCAAGCAATGATCATTATATAGGCATCACGTCCAAGATTAGTAGACTGACTCCTGCCTGCATCTACTACTGTTACTCCACACATCAACCGCTGTCCAGCATGCATCTAGTGTATTAAGTTCATGGAAAACGGAGTAATGCAATAAGAACGATGACATGATGTAGACAAGATCTATTTATGTAGAAATAGACCCCATCTTGTTACCCTTAATAGCAATGATACATACGTGTTGTTTCCCCTTCTGTCACTGGGATCAAGCACCGTAAGATCGAACCCATCACAAAGCACCTCTTCCCATTGCAAGATAAATAGATAAAGTTGGCCAAACAAAACCCAAATATTGGAGAAGAAATACGAGGCTATAATCAATCATGCATATAAGAGATCAAAGAAGACTCGAATAACTTCCATGGATAACAACATAGATCTGATCTTAAATTCAAAGTTCATCGGATCCCAACAAACACACTAAAAAAAGACTTACATCATATGGATCTCCAAGAGAGCATTGTATTGAGAATCAAGAGAGAGAGAGAGAGAGAGAGACAGAGAGAGAGAGAGGGAGAGAGAGAGAGAGGGAGAGAGGAAGCCATCTAGCTACTAACTACGGACCCGTAGGTCTACAATGAACTACTCACACATCATCGGAGAGGCACCAATGGACATGATGAACCCCTCCGTGATGGTGTTTAGATTGGATCTGGTGTTTCTGGAACTTGCGGCAGCTGGAATTGATTTTCGTCGACTCCCCTAGGGTTTCTGGAATATTGTGGTATTTATAGAGCAAGGAGGTGGTGTGGGAGGCCACCGACGGGGGCATAACCCACCTGGGCGCGCTTGGGCCCCCAGGTGCGCCCTGGTGGGTTGTGCCTCCCTCGGGGCACCCCTCTGGTACTTCTTCGGCCCGTCTTGTGTCTTCTGGTCCAAAAAAATCCACAAAAAGTTTCACTGCGTTTGGACTCCATTTGGTATTGATTTCGTGCGATGTAAAAAACAAGCAGAAAACAGCAACTGGCACTAGGCACTATGTCAATAGGTTAGTACCAAAGAATGATATAAAATGATTCTAAAATGACTGTAAAACATCCAAGAATGATAATATAACAGCATGGAACAATCAAAAATTATAGATACATTAGAGACGTATCATGTCTCGACTCGTTCAACCAACCCCCACATTCACTGTTCATCAAGACGCAGCAGGTTCGACAGGCTTCAGTTAGCAGCAGTAGCGAAGGAATCACTCTGGTTCAGTTAACAACAAGGGATCAATCGGGGTTCGGTAACGTAGATAGTGCAATCGCTCGGGTTCGGTTAGAGCCCAACGCCTCGCTCGGGTTCAGTTAGAGCGCAACACCTCGCACACACACGCGTATGTGTACGATAGAAACGTGCAAACCTCCGTGCATCACTCGGTGCCGACCACCCACCATAACCGGGAACTCCCCAATGTTTTCCTCGCCCTCGCTTCTACCACGGTTTTTTCCATCGTGTACGGCCCAAAGAATGTCATGCAGCTGCGTCTCCAACCCGCCCAGGATGAAAAGCCCATGATTTTTTGTCATAGAAGTAGGAGCCCACCACATCTATGACGATACCGGGTTTTGTCACAATTATCGTCATAGAAGTGTCATAAGCATGACAGAAAAAATTTGTTCGACCCAAAATGTCACGGATATGTCTTTTTTGTAGTGTTGGATCAGGAGTTCGCTGGACGGATCGTGATTGCATCGCGAAGACGTTCGCGGGACAAATCATGATTGGATCATGAAGACATTCGACTACATCAACCGCGTTTCTTAACGCTTCCGCTTAGCGATCTACAAGGGTATGTAGATCCAATCTCTCCTCTCGTAGATGGTCATCTCCTAGATTGATCTTGGTGAGTGTAGGAAATTATTTTTGTTTCCCATGCAACGTTCCCTAACAGAGCCCAGGCTGGGCGTGCAGCCCCCAGGCCTCAAACCAAACACGCCCATAATTCTTGTGTGCAGCAATGAGGATAATCCTCATATCATGGACCCAGTCCGTTTTATTGCTACCATCATCTTTCAACTTAGTTTTCTCTAGGAACATATCAAAAATAGGGGAGCTATATCGCGAGCTATTGATCTACAACATAGATATGCAAAAACTACTAAGACTAAGTTCATGATAAATTAAGTTCAATTAATCAAATTACTAATGAACTCCCACTTAAATAAACATCCCTCAAGTTATCTAAGTGATACGTAATCCAAATCAACTAACCCATGTCCGATCATCACGTGAGATGGGGTAGTCATCAATGGTGAACATCCCTATGTTGATCATATCTACTATATGACTCATGTTCGACCTTTCGGGCTCCAGTGTGCTGAGACCATGTTTGTACATGCTAAGCTCGTCAAGTTTAACCCAAGTATTCTGCATGTGCAAAAATGTCTTACACCAATTGTATGTGAACGTAGAGTCTATCACACCCGATCATCATGTGGTGCTTCGAAATAGCAAATTTTGGCAACGGTGCATACTCGGGGAGAACACTTTTATCTTGAAATTTAGTGAAGGGGACATCTTATAATGCTACCGCCGTTCTAAGCAAAATAAGATGCATAAAGGATAAACATCACATGCAATCAAAATATGTGACATGATATGGCCATCATCATCTTGTGCTTTTGATCTCCATCTCCAAAGCAACGTCATGATCTCCATCGTCACCGGCTTGCCACCTTGATCTCCATCATAGCGTCATTGCGTCGAGGTCGTCACGCCAACTATTGCTTCTACAACTATCGCTAACGCATAGTGATAAAGTAAAGCAATTACATGGCGCTTGCACTTCATGCAATAAAGAGACAACCCTAAGGCTCCTGCCGGTTGTCGACATTACAAAACATGATCATCTCGTACAATAAAGTATATCACATCATGTCTTGACCATATCACATCACAACAAGCCCTGCAAAAACAAGTTAGACGTCCTCTACTTTGTTGTTGCAAGTTTTACGTGGCTGCTATGGGCTTCTAGCAAGAACCGTTCTTAACTACGCAAAAACCACAACGGTGATTCATGAAGTTTGTTGTTTTAACCTTCTTCAAAGACCAGCCATAGTCAAATTCGATTCAACTAAAGTAGGAGAAATAGACACCCGCCAGCCACCTTTATGCAAAACAAGTTGCATCTCAGTTGGTGGAACCGGTCTCATGTGCGTGGACATGTAAGGTTGGTCCAGGCCGCTTCATCCCAAAATACCTCCGAATCAAAATAAGACGTTGGTGGTAAGCACTGTGACTATCACCACCCACAACTCTTTGTGTTCTACTCGTGCATATCATCTACGCATAGACCTGGCTCGGATGCCACTATTGGGAAACGTTGCATGGAAAACAAAAAAAATCTACGCACACACAAGATCTGTCCATGGAGATGCATAGCAACGAGAGGGGGGAGTGTGTCTACGTACCCTCGTAGACCATAAGTGGAAGCGTTTGATAACGCGGTTGATGCAGTCGAACTTCTTCGTGTTCGAACCAATCGAGCACCGAAGGTACGGCACCTCCGCATTCAGCGCGCATTCAGCTCGATGACGTCCTCTGCCCTCTTGACCCAGCAAGACAGTGAAGTAGTGGATGAGTTTCGGCAGCACGACGGCGTGGTGACGATGATGGTGAAGCTATCTCCGCAGGGCTTCGCCTAAGCACCACAAAAATATGACCGGGGGTGTAAACGGTGGAGGGGGTGCCACACACGGCTAAGACAATGTTCTGGTTGTACTAGGTGGCCCCCTCCCACATATATATAGGTGGGAGGGAGAGGGGAGAGGCCAAGGGGCACCCCAAGTAGGTCTGAATCCTACTTGGGCTTGCCCTAGGTCGGCGCCCCCTTTCCTTCTTTTAGCACTAAGGGGAAGGAAGGATGAGGTGGCGCCCCCTTCCTTTCTTCCATGAGGGGGGAAGGCAGGAGGAGGTGGCGCCCCCCCTTTCCTTCTTCTAGGGCCGGCGGCCAGGGAGGGGGCACACCAGCCCCTCTGTGGGCTGGTGTGTGCCTCTCCTTGGCCCAATAGGCCCATAGATCTCCCGGGGCCTCCCGAAACCCCTTCCGGTGATCCGATGACTACCCGGTGTACTCCGAAACTACTCCCGTGTCCGAATACCATCGTCCTATATATCAATATTTACCCTCTACCATTTCGAGACTCCTCGTCATGTCCGTGATCTCATTCGGGACTCCAAACAACATTCAGTCACCAAATCATATAACTCATATCTCTACTATTATAGTACACCAATTTTCAAATTTGGACTAGCCGCCCACAGTGATGCAGAAGCATCTGTTAGCCATTGATTTCTTTCGTGGGATGAATCACTGCCACTCATCAATGTTCAAGCCAACTTATCCGACGGCCAAGTTTCCTGGGATTCGCTGGGCACAACCGCGGGCCAAAACAAGGTCGATGGATCTTTCTAGAATTAAATGTAGCTGGCATCTGACCAACATGACACTTGCTCGAGAACTTTCCATTGGGAACCTAAACGAGTGAGGAGCAACCGAGCTAGCTTTACATTGGGAACTGGCCATATTAGACAATATAGTAGTATTACTCCAGTGTAAGCTAGAAGCCTAAACGAGTGTGCTATAGGAATTTGCTCCTCGCATGAACACTGTTGAATGCATGCACGGAACCACTTTTTATTTTTCTCAAAAGAATTAGTATGATGTTGAAAAAATTGTACGCATGGCAATACTCCATTTATTTCATAATGGAGTGTGTATCGATTTTCTGAAAAGTCAAACATTTTAAACTTGACCAAGTTTATAGAGAAAACTATTTATATCTACAATACCAGAAATATAAAACTATAAAATACATCGTACGATGAATCTAGTGATATATGCTTGGAATTCTAGATGTAAATGCTTTTCTCCACAAACTTGGTCAAAGTTTATGAGGATTGACTTTTCCAAAAACCCATGTGCATTATATTATGGAACGAAAGGAGCATTGCTGTTTGTTGAGAGAAATATCCAAACAGCCTATAGAAAATTCAGATTTAGATTTTAATTTATTTTTCTTCATCCGATGCTAAGTTATTTAAAGTTTACAATTTGAAAAGTTGGAAATTAACATCAAACTAACTTTATTTGTATTTTCAAGTTTGAACATGAAAAGGCTAAAAGATTTCACAAACACATCAATGACATTTCTTTTGGAATAAAAGTATATATTTTTTCAAAAATCTTCTTATAGAAATTCATTGTGCTACCGTGATATGATACGAATTGTAAAAAACAATCCACAAGTTCCCATTTATTATAGCATATAATATAATATTTTTAATTTATATGATTTAGTAATGTGATAACACATAATAATCTAACGTGCAACGCACGTGCAAATTACTAGTAACACTATATCGTCAATGAACGTTAAGCGTGCGGACCCTACGGGTTCGAGAACTATGTAGACATGACCAAGACACCTCTCTGGTCAATAACCAATAAAACTTGGATGCCCATATTGGCTCCTACATATTCTATGAAGATGTTTATCGGTCGAACCGTTATGACAACATATGTAATTCCCTTTGTCCATCGGTATGTTACTTGCTCGAGATTCAATCGACGGTATCCTCATACCTAGCTCAATCTCGTTACCGGCAGTCTCTTTACTCGTTCTGTAATACATCATATTGCAACTAACTCATTAGTCACTTTTCTTGCAAGGCTTCTTATGATGTGTATTACCGAGAGGACCCAGAAATACCTCTCCGATACTCAGAGTGACAAATCCTAATCTCAATCTATGCCAACTCAACAAACACCTTAGGAGATACCTATAGAGTATCTTTATGATCACCCAGTTATGTCGTGATGTTTGATAGCACACAAGGTATTCCTCCGGTATTCGGGAGTTGCATAATCTCATAGTCGAAGGAATATGTATCTGACATTAAGAAAGCGATAGCAACAAACTAAACGATCAATATGCTAAGCTAACAAATGGGTCTTGTCCATCACATCAGTCTCCTAATGATGTGATCCCGTTATCAAATGACAACACATGTCTATGGTTAGGAAACCTTAACCATATTTGATCAACGAGCTAGTCTAGTAGAGGCTTACTAGGGACACACTATATTTGTTTATGTATTCACACATGTATTTAAGTTTCCGATCAATACAATTCTAATAACAATTTAATTATTGCCTCTAGGGAATATTTCCATTATTTACTATTAAGAGGGGTGTAGCGTTCGAAACTTTGATTCTCTGATGCTAAACCCAAATACTATGGAAGTTGCGAGAGAATTCTCTTTGTGTTTCGAGCAAATACTTGCCAGCAAGAGACTATGATCTTCTTTGCTGCGAGAGATTTGTCTCTAACCGAGGAGTTAGAATTACTTTTTCCTCAAGTAATGTTACCGTTGCTCCAAAATCTGACCGTTGTAAACATGTTGCTTGCCCATTGGCTGGACCGTGTGTCCAAAATGTTCATTTCCCACCCGGGAAGGTTGCGGCTATAAATAGCCACCCCGCGCCAGTGTTGTCCGGTGGCTGCTCCATTTGATTCTGAGAAGATTGTTGAGCAGCCCCCTCTTCGAGTGATTTTAGTTTAAAATACACCGAGAGAAAACCCCTAGATCTGAAGAATTAGATAGTGGTTCAGCATCACTCGAATCTAAGTCCAGTACGCTCCGCCTATTACTCTTGAGAGCTGCAAACTCTCTAGACGGTTAGGTGTCAATTTCTTCAGAAACAAAGAGTGATTGTCGTTCTTGAAGAAGTCTGTAAAGGTTCAGAGATCGCCTCAAGTATCTACCACGAGTGATCGGCATTGGTTGATGAACCAATTTTCGAGGAGAATAGGGCAAAGAGAGTTTACCTTCCGTGTTAAGTCACAACCCCTCCAACCAGACATAGTCCTAGTGCAGAAGGACGAACTGGTCTACGAAATACCTTGTCGCCATCGAGCATCACCGGTTACCTCTGTTGCCCCTATTTACATTTGATCTATTTTCATTCATGTGATTTATCTCGACGCATGCTCTGTTTCCTTTCAATAGTTTCTTTTAGCTCGCTGTACTTTGTTTTTAATTTGCTCCACTGCTGGGTTTCGAGAGTTTTGAGATTTCTGAAGAAATTTTGAAACTCCCATTCACCCCCCCCCCTCTGGTAAACATACTTCGTTCCTACAATTGGCATCAGACAATGATAAAGAACATGATAATGATGTTGAAATTGAACTTACTTTTGATCTTGATAACCCACCTCCTAAAAACAAAGGTTATGATAAAAGAGATTTCATTGCTAGAAAACACGGTAAAGAAAGAGAACCATGGGTTCAGAAACCCATGCCCTTTCGTCCTAAGCCACATAAGAATAAGGATGAACAAGAATTTGAAAGATGGCCCCTTATGTTAAATACATGAAAGACATTGGCACTAATAAAAGAAAGATACATGAAGCTAAAATCTCCACCATGCTTGCAAATTATTCTTTTAAGGCTGGAGTACCTAAGAAACTAGGAGATCCAGGAATACCTACTATATCATGCTCCACTAAAAGAGATAATGTCAAAACTGCTTTATGTGATTTGGGAGTCGGTGTTAGTGTTATGCCTTTCTCTTTATACGGAAGACTTGATTTGAATAAACTCACACCTACCGAAATATCATTGCAAATGGCTGACAAATCAACTGCCATACCTATCGGTATTTGTGAGGATGTGCCCATTGTAGTTGCAAATGTTACTTTCGTAGCAGACTTTGTTATACTTGATATGCCAGAGGACGATAGTATGTCGATTATCTTTGGCAGACAATTTTTTAATACTGCAGGGGTTGTTATTGATTCAAACAAAAGCAAGGTCACTTTTCATATCAATGGTAATGAGCATAAGGTACACTTTTCAAAGAAACAATTTCAAGTCAATGGTATTGATGTTATTGAAAGGACTTCGACAATTACTATTGGAAGTTTTCAACTCCCTCTTCCTACTGTTAAAAAAAATATGAAACTCTTATTATTCAGGAGATGCATATCCCCGTTGAGGTAACCTAGTGTCCCTCTAAGACATCCCACGATTCCTGCCCAGGTTCCTTTTAATCATCGGTACTGATTGTCCGATATTCAAACTCAATTGTGACGTATATAAACTCGTAAGAATCGGTCTAAATTAAGAAGCGAGGTGGGACAATTTAACACGAAATAGTGTCGTGTGGTTCACTACGCATAAAAGAAGGCTCGTCATTGCGGTGATTTTACGCTGAGCAGGCCCAGCGGTGCAGCAATGATACATACTAATTTTTTTAGTACGACAGCGGCTCGGCTAGGGCTGGGCCTTGGCTTGATGTTGGGCCGGCTAGGCCGGTGGCCCACGCGAGCGCTGCATGCGAGCAAGGAGAGTGTTGTCCTCATGTAGACATGGGCAGGGACAGGCAACGGTGACGCTCCAGGTCGAGCAGGGCAGTGCTCCGATCGAATCCGGGCAGATCTGGTCGGGTGGATCCATTTCTGGCGGATTAGCACGGAGGCGGCCAGATCAGGCAAGATTGAGGGCCGGCGGCGCCATGGCCCTCCTGGAGGTCCCTGTGCAGTGAGAAAGAGGAAGACATGTGAGAGGAGATCCAGAGGAAGGAGGAGAAGGGAAAGGGGTAAGGCGGCAGAGCATCCGGAGATCCGGCAGCGAGGCGTGGCAGAGGTGTGGGGTCGCTAACGAGGCAGCTCGCGGGCGCGAGGGGAGTTCAGGTAGGATGTAGTTGCGAGCGATGGCGCGGTCGGTTCTGGCCTAGGTGGGATTACAATTTTTTTATGTACGTGCCGAAGTAAAAAACGACAAACAAAATTCCTGAAAAAGCGTAAATTCATGGGAGGAAGCGTATTACGAGGTGAACGAGAAGAAGCAACCCATTCTTTATTATTATTAGGTGGAGAGGTAGAGATAGAGACAGAGATTGGGTAGGGGTAGAGATAGGGATTGGGGGACCGATGAAAACAAACTTCCTCAAATGCAGGACGTCGATGGCTGCTAAATCCAATTCGGCGCCCGTTGTGCCGCTTAAAGGCATCGGCGCAAACACACGCACACCCCCGCGACCCCACCCCTCCGTTTTGGGCTAGCGCGTTTACCATTTTTCTCTACTATTTTTAAAACGCAAAAAACTACACGCGTGCGTGATTCGATCTCGTGATCTCTAGTTCAGCGTTAGCGCCGATTGCGAGCTAACCCACCCACCTAGCATGATTTCTTACATCCTTTTACTTCTTTTCTTCTTACTCTTTTATTTTTTATTTTTTATTTATTTTCCTTTTTGTTTTCATCTCTATTTTTTCAAAAGGTGTGAACTTTTTTTATCAGAATCGATGAACCCTTTTCAGATTCTGGTGAACTTTTTTTCAATATTGATGAACATTTTTTGAATTCGTGAACATTTTTTAAAAATTCATCAATATTTTTTATATATGTAATGACCAGACCTCAAACAGTCTGATCTCTGTGCGTCAGTGTCATCCCTGGATCGGTAATGCTGACATGCACAGTACTCGAGGATTTATAACAGAATAGCATTCACACACTTATTACATCGAATGCCTCAAAAGAGAACTTATTACAATAATATGGCTTAAGGCCATCTAAAATCGATAACAACGGAAGGCTTGGAAGATAAAGTGAGTCCATCAACTCCAACGGCATCACTGAGTGAAAGTCAACGACCTATGGCACCTTACTCATCGTCTGAAAAGTCTGCAACATGAACGTTGCAGCCCGAAACGGGTCAGCACATGGAATATGCTGGCAATGTAACACATAGAGTAATGAACAGAAAGAATGCTATCACTACATGCATATATGGCTGGTGGAAAGCTCTATGGTTACAGTTTTGCATAAAGCCAAATTTTCTCTACAACAAATGAATAAATTTTATTTAACTATCATGGTGGTTGTTAAACATTGAGAAGGTTCCTCCAACTCAATCCCAATTAAACATCATCATTAAACCCAATGAAATTATATTTAGAGTGATGAGATCAACATGATAATCCAAGAACTAGTTACTCAAAACGTCCATAACCGGGGACACGGCTAACCATGATTAGTTTATACACTCTGCAGAGGTTTGCGCACTTTTCCCTACAAGACTCGAATACATCCATGGTCGGAGATTCGAGACACGCCTTTTCAAGCACTAACTCTCTACTCTGGATAGACAGTACCACCTACAACCCACTACATCTGCTAGTCTACCTCTTCAAGAGCTTCACGCAACTTACTCAACTATGCCAGAGCCCATATTGGCTTGTGGCTGCACACGGAAGTTTCTAGCATGAATAATCTTATGATCCCTTTGAGCCTGGGTGGCGGACCGTAGGATGATCACACGGGTACTCCGGGATATCCTAGGACAACACTTGATTCTCCAGGTGCCTTGACAACCACTGGGTACTCCAAGGTGCCTCAAGCAATCCACCCATATGTGTATTTAAGTAGCCACCTTACTTCAACCATTAATTAACAATACTCACATCTGTCATGAATAACTCAAACCAAACCACGTCTACGAGCATAGCATGGAAATATAAGCAACGTAGAAGTAACTCCCAAGGTTTGATAATAAACAGGACAATAGGTACTACCTCATCTACTTCCCAAAACCCACATGTTAATCAGACCCTAACCATGCAATTGTTTGAGGATTGATCTAATGCAATAAAACTGGGTAGTAAAGAGGTATGATCAAAGTGTTACTTGCCTTGCTGATGATCCGTGAAACCTAGAGACTTGTAGTAGCACACTTCGCACTCCGGGTACTCTATCGCAAACAAACAAGCATACAATAAGCACTCAACTAGAAGCACGGGTAAAACTCAAATAGGAGATCTAACCCGAAAGTTCAACTTAAGAACTCCGGTTTGCAAAAATAATCAAATCAAACGAAGCAACGAAACTCAAACTGCAAAAGAAACAAGATCCGCTTACTAATCTGGACTTAAGTAAAATTTTACAGTAGCAAAATCTTGTTCAAGTTGGTTAAACAAAAAGAGGGCTTCGAGACGAAGATCTAGGCGCTTGAATCGCCTGATTCCGATAAACGAGCGAAAAGATAAACTAAAACGAAAATCGGGTCAGAAATCGCGATCGAAAATAATCGCGGAAAAACCCTGGAAAAAGAAAAACTGACGAACAGGCTAACGAACGAACGTTCGCTGTCTGCGGCTAACGAGTGAAAACCGTTCGTTAAAACGAACGTACGAACGGGCGTTCGCTAAATAACTAAACCGGGAAAAAAATTAAAACTGATCTAAAAATAATCGCGGGTTCTAAAAAACCGAACGGTTTTCCGGAGAAAACCGGCCGCGACGGCGGCTATACCTCCGGCGAGGTCGGGCTCGGCGGTGGCGGCGTCCGGTGGGTGACGGGTGGCGGCGACGGGCACATGTGTGGGGTCGGGCGTCGTTTACAAGGCGGCAAGTGCTGTGGTTTGGGGCAAGCGGTCATGGCCGGCAAGGTCGGGCCCCGTCTCTTAAAGGGTCGGCCGGGTCGGAGTCCCGGAAGGACACGGCCCGGTTAGGTCGGTAACTTTTTTTATAATAATGTCGCGCACAGAAAAACAAATAAAAGAAATACTAAACGGACTCCAAAAATCCTGAAATAAATTTTCCCCGTCCTCTAAAAATATAGCAGACAAAGTGAACATTTATTTGGGCTTCTAATGCAATTTTGGAAAACGCATATTTTTCCTAATTCAAATAAAATAGCAATAAACTCTGAATAAAATTCTTATATGATTTTAATATTAAATCTCCAATATTTCTTTATTCTGGGGAAGTCATTTTATTCCCTCTCTTTTATTTTCATAAAATAAATATTCAAAAAGAAAATAATTAAAATCAAACGATCCTCTTTTCAAAATTTGAGAAAACTCAAATATGAAAATAACGAAATCCCCAACCCACTCCGTGGGTCCTTGAGTTGCGTAGAATTTCTACGATCAAGCCAAAATGCAATAAAATATGATATGAAATGATGATCCAATGTATAACATTCCAAATTGAAAATTTGGGATGTTACAAACCTACCCCCCTTAAGATGAATCTCGCCCTCGAGATTCGGGTTGGCTAGAAAATAGGTGTGGTGGTCCTTTCGTAGGTCTTCCTCTCGTTCCCACGTGCATTCATCCTCGGTATGGTGGCTCCCACTGAACTTTGCAGAACTTGATAACCTTTCCGCGTGTGACTCGGCTGGCAAACTCGAGAATTCTCACTGGTTTCTTCTCGTAGGTCAAATCGCTATCCAACTGAATCGCTTCCAGTGACACTGTATCTCTCAGAGGAATATCGGCCATCTCTGTGTGGCACTTCTTCAACTGGGAAATGTGGAACACATCGTGAACTCCTAACAATCCTTCGGGCAATTCCAACTTGTAAGCAACTTCTCACATACGTTCCAAAACTTTGTATGGTCCCACAAAACATGGTGCTAACTTTCCCTTAACTCCAAAACGCTTAACTCCTCGAAGTGGGGACACACGAAGATAAACTCTGTCTCCAACTATTAAACTGTCTCCTTGCGTTTAGAATCCGCATAACTCTTTTGCCTGGATTGGGCTACCTTGAGTCTATCGCGAATCAACTTAACCTTCTCTTCAGACTCTTTAATTAAATCTGGTCCAAACAACTGACGGTCTCCAACTTCATCCCACAACAACGGTGTCCTGCACCTCCTTCCGTACAACGCTTCGAAAGGGGCCATCTTCAAACTGGCTTGATAGCTGTTGTTATAAGAAACTCGGCATATGGCAAATTGTCGTCCCAACAAGATCCATAATCTAGCGCACAAGCTCTCAACATGTCCTCCATAATCTGATTGACTCTCTCGGTCTGTCCATCTGTCTGTGGATGAAAGGCTGTACTGAACTCTAGCCTGGTACCCAAAGTTTCGTGCAACTGATTCCAGAACTTTGAGGTAAACTGGGTTCCTCTGTCTGATACAATGGTCCTTGAAACTCCATGCAGACATACGATCTTGGTCATGTATATATTTGCCAACTTAGTACTGGTGTAAGTGGTCTTCACTGGGATGAAATGAGCTACTGATACGTCCCCAACGTATCTATAATTTATGAAGCATTCGTGCTATTTTATTATCTGTTTTGAATGATTACAGGCTTTATTACACACTTTTATATTACTTTTGGGACTAACCTATTAACCGGAGGCCCAGCCCATATTGTTGTTTTATTGCATGTTTCAGTATTTCGAAGAAAAGGAATATCAAACGGAGTCCAAATGGAATGAAACCTTCAGGAGCGTTGAGGGAGTCCTGGACTAGGGGGTGTCTGGATAGCCGGACTATCGTCACGGCCGGACTCCAAGACTATGAAGATACAAGATTGAAGACTTCGTCCCGTGTCCGGATGGGACTTTCCTTGGCATGGAAGGCAAGCTTGGCGATACGGATATGTAGATCTCCTACCATTGTAACCGACTGTGGTAACCCTAACCTATCCGGTGTCTATATAAACCGGAGGGTTTTAGTCAGAGGACTAACAACAATCATACCATAGGCTAGCTTCTAGGGTTTAGCCTCCTTGATCTCGTGGTAGATCTACTCTTGTACTACCCATATCATCAATATTAATCAAGCAGGAGTAGGGTATTACCTCCATAGAGAGGGCCCGAACCTGGGTAAAAACATCGTGTCCCTTGTCTCCTGTTACCATCCGCCTAGACGCACAGTTCAGGACCCCCTACCCGAGATCCGTCGGTTTTGACACCGACATTGGTGCTTTCAGTGAGAGTTCCTCTATGTCGTCACTGATAGGCCCGATGGCTCCTTCGATCATCAACAACAACGCGGTCCAGGGTGAGACTTTTCTCCCCGGACAGATCTTCGTATTCGGCGGATTTGCACTGCGGGCCAATTCGCTTGGCCATCTGGAGCAGATCGAAAGCTACGCCCCTGCCATCAGGTCAGATTTGGAAGTTTGAACTATACGGCCGATGTCCGTGAAGACTTGATCTTAGACGGATTTGAGCCGCAGCCAAGCGTGCTGCACTGTCTCGATGGGCATGGTCTAGCTCTGCCTAACAAAGGTTCTCGAGGCCGCATCAAAGATCCGCTCCGACCCTTAATCCAGAGCCGGATTCCCCGATCGAGGACGAGTGGTTGGACACCGCCTCGGGGGCTACGATCTCTATGGCGATTAAGCCGAACTCTATCCCTGTCCTTTGCGAAGACCTCGACCTGTGGTGTCGGACTCCTCTCCGGACTCAACCTCCGCTACCGCCAATCGAATCCGATCAAGGCGTCGGTCATGGAGTTCACTATCATGGACATCTTTCAAAGACTCGCCCTTTGGCAACATCCTGAATTCACTAAAGTCTCTTTCTTTATTCGGAGAGCCATGGCCGGATTACGGTCGGGAAGGTTGGGATGCGACGGCGAAGAAATTCAACGCCCACCCACCACCCACTTTCAGAGCCAATCGCCGAAAGCTTACACGACGTGCTCGATTTCGATTCAAGACATCGACGGTATGGACGACGATGTAGGAGACAACCATGAACCAGCGCCTATAGAATGCTAGACAACCACCTCATCCCATGATGTATACATGGTGGATACACCTAAAGGAAATGAAGACGAGGAACAACGGGACGCTACGAAGGATAAACCCTCGAAAAGCAGTCAAAACGGCAACGTAAACGCCGAGCCAAGTCCCGCCTCAACAAAGACCCAGCCATAGAGCAGGGCGAACCGGCGGATGACGAACATGCTATCGAGCAATCATCCGAACAAGACAACTTGGATAAACAACACGTCCCCGGCGAAGACAATAGTCCGGACGATCTCATGCCGGACAAATTGTTGGAGCAGAATAACCTCCACAAAAGGCTTGTCGCCATCACATGTAGCTCGAAAAGCAGAAGCGGAAGCTCAAAACAGCCGAAGATGCACTCAGAATCAGATGGAGCAGAGTATTCAACACCATAGACAAATACGGCGACAGTCGCCAAACAAAGAGCTACCCAAAGAGAAAGTTGCTGCACGAATTTGATGAGGAGGCCATAGAGCCCCCACAATCAAAAAGTAAGAAGGCCACCCGGTCGGATGGACGACCCCATGGCAAAAAGAGAGCGGCAAACGGTGCCGCACACAAGCCGGTACATGATCCGCATAAGGATTCACATCAAAAGGATGGCCCAGTTAGGTCCGTCTATGGGCCGAAAAAGCAATATCTTCAAAGCAATGCAACACGCCAAATATCCGAACATCACGGCACACCCAAATATGGGCGCCAAGACATCCCCTATGTTTCACCGATGAGGTCTTTGGATCATGAATTTCAAATGGAATTCAAACCCGTAAACATAGAGGCATACGACGGAACAATGCACTCGAGTGCGGATTGAGGATTACATCCTCCACATACACATGGCTAGAGGAGATGATCTCCACGCCATAAAATACTTACCCCTCAAACTCAAAGGGCCAGCTCGGCATTGGCTTAAAAGTCTCCCCAAAAATGCCATTGGAAGCTGGAAAGAGCTCGAGGATGCGTTTCGGGCAAATTTTCAGGGGACCTATGTCCGCCCTCCGGATGCGCATCGATCTAAGTCACATAACTCAACAGCCCGAGAGTCAGCCCGAAATTTCGAACAGGTTCCTTACTAAAAAGAACCAAATAGTCGATTGTCTGACGCCAAGCCTTAGCAGCCTTCAAACACAACGTCCGAGACGAATGGCTCGCTGACACCTCGCCAAGAAAAGCCAATAACAATGGCGCATTAACAAGCCTCATGACCCGCTTATGCTGGAGAGGATAGTCGGCTAGCAAGATGCAAAGACCAATGACCCAAGTACATCCAAGTCGGGATGGAAATGGGAAACCACGGCGCAACAAGGACCCGGCCGGATTAAAGCGAACGGTCCAAAGAGCGGCAAATAACGCCGGATTCAAAAGCTCGAGGCGTAACAATAAAAACTGCCCCTTAAGGACAATAGCGATGAGCTATCCAACTTAAACAAAATCTTGGACAAGATATGTCAAATCCACAAGACTCCGGAAGGCCCGCAAACCATACCCACAGATTGTTGGGTCTTCAAACGATTCGGCAGACTCAACGCCCGAACACAAGGGGCTCGACACACCAAGTGAAGATGATGACGAGCACCACAAGCGAGCCCCGAAAACAAAAGAATTTCCCACAAGAGGTTAAAACAAAGAAAATCACTTCACGTGATCAAAGGGAAAACAGAGCGGCGCCCACTAGAATGCGCTACAAGACAAACTACCCCAAAGGAGTACCAACACCGGGTTGTAAAACCAATCACCTTCGACCATCGTGACTATTCCGAAAGTATCCTAACGCAGGATGGACTGCCTTGATATTGGATCCTATAATCGACGGATTCCAATTTACACAAGTCCTCATGGACGGTGGCAGTGACATAAACCTGATATATCAGGACACAATCCGTAGGATGGGGATAGACCCAAACAAAATTTGCCGTAGCAACACCTCCTTTAAAGGAGTCATGCCAGGCCCATATGCCGATTGTACGGGCTCCATACTGCTAGAAGTTGTGTTCGGTTCATCCGACAACTTCCGTCCGCGAAAAGTTAATCTTCCATGTCGCCCGCTTAAAAGTAGCCATCAAGCACTATTGGGATGCGAAGCTTTCGCCCGCTTTAACGCAATACCGCATTATGCATCTCTTACACTTAAAATGCCCGGTCCACGCGGCATCATCTCACTAAAAGGGAGTGTTAAGTGTTACTCGAAAGACGGAGGAACGTGAGACTGCCTTGACAGCCCCACACCCATCCGGCTACGCTAGTCAAAGAACCTAAATAGGTCATTCAAATACCGGACACGGCTAGACGAGTCCGGCGCCTACTAGCGGCATGCCCCCATGCAAGGGGCTGCATGCATGTACAACAAGAGACAATAAAGCTCAATTTTATTCACTCCTTCGAATCGTACTCTGTTTATTTAATATAAAGTACATTCTTTCGCACGATCTTTTTTCTTTCAAACTAAGTTCCTCTCTTTTACAGATGAATAACGTGCTACACCCGTCCCGTGATACGGCACAACGGAGACACAGCGCAGACGTGCGAGGGACCCGTTGCAAGGATTCTTTTCAGATTAAGACCTGCGTAAACCTTTTTCTTGTCTCTTGTTGATATACATCCCCGGTTTCTTACTATAACCGAGGAGGAGGTCATGCTTTTGGCATTGGCCGCACCAGAATTTTCGCGTGCACGGACACCAGGGGGCTTAGGGCATTATTCGCCTGCTTTATAAAGACCGAATACCTTAGGGAGTATTCGGCGTCTCGAGTTAGGCCTTACATGCATCAGCTCGAATCATGTCTTTGGTCAAATGTTGGGTTTGCCCAGCTCACGTGTTTTGCTGCCTTACGCCCGCTTTTATCGGCTAACGTGGCACTGTGGAGAACTATCGCGATTGTGCCCTTGTTCGCCGCAAGCGAGCACCTCAAGAGAGAAAGCCGAAAACTCGACTGTCATGATATAGCGAGAGACCGGTCAACCACTCGATGACTCACCGAATGTTTAGAATTCCTCCGCATTAACGAAGGACCGGTTTCGGTCAGCACATACGCACCCCGAATTCGGGAGAGTGCGGTGCCCCCAGGGGCTATGTATTAGCCCCACCCTCGAACTCCTATGGCTAAGTGAAAGTGATAAAGCATTATAGTCCGGTTACCTAGTTTGCTACGCTACCACCTCCTTAACAGGACCAAGACGTTGGATTAAGTGTGAAAAAGTGCTTTCTTTACAAACACCCCCGCACTATGTGCGTGGGTGCTGATGCAAAGGACTGCCATCTTCAAAGTTATATATACATATACATAAACGGCAGACAGGAGTAGTCTACTACTTGAACGCACAAGTATAAAAGCTCTTATATTATATTGAAACATTATTTTCACAAATCATACATGTCATTTAAACATAATATCCTTCGAGCACCGCGTCTCTATTAAGCAGCGCATACTGTGGGACTTCCTCAAAGTAGTGCTCGGCGGTACTGCTTCGTCTCAATCTTGGGATGCAACGTCGGTGGCCTTCATCTCTGCCAAGATGTCTTGACACGGGCGAGCCATCCGCGCTCCCTCAATACACGCCGACCGCTTCATTGCGTCGATACGAGGTACCGCACCAAGGAACTGCTGCACTAAACCAAAATAACTCTTCGGCTGGGGTCCGCCTGGCCACAAATGAGTCATGACATGCTTCATGGCGAGTCCGGATAATCGATTCAGCTCGGCCCATCAACGGAAGAGGATGCTCCGGACTATGGAATTGCGACCAATATAGCTCTTCCCTTATGTGCCCCTTCTGGCCCCGGAAGTGCTCAATCGCGTCCGTAGCGCTCGCCGCTAAGTCCAGATAAGCATCCTCCGAACTCCACAACTTGTCCAACTGAGCATACTTTGGATCTGTATATTTCCTCCGCTGTAAACGGTTTTCGGCCGTAATAGCCCCAAACGACTCAGCTCCTCCTTGGCAGCTCTCAAAGCGGAACGGGCGCCCTTGGATTCGGCGGTGGCCTTTTTCAGCCTTCTTGATCCGCTTTGACGTTCTTTTCAAGAACCTCGCAGCGGTCGGTAATATTCTTCAACTTTTCCGCCATATCGGTCATTTCCTCTTTGCTTCGGCAAGGAGCAGCCTGCTCGCTTTTAGCTCTTCTACGCCCTTAAAGCGCCGCATTACTATTTCTGGCTTGCTCTTTCGCTCGGGCGAGTTCCGCCCGAAGCTCCTCCACAGCAGCGGCACCATCTGCATTAAGCATACAAGTAGTAAGATATGGGCATCAAGCTCCCTTACCAGGTGTCCGCGTAGAAGTCGCATACCTTGTGACTCGTCAAACCGTTTATTGACTAGCGGGATGTCCGCATCCGCCTCGTTAAGTTGCCGCTTTAGTTTGGCATATTCATCAGTCCGGCTGGCCACCAGAGCCCCGCCACCTGTTTAAGAGCGGCGATATGTTATAACTGAGATTTTGATCCTCGGCACGCTGTCAATTTTGACAACATACCGAGTCTCAGGGGCTACTACCTATACAGGGCGCATTCTATATGCATAATCGCCGAAGGTACATCATTTTTGCGTACCTCGAACCCCGTCAGTAAGCTTCTGACGGCTTCATGCAATCCGCTCTCCGCGGATGCAATTCTTTCAATCACCATACCCATTAGAGCGCGGTGATCTTCTGAGATAGCCGCTCGCCCGAGTAGATCCTTCAGCTCCTCCGACCGCACGCCAGTTGGCGCCGGACCTTCCGCCACGGACTTGGGGAAACCCTCCGCGACGACACCTCGGGGTTGTCCGCCTCGCACGAGGGTGCGCGGCAGTGGAGGCGTTCGCTCTCCATCATCTCGAAAGAAGATCCTCAAGACGAGCTCACTGAGAAGGGCTGAGATCCGAACTACAAGGTACAATTTTGGTTATCTTTAGAAATAAATACTGAGGATGTTCCTTATTTACAAGACCCTTCTTTTTACTTATGGCTCATTGGAGGGCTGGTCCCTTGGGGAAATAGTGCGGCCGGGTTACTTCCTCAAAGGCCGGGTCTCTCTAACGAAGATTCCTTTCCCCTCTTTGAGGCCTTGACCTCCGGATCTTCCGAAGCGGTCCTCTTCTCTCCTTGAAAGATGGGACTTTTAATCCCTCCTTCCTTGATAGCCTCCTTCGTAGAAGCAGTTGCTTCCGGCTCCCCTTTGCCTTCTTCAAAAGGCGCGCCTTCAACATCTTGGTCAAGATGGGATCCGCGTGGTCTCCGGAGGGAGCCGGACACCTTATTAACTTTGCCTTGGCTATCCACCTGTTCAAGAAACGGCTCCTTTAAAGGGCATATATATACGATAAACGAATGAACAGCTTGTCCGGTTACATGACTACTTACTTGAGTATCCGGCGATTGCAGCTTAGTCATGCGCCCTCGGCCAGTCCGGACACTTCTCTTGTGATTCAAGAACAGTTTATACATCTCCACAGGCGTCGTGCCCATAAAATTTTGGAGAGCTCGTGGTCCCTCCGGATTAAATTCCCACAAAGTGAGGGGGCGGCGTTTGCAGGCGTACGGCGTCGGATCAACATAACATGCGCCATCGCAACCAGATTGATCTCTCTTTCTTGGAGGTCTCGAATACGGCCCTCGCAACAAAGGAACGCCCTTGGACGGCCCCAGTCGAGCCCCTTGTTGACCCATGACGCCACCGGCTGTGGTGGACACAGGCGGAAGGCGGGAGCGCCACCCATTTGGTGCCCCCAGGAGTGGTGATATAAAACCACTCCGTTGCCACAAACCAAGCTCCTCTTGAAAAGAGCCCTTGGGCCACGGAGTATCAAGACATTTGCTTATGACCGCCCTCCGCACTCGCTTGTTGCCCTCGATCATCTTTGGCTCCACCTTGAAGGTCTTGAGCCACAATCCAAAGTGAAGGGTAATATGGAGGAAGGCCTCACATACGACAATGAATGACGAGATATGGAGGATGGACTCGGATTCAAGTCATGAAAATCCAGCCCATAATAAAACATGAGCCCTCAAGACAAAGGGATCCGTCGGAAGCCTAAACCCCGAAGGAAGTGAGACCACGAACACCACGTTCTCGCCCGGGCTCGAGTGGGAATGACCTGCCCGGAGCAGGCAGCCTATGCGAGATCTCGTCGGTTAGATACCGGCCTCGCAGCTTTAGCACATCTTCTTCTATGACGGAGGAAGACATCCATCGGCCGTCTGGCCGGAGCCGACATCGTCGAAGGTCCAAGCGCCTAAATCTGAAGCTTTGGGTGTTAGAACTTCGGCGCGAGGTGAACTCGATGGAGGGTGTAAAAATAAGAGGGCCTTGGTCTCATTATAAAGAGGTTGAATACCAAGAGCCCACCCCGTGGTCGACTAGGACTCGCCGATAGAGGAGGCGTGCTAACGGCACGGTTGGGTTACCCACGTCCGTATTGATGGGAATCCCGGAATAAGGGGGCACGATCTATGATTTGATAATACGTGCCAAGGAAACCGCCTCGCTAAACGCTACCGAGGTAGAACAAGAAAAACAATTCATATAAAGACCTGGCAGCGGTGTGATGTCACGCCACAGAATCACGCCGCAGATCTGCAAAAGTTATTCTCTCTACGGTGGTATGTGGAACTTGTTTTGCAGAGCGGACACTATCCTTGTGTTCAAAACCTTCTATGAAGTATTCGGAGGAGGAACCCGCCTTGCAATGTCGAAGACAATATGCGCACGGACTCATCGTCATTGAAGCCTGGTTAGGGGCTACCGAGGAGTCTGGACTAGGGGGTGTCCGGATAGCCGGACTATCGTCTCGGCCGGACTCCAAGACTATGAAGATACAAGATTGAAGACTTCGTCCCGTGTTCGGATGGGACTTTCCTTGGCGTGGAAGGCAAGCTTGGCGATACGGATATGCTACCATTGTAACCGACTCTGTGTAACCCTAACCTATCCGGTGTCTATATAAACCGGAGGGTTTTAGTCCCAGAGGACTAACAACAATCATACCATAGGCTAGCTTCTAGGGTTTAGCCTCCTTGATCTCGTGGTAGATCTACTCTTGTACTACCCATATCATCAATGTTAATCAAGCAGGAGTAGGGTATTACCTCCATCGAGAGGGCCCGAACCTAGGTAAAAACATCGTTTCCCTTGTCTCCTGTTACCATCCACTTAGACGCATAGTTCGGGACCCCCTACCCGAGATCCGCCGGTTTTGACACCGACAAGCGTGATTTTTGGAAAGGATATGATCCGGGAGACTTGGAGTTCAAGCCAGGGAAGGTTCGAGGAAGCCAGGAGATAGGAGGGCGCGCCCACCCCCCTGGGCGCGCCCCCTGTCTCCTGGGCGCCTCGAGGCTCCCCCGACCGACTTCTTTCGCCTATATAAGTCTACGTACCCTAAAAACATCGAATACGGAGATAGATCAGGAGTTCCGCCACCGCAAGCCTCTGTAGCCACCAAAAACCTCTCAGGAGCCCGTTCTGGCACCCTGCCGGGGGGGGATCCCTCACCGGTGGCCATCTTCATCATCCCGGCGCTCTCCATGACGAGGAGGGAGTAGTTCACCCTCGAGGTGAGGGTATGTACCAAAGAGCTATGTGTTTGATCTCTCTCTCTCTTGTGTTCTCTCTATGGCACGATCTTGGTGTATCGCGAGCTTTGCTATTATAGTTGGATCTTATGATGTTTCTCCCCCTCTACTCTCTTGTGATGAATTGAGTTTTCCCCTTGAAGTTATTTTGTCGGATTGAGTCTTTAAGGATTTGAGAACACTTGATGTATGTCTTGTCGTGCTTATCTGTGGTGACAATGGGATATTCACGTGATCCACTTGATGTATGTTTTGGTGATCAACTTACGGGTTCCGACCATGAACCTATGCATAGGGGTTGGCACATGTTTTCGTCTTGACTCTCCGGTAGAAACTTTGGGGCACTCTTTGAAGTACTTTGTGTTGGTTGAATAGATGGATCTGAGTGTGTGATGCATATCGTATAATCATGCCCACGGATACTTGAGGTGACAATGGAGTATCTAGGTGACATTAGTGTTTTGGTTGATTTGTGTCTTAAGGTGTTATTCTAGTATGAAATCTATGATAGATTGAACGGAAAGAATAGCCTCATGTTATTTTACTACGGACTCTTGAATAGATAGAACAGAAAGGATAACTTTGAGGTGGTTTCGTACCCTACCATAATATCTTTGTTTGTTCTCCGTTATTAGTGGCTTTGAAGTGACTCTTTGTTGCATGTTGAGGGATAGTTATATGATCTAGTTATGTTATTATTGTTGAGAGAACTTGCACTAGTGAAAAGTATGAACCCTATGCCTTGTTTCCTACCATTGCAATACCGTTTAAGCTCACTTTTATCATTAGCTACCTTGCTGTTTTTATATTTTCAGATTACAAAAACCTATATCTACCATCCATATTGCACTTGTATCACCATCTCTTCGCCGAACTAGTGCACCTATACAATTTACCATTGTATTGGGTGGGACACAAGAGACTCTTTGTTATTTGGTTGCAGGGTTGTTTGAGAGAGACCATCTTCATCCTACGCCTCCCACGGATTGATAAACCTTAAGTCATCCACTTGAGGTAAATTTGCTACTGTCCTACAAACCTCTGCACTTGGAGGCCCAACAACGTCTACAAGAAGAAGGTTGTGTAGTAGACATCAAGCTCTTTTCTGGCGCCGTTGCTGGGGAGGTGAGTGCTTGAAGGTATATCTTTAGATCTTGCAATCAAATCTTTTTGTTTCTTGTTTTATCACTAATTTAGTTTATAAAAGAAAACTACAACAAAAATGGAGTTAAGTTTGTCTCATACGCTTCATCTTTTTAATATCTTCCATAAGTATGATGAAAAGGAAAATTGTGCTCAAGTGCTAGAAGAAGAATGCATTAAAATGCTTGGTACTAAATCTTTGAATGATGAGCATGATTGCAATGTTGTTAGTATGAACTCCTTGAACATCCATAGTACTAATGATGATTGCACTAGTTATGATGAAAGTGTCTCCTATAAGCATGTCGATTTTTGTGGAGAGCATTGGGTTTGCATAGATACAACAAATAGAGAAGATAGATATTGCAAGAGGCATAAGCATGTAGAAACTAAATTGTTGCAAGAAAGGCTAAGGGTGAGTGCTGAAGAATTATATTTCCTTGGCCGTACTTGTGAACTTTGCAATGAAAGTGGTCATTTACATCTCCAATGCAAGTTGTTTCATGATCGAATCGTGTCCAAAAATTGTAATGATTTGATTTCCCTTACACATTATAATGAACTTAGTTTGCTTATGGGTTATGAAGAAATGAAACGTTTAACTAAATTTCTTCTAGAATTTGCCCGTTATAACCTTCTTGATTTCGATCTAGAGACGATTTATATGTTTTGTGTGGTGAATTGCATTGAAAATACTTATATTGCCAATTACCTAAAGAAAATAAAGCAAACAGAAGATGAAGAGAATACTAATGAAAGGAAAGAAACTTCCCATTATCCTCCTATTATTTCTTATGATGAATCAGGTAACGAGGAGGAGCTTTCTATTGAACCAATCTCATTAATAAGGAGCTCAAAGAAGAAGGTTAAACCCACACATAATGTGAAGAAGAAAAAGAAAAGAAGGAGCAACAAAGGTAAAAGGTATCCCTCCCAAATTATGTTGCTCCTACTACTCATTGTGATGATGATAATTGCTATACTATTGGTGCTATCCATACTAGTGATGAGAGTGATTATGCTTATGATATGAAAGGACCCAAGCTTGGGGAAGCTATGTTTGATGAGGATGACATATTTGAGAATATATTTGCTGAAATTAATGTTTGTACCAAGCTTGGGGATGCTATGTTTAATGAAGATGATATTTTTAGCATCCCAAGTTTTGATATGCAAAGTTGTTATGATGATAGCATGCCTCTTACCTATGATGATTATATTGATGAAAGTGGGTTTGGAAGAGTGTCAACTTTAGGAAGTAATGATCCCACTATTTTGGAGGATGTTGAATCTTATTGTGATGAATATGAAAGTGGATTCGAAAGAGTGTCAACTTTATTTAGTGATGATTCCACTATCTTGGGAGAGGTTTCAATCGATTATGATGAGAACGAAGTTGCTACTTATGATGATTATTGTGATGAAACTTATGCTATAAAAAGTAGTGATGATTATATTTATAAAACTTGTCATGATTATGATTACCCTTTTTCTGAACATTACTCTTTTAATGTGGAAACAATCTATAGTATTCAAGTCTCTTATGATACTCCCACTATTTCGAATGAGAAGAATTTTGCTTATGTGGAGAGTAGTAAATTTTCTATGATTGTAGATCATGAAAATAATGCTTTAGGTGCTGGTTATATTGTTGAATTTATTCATGATGCTACTCAAAATTATTATGAGGGAGGAACATATGCTTGTAGGAATTGTAATAATATCAAGTTTCCTCTTTATGTGCTTCAAGTTTTGAACTTATGCTTGTTTTGCCTTCCTATGCTAGTTGATTATTGTTCCCATAAGTTGTTTGCTCACAAAATCCCCATGCATATGAAGTGGGTTAGACTTAAATGTGCTAGTCATATGCTTCATGATGCTCCCGTTATGTTTTAATTCTTATCTTTTATGTGAGCATCATTGTCATCATCTTGCCTGGCTAGAAAGGCATTAAAGAAAAGCGCTTGTTGGGAGACAACCCAATATGTATCCTTACTGTTTTTGTGTGTCCACATGATTATACTACTGTATCAATCATGTTTTATAGCTTTTGTTTCAATAAAGTGCCAAGTAAGACCTTTAGGATAGCTTATGGTGATAGTTGTGTTGATCTTGCTGAAAATCAGAAACTTTTGCACCCCGTAAATTAGTTTTGATAATTCACAGAACCGTGCTTTTGATCTGATTCTTTTTGATCTGGATTGGTACACAAATTTATCAGGTTTTCCTAATTTTGTAGGATTTTTGGAGTTCTATAAGTATACGTTTGATACAGATTACTACATATTGTTCTGTTTTTGACAGATTCTGTTTCTATGTGTTGTTTGCTTATTTTGATGCATCTATGAGTATTATCGGAGGGTATGAACCATAGATAAGTTGGAATACAGTAGATATTACACCAATATGAATTTAGAATGAGTTCATTACAGTACCTAAGTGGTGGTTTTATTTTCTTATACTAACGGAGCTTACGAGTTTTCTGTTGAGTTTTGTGTTGTGGAGTTTTCAAGTTTTGGGTAGAGATTTGATGGACTATGGAATAAGGAGTGGAAAGAGCCTAAGCTTGGGGATTCCCAAGACTTCCCAAGGTAATATTCAAGGACAACCAAGAGCCTAAGCTTGGGGATGCCCCGGATGGCATCCCCTCTTTCGTATTTGTTCATCGGTAACTTTACTTGGAGCTATATTTTTATTCACCACATGATATGTGTTTTGCTTGGAGCATCATTTTTATTTTGTTAGTATTTGCTTGATGTTATTTAGAATAATTTTTTGCATCTTTATTTTCAATAAAAATGTCAAGGATAGCCTTTACCATGCTTATTTTGCTAGTATACATGTTGCTGTTTGAAAACAGAAAGTTTACCGCTGTTGCAAAAATTCCCTAGAAAAGTCAGAGAATGATATAATGTTGAAACTTTTTGAATAATGAGCTCTGATAAATCTTCTACAGCGTAGTATTTTTGTCATGATTTTTGGAGTTAGGGAAGTATGATAAATCTTGCATTCTTTACAGACGGTACTATTTTGGCAGATTGCTGTTATGTTTGCATTGTTTGCATATGTTTGCTTGTTTAATGATTCTATTTGAGGATAGGAGTATTAAATATGCAGAGGCATTTTGTATGCAATGTTGAATAATAATTTTAGTGATTTGTTACAATAGAAAATGATAAGGTTTTTGCATTGGTTTATACTAACCTATCTCACGAGTTCTTGTTGAGTTTGGTGTGGATGAAGTTTTTGAGAAATAGAGAAACCATGATATGAGAGGAATTAAGGAGACACAAAAGTTCAAGCTTGGAGATGCCCAAGGCACCCCAAGATAATATTTCAAGAATTCTCAAGCTTCTAAGCTTGGGGATGCCCCGTTAGGCATCCCACCTTTCTTCTTCAACAACTATCAGTTAGTATCTCTTGAGCCTAAGTTTTTGCTTCTCCACATGAGTTGTGCTATCCTTGCAATGTCATTTTATTTTGTTTTGCTTGATGTTTGAATAGAGTACCAAGATCTGAAATTCTTAAATGAGAGAGAGTCTTCACATATTTACATAGTTATTTAACTACTCATTGATCTTCACTTATATCTTTTTGGAGTAGTTTGTCATTTACTCACGTGCTTCACTTATATCCTATGAGTAAATGGTTGAATGAGTTGAATGTCATAAATCTGAAATTATATATGTTTCATCTGCTTATCCCATGGGGAGTAATTACTTCACATCTAAGAAGTAGAGGTTGTAAATTTATTGAAGGTTAGCAAGCATTGTATTGGTCATTTGAACAATTCATGAAAGAATATTGAAGGAAGAGAGATTCCACATATAAATATACTATCTTAGACATCTTTTATAATTGTGAGCACTCATTAAGTATGACATGCTAAAGAGTTGATGTTGGACAAGGAAGACAACATAATGGGTTATGTTTTCTCACATCTCAGTTAAAGTATATTGTCATGGATCATTCAAACATGTTGAGCTTGCCTTTCCCCTCATGCTAGCTAAAATTCCTTGCACCAAGTAGAGATACTACTTGTGCTTCCAAATATCCTTAAACCCAGTTTTGCCATGAGAGTCCACCATACCTACCTATGGATTGAGTAAGATCCTTCAAGTAAGTTGTCATCGGTGCAAGCAATAAAAATTGCTATCTAAATATGTATGATCTATTAGTGTGAAGAAAATAAGCTTTATACGATCTTGTTATGGAAGCAATAAAAGTGACAAACTGCATAATAAAGGTCCATATACAAGTGGCAATATAAAGTGACGTTCTTTTGCATTAAGATTTTGTGCATCCAACCATAAAAGCGCATGACAACCTCTGCTTCCCTTTGCGAAGGGCCTATCTTTTACTTTATGTATTTTACTTTTATGCAAGAGTCAAGGTGATCTTCACCTTTCCCTTTTTCATTTTATCCTTTGCCAAGCACCTCATGTTGGAAAGATCCTGATATATATATATCCAATTGGATGTAAGTTAGAATGAACTATTATTGTTGACATCACCCAAAGGTGAATATGTTGGGAGGCAACACTATAAGCCCCTATCTTTCTCAGTGTCCGACTAAAACTCCATAACCATTAGTATTGCATCAGTGTTAGCAATTATGGAAGACTATATGATAGTTGAGTATGTGAAGTTTGCTAAATCAAAGCTCTGACATAGACCCTTCTTGAAAATAGGATGAATTGTAACTGTTTGATGACTGAGAACATAGTTTGCTAGTTTTCAAGGAAGTTTATGGTCTATGCTTTAACATGTGAATTGCTTGTTACTTGTTCATGAGAAGTTTTATGAGATGAACTACTGTTATGACATATAATCATGCTAGAAAAGGTGATTGAAATTATCATTGATCAAACTTGTGCACCTGCTAGCATTCACACTTCATAAATTCTTTCTTTTATCATTTACCTACTCGAGGACGAAAGGTGAATTAAGCTTGGGGATGTTGATACGTCTCCAACGTATCTATAAT
The DNA here is from genome assembly GCA_021605145.1 of Aegilops bicornis. Lineage (NCBI taxonomy): Eukaryota > Viridiplantae > Streptophyta > Magnoliopsida > Poales > Poaceae > Aegilops > Aegilops bicornis. The sequence continues at coordinate 454,731,048 of CM038674.1, read as the reverse complement.
TTATGAAGCATTCATGCTATTTTATTATCCGTTTTGAATGAATTACGGGCTTTATTATACACTTTTATATTACTTTTGGGACTAACCTATTAACCGGAGGCCCAGCCCATATTGTTGTTTTATTGCTGTTTGAGTATTTGAATAAAAGGAATATCAAACGGAGTCCAAACGGAATGAAACCTTCGGGGGCGTGATTTTTGGAAAGGATATGATCTGGGAGACTTGGAGTTCAAGCCAGGGAAGGTTCGAGGAAGCCAGGAGATAGGAGGGTGCGCCCACCTCCCCTGGGCGCGCCCCCTGTCTCCTGGGCCCCTCGAGGCTCCCCCGACTGACTTCTTTCGCCTATATAAGTCTACGTACCCTAAAAATATCAAAGACGAAGATAGATCGGGAGTTCCGCTGCCGCAAGCCTCTGTAGCCACCAAAACCTCTCGAAGTCTGCTCAAGCACTCACGGAGGGGGGGATCCCTCACCGGTGGCCATCTTCATCATCTCGGCGCTCTCCATGACGAGGAGGGAGTAGTTCACCCTCGAGGCTGAGGGTATGTACCAGTAGCTATGTGTTTGATCTCTCTCTCTCGTGTTCTCTCTATGGCACGATCTTGATGTATCGCGAGCTTTGCTATTATAGTTGGATTTTATGATGTTTCTCCCCCTCTACTCTCTTGTGAAGAATTGAGTTTTCCCCTTGAAGTTATTTTGTCGGATTGAGTCTTTAAGGATTTGAGAACACTTGATGTATGTCTTGTCGTGCTTATCTGTGGTGACAATGGGATATTCACGTGATCCACTTGATGTATGTTTTGGTGATCAACTTACGGGTTCCGCCCATGAACCTATGCATAGGGGTTGGCACATGTTTTCGTCTTGACTCTCCGGTAGAAACTTTGGGGCACTCTTTGAAGTACTTTGTGTTGGTTGAATAGATGGATCTGAGATTGTGTGATGCATATCGTATAATCATGCCCACGGATACTTGAGGTGACAATGGAGTATCTAGGTGACATTAGGGTTTTGGTTGATTTGTGTCTTAAGGTGTTATTCTAGTATGAAATCTATGATAGATTGAACGGAAAGAATAGCCTCATGTTATTTTACTACGGACTCTTGAATAGATAGAACAGAAAGGATAACTTTGAGGTGGTTTCGTACCCTACCATAATATCATTGTTTGTTCTCCGCTATTAGTGGCTTTGAAGTGACTCTTTGTTGCATGTTGAGGGATAGTTATATGATCCAGTTTTGTTATTATTGTTGAGAGAACTTGCACTAGTGAAAAGTATGAACCCTATGCCTTGTTTCCTACCATTGCAATACCATTTAAGCTCACTTTTATCATTAGCTACCTTGCTGTTTTTATATTTTCAGATTACAAAAAACCTATATCTACCATCCATATTGCACTTGTATCACCATCTCTTCGCCGAACTAGTGCACCTATACAATTTACCATTGTATTGGGTGTGTTGGGGACACAAGAGACTCTTTGTTATTTGGTTGCAGGGTTGTTTGAGAGAGACCATCTTCATCCTACGCCTCCCACAGATTGATAAACCTTAGGTCGTCCACTTGAGGGAAATTTGCTACTGTCCTACAAACCTCTGCACTTGGATGCCCAACAACGTCTACAAGAAGAAGGTTGTGTAGTAGACATCAACTACCTGCGTCAAACGATCAACTACAACCCATATCGAGTCATAGCCTGAACGAGTCCTGGGCAATCCCGTGATAAAATCCATGCCTAGCTTATCCCACTTCCATTCGGGTATCGGCAATGGTTGTAGCAATCATGTTGGCTTCTGATGCTCTGCCTTCACTCTCTGACATACATCACAAACTGCTACATACTCCGCAATGTCCTTCTTCATTTCGGTCCACCAGAAATTGTCCTTCAAATCCAGATACATCTTGGTATTTCCTGGGTGAATCGAATACGGCGAATCATGGGCCTCTTGCAGAATCAACTTCCTGATCTCAGGGTCATTGGGCACATATACGCGGTCCTCAAACCATAAGGTATCGTGTTCATCCTCACAAAATCCTTTAGCCTTTCCTTTGCCCATCCTTTCCTTTATCTCGGCAATCTCCTTGTCCGTCTTCTAAGCTTCCCTGATTTTCTCCATCAAAGTAGACTGAATTTCCAATGCTGCTACATAGCCTCTCGGAACTATTTCCAAACTTAGCTCACGAAGATCCTCTGCTAACTCCTTGGGTAACTCTCCGGTCATGAGTGTGTTGACATGGCTCTTGCGACTCAACGCATCGGCTACTACATTAGCCTTTCTGGGATGATAATGCCACCTCATATCATAATCCTTGATGAGCTCCAACCATCTCCTCTGCCTGAGATTCAACTCCTTCTGCGTGAATATATACTTAAAACCCTTGTGATCCGTGTACACCTCACAATAGTTTCCGATGAGAAAGTGTCTCCATGTCTTCAACGCATGCACTACGGCTGCTAAATCCAAATCGTGTGTAGCATAATTCAACTCATGGGGTTTAAGCTATCGTGAGGCATATGAAACAACTCTTCCCTCCTGCATAAGTACTGCTCCAAGTCCTCGACGAGAAGCGTCGCAATACACTTGATAATCCTTCCGTTGATCTGGCAGAATCAACACTGGAGCTGTAACCAAGCATTTCTTCAACTCTTGACAACTGGCCTCACATTCCTCAGTCCATTTGAACTTGGTGTCCTTCTTCAACAACTCCGTCATGGGCTTTGCAATCTTCGAGAAATTCTCAATGAATCTCCGGTAGTATCCTGCGAGTCCAAGAAAACTACGGATGTCTCCAACTGACGTGGGTGCTTCCCAATTGGTCACAGTGACAACCTTGGTGGGGTCTACTGCTATTCCTTCCCCGGATATAACATGTCCGAGGAATCCAACTTCCTTCAACCAGAACTAACACTTGTTGAACTTGGCATATAACTGATGTTCTCTCAGCTTTCCGAGTACCAAACGCAAATGCTCCTTATGCTCCTCTTCATTCTTCGAGTAGACCAGAATATCATCAATGAACACCATGACGAACTTATCCAAAAACTCCATAAACACCTTGTTCATCATGTTCATAAAATAGGCAGGTGCGTTAGTCAGACCAAATGACATAACGGTATACTCATATAGCCCGTACCTCGTGGTAAAAGCTGTCTTAGGTATATCCTGCTCTCGAATCTTCAGCTGGTGGTATCCAGATCGTAGGTCGATCTTGGAAAATACTTTAGCTCCTTGCAACTGGTCAAACAGGTCATTGATCATCGGCAGTGGGTACTTGTTCTTGATTGTCACTTCGTTCAACCCTCGATAATCAACAACCATCCTCAACGATCCATCCTTCTTATACACTAGAAGCACTGGTGATCCCCAAGGTGACGAGCTTGGGCGAATATAGCCTTTATCCAGTAACTCCTTAATTTGCTTCTTAATTTCCTCCAAATCCTTTGCGGGCATCCTGTACGATCTCTTAGATATTGGCCATGTGCCTGGCAAAAGCTCAATCAAAAACTTGATGTGACTTTCCGGTGGCATGCCTAGCAACTCTTCTGAAAATACATCAGTGAAAATCCTTCACCACTGGTACTTCCTCCTGTACAACTCCTGATAAGGAATTCACTTGAGTCCTCTTCGGCACATGCCGGGATACATACTTAATCCTTCTGCCTTCTGGGGCGGTGAGCAAAATCGACTTACTGGTGCAGTCAATGTTCCCTCCATACTTTGATAACCAATCCGTGCCTAATATCACATCCAGTCCTTGTGACTCCAATACTATTAGGTCTGAGGGGAACACGTAGTTACCAATCCTTAATGGTAACCGATCACACCATAGGCTAGCCATATACTACGCCTCTGGCGAGGTTACTAACATGGGTGACCTAAGGGCTTGGGTTGGCAGTTTAAACTTATCCACAAATCCTCTTGATATGTATGAATGCGATGCACCAGTATCAAAAAGAACGATTGCAGTAAATGACTTAACCAAAAACTTACCTATTACTGCATCTGGCTGTGCTTCAACCTCCTCCACGCTCACGTGGTTCACTTGTCCCCTGTTGAAAGGGTTGGGCTTCTTCCCAGAGCTTCCATTCCATTTCCATTCTTTGCTTCAGAACACTCCGTGGCGTAATGTCCATTCTTCCCGCACTTGAAACAAGTAATGTGACTTAGATCCTTCTTGGCGGGCGTTGCTGGGTTGGAACGGTTCTGGCCGTTGCTTCCTCCATTCCCATTCCCATTCTTGGGGCCACTATGGTTATGCGAACTCCCTCCATTGTGATTGTGACCTCCATGGTTATGTTGAACGGGTCCTCCCGAGTTCGGGGTAAAACGGGGTCTCTGCTGAGCTCCAGAATTGTACCCTTGTCCATACTTCCTCTTGCGGTTGTGAATCTGCTGCTGCTTCCCTTCAATCATGAGTGCTCTATCTACCAACTCCTGGTAGTTGTTGAAGGTTGACACCATCAACTGCATGCTCGGCTCATCATTCAGTCCTTCCAGAAACTTCTCCTACTTAGCTGCATCTGTAGAGACGTCATCTGGGGCATAACATGCTAACTTACTAAAATCATCCATATACTGGCTCACTGTGTGTCCTCCTTGGCTCAAGTTGTGAAACTCGTGCTTCTTCATGGCCATAGCTCCTGCTGATACATGGGCAGTGCGAAAAGCCTACGGAAACTGGTCCCATGTGACAGTGTCGATGGGGTAAGTGGCTGTGAAATTCTCCCACCATGATGCTGCGGGTCCATCAAGCTGATGTGCGGCAAAACGCACTCTCTCCGTGATCTGTGCATCCCGCAGTGGTTAACTCCTTCCAATCTTAAGTGAGCCAATCATCTGCAACTATCGGCTCGGTGCTACTAGAGAACACCGGTGAATTCAGCCTTAGAAAGCGGGCTAAGTGATCAACAGGTGGTGGTGGTGGTGGGTTGTTGTTGTTGTTGTTGTTCCCCTGGTTCTGATTCTGGACTAGTATCTGCATCAATGCATTCTGTTGTTGGATCAACGGAGTGATCTCCAGTGGGAAAGCAAATCCATTGTCGCGTCTCGGAGGCATCTGAGGGTTTAGAAAACATGAGAAAGTAGGATAGAATGAGGTCTAGAGGGAAAACACTACCCATATGCACATGAGACAAACACAAAAATATCACTTCAATCAATTCAAACAAGGGCATACAATCGGTCTAACTATCGTTACAAAAGTGCTCGGACTATACTATATACATGGGGGAATACTACTACTGATATGGTGGTCGACTAGAAAAATTGATCGGTGGAAGACTCCATGATATCTACTCCAGCTTCATCAACATAGTCATCATCGCTATCATTGGGGTCCGAGTCGGTGTCATCGATGATGATGTAGTTCTCCGGACAAGTGGAATCGGTGCCTTCTCCTCCTGGCGCGGGGTCTCCCATGAATATTCCTAGCTTCTTCGTCAAATCGTCATTCTTCTCCACGAGTATCGTCATTTCCTCCTGTAGGACCTTGAAGTATGTCTAGAGGGGGGGGTGATTAGACTACTTGACCAATTAAAAACTTAACCTTTTCCCAATTTTAGAGTTTGGCAGATTTTAGCTATCTTTGGACAAGTCAAGAAATCATCACACAATTCAAGCAAGCATGCAAAGAGTATATGAGCAGCGGAAATTAAAGCATGCAACTTGCAAGAATGTAAAGGGAAGGGTTTGGGGGATTCAAACGCAATTGGAGACACAGATGTTTTTGTCGTGGTTCCGATAGGTGGTGCTATCGTACATCCACATTGATGGAGACTTCAACCCACGAAGGGTAGCAGTTCTTGTGAGTCCACGGAGGGCTCCACCCATGAAGGGTCCACGAAGAAGCAACCTTGTCTATCCCACCATGGTCATCGCCCACGAAGGACTTGCCTCACTAGCGGTAGATCTTCATGAAGTAGGCGATCTCCGTGCCCTTACAAACTCCTTGGTTCAACTCCACAATCTTGTCGGAGGCTCCCAAGTGACACCTAGCCAATCTAGGAGACACCACTCTCCAAGAAGTAACAAATGGTGCGTTGATGATGAACTCCTTGCTCTTGTGCTTCAAATGATAGTCTCCCCAACACTCATCTCTCTCATGGGATTTGGATCTGGTGGAAAGAAGATTTGAGTGGAAAGCAACTTGGGGAAGGCTAGAGATCAAGATTCATATGGTAGGAATGGAATATCTTGGCCTCAACACATGAGTAGGTGGTTCTCTCTCAGAAATGGTAAGTTGGAAGTGTAGGTTTAGTCTGATGGCTCACTCCACGAATGAAGAGGAGGTGGAGGGGTATATATAGCCTCCACACAAAATCTAACCGTTACACACAATTTACCAAACTCGGTGGGACCGAATCAACAAACTCGGTCGGACTGATTTAGTAAACCTAGTGACCGTTAGGATTTTCGGTGGGACCGACATGCAACTCGGTAGGACCGATATGGTTAGGGTTAGGGCATAACGTAATCTTGGTAAGACCGATTACACAAACTCGGTGAGACCAATTTTGGTAATAAGCTTTCCAGAGAGTTGGTCAGGTAAACTCGGTGGGACCGATTCGCTCATTTCGGTGAGACCGAAATGTTATGAAAGGGAAACAGGGAGTTTATATTGCAATCTCGGTGGGACCGATCGCTCACTTCGGTTAGACCGAAACGTTACGAAGGGAAACAGAGATATTACAATCCCATCTCGGTGAGACCGAGATCCCTATCGGTAAGACCGATTTGCCTAGGGTTTGTGGCAGTGGCTATGACATTTGAACTTGGTGGCGCCGGATAGAGAGAATTGGTGGGACCGATTTTGACTTTGGGTTTAGGTCATATGTGGATGTGAGAAAGTAGTTGAGGGTTTTCGGAGCATATCACTAAGCACTTTGAAGCAAGAGGCTCATTAAGCAACACCTCATCCCTCCCTGATAGTATTGGCTTTTCCTATAGACTCAATGTGATCTTGGATCACTAAAATGTAAAATGAAGAGTCTTGAGCTTTTGAGCTTGAGCCAATCCTTTGTCCTTAGTATTTTGAGGGATCCACTTTCATCATCCATGTCATGCATTCATTGAGCTTTCCTGAAATAATAGTCTTGGAATAGCATTAGCTCAATGAGCTATATGTTGTTATGAATTACCAAAACCACCTAGGGATAGTTGCACTTTCAATCTCCCCCTTTTTGCTAATTGATGACAACATATAGATCAAAGCTTCGACAAATGATAATAAGATTGAGAAACATCATCGCTTTGAGAAGTATGTGATAAGCAAGAGCTCCCCCTAAATTTGTGCATAGTTTAAGATTTGCTTTGGACTGCAAATGCACAAGGAATTAGGCTCATGGGTTACTATTCCATGTCACATACATCTTGGTGGAGCGCTCAAAATAATAAAGATTGAATACATGCACTCATCACCAAGCAAAGTAAATGATCATATAAGGATAGGTAAGATAATATCATCTAGCAAGCATAAGTGTAGCTTATGATCAACCACATGATCATCAATGTCTCACAGATAACAGCATAGTATCTCAAGCAATCAAAAGCAAACAAAGTTTAACCACCAAAGAAAGAGAGAACAAAAGCAACACTCTCTCTCTCGAAGCCTATGATCTATACATTTTTCTCCCCCTTTGGCAACAAGTTACCAAAAAGTTCATAGAAAATGCATAGTGCTAGATCGACTCTCAGGCTTGATCTTCAGGTGGTGGTGTAGAGATGGCTCCTTGGACGAAGGCTTCAGTTGATGTGGATGGAGCTGGAGGAGTTGGTGCTGGAGCTGGTTGCACTAGAGCTGTAGGAGCTGTAGCTGGTGCAGATGATGTGGCTCTGGTGTCTGTCATAGGCACTGCAGCTGATCTCTGAGCTCTAGGCACTCTGGAAAATGCATCAGTGGTTGTATTGCCCTTCCTCTCCTGCATGTCATCCTGTAGCTGCTCCACAACCCGATCAATCTCGATTACTTTGACATCTAGATCATAGAATTTTTGTTCCATGATTCGTTCCAGGCTCTCCTGGTTTTGAGTTAGGGTGGCCAACCCCTTCTCAATCCTCAGTGTTGATGCTATCAAGTAACCAAGCTGCTCCTTATTGTTCTTCAAAAAGTAATCAGATGCCTCCTCTTGAGTTGGCATCTTGGCAGCCTTCTCTTTCTTTGTTGTCTCCTTCTTCTCTTGAGCTTGCACTGATGATGGTTCATTCTCATTCATCACAACTTGATTGTCCTCAAAGTCTGGATAGATAGCAAAATGTTCTTCGTCAAGCAAGTACGTGCCTGTGCCCATCTTTGAGTTAATCAACTCCTGAATCTGTGGGGCATACCCACAACTTCTCTTCTGGTCTGCTGCTGTCCTCTTAATGGTCTCAACAATGAGGCTCATGACCTTGAATTTTTGTGGCACATCAAACAAGTGTAGCAAGTTAATAGCATGCCCTCTAATCATGTTGTGGTCACCTGACTTGGGCAATAGAGTATGCCTTAGGAACCAGTTGATTGTTGGGAGTCCTGACAGAAGAAAATGAACTGACCCAAACTTATGTGTCTCAACTGCAGCATCTGGGATCTCCTTGTACATATGAGCCATGGTATTGTGATCCATCTTATTCTTGGCATAGACATCCAAGTCATATTCACTCTCCTTTGGGGCATTGATCAGATTTGCCCATTCCTCAATGGTTGACTGGTACCTTGTACCTTTAGACATCCAAACTATCCTGCCATCTGGATAGAAGTGTATTGTGGAGTAGAATTGCATAATGAGCTCATCATTCCACTTTGTGAGCTTCTGCCCAACAAAGTCTGCAACTCCACAAGCAATGAAACTATCTTGCACTCCAGGATAGTGTTCTTCATTCTCCTTCATGTAGGTCCAGTCGACCCACCTCATATCACACACTATAGTTTCTTGTCCAACAGCACCGTCTCATAGAAATCCTGTTGTTCCTTAGTGTGGAACCTGTAATCAACAGCAGTCCTTCTCCTGATAGCATATGGATCTGACAACCTCCACAGTTTGAGTCCTGCATCCTTTCTTAACTTCATGTTCTCAGCCACATGATGAGCATCATTGTGGTCTGGAACCTTGGGCTTTAGCTTCCTCAGGACTTGTCCTTCATCATCTTCCTCATCAGCAACTTCAGGCACTGGGGCCTTGTTCTTCTCAGCAGCTGGAATACTCCTGGTATTCCTCTTTGGTGCAATCTTGGGCTTGGGGGCAGCTTTGGGTGCTTCCTTGGGCTTTGATGTTGCAGCCCCTGACTTTATAACATCACCCATCAGCTTTTGTGCCTTGGGTGCTGGTGCAGCAACCTCTTCTTCCTCCTCTTCTTCCATCATGGAAGGCTTTCCAATCACTCTGGCCATGGTCTTTTTGACCCTTTCCTTCCTCTTCTTTCCTTCTGCAGTTGGCTCTTTGGGATCTGGCTTTTCAGGTACTTGAGTTGATCCTCTGACCTTCAGCATAGGTGTCCTCTTGGCAGGGACCTTCCTATTGAGTCCAGGCTTTGTGTTCTTTGCTGACCCATACTCCTTTTTGAGCACTACGTTCTTGGAAGTAGCCTCATCTTCTTCTGTCATATAATCCTCATCCTCAGATTCTGAGGTTCTCTTCTTCCTTGTCCTGGTGACAGCTTTAGGCAAATTGCTTGGGGTTCTCCTGCTGCCATCATCTGAAGTGCTAGAGGGACTAGTGCCCTCACTCATGTTATTGTGCTCTTCTGACTTGTTCTGACTATCACTTTGGTCTGACATGCTGCAAACACTGACTGCTGACCCTGTGAATAGTTATAGATGAGATAGAATGGATGAGCATCACAAAATGCAGAGATTTTTGCAAAAGTATGATTCAAAACTTAGTTTTAGTTTTCCACGAAAGCATTTCGGATCAACCGATTTTCAAACTCGGTGATACCAAGCAGTTTTGGAACCTAAACTAGTGAACTCGGTCAGACCGAGTCACAGTTCGGTGGCACCGAGACTGCTAGGGTTTCACAAAGTTCTAAAATCAGTCACACCGATTAGCAATTCTCGGTCAGACCGAGAGTTACTAGTGCAATGGCGTTAGCCAAATCGGTGGGACCGAGTTTTTCAACCCGGTGGGTCCGAGATGGTTTCGGCGGAAACCTAACCCTAAATTTTCAAATCGCATCTATTCTAAGGATTGTATTGACTGGACAGGAGTGTTTCAATCGTGGCAAGAATCATAATGAACACAATGTGCTAGGAATCGGACGGGGATAGCACTGTGATTGAGTCCATACCCTAGCTTGGCGATGAACTCGCTACGGCGGCAACGGCGGGGGTGAATTCGCTGATTTGGCGTAGACCAAATGTGGAGGTGGTCAAGCGACGAGGAGACGATCCGGAGACCTAGTAGGCGAAGCGAGCTATCTTGGGTGAAGAGATTCGGAGAAAGTTTTCCAAATTTTGCCCGTGAGTATATATAGCCCGACCACTCGGTGTGACCGAGTGGAACAACTTCGGTGGCACCGAGATGCATAATCGTATCTGAAGCATAAAGAACTTCGGTGTGACCAAAAAGTTCAAATCGGTTGCACCGAGATTGAAAACCTAGATCGACTTAGTGATCTCGGTAGGGCCGAAATGGAGGAATCGGTCAGGCCGAGAAACACAAAGAAGTTTTGGAAGTTTAAGTCTATGACGAATCGGGGACTCCGAGTGCTCCTCACACAGAGTGGTTCGAATCTGACTTGATCAAATTTTGTGATGTAGCATGAATAGAGTTTGAGATGAGAAAAGCATAGATAGCTAGAGAAGGTTCTTAGGCATTATTGTCCATCCACTTAGCCAAAGAAAAAGAAGCCAATCAATCAAAGCAACAAGTGGATGTCCTCGAATGAGTAAAATATGCAACCAACATGCTCACACAATAAAATGGCAAATGAAATATGTGGCAAAGCATGCACAACCAATTCTAGCATCTATTAAACAATTGGCGATGACTAGGTCATCTATATATGAGTATGTTGACTTAGGAGTCAAATGAGAACATTTGATCATAGGTCATACTCATCGTTTAAGCTCAAGTGGGGTTACCACTTTTACATAATGCATTGATGTGTTCACATCATTAGAGTTGATTTGACTCAATCCTTAGAGTTAAGCTCCCCCTAGATGTGAGACCCCCCCTTAGAGGGATGAATTAACCTTGGGTTTTGTCGATGATGACTTCATGTAGGTGTTGAAGATGTGGATGCTCAATGTTGATGTAGATCATTTGGAGCAATCCTTTGGAGTGAGTTGCACTTTCAACATACCTACATGGGTTAATCCCACAAGGAACAAACAAGAATATCCATAGACATAGAGTGATGCACACACAAGATGATGTCCATGAAATCATTTGGTTACCTTGTCCCTTGCCTTACCAACATGAGGGTTTGTGACTCCTTGAACTAGTGCAAGATATGGAAGTTGATTGCACTTGTCCTTGCCATAATGATATGAGTGAAGAATGTTGGCGGAGTCACCCTCAAGAACTCTCTAGTTCTTCTTCTTCGGGATCCACGTCATCTTGATAGGAATCCTTGGAGTTGTAGTTGTACTTGATGAAGTAGAACTTGACGTAGTCTTGGGAACCCACTTGACCAAGGCCTTAGGTGCTTCTTCAAATGCATCAATCTCCTCTTGAAGCTTGTCCTTGACTTTGTTCTTGTGGTCTTGTGGTGGAAGATCATCTTGTGCTAGTGTTCCCTTGAAGGAAGCAGGATCATACTTCTCTTGTTGAGGAACAAACTTCGTATTAGGGTATTGATCTTCTTCCCACTCAATTCCATTGTCATTGAACTTTCGTTCAAAACCAACACCTTGATTCTTCCGGTGCCTTCCTTGCTTGCGTACAATTTCCTCGAATTGCTTACTCCCAAGAAGGCTCTTGTATACACCTTTCTCTATGATTCCCTTCAATAAGCTATTTTCTTGCTCAAGTGTAACTTGGCTAAGAGAATCATTAGTGGAATCAAGAGAACTACTAGAAGCAACAATTTTGGATTTGGCATTATCATTGTTACTACTAGAGGAAGGATCTTCCTTGTACTTGTTACTAGACTTGACTTGAGGTATGTAAGTAGATAAGAGTAAACGCTTGGCAATGTAAGAAGAACTTTTCTTACGGAGATCATCATTGATTGCCTTTAAGAACTCATGCTCTTACTCAAGATTGAGCTTTTCAAAGCGTAACTTCTCATGAGCCCTTAAAAGTTCTCGATGATCTTTGAAGATAGTTTCATGAGCTAACTTAAGAGTGTTTAGTTCTTTAGTTAGAAGTTCAATCTTCTCCTTATCATTGTCATTCGTTTTATCTTGATTAGCATGATTAATTGACGTTTCATCATAGTATTCATCACTAGAGTTGTCAATAAGTAAATCATCATCACCTAGCAAGTCATCTTCATCACTATTGAAATCAACATACTCGGGATGTATTACCTTAGGACCTTTGGCCATGAAGCATCTTCCAATTCCTTCATTTGGTGAGTCAAATATGTCGTAGGAGTTGGTTGACACAAGTGCTAGACCGGGAACACCTTCATCTTGAGTATATTCGAAGTCGGAGTGATAGCTTCTCTCGGAGTGATTGTCGGAGTCGGAGCCGGATACCCATTCACCAACATGAGCTTGATGTCTTCGTTTTGTGTAGCTCCTTGATGACTTGTCCTTCCTTTCTGAATCCTTGCTTCTCCGTGAGGGTCTTCGTTCATAACGAGCATCTCTACTCCTCCTCTCTCTTGGTGGTGATTCTTCACTTTCACTTCTTCTTTTTGGAGAATCTTCTCTTCTTTTGTAGGGTGTCGTATACTCATTGGAATAGTGTCCGGGTCTCCCACAATTGTAGCAATTGCGCTCTCGACTAGAAGATCTTTTGTCATTGTAGGACCTTGACTTAGAGCTTCATTCTTTGCTTCTACTCTTGTAGAATTTTTTGAAGTTCTTCACCATTAAGCTCAATTCTTCATTGAAGGTTTGTTTCTCACTTGATGATGTGGGGGCTTCACATGAGGCTTTGTAAGCACCACTTGACTTGTTGTGAAATTCCTCCTTATCCTTGAGTGACATCTCATGAGCAACAATTCTTCCAATGACTTCCGTTGGCTTGAGATCTTTGTAATTTGGCATCATTTGGATCAATGTGCACACGGTATCATACTTTCCATCCAATGCTCTTAGGATCTTCTTGATGATGAATCTGTCGGTCATCTCTTCACTCCCTAAGTCGGCAATCTCATTTGTGATAAGAGCAAGCCTAGAGTACATTTCAAATGACACCTTCACCATCCTTCATTTTGAACTTGTCAAGCTGACTTTGGAGCACATCCAACTTGGATTCCTTAATGAGTCGGTACCTTCATGCATATCAATCAAAGTATCCCAAATTTCCTTTGCATTCTCAAGACGGCTGATTTTGTTGAATTCCTCGGGGCACAAGCCATTGAAGAGGATATCACAAGCTTGAGCGTTGTATTGCAGCATCTTCAATTCTTCCGCGCTAGCTTCACGGTTCGGCTCACACACAATAGCCCAAAAGGCGGGGTTATGTCCAAGAATATGCATTTTCATCTTATGCTTCCAACTAGCAAAATTAGTACCATCAAAGTAAGGACCTCTATGGTGATAATTTCCCTCGCTAGACGCCATACTCTCCTTGGTTGTGAAACCAAGGCTATGACCACCAAAAGCTATGGAAATCAAAGCAAACGGAGACCAAAGCTCTGATACGACTTGTAGGACCTTGAAGTATGTATAGAGGGGGGTGATTAGACTACTTGACCAATTAAAAACTTAACCTTTTCCCAATTTTAGAGTTTGGCAGATTTTAGCTATCTTTGGACAAGTCAAGCAATCATCACACAATTCAAGCAAGCATGCAAAGAGTATATGAGCAGCGGAAATTAAAGCATGCAACTTGCAAGAATGTAAAGGGGGGTTTGGAGGATTCAAACGCAATTGGAGACACGGATATTTTTGTCGTGGTTCCGATAGGTGGTGCTATTGTACATCCACGTTGATGGAGACTTCAACCCACGAAGGGTAGCAGTTCTTGTGAGTCCACGGAGGGCTCCACCCACGAAGGGTCCACGAAGAAGCAACCTTGTCTATCCCACCATGGCCGTCGCCCATGAAGGACTTGCCTCACTAGCGGTAGATCTTCACGAAGTAGGCGATCTCCTTGCCCTTACAAACTCCTTGGTTCAACTCCACAATCTTGTCGAAGGCTCCCAAGTGACGCCTAGTGTCGTGGAATTGTCACGGCAGATGTCCTTAGTGTCAGGACTTAATCGCGAGGCCAACGCATCTATGTGGTAGCTTGAGAGGGGTTGATCGGGACGAGAGACGCAACACGCAAGACAAGGATTTAGACAGCTTCGGGCCCCGGGAAATATCATCCGGTAATAACCCTACATGTTGTTTATGGCTAGGTCTCATTATGATCATGAGAGAGTCGCCCGTAAGCCGGCTCTTTGTGTCTAGCCCTAGAGATTGTTTCTTCTTTTTCTCTCCCTCTTTGGGGAGCCCTGCCCCTCCTTATATAAGTTAGAGGGGCGGGTTACATGTGGAGTCCAAATAGGATTAGGACTAGCCTATCTTCTACTACAAGCCGGATACAAGTCCGGGTCTTGATTCCTTGTAAGGAAGATATTACTCACGCCTTTCCTCTTAAGCCGGCCTACCATAACGTCCCGGCCTTCTGGGCCTTGAGCCTCCTGGGCCCCTGGGTCTTGTCGCTCCTCTGATCTGCTTGCCAGGTCACCCATAAGTCGCCAGGATCGGGCGGGTCACTTAGTGTGTCGTCCAGCCAGGGCGGGTCATTAGTTAGTCGCCAAGTCCAGCCGGTTATACTTAGGCGGGTTACACCGTGGGGTATATCCTCGACATTAGCCCCCAGTTTAGCTTGGATTTATCCATGGTAAACTTATGCTGCCAAATAAACACAAGAACAAATTTGACAGGTTGTGCTCCGGGTTAATAATTCTTGTAAACCTAAGACACTGAACATCCTTAAGTCCTTGCCATTTCCTTCTTCTAGAAAATCTGGGTCAATAGACCAGCTTCACAATCAATTTGCTTGTAGAAGAAATATTGTAAACAAATAATCCATTTGAGTCGGCTTCCAAAGCGCCGTCTTAAAAATATAGGTCTTGAAATACTCATCTGATTTTCAACCGCTTAAAGATGTAGATCTTGCCGAGTTATAATTTCTAGAATCTCCGGGTTATAAAAGACTGATGATGTCGAGTCATAATTGTTGTTGACACCGGGTCATGTAATTGATCTTCCTGATTTACTCAAAGCTGAGAATTTGAAGATGTTCCTTCTTTATATGCATAATACATGTAGCCCCCGAGTCTTAAGGGGAGAACATAGTGATAACTTAAGACTTGCTTCCATATAAGTGTTGCAACCTCGAAGAAATCCGGGTTATTCATCTCAATCATTAGTCATAAAACTGAATATTCCACATATGTAGCCCCCAAGTCTTTGGGTTGTCATGCTTACAACATGGGACTTGTAATTGCCTTATGCTCGTAAAATTTCAACCGATGTAGCCCCCAAGGGTCGGGTCATTATGCAATAATGAGCAGGGACTTCATAAATATGATCATGTAGACTTGAGCGACAACATGTAGTCCCCAAGGTCCGGCTTAGTAAGATAATACTGAGCTGGGACTTTATATATACTTCATTGAAAATAATATCATATGATGTAACCCTCACCATGGGGCTCGAACCCACGTCCATAAGGTTAAGAGCTTTGTACTCTACCAACTGAGTAGTGGACCTTTCAATATAATGGATTAAGACTTATGTACCTTGAATTGTTGATAGGAGCAATTGGTAGCCCCCAAGGGCGGCTCCAAGACGATGTGATGAGTCGGGTCTTCAATGAGGTGAGCAAAAATGACTTTGCATTAGCCCCCAAGTGTCATGGTGCATGCTTGCAGCGACATAAGACTTGCATATTTGATGTAACCTCAATTTAAATAATGTAGCCCCCAAGTGCCGACTCGTAAGCCTGCAGCAACTCGGGACTATTTCCTCCATTGTAAAATAAATCATGTCCATTGATAAAAATAATAGCTGTTGCGCTAAAGCGACTTTGAAAACCTCAATCATAATAGAAATCCAGCCATGTTGGCTATTCAAGATTTGAATAATATAATCCGGTATGAAAACCTCAATCATTCAATATCATCATGAAAATCAAGCCAGTTTTGGCTATTAAAGATTTGAATACCTCGTCGATTGACAAGTAAATCCGGAGTTTAAATACCTGGCGGCTCTTGGCCAATGACGACTTAATGCGCATTCATTGTAAGCCGGAATTTTTGTAACCCGGTGGCCTATAGCCCTTGAGAAAATCAATAATTGATAACCCGTTTGAGACACCAATTTCAAAGGTGATGAGCTTGGTGAAGCATTGATATAAGTCATAGTTACGCAAATCCTGCATGAGTTTAAACAACATACATACTGGCGACTTAACGTCAAAAGCCGTATGGGTAACCACCCAAATGTAGTCTTATCTTGCACACAAGTAGATCACAAGATCCCTATGATCCTTTGAATGATACCGCGGTTTATGTGACTCGAGACGGTGAAGTTGATAACTCAACTCAGAAGAGCCGGCACATATGATATTTGTTATGTGCTGACAACTTTATTAATCAAGGTTAAGCCGGTGGAATCGAAGCCACTCCCTAGATGCTTTCAAATATGATCAAAAAAGTCTCAAGACAAAGTCAAATAAACTGCGATTGCCAAAAAACTGTACAAGAAACAGAGAAAAATTTGAGGCTTCTGATTCGAATACGATCAGTAAACCGTTCCAAAGGGGTTAAGCTAAGATTCGAATACGATCATATAGCCCCCAGTGGCTTTGGCGATGCCGATCAAGAGGGTATCGACAGCTATGTTCTCTTTGGTTCGAATACGACCTATGTTTGAACAGGAAGCCCCCAAATGACCTTAAGAGTTGTTTAGCGACGCTGATTCGAATACGATCCACGTCGATTCCCAAAGGGGTTGAGCTATGATTCGGATACGATCAAGAAGTCCCCCAAGTGGGTTCGGCAGTTTGCCAATCAAAAGGGTATCGACAGCTATGTTCTCTTTGGTTCAAATACGACCTATGTTTGAACAGGAAGCCCCCAAGTGACCATATAAGTTTTGGCATTGTGCCGATCAAGAGTGTACTGATAGCTATGCCCGATGAGCAGGAAGCCCCCAAGTGACCATAATAAGATAAGCCGTAAGGCAGGATACCTATGTTTGAACCGCGCATCATGGCAGCAAGTTCTTTTTAGCACCCTTTAATCTTTCTGAGAACTCGAACTTGCGAGAAATTAATTATTTTTGAACTGGAAGTTTAAACCGGATTTGAAAGCTTCAAAACTTTGTGAGAGATAAATTTACCTTGATGTCGGATTTGAACCAGATTTGAGAACTTCAAAGCCTTGCGGTAAATAAATTTTCCTTGAATCGGTTTTTAAACCAGATATTAAGAGTGTCAGTGCCTTGTGGGAGAGAGATGTCTCTTGAACCAGATTTTAAACCAGAGTCCTTCTTTCTAAGCCGGAAATTGTGTGATGGCCTTAAATTTTTCACCAATATAGCGGTAGCCTCTTGAACCGGGTTCCTTCCCTCCAATATCCGGAGTTCTTGAATCCATTGAAACCGGCTAATTTCGCCGAGCCATACCATTGTAGCCCCCGAGTCTCAAGATGACTCGAAGAGTTGGCTTGAGATTCTCCATATTTGTCCATAGCAGAAGGTATATATCATTGGCGTTGATAATGAGATGTGAATCCACAGAAGGTTGAGGTGACTGCGGTGGGTTATAAATGATCCTGTATGAGCTGTGTCAGCAACTCGGCCAATGGTTCCTTCCAACTGGATGTTTGAAGTTTAATCAAACTTGTAGTGGCGGCGACTTGTGCGCCTGCCCATTGAACCATCCAGTGCAGACGACGGCTGATAATATATGATAATTTGCTTCCAATTTGTTGGAAGAAAATCGGGTTCCCAAGTAGTGACTTGCTCATACTCAATAAACAGCTCATCCAGACAAGTGCGGCCCGGTGTGTTGATGTAGCCCAGGCCGCGAGAGACGGACGGTAAAGACGACTGTAACATCAGAGACGGCTCAGACAGATGAATCGGCCGCGATGCTATAAACCGGGGCAGGCGAGTTAACCACATCGTTTTGATGTAGTGAATAATTGTCCTGCATCATAAACATCGCAAGCCAAAGTAATTGTCCTTTAAAAAATGTATAAAAAATATAGAAAAGATAGCACCTGATATTTTTTGTCGGATGAACACAAACGCTAGCGCTAGATATTGTTTGGATGTAATCCGGATGGACCAGCAGATGATGACTCATTCCAATGATGACTCATTCCTCTGTTCCCGTAATAGTACCGTGCAATACTAATTGAATTTGCTTTCATGCATGTGTAGGGAAGACAAACATGTATCCAGTTTGACCCTCCTCTTCCTTTGGCGTGAGCTTTCAGAATGATCCACCCGCAAAGACTTTCTTTTTTCATTTGAAGTACACCAATCTGATAGCAGCGGCGGCTTAGGGCAGCCGCAACGCGCGGTAGAAGCCGGTCCTGACGACGATGCACGGCAGTTTAAAACGGGGCGGTTCACCGGAGGAGCACCGCTGAGGACGAGGACCTGGCGGCTTTAAATGGAGGTTCGACGCCGGGGTCGAACTAGCGACCGATGGGATAACTCAATGGCGCGGTAACCCGGTGGCGGGTTAGTAGTGGAGCACAAGTCCATGGAGTCATCATAAGTGAGGCCGGTTCAGAGGTTGTAACGAGGGCACTTCGGTGGGTCGACAAAATGCATCCGCGACAGCGGCGGGTTGGAAAAACGCAACCATAGCCAGCTTAGCGCAGCCACATGGAAGAGGACCCACAAGGCAAGGCGGGCGGCGGCGGGCAACACGCCCGGCAAGGGCGACTCCAGCGTGATGGCGAGTGGCAACGGCCGTTGCCGCATGGCGCCGACGGGCAGCGGCCCGTTTGAGGCGCGGTGAAACGCAGCGATGGAGCGATCCTCGTCCATTTTGCTTCCGGGTTGCGATGGCGGCCCAATCCAGCTCCGTGATTTCCTCCGGGTGACTCGGGCCCGGCCACAAATGGAAGTAGCGGCGCGTGCGGCGGCAGCAAGGCCACTCGGTGACTGGGTCGGCGGAGGTAGGGTGCAGCCATGGGTGACGGCGGCTTGCTTGCGGCCTCGGGTAAAATGGTGGCGCGTGCCATAGCGAGCCATAGCGGCGAGTCGAGCAGCGATGGCGGCTTGCGGCTGCGGGGTGAGCGGCTCGACGGATATAATCCAGAGGCGCGGAGCGGTTTCTCGGCGACGGCTCAACGGGTAGGAGGCGCCAAGTCATCCAGATGCCTAAAAGCCGAGGCGACGCCGGATCTGAAGTAAAGGGAGCCGGAGCCTGGCTGGCTGCAGCTCGAGTGGTTGGCTCGCCGCGGACAGCTCGTAAACACGGAGGCACGAAGATTTGGGTAGCTCGAGGCAACGAAGCAGAGGCGGGTCACGGAACGAGTCCGGGGCGTGGTTGGTTGGATGAGTCCCCGTCCGTGTTTTCCTCCGGATCGTGGGCTTCCTTCTTTCTCTTTTTTAAAACAGTATATGCCTCCGTCCTTGCATGCGAGGAGACGGCTGGCGGCCGCGTGGCTCTCTGCTTTTCTTTGTTGATTGCTGATTTCCTTTTATGATGATGTGGAAAACAACAACACAAACGTGGTACCTTGGCCGATTGAACCTCTCGAAACCTCGGGAATTGATCATTGGACCGGGGAGATGCAAGAGCGATCGAATACGGACGCCGTCTGAGTTGATCTTGCAGCGATTTTTTTGGCAACCTTGACTCGGCGACTTGACCGCTTGCGGTATGCGTTACGCTCTGAAAATTCTTCTAGTTTTCTTATCTACCTTCGTGTCTTGATCCCTGTGCTTGATTGATCTTGTGCACGTCTTCGATCTGCAATAAAGGCAACGCTGTACTCAATGTCACCTTAATTTCTCTTGATCTTGATCCTTGTACTATCAGCGCCAAAGCTAAATCCGATCACAAATAATAAATTTGCTGGCTCTTCCATCGCATGCATTTAATCGCAAGCTTCTCGATCCCCGAAAGAGATCCCTTCAAGAACTCAACACCACGTCGCGCGGGCCCCCACGGTGGGCGCCAACTGTCGTGGAATTGTCACGGCAGATGTCCTTAGTGTCAGGACTTAATCGCGAGGCCAACGCATCTATGTGGTAGCTTGAGAGGGGTTGATCGGGACGAGAGATGCAACACGCAAGACAAGGATTTAGACAGCTTCGGGCCCCGGGAAATATCATCCGGTAATAACCCTACATACTGTTTGTGGCTAGGTCTCATTATGATCATGAGAGAGTCGCCCGTAAGCCGGCTCTTTGTATCTAGCCCTAGATATTGTTTCTTCTTTTTCTCTCCCTCTTTGGGGAGCCCTGCCCCTCCTTATATAAGTTAGAGGGGCAGGTTACATGTGGAGTCCAAATAGGATTAGGACTAGCCTATCTTCTACTACAAGCCGGATACAAGTCCGGGTCTTGATTCCTTGTAAGGAAGATATTACTCACGCCTTTCCTCTTAAGCTGGCCTACCATACCGTCCCGGCCTTCTGGGCCTTGAGCCTCCTGGGCCCCTAGGTCTTGTCGCTCCTCTGATCCGCTTGCCAGGTCACCCATAAGTCGCCAGGATCGGGCGAGTCACTTAGTGTGTCGTCCAGCCAGGGCGGGTCATTAGTGAGTCGCCAAGTCCGGCCGGGTTATACTTCCGGCCGGGTTACACCGCGGGGTATATCCCCGACACCTAGCCAATCTAGGAGACACCACTCTCCAAGAAGTAACAAATGGTGCGTTGATGATGAACTCCTTGCTCTTGTGCTTCAAATGATAGTCTCCCCAACACTCAACTCTCTCTCATGGGATTTGGATCTGGTGGAAAGAAGATTTGAGTGGAAAGCAACTTGGGGAAGGCTAGAGATCAAGATTCATATGATAGGAATGGAATATCTTGGCCTCAACACATGAGTAGGTGGTTCTCTCTTAGAAATGGTAAGTTGGAAGTGTAGGTTTAGTCTGATGGCTCACTCCACGAATGAAGAGGAGGTGGAGGGGTATATATAGCCTCCACACAAAATCTAACCGTTACACACAATTTACCAAACTCGATGGGACCGAATCAACAAACTCGGCCGGACCGATTTAGTAAACCTAGTGACCGTTAGGATTTTTGGTGGGACCGACATGCAACTCGGTAGGACCGACATGCAACTCGGTAGGACCGATATGGTTAGGGTTAGGGCATAACGTAATCTCGGTAAGACCGATTACACAAACTCGGTGAGACCGATTTTGGTAATAAGCTTTCCAGAGAGTTGGTCAGGTAAACTTCGGTGGGACCGATTTGCTCATTTCGGTGAGACCGAAAATTTACGAAAGGAAACAGGGAGTTTACATTGCAATCTCGGTGGGACCAATCGCTCACTTCGGTTAGACCGAAACGTTACGAAGGGAAACAGAGAGATTACAATCCCATCTCGGTGAGACCGAGATCCCTATCGGTAAGACCGATTTGCCTAGGGTTTGTGGCAGTGGCTATGACATTTGAACTTGGTGACGCCGGATAGAGAGAATCGATGGGACCGATTTTGACTTTGGGTTTAGGTCATATGTGGATGTGAGAAAGTAGTTGAGGGTTTTTGGAGCATATCACTAAGCACTTTGAAGCAAGAGGCTCATTAAGCAACACCTCATCCCTCCTTGATAGTATTGGCTTTTCCTATAGACTCAATGTGATCTTGGATCACTAAAATGTAAAATGAAGAGTCTTGAGCTTTTGAGCTTGAGCCAATCCTTTGTCCTTAGTATTTTGAGGATCCACTTTCATCATCCATGCCATGCCATTCATTGAGCTTTCCTGAAAATAATAGTCTTGGAATAGCATTAGCTCAATGAGCTATATGTTGTTATGAATTACCAAAATCACCTAGGGATAGTTGCACTTTCACCTCCTCATATCCATCGCGTGTAGACTTGAGTTCTTCCTCCAGCTCTGTGATCCTGGTCATTGCCTTCTTCATATCTATCATGCTATGACATCCGGGTTCTCCGGCGATTTAATGTGTTGGTTTAACTCCTGGATGAAAGCTGCAATAGATCTATCCTTCTGGTGCCGATCATCCCCCATTGCTCATCTCGGCGCCCACAAATCTGGTAGATAGTATCCTTGAGATCCTTGTGGTAAACTTCTCCAATGCGTCCCATGGTGATGTGGGCTGCCATGCTCTTACCTAGACTCCAGGTTGGTGCGTCAAAGGAAAACTCTATGGGCTCAGTGATTGGCATGAACGTCCTTCCTGGAACTTGAACTCGAATCATCCAACGCTCCTCTTCTGGTAAAGTGGCGATGTAGGTCCTGGTGAAGCTTGGTATTCCGATGTTCAAGTATCTAGTGACCTCCTTCAACTTTCGTCCAAAAGGTGTTTCTTCATCCGGTTGCGTGAACTTGTTCCTTGCATCCGCCATCCTAAAGAGTAGAAAAGGGAGAGGAGTCAGAAATAAGAAGAGAGTAGTGATCTAGGGCTTTAGCTTAGTGGTCGTGTCCTACATTCAGCGTATGCTCTGATACCATCTTGTAGTGACCAGACCTCAAATAGTCTGCTCTCTCTGCATCAATGCCATCCCTGGATCGGTAATGCTGACATGCACAATACTCGAGGATTTATAGCAGAGTAGCAATAACACACTTATTACATCGAATGTCTCAAAAGAGAACTTATTACAATAATATGGCTTAAGGCCATCTAAAATCGATAATAGCGGAAGGCTTGGAAGATAAAATGAGTCCATCAACTCCAACGGCATCACTGAGTGAAAGACAACGACCTATGGCACCTTACTCGTCGTTTGAAAAGTCTGCAACATGAACGTTGCAGCAAAAACGGTCAAGACACATGGAATATCTCGCAATGTAACACATAGAGTAATGAACAGAAGAATGCTATCACTACCGCATATATGGCTGGTGGAAAGCTCTATGGTTCTGATTTGCATAAAGCCAAATTTTCCCTACAACAAAGGAATAAATTTTATTTAACTATCATGGTGGTTGTTAAACATTGAGAAGGTTTCTCCAACTCAATCCCAATTAAACATCATCATTAAACCCAATCAAATTATATTTAGAGTGATGAGATCAACATGATAATCCAAGAACTAGATACTCAAAATGTCCATAACCGGGGACACGGCTAACCATGATTAGTTTATACACTCTGCAAAGGTTTGCGCACTTTTCCCTATAAGAGTCGAATACATCCATGGTCGGAGATTCGAGACACAGTCTTTCTGAAGCATTAAATCTCTACTCCGGATAGACAGTACCACCTACAACCCAATACATCTGCTAGTCTACCTCTTCAAGAGCTTCACGCAACTTACTCAACTATGCCAGAGCCCATATTGGCTTGTGGCTGCACACAGAAGTTTCTAGCATGAATAATCTTATGATCCCTTTGAGCCTGGGTGGCGGACCGTAGGATGATCACACGGGTACTCCAGGATGTCCTAGGACAACACTGGATTCTCCAGGTGCCCTGACAACCACTGGGTACTCCAGGGTGCCTCAAGCAATCCACCCAGATGTGTATTTAAGTAGCCACCTTACTTCAACCATTAATTAACAATACTCACATCTGTCATGAATCACTCAAACCAAACCACGTTTACGAGCATAGCATGGCAATATAAGCAACATAGAAGTAACTCACAAGGTTTGATAATAAACAGGACAATAGGTACTACCTCATCTACTTCCCAAAACCCACATGTTAATCAGATCCTAACCATGCAATTGTTTGAGGATTGATCTAATGCAATAAAACCGGTAGTAAAGAGGTATGATCAAAGTGTTACTTGCCTTGCCGATGATCCGTGAAACCTAGAGACTCGTAGTAGCACGCTTCGCACTCCGGGTACTCTATCGCAAACAAACAAGCATACAATAAGCACTCAACTACAAGCACGGGTAAAACTCAAATAAGAGATCTAACCAGAAAGTTCAACTTAAGAACTCCGGTTTGCAAAAAGAATCAAATCAAACGAAGCAACGAAACTCAAACTGCGAAAGAAACAAGATCCGCTTACTAATCTGGAATTAAGTCAAAATTTACAGTAGCAAAATCTTGTTCAAGTTGGTTAAACAGAAACAGGGCTTCGAGCCGAAGATCTAGGCGCTTGAATCGCCTGATTTCGATAAATGAGCGAAAAGATAAACTAAAACGAAAATCAGGGCAAAAATCGCGATAAAAAATAATCGCGGAAAAAACCCTGGAAAAAGAAAAACTTACGAACAGGCTAACGAACGAACGTTCGCTGTCTTCGGCTAGCGAGTGAAAACCATTCGTTAAAACGAACGTACGAACGAGCGTTCGCTAAGTAACTAAACCGGGAAAAAAATAAAACCGATCTAAAAATAACCGAGGGTTCTAAAAAAGAACGGTTTTCCGAAGAAAACCGGCGGCGGCAGCTATACCTCCGGCGAGGTCGGGCTCGCACAGGGCGGCAGACGGCCCGGGCGGGCGACGGTGGCGGCATGCAAGTGGGTTTGCATGGGGCGGCGGCTGGCGCATGGCTATGGCGGCGGCTTAGGGTTTGATATGGGCGGTCAAGCGGGTTGGGTCGGGCCCGCCTAATGGGCCGGCCTCGAGTCCCGAACGGACACGGCCTGGTTAGGTCTGTAACTTTTTTTTAAATAATACCGTGCACGGAAAAATAAAAAAAAAATACTAACGGACTCCAAAAATCCTGAAATAAATTTTCCCCGTCCTCTAAAAATATAGCGGACAAAGTGAACATTTATTTGGGCTTCTAATGCAATTTTGAAAAACGCATATTTTTTCTAATTCAAATAAAATTGCGATAAAACTCCGAATAAAATTCTTATTTGATTTTAATATTAAATCTCCAATATTTCTTTATTCTGGGGAAGTCATTTTATCCCCTCTCTTTTGTTTTCATAAAAGAAATATTCGAAAAGAAAATAATTAAAATCAAATGATCCTCTTTTCAAAATTTGAGAAAACTCTAATATGAAAATAACAAAATCCCCAACTCTCTCCTTGGGTCCTTGAGTTGCATAGAATTTTTAGGATCAAGCCAAAATGCAATAAAATATGATATGAAATGATGATGTATAACATTCCAAATTGAAAATTTGGAATGTTACAATATAGATGAACTTTTTCCAAATTCATTAACATTTTTTTTAGTGATGGGCTTGTTTTAAATCCGTGAACTTTTTCCAAAATCCACCGAAGTTTCAAATTTGTGAACTTCTTTTAATCAAAATTGATTAACTTTTTTAAAATCAATGAACTTATTTTTATCAAAATCGATGAACTTTTTTCAAAATCTGGTGAACTTTTTCAAACTCATGAACTATTTAAAAAAATTGATGAACTTTTTTATTTTTTTGTAAACATTTTTTTGAAATCTGTGACCGTTTGTCAAAATGGATGAACTATTTTATAATGTGCGAATTCTTCTTCAAAGTTTTGTTTTGTTTTTCCAAATAATTTGTACTGGAGTTGAAACATGAGTCAAATAGAATTGTTTTCGTAGATAACACAACAAAGTTATCTTGTTGCGGTGGTTGAAGCGCAAGTCCGCTGGGTTTGAATGTGGGACGACCGATGCTCGACCGTCCGACTACAGCTCTCCTTCAAGCCCCAACTACCTTAAGCGGCACTGAGGGTGTCGAAGAGGAGCACTCGACGTTTTCAGCGCCATTTATAGCGTCTCGAACTGGCAACATCCTTCTACGAGCTACAATGCACCAACCACCCCGCCACCAAACCTCAAGTGACTACTTTCATCTTTCCATGTTGTTGTCTCTTTTTCTCCTTATTCCTTTCTTCTTTTATATTCTTCATGGTTCACATACTTCTTTGTTAAATTGGATGGACTTTTTGAAACTTTATGAACTTATTTTCAATTTTGATGAACTTTTTCTCCAATTTTGATGAACTTTTTTTCCCAATTTTTATTAACTTTTTCCAAATCGATGATCTTTTTTTCATTTTTGATGAACTTTTTTCTAAATTGATTAAGTTTCTTCAAAATCGACGAGCATTTTTCAGAATCAATGAAGTATTTTTCAAATTTGTTAAACTTTTTTCAAAATCGATGAACTTTTCGTTTAAAATCGATGAACTTTTTTCAAAATCGATGAACTTTTTTTCAAATTTGTGATTTTTTAAAATTTCATGAACTTTATCCTCGATTTTGGAAAAAGTTCATCGCATTTGGAAAAAAATTCATCAAATTTGAGAAAAGTTTATCAAAAATTTAAAAAGTTAATGATTTTTTTACACAAGTTCATCGAATTTGAAAGAACAGTTCATCGATTTTCAAAAAAAAAGTTCACGAATTTCAAACAAAAACATCGAACCAGGAAGAAGAAGGAAATATGGAAAAACAGAAACGAAAAATGACAAAAAATAAAAAATAAAATGGAAAAAGAAAAAGGAAATAGGAAAGTAGAGATAAGAAGAAGCGGAAAAAGATGTTCGTTTTCAAATCGGTGAGTTGGCGTAATGGTTATAGCTGGCTGCCTTGACACGGAGGTCGTAGGTTCGATCCACCGCAGAACCCCTTTTTTGCCTTAACCTTAAGGGGAAGATGAGACTGACAGCGCCCGTTAGCAAAATAGGACACCTGCAGTGTCAAATAGGATTCACCCGTGATGGCGACTTCAAAAAAATGGTAGCCTAGTACGTACAAACAAAAATAATCTTAAGCAAGATACAGGCCCAGCCAAAGGCCCAGTTTATTTTAGTGGAGTCAGAGGCCTAGCTGAGCGAGGAAATCAGCCA
This sequence comes from Aegilops bicornis, assembly GCA_021605145.1. Taxonomy (NCBI): domain Eukaryota; kingdom Viridiplantae; phylum Streptophyta; class Magnoliopsida; order Poales; family Poaceae; genus Aegilops; species Aegilops bicornis. The sequence continues at coordinate 454,704,088 of CM038674.1, read as the reverse complement.
CGCGGAAGCCTGGCAAAAATAAAAAATAAAAAATTGAATCGAGGGAAATAAGAAATGCTTCTCTTTTTAGTAGTAGACATAAATATTGATATTGTTGTCTTTCGACGAAAATATAATATCTTGTTTTGGTACATATGTACATTCTTGCATTAGCGCATCTCTAAGGCGGCCCCGCTAACCGCCCGCATTCATCCAAACATCCATGTCCGGACTGCAGAAGCCATCCTACATCGACCTGTATCAGTTCCGGGAGTGGTCCGGACGCGATTTCTTCCACAAACAAGAGACAAACAAGGGAGGGGAGCTTTGTTGGAGTCTGGACCAATTCCACGTCCGCTTCTAACCACTGTGGCCCACTCAAACCCCTACTCCCGCGCTCGCGCGTATCTTGCCCAGCGCCAGCTGCCCACATTCATGTCCTTGTAGAGCGGTCGCTCCCCATTGATGAGCTGACGCTTCCTCTCACTAGCGCCGGCATTGAAGTGGCTCGCCGGCCGAGAGCGCCGCCCGCGACGCATCTCCTGTGTCTGCGTCGGCTCAATGCGAGGGACGCGTGACTGCACGGGACGAGACGGATATCTAGCACGCCTGTCCAATGTCCCGTCCGCCCGTATGCCGCCATTAAGAAGGCTCGCCGGCCTAGAAACCCACTTCGGTTTCCCGCATTAATGCCTGGCCTCATCAGGATCCGCTATTTAAGGGCGGCCACACCCGGTTATCTGCAACACAACACATCCGCTCCACATCCTCCCCCTTTCCTCCACATTCACCATGACCGCCAGCGGGAAAGCACTATGGGACAGTTTATCGTCGGAGATGAAGCACGCGGTGGCCGCCCTTTACCGCCACTTGGCTGAGCCGCCATGCCAGGCGAACCGAGGCCAGCTTGCCGGCCAGCCCACCCGAGGTCTCCGACAGCAAGGACGGCACCATGATGGAGAGGGGCTTCGGCGACTCCGCCCCGGCTTCCGCGCCTCCTGTGCACGCCGGCTTCACCATGGAACAGGCGCAGGCACACTTCCACGCCGCCTGGCGGAGGTGTAGCCTGCGCCGGCGCCTTTGTCAGCGTTCCAGCAGACGCAGGAGGAATAACGGTGCAACATGTTCTTCCTGAAGCAGCATCGGCTGGCGGAGGGCCAGATCTACGACGAGCGCACGAGAGAGGAGGCCGCGGCGGCCATGACCGCGACGAACCAAATTTTCTTCGCGGAGCAGCGTGCCATCTATGATGTCGTTCGCGCTCAAGCCGCCGCTCGCCAGGAAGCGGTAGCCGTGGAGGTGCATCTGCAAGCGACCGCGAAGGAGAACAACGTGAGTTGCGCCTCCAACGTGTCACCGATGAACCATCAGCTGGCCCGATGGGACGACAACATCGTCGGCGCCACCATTTCCCTCGTGGACCTCACGTCCACCGGCGACGGACAAGGCGCGAACTCCTCTGAGGATGAGTAGATCACGGGAGGTGGCAGGGCCTAGTGTCTCATGTGGGTCGTTCTATCTTCCGTGTTCTACTCTTCCTCGCGGGAGACGACACCTTCGCTTCATCGGTCTTATCGTCGGTGCTCATGAAGATGGCGGATGAAGGACGACACGAGCTTGGAAAGGCGCCGCCGCCGTAGGATAGGTTTAGGGGCGGGTATTTTTTTTCATTCTACATGTTCGAAATGTAATGAAATCCGTCGTGTTTGTATGAAATCCCGTCGTGTTTGCATGAATTTCATCCGGTTTGTTGAAAAAGAGTTTGAAATGTATGCGGCTAGTGTGGATGTCGTCTTCCCGCATCTGTGCTCGCGGGCTAGTCTCCCCTGTCCGTGGATGAATGCGGAAAAAAAATTATGGATTGCCATTGAAGATGCCTTTACTAAACAGATCATGGCGCAGTTCTTTTGCAAAATTCTTCCAGAATCTAACCCTCCCTAGCTTCTCCTAGAATCTTTGAGCCCATTTATTTTACAAGTCTATCTAGTTAGGGCATAATTAATTTAATTGTAAAACAAGTAAAGGTAAAAAATTCTAGGAGAAGCTAGATAGAGGTCAAGTTTTGGAAGGATCTTAAAAAAAAAAACTGGGCCTATACTTTTTTGAACATAGGTCTGCGTCGATGAATAACCAATTCACCCATGCAAAACAACAACATTCACGGACCTAGAATAATGCCTGGGCTGGGCAACACAGGCCTCTTTATTTAAGCGGGGCCACTTCCGAGCACCTACCGATTTTTACGCGGTTGGTGGGCGAAAAGGACACACGCATCGATTGATTGCCCAACCAAAAGCAATCTCGCCGCTCTCCACTCACAGCGCAGAGCGGCACTGTGCGCCACTCAAAGGCCACGACGTATCAAAACCCGGTCCAACACGTCAGAGAGAATCCGGGAAACAGAGTTGGTAGCAGTATCACGTGGTGGGTAGGATGGCCAATGGCTCTGCGCCGGTCGACCGGCACAAGCTTAGGCAGGTCGCCTCATAGTCGTTTGATCTCATGCAATCAAATCGGTCATGATTGTTTTTCAGCAAGCATCTCGCACGCACACATGAAAAAAAGAGCATCCACCTATTTCCCAACTTTTTTTTTTGAGGGGTACCTTTTTCTCAACTGCTCGCGCACAACATTCGGCGACCTGCGAAGTGTCCCCGCAAAACTCTCGCGCGACGCCTGCGTGTTGCACCCGAGACGTCGGCCGCCCTCGCGGGCAACTGCCCTGATTGTGTCAATCTACTCGACATCGAGCTCGCAGCAGCAACACGATTCGCCGTTTGCCGCCCCGCTAGTCGTTGTTGGTAGCTCTGCGTCGTCCGTAGCATCCACTCACCGACACTCGTGGCACACGGTCATCGCAACCGCCCTTGACTTGTAGCGCCGCCTGGTTGCTGGCCCAGCTCCGTGCACCTACAGTTGTAGCATCCGGAGGCGCCGGTTCCAGCTCCACGTATCAATGGTTGCAGCATCTGGTGACGCCGGTCGCCGCTCCGCGCACCAACAAATGTAGCACCCCGCGGCATGAGTTCCAGCTCCGTGTGCGGGTGGTAGTAGCACCCCGCCTTGGTCGAAGAAAATGGCCACTCGTCGTTGTAGCATTTCTGATTTGCGTTCGCAACTTTCTCCGTCATCGATCGATGCTTTTTGAGTTGCAGTTTGCAGCTTATGCCAACGTCGGTCACAGCTTTCACTGGTCGCGCAATGGCTAGCCGCACGTCTCGTGGCCCTTTGATTGGAGGTTTTTTTCATGGCCGGTTACAACTTTTTATGTTGCTGGTCGTGGCTTTCTTCGGTCGCGTACCAATGGTTGCATCTTCCTTCATCCATGGTTGTAGTATTTATTGTTGCCAGTGGTAGCTTCCGCGGTGGCTGGTTGCAGCATCGGTCGTCCCCGATGACGTACGTGCTCCAGAGGTATGCGGTGCAAGGATAACGACAACGGGTGGTGGCTGCTCGCAATGTCGCCGGCAACCTTGCTGGTATAGTTTTGTTGCAGAGGGTATCACGTTTCGTGGCATGCCTTGGTAGCTGGTTGCAGCATCGGTCGTCCCCGATGACGTACGTGCTCCCGAGGTATGCGGTGCAAGGATAACGACAACGGGTGGTGGCTGCTCGCAATGTCGCCGGCAACCTTGCCGGGATAGTTTTGTTGCAGAGGGTATCACGCTTCGTGGCATGCCTTGGTAGCTTGGAGCACGGATAAGAGATTGTGGCGACGACAATGCTATGGGGTGGGGGCCGGCTCGCCGGTGCGTGCCAAGGGAAGGGCTTGTTCCGCGGCGGCGACCGGCTCGCCGACATGAAGTCATGGGAGGAAGGGGGCGGGTTATGCGGCGACTATTTTTATGGGGTTCTCAAGAGACATGTAGGTGGCGTTTGGTTGTCTGGCTATCCACCAAAGGGACAGGGATATCCAATTTTCGAAGGGATGCCATTCGTTTGGTATACAAGAGACAAGGATGGGGATAGCCAGATTCGAGAGAATATTCATGTAAAACTTGGTTGACAAGAGTCGCGAGAATTTCACGGATGAGGGCAGCCACCACGTGCGCTAGCGCGAAACATTTTCTTTTTTATCTCACCCCTCCATGAGCGAACAGAGTCCTAAGCCTAATCCTCACCTATAGCTCACGAACACACGAAGCAGCGGCGTTGATTTGGATTGGGGCTGCGGCGGCAGGGAACAAAGATCTCCGGCGAGCGCATGTGACGGGGATGGGAACAGGTTTGGCAAGCCTCTCTGTTCTCTCTCTATATGTAACTTGACTTTGGTCCATCTCTTTCTATTGAGTGAGTCTGTTTTCACGTAACCTACCACACTAGTTCCGTTGGATCTTCTTCACGTCTCCCTAATAATTCCTTATCCCTCTCGTTTGTTAGCTAGATTATAGGGATTTGTTCACGTCTCCCTAACAACTATCCTTAGCCATTTCTCATCCTTCCAACCAAACAATCAAAAGCGGTTATTCAACTCCTTCAATCCCTCACAACCAAACGGCTGAAATTGGCTATCCTCAACCATGTGGTTAAGGATATCCTCAGCTAAGTCGACCTTGCCCACGAACCAAACGCCACCGTAGTGTGATACGCGCCATGAGATTGGATCGCACTATGAGCGTGTGACCGACGGAGCGTTGGGCCGGTCGGCCGTATTGAATGATTACCCTGGGTGGGATATGGGTCTGTTTGGTTGGAGACTAGTGTGGCCAGTGGCGGAGCTTGAACGAAAAAGTTGGGCGGGCCAGACTCAAGAAGAGCATAAAATTTTCCAAATTCTAACTCACAAGGACATATTACAAGCACCCAGGTTGAGCTAGCAGATATGTACATATATAATATATATGTACCAAAGTACAGTTCGACCATGAGTCACTATTGAGTTAGCTAATACATTAGTGCCCGAGACATTAGACATGGACTTACTCACATACTAAAATCAACTCTTCGATCCTTCTTGCTTATAAAATCTGCAATGGCATCTTCATCGGCTGTAGTTCTCTAGAATTCCACCCTCTATGTGAACTAAAAAGTTATCAGCCAAATTCTCATCTTCCATCTTATTGCGCGATATGATCCTCAACTTCGGTTATCTCATCTCTTTTTCTTTTAAAAGTTAAATCAATTCTTCTCTAAGTCTGATTTTCCTTGCCCGTGAGGCCGTGACTACCTATGTTGAAATTTGCATAAGATCAGATCATCAGGCTATTATTTATCACTAGCAGTACTGATCACTGGGTGTATGGAAATGAACAAAATCAGGCCATTGGGGGGGGGGGGGTCTTTTTACCTGTGAAGTGTGCGGCAAGGGGCCAAGTCGTGGGGGCGGCAGCAACAAAATACAGAAAGAGAAGGGGCTGGCCCAGATCATGCTCCGGACTTGGAGTTGGAGGAGAACAACTGCAGGAATGGATGGCCGGCAGCACGCACAACGCGCTGGATACCGACGGATCATAGGCGGCGGGAGGGAACAGGGCAGGGCGAGGCGAGATCCTGGCAGGCGTCGCCGCGGAGGTTGCTCCGAGAGACGGCGGGCGGCGCGCTCCATGAGTATGAGACAGAGGATGTGGAATCAGGGAAGCCATGCCTGTGCCTGTGTGTGCAGCCTGCGTGAGACGAGGAGACAATGGTCGATGAGGATTGCCTGCGTGTGTGGGCTTAGTGGGCTGGGCTAAGACGACTAGTAGTAATTTTTTGTTGTCAAATTCCTGGGCGGGCCATGGCCCAAGTCTGCCCCTACAGAGCTCCGCCCTGAGTGTGGCCAAGCTAAAGTGTGGCTAGCCACACAAGTATGGCAAGCCACACAAGTGTGGCTAAGAAATTAGACGCCAAACTTTGGCAAAAGTTGACAAAAAAATTATCTCTTTAACAAATATATAAGCGACAATAAAGTGTAATGCTCAAAATATAAGAAACCAAAACACATACTTGGCAAACTGTGGCTGCCAAATTTTGGCTTGACAAATTGTGGCTGGGAACCAAACAGCCCCAATGTCTTCCACTGTCCCGCCACCTTCTAATGCAACGCTCACCAACCACGCAGAGCGACGGACTGTGACAGGTGGGCCCCGCGAGGTTTGGTCGAGGCCGACTAAACCCCCGCCGCACCCATCATCCCACCACCACCACCACACCACTGGAACCAACCCCTCGCCAGTCGCCAACGCAGACCTCAGATCTCGCTCTCGCCTCCTTGCGCAGCCGTCGTCGAAAGGAGCAAGAGAATGGCGGCGAGCAACGGCCTCGAGGGTGTGCTCCTGGGGATGGGCAACCCCCTTCTCGACATCTCCGCCGTCGTCGACGAGGCCTTCCTCGCTAAGTACGCGCCGATCTCTCCCGCCCGCTTTCTGCGTTCCGATCTGTTGTTTTGAAATTTTTTTGTCTCCGTTCGCGTTAGTTTTTGGATCTGTACGGTCTAGTCTTGTTAGCTTCGACGGGATCGTCGCCTCTGCTCATCAGATCCGAGGCGACAAAAAGTGATTCGCGAGTTGGTACGGGCGCAGCACGGGACCAAAGAGTCGAACGATAATTTTATTTTTGATGACACTCGAAAGATATGCGCATATGTCAATTATCCAAAGTTATGCAATTGGATCAATTAGTTATCTGGTCAATCACCGGCGATTTCTCTTTTCACCAATTTCATGTGCGACAGTTTTGGCGAGCGATCCTGTTTTTTTTTTTTTTTTGCCAAATTTGTTGGCATAGATCTCCAAATATAGCCGCTTGATATGCTGTGTAAGTTGGTGCAATTGACCCTGGAATGCTGATCAGGGGTTTGACGTAGTGCTTCATGCTTGGCTTTGATGCTATACTTGTGTTGTAATCATGACTGCGCTGACATGCTCCCTCCTCTGTTTTAGGTATGATGTCAAGCCGAACAATGCCATTCTTGCCGAGGACAAGCACTTGCCCATGTAAGCATCTATGCCGTTACCAACCATAGGTATCCCAGTGCCGTTATTTTGTACAATGACATAATTTCTTACCTCATACTGTGGTTTTTGGCAGGTACGATGAGTTGTCCAGCAAGGACAATGTTGAATACATTGCTGGAGGTAATGTTTTTTAACATGTATAATGTGCTATTTCTTTTCATCTTGTTGATTTTTCTGATTGGTTATGTCTTCTTTTTGATGTTCCATCATGTTCCAGGAGCCACGCAGAACTCTATCAGGGTTGCCCAAGTAAGCTCGAAAGACAAGTAAACCATGACCAGCCAAAAGATTTTGCTAGATCTGTTTGTTTACTTTATATCATGTATTGTGCAGTGGATGCTTCAAACTCCTGGTGCAACAAGTTACATGGGTTGCATTGGAAAGGACAAGTATGGTGAGGAGATGAAGAGCGCCGCTAAAGCTGCAGGAGTTACTGTTAGTTCTTGAGCTTTTTTCTTTTCCATTTTATCATATAAATGTTTCTTTTCTATTGGTTAACGGACTACTGTGCTTGGTCTTGTCACGTATTCATCTAGGCTCATTACTATGAGGATGAGGCTGCTCCTACTGGCACATGTGCTGTCTGTGTTGTTGGTGGCGAAAGGTATGCCACCTATGATAATACGTCTTACCAGCTATTGTGTTTCCTTCTATTTTGTGGCTTTACACTGTTGTATTTGAAATCATTTTTGTTTGATGATTCATTATTCATATTTGTAAGGTTTAGTAAGGTTTAGTTGTCTTACTCACTTAATTAAGACCACAACATTACCAGAAAATTCAGTATATGCTCTATGATAGTATGCTGCTATTCTGAATGATGATGTAATACATCCATCCAGGTTATCTATAAATGACACTTGCTGTATGTGCATTTTGCTTTAATTAAGGAAAATGTTTAACACTGTCAAACATGTGTGCTATCTATTGAACTATCCTATGGTGCGTGTCATTTTGTAATTCAATGAAGCTAAGTTTCAATCTTGTCGGGACCTGGGAGGGACGTGTATATGATGAGAACAGTGAACAAAGTTATTTAGTTTCAGCGAAGCACCTAGTTTTAAAACAAAATGCCATATAGCTTTTGTAAGGCATAAACACAAGTCTTCACATCGTTTATTTCTTAATTACTTAAATGTGATTATTCTATCCCATACTTTTACAACATTTAGATCCTGAGCATATTCTCTAACAATATCTGACATATATATTCTTTTTATCTGGTCAGGTCATTGATTGCAAACTTATCTGCAGCGAACTGCTACAAATCTGAGCATCTAAAGAAGCCAGAGAACTGGGCACTAGGTATAGTACTTGTTTTGAGCTCTTGTGAACTCTTAGCTTGGATTATGTTCCTCATTGCTGAATTGACGCTGACATCAGCTTGGATAGCTTGTAATCACAGTGCAATTTTCTAAAAAAATGGACTGTGATTCAAGATTTTTTGTTTGGATGTACATATATTGGATAGCTGAAATTTAAAGACTGCAACTAGTTGTAATTTCTGTTTGGAAGCCCAGAGTATTGAATTGCAAATTTCTGAATAATTCATCTCCATACCCCTCATTCTCGCGTACACAAACTGGCCTCCGTCCCCTGGCCCTCATCTCTGCGTCTGTCTGATCAGCGTGGTCGAGCTTCTGGCCTCTGCCTCTCTTCTCCTCCCGATGCGGGAGTGTCGTTCATTGTCAAACTCCTGGCCGCCGTGGTGGAGCCCCTTATTTTTTCTTATGGAGGGCGAACGCAACGGTGAGTTTTACAGGACGAGCAAAGTGCAATATGGAGGTCGGCATCTCTGTAACGAGGGAAAGAGCGTGCAACTGTGCAGGGGTGCCGCTTGAAATTGAACTAAGTTTCCATCACTCAATACCGTGACCATCCAAACAGCTGTATTAGAGGCTTGCGAATACCAATTCACGATTCGGGGGCCGAATATACATACATCCAAACACAGCATTAATATTTTGTTTCCTGAATGACTAATTGAGGTGTCTTTTTTTGTGTCGAAACTATAGTTGAGTTGTACATCATCTTCTACTTTGCTATATTATCGTAATTTGGTGGATGACTTAATTCCTGACAACCGTGACATCTGCTGTTGACAGTTGAGAAAGCAAAATACATCTACATTGCTGGCTTTTTCCTTACGGTGTCCCCTGAATCTATTCAGCTTGTTGCTGAGCATGCTGCTGCAAATAACAAGGTAAAGGTTCAGAACCTAAAAGTTCCTTTGAAGTGGTGGTCGCCAGTGTTTGTAATTGACCATGTTGTTTCAGGTTTTCTTGATGAACCTCTCCGCTCCCTTTATCTGTGAGTTTTTCCGTGATGCCCAAGAGAAGGTTCTTCCGTAAGTTTTACCTGCTCCTCTGTGATGCTAAATGTTTTGGACATTATTTGAGATACTGTACATGAGCTTAACTCAAAATGCATAAGCAATGTCAAGAGATGTTCCCATGTTTGCCACATGCTAATCTTTCAGCCTGTTAAAGTTTGGTACTCCCTCCGTCCGAAAATACTTGTCGGAGAAATGGATAAAAATAGATGTATCTAGAACTAATATACATCTAGATACATCCATTTCTCCGACAAGTATTTCCAGACGGAGGGAGTAGTTTATAGAGATTTGGGTCATTTGTTTAAGACATGTTTTGTGTGTATTACCACTTTAGTTATGCGGACTACATCTTTGGAAATGAAACTGAGGCAAGGATCTTCTCTAAAGTCCGAGGGTGGGAGGTATTTACTCATTCCTCGTAAAATAATTTTATTTGCTTATTGCGCTGCTGAAAAATTACATGTGTAATTTTGTAGACTGAGAATGTTGAGGAGATCGCTTTGAAGATCTCACAACTGCCTCTCGCTTCTGGAAAACAAAAGAGGATTGCTGTGATTACTCAGGGTGCTGATCCAGTAGTTGTGGCCGAGGATGGAAAGGTATATTTTTCTCAGTTTGGTGCATGGCAGTTGCATTATAGGCTTATCCTTTATTCATACATATCTAGTTATAGCAACCTGCTGGTATGCAACTGCTGAAAGTAAATAACCTATATATTTCTGTTGGATTTTGTCCAATTGTAGGCTGTAGGACAAAATAGGAAAATTGCATATTTTAGGATAGCTAATTCTTTCATTTGACAATAGATCCGCTGTTTTTGGCATATTGGCAAAGCAATCTGTTTTTGTCACAGTTGTTTTCTATTCAAATGTCACATCAAAATTTTGATTCATCAAAGAACGGGCACTTAAAACTTAATGTAGAATTTAGTTGAGTCAATCTATGTGAAGATAATATGCTAAACCTAAATATTATTATGTTTTGAATAGGTGAAAACATTCCCTGTGATCCTATTGCCCAAGGAGAAGCTTGTTGACACCAATGGCGCTGGTATGCTTTTTCTTTTGTATAATGAGTTGATTTAATATTTCTGTTGCTTTAGAACTAGCCACTGTTACAAGGACACTGCTTAAAAAGTTGCTTTCATTAAATAATATTGATGGGTATGTTTTCATGTATATTATATGTCCGGAATAAAAAGCCCATGTAAATCTAAGGCCTCCTTTGCTTCATAGGATAGGAATATTGTAGGAATAGGAACTAAATAGGAAGTGATGACATGCATCTTAATTCCTATATAGAAAGAGATACATTTGATGCATAGGACAGGAATTTTTTCATTGAGTTTAGGCTAATGTTTTTTTTCCTTCGAAATGTGAAGGTTTGGATCCTATCCTACATAGGAATAGAAATCCATTCCTACAAACCAAAGGCCTTCATAGGATTTTTTTCCTTTGAAAATCCTATCCTATGAAATTCCTACAAACCAAAGGAGGCCTAATACTCCCTCTGATCCATGTCGCTGATTTAGTACAACTTTGTACTAAATCAGCGACAATTAATATGGATCGGAGGGAGTATCTTCTTACTAAAATGATGTTATGTATTTATCAAAACAATGTTGAGGTAAGCTAATTAACTAGATTCCCATGATAATATAAAAAAAGAACATCTGCACCAGTTGTTAATGGCACTGATTGATCAAATGTATAATTGAGCTGTTTCAGTTGTGCAAGAAATGCCACTATATTTTGAGTCACAATTCTAAGATGCAGAGTTGCATAACATATACAATTCTCCTCACGGATATTCATCTGTAGCAGTATCTAGCTGCACAAATACCTGAAATTGAGATTTTTAATATTGAGAATTCAGCATTCATGACAATCTGAGACAGATGCATGCTTGGTGAATATATTCATTTAAATTACTGCAGAAACAACAGTCTGATTTGAAATTTGGATACTGGGTTTCAGTTACGATTTTGCTGCTGCCCCTGACTTGTTACGCCCTGTTTCTTATTAGGTGATGCGTTTGTTGGAGGCTTCCTCTCTCAGTTGGTTCAAGGGAAGAGCATCGAGGACTGCGTAAAGGCCGGTTGCTATGCAGCAAACGTTATCATCCAGCAATCTGGCTGCACTTACCCTGAGAAGCCTGACTTCAACTAGACCAACCAAATTCGGCGATTCTATGGAAAGCAACACTTAACCGCTTGATGGTTCGGCTTGTTCTCCCTGTATTATTTTGAGGCTTTCCATCTGATCCGGCCTATTTTTTGGCCGTGGATATCTGTTGTACTGCTATAATTGGTACCTTTATCTTTGGTATAAGGCATGGTTGCCATTATATGGGGCTTTACTTGTGGCCGTCTTATCCAAGTATATGCCGAAGCGTGGTCAGACCGACGATAGTGTTTGAATGCAGTGGAATTCTATGGACGTGTTTGTTTTGTGAGAAGTATGGCAGAGCGTGGCTACAGGCTAATGGCATGTCTGTCAGTGAACTAAGGGCATTATTTGCCTGTCGTGGCAAGAAATAGTGCAGTGTGAATGCAAGTCGCTCCTTGTGACAAACTGTGTGTTCAGACCAAGAAGCCCCTGCTGCCTGCTACTCCCTCCGTCCGACGAAAATACTTATCGGAGAAATACGTAAAAATACTTATCGGAGAAATACATAAAAATGGATGTAGTATTTTTCCAACTATATATAGTTCGCTGTGCTAGGTTTGTTTCCCTCATGACAAACTGCGTGTGTGCTTAACCTTGGCTGACTCCGTTTTAAATAACTGTTGATTAAAAAGAATCAGATGTGTTGTTCGTTCAATAAACTATGTTTTGTTTTGGTTGTGGGGAGGCAGTGGCGGGGAATACAAATTTGAAGAGAGTTGAGGATGGGGAAGGGAAAAGGAAATTTAGAAGGTCAATTATCACTTATCTTTTCATTGGCCTCCCCCTGGCAATTCACGTATCCCACAATAATCTTGTAATCCTGATACCGATGACGTTTAACTGACAATCTGTAGCACGCTAACTAACTGACAGTATGGAGCACGTCACTTTTACCTAACTTGGCTTTCGAAATACTCCACTTTTCTTGCTCTACGCACGTCAAAGGTACGGGATAAGGTTACCGAAAGAGTTTTTTTTCTACAATATAATGACTCTTAGAACGTGTATGATGGATCAATCACATCGGGCACACATCAAAAGGCACGGGGTTAGGTTTAAAGGGGCATACGGAGGTCAGGTGACCAGAAATGCATCAGGAGATGCATTGCACCGCGCCAAACCCGAACCTGAACGTACGCGGGCGGTTCCAGCAAAGACCTAATTTCCTTTTTGTTCGCTTGTTGCAAAAGAAGCCCCTGGACGTATGCATGATGCATATCCTGTTGTCGACGGAGCAAAACCGTACTATAGTACCTACCATTTTCTTCGACGAAACAGCTAGTTCGTCAGTTCCAACTTCCAACAAATGGTACGGTGCTGTCCGTTGCCGTGCGGGTGCGCTCGTCGGGTGTAGGGTGGGGGGCAGTCTTCGGAGCCAAATTCCGGAGGCTCATCATGACTTGTTACCCCGTTTGCCCTCTTCATCTTCAGAAGATAGGGGACAGCGTTGCGAGGCTCGCGAGTGAGTGGCGATTAACGAGCGCCTTTATAGCGCGACGCAACAAATGACAGGGACGTCGGAGCTAGTACGAGCGTGCAAGGTCCCCAATGGGCGCGCGACACACCTGTTCGTTGTTGCTGGCCATGTGGTCTGTCGAAGGGTTATCTTGAGGCGACACCGGAGCACACTGACAAGCACACGGCACATGCATCGTTCCCTTCCCTATAGCAAAGTTGAAAGTTGCATCGTTCTACCATACTCTATTTTCTCGAGCAAAGTTAAAAGTTGCATCTAAACGCTCTTATATTTCTTTCCAGAGGGAGCTCGGAGCACATATTGTAGAGTGTAGACTGTAGAGCAATCATGCTGTCCAAGATAAGAGCAGCCCAAGGAAGAAGAAGAGATAAGGATCTCCTCACGTTCCTGACTGACGGAAAGATACCGACCGTGCATGTTGGCTGCACCTGCGAGCGCTTTACATTCGTGTACACCTCCGCTCCGCCAGCGACACCGGTGTGTAGCAGCACCACCGGTCCACCACCACGTGTCTTGCCGGTCTGTGAGAAGCATCCCTCACTCAACCCTCAACCTGACATGCCACCCCCCTCCGCGCTGCTGCCCCATCCATCACATGGAGGAGACCCCACAATACAGGGCAGATTCCATGGTACAGAACAAGGTCTGAGTTCTCCATCTATCCACATGCTGGCGTGACAGCAAATTTAGAAGATAAAATGGACAATACCAGAAATCTAATTCGGCTTTTGGAAGCACATGCTCAGGTCCGCCAATTTTATTTTTATTTGCAAATGTCAAAAAAAAAGTGTTCATTGTTACATCCAAATTCCAAATGCTACCTGAATTTTTTTACCGGAAAAGCTTAAGCATTTTGACTTATGTGAAAAAAACAAATCAAACACCAAATGTTACACTTAATTTTGTTTTTTGACCGACAAAGCACTGCTATTCCGTTTCACATGAAAATTATCAAACACGCTTTGTTAGACTAACATGAACATCCACAGAAAAAATCAGTTTCTCGCAAAAAAACATTGTTCTTTTAATTTATCTATTTTTTTGAATTTAATATTCGTCCAGAAGCATATGCTCCACAGAGCCAAAACAGAACAATACTTGATACTTTATGTGAGATTTGCATAAGCACAAAGGTTGAAAAGATGTCAAGGTATGGTCAGAAGAAACGTCTACGCAAAAACAGCGGGGCTCATGCAGCCGTCTCCTCTCCTAAAAAAGTAGGGTTCCTTCACCTTCCAGCGGCACCGCCGCCGGTTCGCCTCCTCTCTAGTGGCTTTAGGGGCATGGGGCCGTGGTAGATCCCGGCCCTTGCCGGTGGGAGGGCTCCTTTTTAGATGTGTTTTTCGAGTTCTGTTAGAGTTTGCGTCCTGCTCAGGAAGGCCGGATGACAGCATCTCCTTGAAGATGGAATATGGTTCTTCCGTCAAGCCCCCGTTCTGGTGGTGTATCTGGCATCGTCGGTGGGTGTATGGGGGTGTGTCTCTGAAGGATCTTTGGTGGATTTGCTCGGATCTGTTCGCCGTTTGTCTATGTTCGTGTGTCTTCAGGTTGATCCTTCCGTTCTACGATACTCTTCATCGACGGCGGTTGTTGTTCTGCTGTAGCACAACGACTTCCTGACTGTCTGTTATGACAAGTTTTGCCTGGCTCCGGTGAAGGAGGGGTGATGACGGCGTCACGCCTTCGGCTAGCTTCAATGCTTGTAGTCGTCGTTAGGTGGTCTATGAATTTGGATGCAATTTTTATTATTTTTTATGCTTGTTGTATTGCCATGATTGAAGATGAATAGATCGAACGTTTTCTTAAAAATAAGATTGAAAAGATGTCAATCAAATGGCTAAGGATGCCGACTTGAAATATAACCCGACTCCCTTGATAGTTTAAAGTAGATGATGAGTTTGATGCACTGCACATATATCTAGTCAAAATTATTTCTCGAAAATATTTATGTTTGGCTTGGTCTATATTGTGTCCACACTGTACCCACATGACATAATATTTATGTCGTTTGTGGTCATCTAGCATTCTGGCTAACTGAAATATCCTATAAAACTGCCATTGTTTTCTAATGAGAAGTTGCTCAATCAAATCAATCATACTCTTTTCATGGCTTCTCCTTGAAGAAATGAAGTTGATCACTGACTAGTCCACTAGCTGGATTGTTCTTCAATCATGTCCCCCCACGTATATAATTGATGTGCCTGCGTAGATGTATGATCACACATCATTTGAAAAAACTACATATCGAATTGATACGTCAAGCCAGCTTTAATTTGGACATATCAGGCCTTAGTTGGTACAGCGAATACTTCCTTTGAAAGCTGCCTGTTTTGTGAAAGAGATGGGTATACTAATTAATTTATACTAAGTTAGTTCTAAGAATAGAAAAACCAGCCGTCCAAAGAATCCCGTATTTCGGAGCGACCATGGTAACATGCAAGGCCAATGAAGCCGATCTGGAATCTGAAACAAACAATTATTTAAAATCAGCTTTGCCGGTGAAGCTGAATCTGAATTTGGATCATTTTTAATGTAATTTTTTGAAGCATCTCAAAGTGTACTTCGATGGCGAAGCTGATTCCCATAATCAACTTCGGCACTGAAGCAAATCCGCAGATGATTAAAATCCAAACGAAGCTGAAACAAACAGGGCCTAAGCACATGAATGCAACTTTTTTTTACTTATAAAAAAATCACTCTTAGCTCTGAAATTAAGGCATTTGTACTAGTAGTGGTACCGATGAGCGAAGCCATGGTCAATTTTGTATGCTCTCACGTTGACCTAACCAGCGGCGCAACGCCACTAGCCCCGGAATAGGACTTATTACATAAGCTGCAAGGAGTACTACCTCTCTTAGTTTGCAGGACGTGCGCGTACTTTTAGGTCGTCAATTTGACCAACCTAATACAAGTCGTATATTACAAATAATATACCAACATCAACTATGGAGTTTTTACTTTCAAAAGGTATAATTTTTGTGTTATATAGTTTACATTAGGGTGATAAAATTGACAACCCAAGTATACGTGCAAAACTTGTAAACTGAAATGGAGGTTACTGTTCCATCTGAGAGTATGCAATTACTTCCTCCGCAACGAAATATAAAAACGTTTAAATCACTATTGAGTACCCTCGTGAAGGTCAGGTCAGGGCAGGTTCAGCTGAATGAGCACACACGTATCTCCCAGGCCCGCAGCCCGCTGCCGGTCAATCAAGTTGGTCAGGTCATCTCTCCATTCCTATGTGAGCAGAGCACCTTTTCAAAAAAAGAAAAAGTGAGCGGAGCACTGATGACCTAAATTATTGGACACGCATTCTAGAAGGTCGCTCATAAACTGGTAGAGGAAGCGCCAAACGAATCCTGGCCTTACACGCCAAGGCAATCGGAGAGAGGAGGGGAGAGATCGAATAAGGCGGAGAGCCTATCGCGTTGCTCCTCAACCGCTTATAGCAAGTCAAGGCGTGCGAGGCGGAGGCGCCCACGTTGGACCCGCGCCGTACGTACGTCCGGCCACGTTCGCCGTACCGCGTGCGCTTCGCTGCCGCCCGGCCGGCTCCTCCACAGGATTCCGGTCTCTTCTCTTCGCTTGCGGACGAAGGTAGCATCACGGCGAAGAAACCGCGGGCTGCGACAGCTGTCCGAGTACGCGGCAGGGCCGGGGTGGGAATAAGCCGGCGAATATGCTCACCGTCCGGCGGAGGCAGCGAGGCTCCCAGATGCGTGACAGGTCGGCATACCCCGCTCCTGACGTTGTACCACTCGCACGTACAGCGCGTACTTGCAGCGGAGGGAGAGTCGTGGAACGGAAGAAAAGGCAGGGCAAAGGATGGTTTCTCATCAGTCGGATGTCAGGTCATTTTCGCCGGGCCGTCGAAGGTCCGGTCTGGATAAAAGAGAGAGTTGCAGTTGTACTCCTCCTTTTGAGTTTATTGTTGCTTGGGAAATAGACACTCGAGCTTGATCCAAAGAGTTTGAGGCTGCAGAGGAGCGGGTTATACAATTTCCATGGTCTTTCTCTGCTCCTACCCTAGTACATCATGTGTCCTCCCGAGCCGTGTCATACTCATACGTAGCACTTCCTTCGTTCCTAAATATAAGTATTTCTAGAGATTTGAATATAAACACATACAAATATATATAGACGTAGTTTAGAGTGTAGATTCATCTGTATGTAGTCCACATTAAAATCTCTAAAAAAGACTTATATTTATGACGGAGGGAGTACATAATTACGCTGTCTTAGATTCATCTATGTAGTCCATATTAAGATCTCTAGAAAGACTTATATTTATAAACGAAGGGAGTACGTAACTACGCTCTCTGTAAGTTTTTTAGAATGAAGGCATCTATAAGAAGTGATTTAAACGGTCTTATATTTCTTTAAGAAAGGTGTATATTTGTGTAAGGAGAAACTTGCATGACAGCTGACTGAAGATTAAGTGATTTAAACGGTCTTATGTTTCTTTACGAAAGGTGTATATTTGTGTAAGGAGAAACTTGCATGACAGCTGACTGAAGATTTCGTGCAACTTGAGACTTCGCGAGTGGAGTGTTTACCTAAAGCTGTTAGATACGGCGGGGCCGGCCGAGAGGGACATTGCAAGCTTGAATTAAAAGGGAAGCAAAGCACAAGCTAGGCTTATATATCATCTTATTATTCCAACTCCATTAGTTTGTACAAGACGTACGCACAAGCTAGAATATATACAAAAACTCCTGCTGCATCATCCATCATGACATGCAGCATCGCACACAACAAAGGATAAAGCTGGACAAACACAGGTCCAAGCGGAGCTGCTACTCTTCTAAGGTTCACTCGATCTACTGCCGTAGCGCGATACGTACTACCGTATGTATCAGCGCGGCATTGTGTACAAAACCGTATTGACAGCATCGGCCGGTGCGTCTCGATCGCCGACTATCTCTACTTCTCTGCGGAGCCGGGGTCCCACGGGCGGCATGGTCTAAATCTGCCTCGATCTGCTCTGGCGTGTCTCGGATCCGGTGGCTGTTCAGGTTGGCTGCTCCATCGCCCGGGCTCCTCCGCCGCTCACGATCCACGGGTGGCCTGCATTACAAACACGACCAAATGTTAATTCCTGGATCTAATCTCGGATGAAAACTGGGGAGGACATGGTTTTTCCGGTTCAAAGACAAAGATGTACTAGTAGGGATTAGCGCGTGCTTACGGAGAACTTGCTCGGCGGAGAAGCGTCGCCACTCGTCGCGGCACATCATCCGCCTCATCAGGTCCTTGGCGGCCGGAGACACGCCGGAGAACAGCCTCGGGGGGAACCTAACGCTGCCCCGCATCACGGCCGAGAGCACGTCCTTCGCCGTCTCGCCGCCGAAGGGGAGCGCTCCGCCGGAGAGCAGCACGTACATCACCACGCCCGCGCTCCACACGTCCGCCTTCTCGCCGTAGTCTCCGCCGGACACAACCTCTGGCGCGACGTAGTGGGGGGTGCCCACGAGGCCCTCTGCGCGGCCGCCGTCGGCGCCGATCCACGCGGCCGATCCGAAGTCCGCGAGCCGCGCGCGCGGGGAGCTGTTTTCACCGTCGTCGTCGACGTCGAGGACGACGTTGTCAGGCTTGACGTCGCGGTGGGCCACCCCGCGACGGTGGCAGAGCGCGAGCGCCTGGGCGAGCTGCGCGACGATGTCGGCGGCGACGGGCTCCGGGACGGGAGCGCCGCGGCGGAGGCGGACCCAGTCGAGCAGGTCCGGGCCGGAGCAGAGGTCCATGACCATGTGGGTCCACGAGTCGTCCTCGTAGACGGCGTGCACCTGCACGACGCCCGGGTTCCCCGCGCCGGCGAGCTGGGCCAGCTTGGGCTCGATCTCCGCCAGCTCCCGGTCGAGGTCGTCGGCGAGGTTGGAGCGGTCCACGGACTTGACGGCGAAGGCCTCTCCGGTGGAGCGCGACGTGCAGCGGTGGACGACGCCGAACCGCCCGCGGCCGATCTCCTCGCCAATCTCGTAGTCTCTGTTTAGGTCTGCACTCATAGTTCAGTGATTTTTCCTGTGATTTTCGGGTTACCCCGATTGGACGGAGGGGGTGGCCTATTTAACGACACAGGCCAACCTACGGGCGAGCGGAATATTCGGATCCTGCCTGTCCGGGACACCGCATTTGCTCTTCTTCCCATTTTACCCTCTACCAGGTCAGCAGGCCGTGCGGGCTAAAAAAAAACAGGAGTTTCTTTTAGGGTGCAGCAAATAAATCTTTCCCTCAAAACAAACATTCCCAAAAAAGGAGAATTAGATGTGGAGCATATATGCAACAATGAATCAGTGAAAGCATATTTATAGTAAATAATCATGAGGCCAGTTGTAAAGTTAAGTAAGCTATAATTTTTACCAACATCAATCTAGAAAAGAAAGAAAATCGATAAAATTAGTTTAGAGCACTGAGATAAAAAATGCAATGGAAAGTCGTTAAGAAAATTGAGTTACTAGGATGTCTTCTTCCTTTTTTTCGCGAATACGCATTGTTGCGTATCTTTGCATTGATAGGTTGAGGAGAGAGTTACAAGGAGCAGCCCCACCGGACGTACGCTAGGAGGCGTCCCATGGGGTGCAAGTGAGCATGGGATAGGGTGCCTAGCCTCAGTTCAAGTAAGTTACAATGCGGGGATAGTTAGTCCTAGGCCTTTGGCACCAGCACGAGCCCACAGGCGGGCCTCGTCGCGGATAGTACGTAGAATATCATTGCTAGACGGCTGAACGTTGTCGAAGACCGCGGTGTTGCGGTGCTTCCACAAGTTTGCACCTTTGCGAAGACTGGCAGGGATGGCATTGGCAGTGGCAGACCATCAGGCGTAGAATGTCTTTCCCCTTTGCAGAGCAAAGTATAATGTTCCTAAAGTTATTGACCGATAAGCTAAGGACAAAAGTATACATACGCTGAGACGCGGCCCATTTTATTTCCAGTTTCTACTGAGGGGCTCTCTGGGGAAATAAGAGGAGGAATATTCCTCATGAACTGGGGGCAGGGATGGAATCAAGTTCGTAGAGTGCTCTGGGGTGCGTGCAATAGGGGCCACTCTCGATTAATGGCGAGGTTATCTGGTGCTGATGCTTCTACAGGTGTACTTGCTTGAGTGGCAACTGGGGCCCATCAACCAATGATGCAGCACTAATAATACAGTTTGAAAATTCAAGCAACCAAAGGTTTTAACCAGAGCAAGATTCATGAAAAATTGATCTGACTGAGGGTGAAAAAGAGCACTAGGTCGGGCATACACACAAAATAGCATTCACAGTCAGCAACACGATATCTGACTTCTGTTGCTCCATTTGAAGCTTCCTGAACGCATGCAGGAGTAAGCATGGACTATTTGCGTTTTACTTTCAGTTCATCAGGTAAGACGGCGTTCTAGAAAAGATATGTGTCGACGGGTACGTCTACTGTATGGAGTATACAATACAATGCAAGAGGAGATTGCGCTGCAACCACCAGATTAAAATACGAGGGAATCTGGTTGGGTGGTAGCTAATGACATTGTTGTCCGTCTGCTAACAAAAACAAACGTTGTTTATTGCAACTTGACTCTGTTGATCTGCCTGTCTGCACCCACGTCCGGTGGCTGGTGGGGGGACGCGAGACACCTCGACGCGGACGGCTTTAATTCGGCGGGGCCCCCCTCGGGCGGAGGATTAATGGCGATAAGCAGATGCGCCAATGCCCGGCCTAGTGGCCGACTGGCCATGTGAGTGAGTGGGCCAACAGTAACGGCCCCCTTTGTAACGGCCTTTCGGGGAGCCCTGCGGCCGTTCCGCGCGGCCAAAGCACGGCCGAGCGCCACCACCAATCGAGGCCCGGCACGTCGGTGTCCGTGACGGGTCCGAGCCAATCAGGCGAGCACACGCGTCCCCGACGGTGGCCGCGTGTGACGGGCTGCCTTGTCCCGTCCCGGCCGTCCCCGTCGCGTGGATGTAACGGTGACGGCGAGGCGTTTGATACGAGCGGGCAATTATATAAGGCGTGCCGTACGTACGTGGCCGATGAACCTGTCCCGGCCGGTTTTGCTTTTGTGAGTCGTACGGCAGCGTGGTGTGGCTGGAGCGGTGGGCAAGGTAGTGTGGTGGACTTTTTTTTTCTTTTTTTTGCGGGGTAGTGTGGTGGACTGATCGTAGCAGAAAAGGCGGTGCGGTGGACGTGCGAGCGCATATTCTTGCGTGAAGTATATGGGTGTGCACGTATATGGGTGAAACATATGAGGGTGCTTTCGTTCTTTATGCGCCACCGACGCGGTCGCATGGCTTTGACAAGACAGTGGTAGCATATGTGTAAAAGTAGTAAAACTGACTGACAATCGCGGCTTATTATGCTCGGCCGAGGACCAGTAGCAGAATCTGAATTAACTTGGAGATGAATGTGGGAACTTCCTCCTCGTTGTACTACTATTCATCGATGATCAGCTTATTAAAAATTAATTAGGAGTATAACCGTCGTTGTTAAGAAGAGGACAATGTTTGGTCCCTGGATGGGTACCTTCTGTGTATCCTGTCCTCCAAGCAACCACATAGATGTCTCCAAGCTGTGGTTCAAGCTTATCCGAGAAACCAAATGCATCTTAGTTGCCTCACAAAGGGTCGCAATCAAGTACCGCACACCAGACCAATCGATTTGCTTAGACTGACGTAAGGCATGACGCAAGCACTCTAAGTTTCAGGCAACTAGTGATGGTTAACCTAAGGGCCTGTTTGGTTTCAAATAAGTCACCAACTTATATGTTGAAAAGTGAAAAAAGTGATTTATTTTGTCAAACAGACCCAACTTATAAGTCACCTCAACTTATAAGTTATAAGTTGCTTCACCCCAACTTAAAACTTATAAGTCACCCACTTTTGCATGGGTCCCACTACATTTACATAAAAAAACACGGTGGGAAGATGTGGTCAGATGACTTATAAGTTAGCTGACAACCAAACAGGCGTGACTTATAAGTCACTGGTTTTAAGTCACCTGACTTATAAGTCAGGTGACTTATTGGAACCAAACAAGCCCTAACTCAGGCTAGCGCTACATGCATCAGTGACAAGCAGCGCGAAATGTCAGCGAACACTTCGGATGTGTCCGCCGGCATCATCAAGATCAAGGATCGAAGGTCATCCAATGCTACACCTTAAAATCCCCTATTTGTACGCTCCTATGGCAATTTTGGAGATTCACATATCGTGTGAATTCTCTCAAACTCCCCCTATTTGCTTTCAATTTATGAGATTTTGAACATTCTTCTATGTCACAGGCATTGAATGATATATTTTGGTGATCCGCATTAGAGATGCCTTTTACGTCTGGCAAGTAACCATATGGTACTAGCCAGCATTACGGTAACTCGAACCAGGTTCACCTAAATGCGTGCAAATATTTGGACCAGATGGTCTGAACACTTTTAGTCATTCAATGTGCTCATTAAATTTATCCAGACCGGTCCTGAAGTCCAAAATCCCACAAATCATCCTCAATTTTGACAGAGTTCAAGTATGCCCGGGCACAACGCAAACACCGTCAATTCCGCCTTGGACCCCACCGCAAACTCATTTTTTTTCTCTTCCCAGGATGGACATGGTCCGATGGTCTTCACCTGACCCACCGTCCATGAAAAGATCCGGCCATGTCTGCAGATATTTTGGTGATGTCCAATAGGTGATTCGTGTTGGAGTTGTCCTTAAAGCAGCTCTAACATACTCACTATACTGTTCAGATCGTGATAATAATTATCATTTTGACGATTTTGGCTAGAATGTGCGGTCTAGCGGATTCACCATCCCACCCTGGATTGCCATAATTTATGGAGACCGTTTCAAATCGAGCCCGTGAGCCTTCATGTTCGAAGGCTATGGGGGTGTTGCATTCGAGCGTGCCTTGCATCGGGAACCACTCCCGCAAGAAAGGGGTATCTCACCTTATGCCCATAAAAAATGAAAACTAAATTTTGTCTCACTATATGAGACACTATGTCGTTAATTGTCTTTTGTCCTCCTAAATGAAAACTTTGTAATGTAATTCTCAACTTGAGTGTGTGACCAATGATTTGATGCAACAACAACAAAAAAAGAATGCTGCCAATATGTCGATTATAACTTTGCGCATCGTTTAGAAACCTTCATATTATTATGGAGCACACTTCAGAAATCTACCAATGCGATGATTTCATTGTAACTTGTACTCCCTCCGTCCGGAAATACTTGTCATCAAAATAAATAAAAGGGGATGTATTTAGATGTATTTTAGTTCTACATACATCTTTTTCATTCATTTCACGACAAAGATTTTCGGACGGAAAGATTACATATAAGATTTTTGCGCCATTCAACGGTAGGTACACTCCAGCCCAAAAAAAATCTGCAAAAAGAGTCACAAGTTCGGCTCATGGAAGTGTGTATCAAGAAACAAGAACACATACACATGCACAACTTTCAAATATGGGTTTTTCACGAAGTTTTCTCTGAATGTTGGTTTCATGTTACGTGCTCCCTTCTTCTGTACTCAACGCTTGATTAATTAATTATTACCGGGCGTGGTGCCTCTACGTGTGGCATTCGCCAAGCCTCAAACTTTCAACGTATCACTTTGACTGGTAGCTCAGCTGATCTCACACATGACGCCGCAATGGTCGCCCGCCCCCGCTGGCCTGGCGACGACTGGCGTGACGCTCTCCATCACATGCCAGATTCGCCGGTGCAAACGCCGGTCGCTGTCGCGCAACATGGCGCACATGGCGTCCCCGGGAATCGATTGGGAATTTTGGCATCACAAGTTCAAACTCTACGGATTGACTGGTACGACACGCATAGCGAAAAGATCGCGTCCCGATCAGTCGCTGTTGCTACGGTTTGACTGAGACGCATACTGGTAACCTTTGAAGGCATATGCCCGTGAATCAAAGCATCTCCGTACGTGCTCCACGACTTGCGGCAGTATGTATTTGACAGTTAATTTGGAGAGTAGAAGAAGCATCGATCGGTTAGTTTGCGTGCATATATTTTGATGATAATTTTCATTACGGCCAGACGAAGGCGTCTCTCACGATGAACATTTTGCAATCGTGCCTCCCATGTCCCATGCATCTCAACAGCGCTTGTAGTAAGAATGCTGGTGCATGTGCAATCATTTCGTCGAAGGTTTACATTTTCCATACGGAGATGGAAGTTTCGTCGATGGAATCATCAACGAATGTTCCTAGTACGTGTTTCTTCCTTCTATTCTATCGGAGTAGTGGGACGTGTCGGTCTATCTCCCTCATACATGGAGTGATGGAGAGTGCCTCCCGCGGTTGGCCTTCCGCGTCGCCGAAACGACTGCCCGCATAGAGCCGATCTTGCACGCAACGCAAGCGCGGTTGTTTTTACGTGCGGGCGGGCGTGGACGCTCGGCCGTACGTCTCAGCGTCCGGTCCAAGCCGCGCGGCGTGTCGACGGCCGAAAATCGTCGCATAATCGCCGCACGCATCCAGCGCCCGCGCCGTGTGGACGGCGACTCCCCGCGTTCGTTCACCCTTTTCTGTTCCGTCCGCAACTTGTACGCGCGGCCGGCGGGCGACCGGTTGGCTGCCAGTGCGCGCGCGGGGACGAGTCCGCGCTGTTTCTTTGCATGCCACCACCCTCTCTGATTTTGAAGCCACAATTAGTTTCTCTTGCAATCAGGGAAAAAACAAAGCTGAAATGGCCAACAAGTCGAAGTTCACACGTAGTGGAACTTGCTACCGTCTCCACTCCACAGTGGGTCAGACGGGCATCCGCACCCTCGTAAACTGCCCCTCAATTTGGTTCCAGTTTGTGAGGTTTTGGACGTCTGGACTGGTTCGGACAATTTTGATGACCACCGGTCGGATGACAGACAGAAAATCTTCAAACTAGACTCGAGACATGTAGAGACAAGTTGGCGATCCCGTTACTTGGACGATTCTTTTGTTCTTGTCACACTATCTGCGTTTGTTCTTTTTATTTTTTATGACAAAAGCTCAAGGGTATTTCATTATATCTGAGAAAGATCAAGGAACACAAACCAAGGTGAAGTAGGGCAATTGAACATTGCAAAGAGGTACACAAAAGAGAAATTAACCACACACAGGGTGCCATCTCAATTCGGGTAAAACCACAAGAGTCACCCGTCCTAGAGGAAGAAACAACCATCCTTCGCAAGCACAGCTACACAAATCTCTCCCCATAAATAAAGAACTTCACAAACCTCGACAAACTGGTGCCGAATGCACCAATACACATCACGTGATCCAATCAGATTCGACAAAAGATAACATTTACACCCTTCGCCAGCCCTGGACACATCATCGGACCGAGGACAAAGCGGAAAGGACATTATTCCAGTTCCAGTACGTCACTGCCTCCCCGGAAAAGACACAAAACCTAACTAAGAATGGAGCAGGAGCACCAGTAGCTTATAGTTTCCCTTTTTGAAACTGTCACAAGAAATTTGCTTCGCCAGTAGCACATTCAAAGCTAACATGGTTTGAGACAAACACACAACAAACACAGTTTTGACAGTTAGGTAAAGAGATGTGACCTACTTATATTTGTCTCCAATAAAAGGCGTTCCATCCAAAAATACATGAAGGTAATTTCCGTGCTATACCGAAAAAGCCAGAGCATGTAACCGTGCATATATTCTTCTTTAGCAATTCACGTACTACCATAGTAGTAGCTATTTGAGGCTAGTCATACCCTAGCAATCATGGGGCATTCGCAGCAGCGAACTGCCCGGCCGTTGGCTTCAGAACTCGCCTGATGAGATAGCTAGCATAGTTAACAAAGGAACCAGTGATTGGATAAACCTCTCCTACGCCCGGCGGCTAGGGTTTCTCTTCTCTTAGGCGATCTCGCTCGTCTCTGAGTCCTACCCGTAAGCTTCCCTACCGATCGCTCCTGGAACACTTCCGCCCTCGCCTTCCTTGTCCCCGCTGCTTCTGCAACGCGACTGGACCGGCGATGGCGTCTCTCTCCGACGCCCACTCTGCCATGGGTGGTGGCGGCGCCGCTGCGGCGGCACGATAGGATCTAGGTGATTTTCTCGAACAGTTGGATCTGAACGACGACGACTTTGCTGATGTGGAAATCGATGAGGATGACCCTGAGATCCAGAAAGCGTCCGCTGCCTTGCCCTTGCCAAGGTTCAGACTGGCAGAAGCTTCAGTCCGTCTGCTTTCTACAAGGACATGAGGGCGGCATGGAACCCCGCTCAGGAAGTAAGATTTCGGCCAGTTGGTCCTAATCGTTTTGTCATCCAAGCATATTTTTTGGGGGATTGGGTACGCATTATGAAGCAAGGTCCTTGGCTTTTCCGCAATATGGTTGTGCTCTTATGCCCTTATGACGGATTCAGCAAAGCGGAGGAGGTGGAATTCTTCCATATCCCAATTTGGTTGCAGATTCACAAGCTACCAGACCCTTATTGCAAGCAGAATATCGTGGAGAAGTTGTTGAAAGATGCAGGAGCAATCTTGGAGATGCGTTTAAACGGAAACATCCGAGGTGATTATGTTAGGGTTCGGGTGAGACATGATATCCGAAAGCCTCTTACAAATTACGTCAGTATTGTGTGGGCCAAGGAACGCCAAGTATACCTGGTTCGATATGAAAAACTGGCAAGGTTTTGTAAGTTTTGTGGCCTTATTGGTCATGATCACAAAGAGTGCGGCCTGGGCATCCATGATGAGAAGGATCTCAAGTTTGGGGACTGGATTTATGCAGATGCTCCCAATAAGCCTCGTCCTGAAGAACGACCTACCAAGGCGGCTGGCTATGAGTTCAAGCAGTCAGTTGACAGGGAGTCAGGCAGATCAGAACCGAAATATGCTCCACATGACTCCGATGTCACGGATACAGCTACGAGCCCAGTCAAGAAATCCGGTGACAAAGTGGATGGTGCTCTTGTTCCAAAAAGGAGACTGAACGTGGATGTGGCCGGGGCTACACCGGGAGTTTCCCCTGGCGCCCCTAAGGCGCTGCTGGCTTTAACTGATGGTAATGATAATGATCCGGTGGTTGATGCCTCACCCACCAATAGCAGCTCAAGCAGCAAGAGGTTGAAAGTTACCATGGATAGCGACAACAATGAGAGATCAGCGGCCTCCCTCGAGGAGGACCGTCGGACGCAATGAATATCCTATCATGGAACTACCGGGGAACCACGGACGATTCATGAGGTTTTGGCCCTCTCAAAAGCCAACAACCCCAAGCTAGTCTTTCTTTGTGAGACTAGGCAAGAGGCAACTAAAGTGGAGAAATTGAAGTGGAGATTAGGCCTAAAAGGCTTTCATGGTGTCAGTAGTGATGGACGCAGTGGCGGTCTCGCTCTGTTTTGGGAGGAGACGCTTTCAGTTACAGTGCTCGAATCATGTAATAGATTCATTGATGTTCGTGTTCTTGATGCGGGTTCTGGTACCACTTGGAGAGGAACCTTTGTTTACAGTGAACCGCGTGTGGAAAATCGACAACACATGTGGGATCACCTATGTCGTCTAAGGGCTATCTCACATGAACCTTGGATGGTGTGTGGCGATTTTAACGAAGCATTATGGCAGCACGAGCACCTTTCAAGGACGACCAGATCGGAGTCCCAAATGGAAGTGTTCAGAGATTGCTTGGTAACGTGTGAGCTACAGGACCTAGGGTTTTCGGGCCTTCCGTATACATACAATAATGGCCAAGATGGGAACCGCAATGTTCAGGTGCGACTAGACAGGGCGTGTGCGGACGAGGCGCTGCGAGATCTCTTCCCTGCGGCTCGAGTTGTGCACTTGGCCACCTCATGCTCGAATCATAGCCCACTCTTGGTTAACCTAGAGGGGGTGCAAGAGCAGAGACGTAGGCCGCCCACGTCACGGTATGAGATCATGTGGGAGCAAGATGTTAGACTCCCCTCGATCATCTCTGAGGCCTGGGCGAAGCATCGCCCAGTTGGTAATCTGGGCTCAGTGGCCATCTCTTTAAAAGAGGTCATGAAAGAGTTGAAGCAATGGAGCAAAGCTACGTTTGGGAATGTGTTGAAAGAGATTGAAATGCTGCAGGGTCAGCTGTGAGACCTGCAGCTGTCAGGTGCGGACCGAGCTCAGATTCGGTCTAAGATGAATGAACTGGATGAACTTCTGTATCGAGAAGAGATGCTATGGCGTCAACGGTCTCGTATCACTTGGTTGAAGGAGGGGGAACACAATACTAAGTATCTACACCGTCGAGCAGTTTGGCGGGCGAGGCGAAACCTCATACAGAGACTTATGAAATCTGATGGTTCCTGGTGTTTGGCGCCGTCGGAGATGGAACGGATGGCCAGCTCATACTTCAAGGAGGTCTTTACAAAAGACCCAACCTTGGATCCGAGCGTGGTACTGGATACTATAACACCTAAAGTCTCAGTGGAGATGAATGAGGCCTTGTGTAAAGTTTATACGGAGGAGGAGATATCCAATGCGCTGTTTCAGATTGGCCCGTTGAAGGCACCGGGATGTGATGGGTTTCCGGCAAGGTTTTATCAACGCAATTGGGTTGTCCTCAAGGATGAGATAGTGGCAGCGGTGCATGAGTTTTTTTTACCAATGGTGTCATGCCGAGTGGGGTTAATGATACGACCATTGTGCTAATTCCCAAAGTGCAACATCCTAGAGAGCTCAAGGATTTCAGACCCATTAGCTTATGCAATGTGGTGTATAAGATCGTCTCAAAGTGCATGGTAAATAGGCTTCGGCCTCTCTTAACTGAACTTATCTCTGAAAATCAGAGTGCCTTTATCCCCGGGAGGCTTATTTCTGATAACTCCATCATTGCATTTGAGTGTATTCACCACATCCAAAACGTCAAAGCAAATTCACCACCGTTATGTGCTTACAAGCTGGATTTGTCAAAGGCTTATGATCGTGTTGATTGGAACTTCATGGAGAAGGCTCTTTCCAAGTGGGGATTCTCCGATGTATGTATATCGCGTGTCATGGCATGTGTGACTTCTGTGAAGTATTCTGTGAAATTCAATGGGAAGTTGTTGGAGCCCTTTTCCCCCTCAAGAGGGCTCTGCCAAGGTGATCCATTATCCCCCTTCCTCTTCCTCTTTGTGGCTGACGCTCTTTCTGCTCTTTTGAATAAAACAATGAGTGAAGATGGCTTGCAAGGGGTCAAGATATGCAGGAGTGCTCCGATTATTTCACACCTTTTGTTTGCGGATGACTCACTACTGTTCTTTCATGCTTCAGAACAACAAGCTAGTTTGGTCAAGAATGTGTTGAACACGTATTCGGCGGCGACTGGACAATTAATCAACCCGTCGAAGTGCTCCATCCTCTTTTCAGAAAACTGCTTGCCAAGTGTGGTGAATGATGTTAAGTCTGTCCCGGAGATTACACAAGAAGTTTTTGAACCTAAGTATTTGGGTCTCTCGGTTCCGGAAGGAAGAATACATAAAGGAAATTTCGAAACCATCCAGGATCGTTTGCGCAAGAAACTTATTGATTGGAGTGAGCAATATGTGTCCTCTGGTAACAAGGAGATTTTGATCAAGGCTGTCGCGCAAGCCCTACCCACTTATGTCATGAGTGTCTTTAAGCTCCCTGCCTCGGTCTGTGATGAGCTGACTCGTATGATTCGCCAATATTGGCGGGGAGTCGAGAACGGGAGGAAGAAGATGGCATGGATGAGTTGGGACAAATTGAGGCTTCCTAAACCTATGCGAGGCATGGGGTTTAAGGATATGAGGGCATTTAACCAAGCTTTGTTGGCCAAACAAGCTTGGCGACTTATTGATCTGTTGGATAGCACATGTGCAATGCTTATGAAGGCACGATACTACCCTTTGGGATAGCTGCTTGATACGTCGTTCTCAGGCAATGGATCTTCAGTCTGGAAGGGTATGTTACATGGTCTTGATCTGCTAAAGAAAGGTGTCATTTGGAGGGCTGGCAATGGAGCTGATATACGCACGTGGAGGGACCCCTGGATTCCCCGCCCGTCGACGTTTCACCCTATCACTCCCAAGGGAAACTGTCGGCTAAACCGGGTGGCGGATTTCATTGATGATAACGGTGATTGGCGTGTTGATCGCCTATGAGAGTTCTTTTGGCCTATGGACGTGGATTACATACTAAAAATCAGGACCTCTCCTCGTAACCGCGATGACTTTGTATCCTGGTTCCCGGAGAAGTCTGGACTCTTCATGGTGCGGAGCGCGTATAAGTTGGCCACATGCGATCACAACGTCGCTTTTGCTAATGGATCATCTAGTACAAACCCGGACGGTAATCACATAGTATGGAACCGTATTTGGGCGGCTAATGTGCCCCAGAAGATGAAAATTAATGCTTGGAGAGTGGCAACGGGTTCGTTGGCAACCCAACAGTGCAAAATTCAAAGGCACTTGGAGACACGTTCTTTATGCCCTATCTGTGGGGTAGAGGAGAGTCTACATTTCATGCGCTGGTTGCATGCACACAGGCAAGAATATTGTGGATTAACATGCGTCGAAGATGGCCTCTGCAGGATGATGTCGCCCTTATCGATAACGGTAAGGAGTGGCTTGTGTCCCTTCTCAGTTTATGCTCGGAGGCAGTTGCAAATATGGTAATCTTGTTGATTTGGAGGATATGGCAAGTCCAAAATGAAATATATGATGGCAAGGAAGCCCCCGATGCCCCGATGTTGGCCTCGGTCGAGTTCTTGGATAGCTACTACAAGTCTATCAACCTGGCGGGCAGGTTTACAGTGGAGGAGATTGTCAAAGGCAAGATGCCCTCGGCAGCCCCTGTGGTACAGCGCCAAAAACCTGGTGTGACTATCATGCCATGGCCGGTTCCACCACTGGGGTCCGTGGCCCTGTCCGTCGATGGCTCCTTCCACCCCAAGGACGGCTCTGCGGCGGTTGGAATGGTCCTAAGAAACCATGAGGGGGCCATTCTTTTTGCAGCATACAGATATGTGTTTCACTGCAATGACTCTCTTGAGGCGGAATTACATGCGATGATGCAAGGTATGGCGCTGGCTATTGAGCATTCCACTACTCCGGTGATTCTCCAATCGGACTCTTCTAAAGCGTTGTCTTGCCTGGCTATGGAGGTTCTCCAACGTTCAGCTTACGGCCACTTGGTATTGGAGATCAAGTACTTATCTGGTATTAGGGAGTTTATTCCTCAGAAACTTAGTCGTGTTCAAAATAGAGTGGCCGATCATTTGGCAAACTATAGCCGTACGGGGCGAGCTACCGCTGTTTGGCTAGGCTCAATTCCTCCTTGTATTGAGGATGTATGGCCTCTCGACTGTAGCTCTATGAGTTTGCAATGAAACTCCCTTTACCCTCGCAAAAAAAATTGCGTGCTATACCCTTCAAACAGTCTTATAGAGTCAGACTGACTGTCAACCAACACCACCCAAACTTACACACCTAAAATCTGAAGACATACATGCATTTTAGCGTAAGAACTCAATGTTTTGATTGGTATTGCCTGGTTATCCCTGCAGATCTTGCATATCGTCACAAAGCAAGCGTTCATGTGGTGCACTTTAAATAAACATTCAAGAAGTAGCTGAGAGTAAAACTCACAGAGGCATCAATTGATATCAAGCGCAACTGCTGAATCAGGAAGTCCATAAAGTACCCACGCAACTCGGCCGGACACAACAAATGAGAGTGAGAAGTTAGATTGTGTTGGTTAAGTTGGTTGAACAAATCCAAATGAGGCTGCCTTGTATGGTGTTATCAACGCTTTGCTTACCTGATAAAAGAATTTAAAAGGTGGTAAATTAAATTTCATAAGGCCTTGTGCAAAATTCGCAACCGAACAGAAGAAGCATGGGGATCATGATCCTGCAAGTTTGTTCTGAACCCTGGCCTTATCGTTGGTGATTGTTTGAGGCCTTCACTTCCATCAGCTGTAACTCATGATTCATGCCATTGGTACAATACGTTGTTGATGAAAAATCAAAGATAGTTACTCCTCCAAAACAATATTTGAGGGGCCAATAGTTCCTGTGCGACGTTTTTGATGTGAATTGGAAGGAGTGCGACGTTGTTGGACTGAATGGTTGTGATGTGATGTTTTAGAAGCAAACAATAGCTCCAATGCGACATGGCTCTGTTTAACCATGAAATGAAAAACACGAGGGGTTAGCGATTCGAGTTATGACATGCGGGACCTAGCAGTTACTCGCATGCGGGTGGGACCCACAACTTATCCACGCAAGCATGCCCGTGCTCATCAGTGTGCCCTGACCGAGCCAGCCACGAGCCCGAGCCAGCCCCCCTCCCCCGCCCTCCATTGCTTGCCCTACCCATTTCCTTTCCCACCTTCTTCTTCCTCTGCTCCGACAGCGGCCTTGGCCGGCGAGTGATGTCTAGCTTCGACTTGACCTCCGCCAATCATGGGCCTTGATATGGTCCCTTGCCGTTGACAAGATGCCCGATTGCCCGCATGGAGCCTCTGAAGCGTTTGAATTGTGTGAGGGAAGAAAATGGCAACTGTGGTAGCGAGTTTGTGAAATGCTTGAGCAAGCCACAACCGCAGGGCGAGTTAGATCTGTGTTCTTGACCAATCCTATGGTCTAATTTCTCCCGATTTCTTTCTTTTTCCTTGAATTAGGCGGTGGATCTGGGTGGTGGATCTTGGATTAATGCGCCTTGACCCACATTTTCGAGTTACGAAGAAATGTGGGCATTTTGAGTGGCTCGATGACTATGTTGAAAGGTTGAAATTGGAGGGATCAACCCAACCCAAGAGCTCAATTTTGGGGGTGGCTTGCCGTGGAACAAGCCCCCAATTTGGTAGACGAGCCGATCCGATGATGCATAGTGCAGAACTGAAGTGTGAATTGAAGAAAATTGGCAAGCAACTAAAGCATCTGATCGATTTGAAGCAGCAAGCAAATATGATGGCTGGAGCATTTTATGGTTGTGTCATTGCTATGGGTTCATTTTACTTGATGTTCATCAATCGCTAGAATTTGTTAGAGTTTTAGTTAGTGTGTCAGCTAGTTTCAGGGGTGCCCAGTAGTTTGAGTTAGCCAGGGATCATTTGTTAGATGAATTTGAATTTGTGTGAAGCAAAACTTGCTTGAATTATTGTAATGATATTCTCAGGGGCCCTATCCAGTGTTCATGCTCTGTTTCCTCTGTTTTTGTTCTTGATTAACAGTACACATCCAAATTCAGTTTCTAGTAAAAAAACAAAACTGGGCTGCCGAATAGATGTTGGGCCGTGAGAAAATGGGCCTGAGAAAATAACCATGCCCAAGACCAGCCCACTGCAGGGGCACCAGCCCACCTCTAACCCGGCAAATAAAATGTTACTTGTTTTTACTTTGGCCTTTTTCTTGCACTAAATTTTGTGATGGATCATTTTGATGCACTAAAACTAAATGTTAATTGTTTTATGCATGACTACGGTTCCATGAACTAAATGAGTTGCATGCTTGCATGAAGTGCCCGAAGTAAATTAGTCTGCATTACCTAGTTGCATGTCCATAGTGGGTTTGCATGGGGCTCCTAGTTGCATGTCCATGGTTTGGCCAATATTTTGAAGATGGCGTGTGTGGTGATTGGGGTGTAGCAACCCGGGCCCGTAGCAACCCATAGCAATACACAAATAATAAGCAAGAACAACCCATAGCAATCCACCAATAATAGCATGAAACACACAATATATATAGTAGTATATATAGTAGCATGACGATTATATAGAAGCATAACGATTGCAACCCATAGTTCCACGATAGCCTTACAACTCCATGATAGCCTTACAACTTAAAGTACTAATACAACTTAATAATAGTAGCATAACGATTACAACTTAAAAAAACTAATACGATAGATCTATAGCAAGCTAGATAGATCGGGGGGCACCAAACGCGGGTTCTTCTTCGAGTTCTTCTTCTCCTCCTCCTCCGGGGCCACCTCGCTCCTCCGGGTGCCGCCCTTCACTCCTCCCCGTTGTTTAAGGGGTACGGGAGCGTGTGCATAACGCCGTTGTTGGGGAAGATGCCATTGAAGTCGGTGAAGATATTTAGGTGGTGAAAGCTATGAACTCACAACCAACCCAATACGGTCGCCCGAGGAGATGGAAAGCATCGAAAGGGTTAGTGAACGTGGCGTGGAGCCCAACCACAACGCCATTGTGGTTGACCTCCTCAAGATGGTACATCCGAGGAGAGCCGCGGGGGAGGTGGCGGAAGCCGGCCGCAAGGAAGAACTCCGTTAACTCCCTTGCGCCCCTCCACCTCGAGATCGCCCAAACCCTAAGGGTTCTCTCTACAT
Source organism: Aegilops bicornis (assembly GCA_021605145.1). Lineage (NCBI taxonomy): Eukaryota > Viridiplantae > Streptophyta > Magnoliopsida > Poales > Poaceae > Aegilops > Aegilops bicornis. The sequence continues at coordinate 454,669,942 of CM038674.1, read as the reverse complement.
ACACTCCGGCCGGGTAGAACCTTTCTGGCACGGTTGGGGGGAAGCGGTAGGTAGGGGCGTTGTACTGCATGGTGGCGGGGTGGCTCGAGGGCTCGATCAGGTTTTGTCGTGGAATTGTCACGACAGATGTCCTCTTGCAAGGACTTAATCGTGGAGCCATCACAACTAGGAAGCTTAAAGGGGTTAATCGGGACAAAGGACACGAGAGGGTTTATACTAGTTCGGCTCCTTACGGTGAAGGTAGGCCTATGTCTAGTTGGGTTGGTATTGCTTGAGGTTTCGATGACCAGGGAGCGAGATATGCTATGCCCGGTTCTCGAAGGGTTGTTTCTTGCCCTAAGCCACCGGCGGGTCGTCCCCTTATATACACGGGTTGACGCCCTGCGGCTTCTGAGTCGACGGCTCATAAGCGATGTCAGGCTTCGGTGACTAGTCAAGTCTACCTTATGATACAAGTCATGCCATTATGGCGGTTTTACTACAACGGGCCTTAAGTCGCCTGTGGGCCTTAGGCCCCTTGTTGAGACGCCATCTTCATGCTTGTACTTGGGCTTCCTCTGATGAGTCTTCTTTGTGTAACCCGGCCCCTCCTGGGCGGCTTACACAAATAGTCATATCCCCAACATTAGGCCCCAGATTGATCTGAACCTGTTCATGTCAATCTAAAAATATATTTAAAGAGTAAATCTTCAGTCTACTGACTATCTAAAGGGTTTTCTTTAACCCGCCATGACATCATCTTCTGGATCCGTCTTAACCCGGCGTGACGTCATCCTTTCCTTAATTCATTTTCTATTCCATCGTATCCTTCAACGGATCTCTGCTTTAATTGATTGTTCTGAAAATCGAGGCGTCGGGGACGCTGGATAGTAATTCTTATCTCCTTGTTTCCCGCGCCGTCTCGGTTATCTTCTCCCTATAAATAGGCGCGACTTCAGGTCTTTCATTCTTCTCCTTCCAGTCGTCTTCTTCCTCTCTTCTCTGTCACTCAAGCTCCACCGCGCCGCCGTCGAACCCCTCGTCTTCATCGACTCGGGCGGCTGCATCGGCTGACTTCGGACCAGAAATCAACGGCGAACCTCCGCAGCTCGAGTTCATCTGTGAGTTCCTCTCCTTTCCTTTCTTTAGATCTGCATCAGAACTTTCCTGAGTTCGTCGGCGTTCATCACCGCCCAGCGCAAACCCTTCTTAGCTTGTATCTCCACAGCCTCTTTGGGATCGTAAAAACTTGCGGAAGCTGCTGCGGTAGTTGTTTGTGTTGATCTTGCATAAAAACAGATCTCATCTCCCTTGTTTGGGAACTTTCTTCGAGTGCGTGAACTTCTCTGCTCTGTTTTAGGTCTAGAAAAAATTTCTTTCAGAACAATAATTTGATCCAAAATAATAGCTGTCATATGTGAAACTTGTTTCTATCACCCGTAAAGCTTCTTCTGGTAAATGCCTTTAAACACAACTGTCCAGGTGTCCGGTTTAAATAAGTGATACCTGAGCTGTAATCCTTGCCGTCTTCTCATGACTTTAAAATTTTTGAATCGCTCTTGATGTTTGCAGCGGCTTAAATATTGTTGCACAATAACCCTTATATCATTAGGCCCTTAAAGCCGCTACCTTGATAATTTGGATATTTTCCTCCGGGTTGAACTTTGAACCGGAACTTCTTATTTTGTAATAGGCCAACTGTTGTCATGGCACCTAAAGTGACAAAAGTTCTGTAACCTTCAACTGGGTCCCATCCACGGTCACTAAGAGTAAAGCGGCGAATTTGTGAAGTCGGCCATCTGCCAAAAAGGAGGTCATGTCTTATCGTGTTCCTGACCCATCCAAAGAAAAGCCTCAACCAAAAGACGGGGAAGTGATAGTTTTCACGGATCACATGAACCGGGGATTTGCCCCTCCCGGCTCAAAAAATTTCAGAGAGGTTCTGAATTTCTTTGACCTTAGACCTCAAGACATCGGGCCCAATTCCATGTCAAATCTCTGCAATTTTCAAGTTTTCTGCGAAGTGTAAATGGGAGAAGAACCAAATCTGCTTTTGTTCAAAGAACTTTTTTATTTGAACCAGCAAAACGTGCCAACGGGCCTAGTCTTGAACTTGGCGGCATCTCCATCCAGCGGCGAAGAGATTGTCTTTTCCCTTATGCTGAGCTACCAAGTCACCCGAAATTTGGAACCAGACGTGGTTCTCTTGCCAAGATACATCACCGGTGATGAGAAGCCCTTGCCCGGCTTTCACGCCTGCGTCTCGAATCCAATCATCCATTTGGCAGATAAGTTATCCTCTATTGAATGCCCGCCTCTCAACCCCACCATCAAGAAGATCAAAGCTCTTCTAGGGAGCGGTTTAAATGGCATCGATACGGTTCGATGCGGGTCACTGGCGGATACTACCATTAAGCCGCCGCTCCGGCTTAATGTGTACTTATACAGGCGAAAAGGATGACTCAATGCGTCACAGCTCTGATGATTTATCAGACGATGCGGTAGATGCTACAGTCCAATCTCTATTGAAGGAAGGCACTGTAACCAGTAATGCCTTCGGCTTACTTCCCTTCTGCAAGAAGAACCCGGCTCCTGCGGTAAGTTACTAATCTTCACAAATACTCTTTTATATGCTACCTTCTTATACTTATGATTCTTTATCTATTTCCACAGGCTGGTGATGATTTCTGGAAGGTCAAGTATGACCATGAGGCTGCTAAACAGGCCAGGGCAGCCAAGAAAACTGAAAGAAAAGCCGCCAGGAAGAAGAAACCCAGCGCCTCTGACATGTTTAAATTGGATGACTCTTCTTTGGATGAGGAAGAGGTAATGTTTTTCAATTTTCTTTAACTCCTTTGCCATTACTTTACTGACATTTGATCCTTTCAGAGGATCTTGGAAGCAGTCAAGCGGTGGCGAAGAGGTAACTATAATTTCCTCCGACTTCGAGCCTTTGCCAACACAAAAGTCCGAAGGGTGACACGGAAAGTAAGGTTTTCACACCCTCTAGCTTACCAAGATCCTCAATTTCTTTTGAAGCAACAACAACTTGAGAACCGAAGGCAAACTCGGGCCACTCAAGACGCAGAACTCTCCTCCGCTTACCCGATATAACCAGAAGCGCCGGACCGAGGTTATCTCCAATTTACATTCTGCTTTTCCTTTGGCGGGTCTAATTCGCCGACCCCTCAATTCATCGACTCAATTATCGGGATACCTCTCCGTCTTCCGGTAGTCGATGCAATCAAACATGCCGGCTTTTAAAACAGCTCGGGTAATGCCACCTTTCTTACTTTAAGTTTTTCCATACTTATTTGTTGGTACTCATCCTTCCACTTTGGTGATGACTGCAAGTGAAGCCTAGCAAGAAGGCCAAAAGAATAATTTGTCCGAGACCGGTGGTCCTTTGAACCCGGCAATTGACTCATCCGTTCTGATAGCTCCACTCATCAGCCACCGCTTTGAACCGGCTTTTCATATTCGGTGTCAACCTCGACCCGCTGCAGAAGGCGTTGTCCACGACTCGATAAGCCGGAAATTCCTAACCCGGTCAAGACGGTGAACCAGAAGTTGAATTTATGAAAAGCCAATATGTTGAAACGGGCGACCTCATCGCCTTGCTCGATGCCGCGCCAAGGAGGAGTTTGCCCAACGTCGGAAAACCAAACAGGACATCACTGATTATACTCACCTAAGCATTGGTGATATAGTCTCGGGCTATTTGAACTAAGTGCACAATAGCCGTGACCTGGAAATTGACATGGTGAAGCAAATACAACATAAATCTGAGGTATACCTTTAACTTTTTCTGAACCTTACCTCATGTATCAGCCCCCAAGTCTATTGCTTATGAATGAATATCTTTGGAGACTTAGAAATCTACTTATCGTTAGTTTTGTCCGCTTAAATTGAATATATTTAACTCGGTGATAGCATGAAACTTTGAATTTGGGTTACACATTAGCCCCCAAGTTTCAAGTGCCTTTACTTGTAAAGTGCTTAAGACTTAATATACATGACCCGGTAAAATAGGTTAAGAATTCTTTAAGCATACATTAGCCCCCAAGTGCCAAGTATCTTTACTTGTAAAGTGTTTGGGACTTGAATGTAATCTTACCGTGATTCTTACCATAACTTTGATGTCGATGCAGGCCACCGTAAGTCAATTTGAGGCGGAGATTGCTGATCTGAAGAGTCAGTTGAAAACCTAAGAGCTTGAAGCTCAGAAAGCCAACTCCAAGTTTGAATTCAGTGTCTCCAAACAAGAGGAACTGAAGAAAAATTTTGAATCGGAGAAGAAAACTTGGGTTGAGGAGAGGGCTTCACTGGTGACTCGGGCTGAAACAGCAGAGGCATTTGTTGCCGAGGCAACCGCTGAGCTGTCCGGCTTAAAGCGCCAGATATCTCAAATGGTCTCAGCAATCTTCGGTAAGTTACTATGTATAACTCTGAATATCACAATGGTTCCTTTGATGTCTATTTTAATTCTTAACTCCGGCTCACCTTATATGTATAAACGCAGGCCCTAGGAGCACGAACCTCAAGCAGAATATGCTGGTCAAGCTTAAGGCGGTGTACACTCTGGTGGAACAACTATACATCGGGTCACAACGTGCTTTAGCCGTTGTGGCTTTATCAAATGATGCTCCTTATCTCCTGCAAGATGTACTCAAGCGGCTTGCCGTGTTACCTCAACGGATTCAGGAGTTAAGGCGAGCATCTGGTAGAGCCGGGAGCCATAGCCGCCTTAAGCGGGCCAAAGCATTGGCTCGAGCTAGACTTAAACGATGTTGCTCTTGGATACCCGGCTTAAAGGAGGACGGCTCTGCATTGATCAATCGAGACTTCACCACTGTGTGAGAGTCGACGTCGTGTGGCCACCATCATCGGCAGCGATATTGATCTTACAAAGTACCGGTCGGGTTATGACAATGAGAACCGGAGGATTCCAACTCCGCATTATGATGATGTCATTTGATCCTCCAACTCGTAAGCATACCTTTGCTCTGAAGTTGACCCGGCTAGTTTAATAGATGATGAAGCTGAATTTGAAGCCTTAAGCGGCCTTGATGGACCTTGTCAACCTTCCGGGACAAAGCAGTGACGAAGAGGCGGAGAAGGATAACCGGAGTCATCAAGTCCACCAAAGGAGTAATCCGCCTGGCACTTAAGTCTTTTAAAGAAAACAATACTTCATTATTCAGACTCGTGGAGTCTTGTAATAGGGTAGAAAAACTTCTTAACTCTGTCATGCCTTCGCGCATGTTTTGTGGTGCTTAACAATGTCTCAAGCCACCAGCAATGTGGACTGCCGGCTTGCTAAAATCATCCAAAAGCTTTCTGCTTTACTCTGTGTATAAAACAAAAACTTCCTTTGGCATCTCACCACATCCGGGGTCATGTAAGATAACGTTAATCTGGAGTAGGAACCAAAACATCATAAGTATTAGCCGGTTTAAGGCGTACCTTACCGGCTTACTTGATCCCAAAAAAGCAGACAATTATACTTAACTTCTGAAAATTGGCACACATAATGTTTACCAGGCCCTTAGTATTATTTACTTTTATAGAATAAAGTAAACCTGATTTTCAAAGGCCTCTCATTCAAATACGATCAGTAGAACTGTTCCAGAGGGGTTAAGCTAAGATTCGGATACGATCATATAGCCCCCAATGGCTTTGGCGATGCCGATCAAATGGGTATCGGCGACTATGTTCTCTTTGGTTCGAATATGACCTATGTTTAAACAGGAAGCCCCCAAGTGACCATGAGAGTTGTTTAATGACGCTGATTCAAATACGATCCACGTCAGGCCCAAAGAGGTTAAGCTATGATTCAAATATGATCAAGAAGCCCCCAAGTGGGTTCGGCAGTGTGTCAATCAATTGGGTATCGATAGCTATGTTCTCTTTGGTTCGAATACGACCTATGTTTGAACAGGAAGCCCCCAAATGACCATGGCTTGATTCAGATATGATCATAAGCTGAACCAAAGGGAAAACCGGATTCAGATATGATCCGCTCCCTGTTAGTCGTTTCCTGCTTTATTGCCTTATATAATATATACATTGCTAAAAAAGAAAAGATAAATATACTCTGAAAGCCAGCGGCTTAAGTATAGTAGGGCCGGAGATGCGCTATGTTCCACGGCCGGCGGGTCTCCTCCTTCGACTTACGTGAGTCTTTGTGCTCTCGAACATCGATGAGGTAATATGACCTGTTGTTGAGATTCTTGCTGACCACGAAAGGTCCTTCCCAAGGACGGGACAGCTTGTGCATATCAGTTTAATCCTGAATGAGCCGGAGCACTAAATCACCTTCTGGAAAGTTACGCTTCTAACCCGGTAATTTGTGATAACGGCGCAGGTCTTGCTGGTAAATCGCCGAGCGGGCTATAGCCAAGTCTTGCTCTTCATCCAACAAGTCAAGTGCATCCTGACGAGCTTTTTCGTTATCAGCCTCAACGTAAGCCGCCACCCACGGTGGGCGCCAACTGTCGTGGAATTGTCACGGCAGATGTCCTCTTGCAAGGACTTAATCATGGAGCCATCGCAACTAGGAAGCTTAAACGGGTTAATCGGGACAAAGGACACGAGAGGGTTTATACTAGTTCGGCTCCTTACGGTGAAGGTAGGCCTACATCTAGTTGGGTTGGTATTGCTTGAGGTTTCGATGACCAGGGAGCGAGATACGCTATGCCCGGTTCTCGAAGGGTTGTTTCTTGCCCTAAGCCAAGTGGTCGTCCCCTTATATACACGGGTTGACGCCCTGCGGCTTACAGAGTCCCGGCCGGCTCATAAACAGTGTCCGACTCGGTGACTAGTCAAGTCTACCTTATGATACAAGTCATGCCATTATGGCGGTTTACTACAACGGGCCTTAAGTCGCCTGTGGGCCTTAGGCCCCTTGTTGAGACGCCATCTTCATGCTTGTACTTGGGCTTCCTCTGATGAGTCTTCTTTGTGTAACCCGGCCCCTCCTGGGCGGCTTACACAAATAGTCATATCCCAAACAGGTTTGATGGAGAAGAAGGAAGAAGGAGGGCAGAGGAGGCAGAGGATGGGGTGTGGATGAGGAGGGAGAGGAAGACGATAGTGCCCGGCTTAAATAGCCCAAGGGCGACGTGGTTTCACCCCGTAGAATTAATGGGCGGGCGGCGTTTGGTGGCGGGAGTGGCGTCCCATGAAAGTGTGTACACGAGCGTGGGAAACAGGCTGCGATCCTTCTGTGCCACCGGCCACGAGTCAAGGGAGACAGGCTCACGCACGCGTCTGTGTCGTCGTGGGTCAAGGGGACACGCCTGCCCTGGGTTCTCTGCGTGTGCTGCCCGTGCATTCATGCCGTAGCCCATTAATTTGCCCATCTTGCTAGGGCCTGGCTAGAGGGCAACGTTCGGTCGATGGGAGACGTGACAATAATGGACGCCTTCATTTGCCCATCTTGTAACGGGCAACACGCCGTTTGAACTGCATCGATACCCACATCGATACCCCATGCCAGTATTGCATCCTCAAAGAGGAGCACGCCATGCACATCACACCATGCACAGCACGCCATGCAGCGTTGGCTTTTTGGTTGTCTTCATCGGGCAGCTGCATTGTGGCCGGGTGCATGCTTTGATGCGACGCTGCATCGGTTCTAATGGTAGGCATGCGACAGCTTACTGCGTCGATAGGGGTGGCGGAGCAAGGCTACGTCGAGGGCATGCATGCAACGCACGGGTGCAGTTCTGCGGGTGGGCATGCATGTTGCGGGTAGGCACGGGCACACATGCAACGATGGAAAGGGTACTGCGTAGGCTTGGTCCATGCACCGCGTCAACTCTTGCGTTGGATTCAAATAAAGGGTCCTGATGCCCCAACTAGAGAGGCTGATCCAAACCCCACCGATTCAACCAATCAGCGCGTCTCATGAGGATCGATGCACACTGATTCAACCAATCGGTAGCGTCTCATGCGGATCGATGCACTGCTGTAGCTAACCCTAGCGCTGATCTCAACCATCCACGCTGTGATCGACGACACGTTAGTGTGCGGGGTTTTGAGGGGTTTTGAGATGGGTTTTTCCTGATTATGGTTGAGCATAACTAATTTAAAAAAAATCAAAAAATATAAAAATTACGCACATAGTCTTATTATGTCCATAGTAACGAGAAAAAATATAAATATGGTTTACATACATTTTTACAAAAAATCCTTCACAAAATTGTCATTCCTCGAACAATGTAGTATGGAGTTCAAGGGAGAGAGTAGTGGGCACCCGAGAGTAGGTGGGGTTTTGAAAATGAGAAGTGTGAGAACCTCACCAAAACTTCATTTTGGATTGACTAAGAAAGATCTTAACTTACTTATCTCATTTTCATGTTTTAAACTTGTTTTATATATAATTTTCTATTAAACCTTGTTTTTTCAAAAAGAAAAGAAAATAATAGAAAATTAATTCAATAAATAGTGAGACTTTAGATTTACACTATATAGGTAGAATAGATGTGTAGAAAAATTATTTGGCTGGTTTACACAAGGTGCCAAAAAAACTTGCTTAAATATGAGGCCGTTTACCCTATCTTTGGAGGTCATTTGAGACACACTTTTCATGATTATGAGTTCAACTTACCAAAAGGGCTCAGAATGATCAGCAAGCAAACATATTTCAGTTGACGTACTTTAGATAGCATTAAAACATCAATACTCCATCCCTAATTCAAATTTGAGCCCAAATTTGAATTTAAATTTGAATTTTATTTGGCTGGTTTAGACAAGGTACCAACAAACAAGTTCGAATAGAAATACGGGGATACACAGTGACTACCAGTACGCACCAAGTTACAAATATTATTACATGCCCCAAATTTTTAAACTGTTCTATGTTCTACCTCTTGCTACCACGTTGTGTGCCCTTCTTCGCCTTAGCACTTCTTGTTTTTGGTTCTACTACACACACAAGTTCACTGATCATCTTGGTTTTCTTCACTGGTCTTTCCAACACCTTGCCAACACCCTCGTGATCAATGTCTTCAGTCTCAATGTTGACAGCAGTTTCTTGGTGTGTACCTCAACATGGGTTTCTTGATGCGAACCTCGACACGCTCAGGTTCAGTTTCAACCTCGAGAGCAGTTTCTTCAGTCTGAATGTTGACTGGAATTTTAGTTTCTTCGGTGTGCACCTCCACATCAGTTTCTTCAGTCTGAATGTTGACTGCAGCAGGATTTTCTTTAGTCTGCTCAGGCTCAGGCACACTTCTCTTCTTTCTACCGCCATTGACTCTTGCCTTTTTTGTTGGCCAACACTGTTCAACAACAAGGGGCTGACTTGCTCGCTTCCTCCTGGCCATTGGGAAAATGTTATAGATATAGTAATTGGAAAAAAGCACCAAATAAAAACACAGACAAATAAACAAGAACATACTTTGGCTTATCAGAGTGTAACGGCATTTGTGAGATCCCACTCTGTGCCCAAGTTCTGGCACAACTTGCATCTGTTTTTGTTACCTTTTGGGCTTTTTGGCTTTCCATCTTTCTTTCCCTTCTTACCACTCCCACCTTTCTCAAACCATGCCTTGAATCTACTCTGTTTAGGCCTTGGCCTTTCTTTTCGTCAAGGGAGGACACATGGAAAATTCAATGTCCACTTGAGCCACTGAGACTGATCTGTAAGTGCTGGAATTGGAGTAACATATGCAACTTTGAATCTTGCTATCGAATAATATTCATGCAAATATGGGTGCATGTTTATCTTCGGTTGGGATGCTAAGAAAAGAATGGCATGCTCACATGGTTTACCAGTGTGTTGCCACTCGAGGCAAGTGCAATCATGCAATACATCGTTAACAACATGTCTCCTTCCAGTTTTTTATCTCTAACTTCAGCACCCCAAGGTGAAGATTTTTCAACAAACAAATGTGAAAGACATGTGCTCCTATTGACCACTTGTTGTACCATTGTTGGAAGCTTATCACCTTGCAGACAATCACCTATCCTTCTTCCCAATTCCCACAACCGCATGAGCATGATCCTGATTTGGTCAACCATGTCATGCACATGCAAATCTTTTAACTCCTTCACCTTGTTGTTGAAACTTGATACGTCTCCAACGTATCTATAATTTATGAAGTGTTCATGCTATTATACTATCCTTCTAGGATGTTTTATATGCATTTATATGATATTTTATATGATTTTTGGGACTAACCTATTAACCTAGAGCCCGGTGCGGTTTACATTTTCTCCTTGTTTTAGAGTATCACAGAAAAGGAAAACTAAACGGAGTCCAATTGACGTGCCACTTGACGGAGATCATTTTTGGACCAGAAGAAGTCCACGGAGTACCAGAAGCAGGCCAGAAGAGACCCGGGCTGCCCACGAGGGTGGGGGGCGCGCCCACCCGCCTAGGGCGCGCCCCCTACCTCGTGGACAGCCCGAGACCCCCCTGACGTGAAATCAACACAAAACTCTTCTATATATACCCAAACTTCCAGAAAGAAACCTAGATCGGAAGTTCCGCCGTCGCAAGCCTCTGTAGCCACGAGAAGTCAATCTAGGCCCTCTCCGGCACCTGCTTGGGGGGCCATCATCACCGATGGCCTTGGAGGAGTATCCCGAAGGGGCCATCATCACCATGAAGGCCAAGGACCAGAGGGTGGAGGCCATGGAGGAGGAAGCACAAGGGGGAGAACCTCTCCTCCTCTCTTCCGGTGGCGCCGGAGTGCCATCGGGAGGGGAATCATCCCCACGGTGATCGTATTCATTAACATCACCATCATCATCACCATCCTCACCACTTTTACGCGGTCCACTCTCCCGCAACCCATTGTAATCCATACTTGAACTTGGTGCTTTATGCCACATATTATGATCCAATGATGTGTTGCCATCCTATGATGTTTTGAGTAGATATCTTTTGTCTTTGGGTTGATGGATGATCTAGATTGGTATGAGTTGTATGTTTTACTTTGGTGCTGTCCTATGGTGCCCTCCGTGTCGCGCAAGCTTGAGGGATTCCCGCTGTAGGGTGTTGCAATACGTTCATGATTCGCTTATAGTGGGTTGGTGAGTGACTGAAACACAAACACGAGTAAGAGGGATTGTTGCGTATGGGAATAAAGAGGACTTGATGCTTTAATGCTATGGTTGGGTTTTACCTTAATGACCTTTAGTAGTTGCGGATGCTTGCTAGAGTTCCAATCATAAGTGCATATGATCCAAGTAGAGAAAGTATGTTAGCTTATGCCTCTCCCTCATATGAAACTGCAATGGTGATTACCGGTCTTGTTAACAATTGCCTATGACAATTCCGCACACCGATCCATCATTATTCCACACTCGCTATTTATAATATTTAGTAATATATTCTAACTTTATGATAACAGCACCTACTTTTATATTTTAGCTCTCCGATATCATACAAAGTTATCCTCTCCATGCCCACAACATAGTTTTATTTCTCGTTGCTAGTTGGAAGCAAACGTTCAGTGCACGTAGAGTCGTATCAGTGGTAGATAGGGCTTGAGAGAATAGTGATCTTACCTTTAGCTCCTTGTGGGTTCGACTCCATACTTATCACTTCCACCTTTGTAAAGTGCTACGATGATTCCTTGCACTTGGGGATTATCAAGCTCTTTTATGGTGCCGTTGCCTGGGAGCAATAGCGTTGTTGATATTCTCGTGTGTGCTTGTTTGCTTTCTTCACTAAGTAGATTTCAATTTTCCTTTTTGTTTCTGTTTAGTTGTGGGTGAAACATACAAAAAAATTTAAAAAAATGAAAATACCAAAAAAAAAAACACTTGCCTTTCATGCCTAAAAAGTTTTTCAAAAAGTGAAGCGATTGGAAAGTTATGCATTGAAGAAGTGAGGGTCGACCTTGAGCACTTGTGTTCAAGCTCACGGAGAAAATGTAGAATTTTTCATGGAAGTTTCTCTGTAAATAATTATCCCCTTGTATATATTCATTGTATTATAAAAATAATGTGCCAAGCTTTGGTTTTAGGATGATTAGATTGCTTGTTTACTATGTGCAGAACAAAAATAGAAACTTTGTCTGTAGTGAGTGAATTTACATTTTTTACTGGAAAGTCAAATGGGTCTGAAACTTTTTGCACATTACTTCTGTACAAATTTTTCAAATTGTCAAATTTATTTCATAATTTGAGGAGTTACAGAAGTTTACCAAACTTCCAGATTATTACAGATTGTTCTGTTTTTAACAGATTCTGTTTTTCGTGTGTTGTTTGCGTATTTTGATGAATCTATGGCTAATAAAATAATTTATAAACCATAGAGAAGTTGGAATACAGTAGGTTTAACACCAATATAAATAATGAATGAGTTCATTATAGTACCTAAATGTAGTGATTTGCTTTATTACACTAACGGATCTCACAAGTTTTTGTTAAAGTTTTGTGTGGATGAAGTGTCCGAAGGTCGAGGAGCTATCAATATGAGAAGAATAAAGAGAGGCAAGAGTTAAAGCTTGGGGATTCCCAAGGCACCCCAAGTAAATGTTTCAAAGGATACTCAAGCATCTAAGCTTGGGGATGCCCCAGTTGGCATCCCATCTTTCTTCTTCAACAATTATCGGTATACCTCGGTTTTTGTTTTGTTCACATGATTTGTGTCCTTTGTGTTTTTCTTTTTATTTAAGAACCATGCTAGTATGAGATGTCCCTTCATCAATTTATAGAATGCTTCATGTGCTTCACTTAAATCTTTTAAGTATGATCTTATAGAATTGCTCTTTGTGCTTCACTTAAATCTTTTAAGTATGATCTTATAGAATTGCTCTTTGTGCTTCACTTAAATCTTCTGAGTATGGTTTTATAGAATGCTTCATGTGCTTCACTTATACATTTTGAGCTTGGATATTTGTTAGTTGTAGAATGCTCCATGAACTTCACTTATATCTTTTGGAGTATGAATAATACTATCATTTAAAGTGGGTCTGGAAGAGTGTCAACTTTAGGAATTAGTGATTCCACTATTTTGGAGGATGTTGAATCTTAGTGTGATATTTATGAAAGTGGATTTGGAAGAGTGTCAACTTTAGCTACCGATGAATCCACTATTTCGGAAGATGTTCCAATTGAGTATGAGAACAAAGTTGCTATCCATGATGCTACTGAAAATTATTGTGAGGGAGTAATACATGCTTGTAGGAGTTGCAATAATATCAAGTTTCCTCTCTATGTGCTTAAAGTTTTGAAGTTATACTTGTTTTGCCTTCCTATGCTAGTTGATTCCTGTTCCCATAAATTGTGTTCTCACAAAATCCCTAGGAATAGGAAGTGGGTTAGATTTAAATGTGCTAGTCATATTTTTCAAGATGCTCTCTCTGTGTTAAAATTCTTGTCTATTATGTGAGCATCATTGAAATCATCATGCCTAGCTAAAAGGCATTAAAGAAAAGCGCTTGTTGGGAGACAACCCAATATTTACCCTTACTGTTTTTGTGTGTTTACATGATTAATCTACTGTAGTAATCATGTTTTATATCTTTTGTTTCAATAAATTGCCAAGTAAGACCTTTGGGAAGACTTGGGTAAAAGTTAATGTGATCTTGCTGTAAAAAACAGAAACTTTGCACTCACGAGAATAGATGTCATTTTTTTTACAGAAGAGTGCTTTTGAGTTGATTCTTTTTGCAGAAGATTAATAGACAAATTCCTCACGTCCACCAATTTATTTCATAATTTTTGGGGTAGCAGAAGTATGGTTATTGTACAGATCATTACAGACTGTTCTGTTTCTGACAGATTCTGTTTTCATTGCATAGTTTACTTGTTTTCTAGTTTGTGTGGCTTATATTCCTCAATATAAATTGTAGAAATGATATGGTAAAGTAGGCATTGTGTGAGAACAATTATGAACCTTGTCTTTGACAGTACCAAAGTGAATGGTTTGCTCTTTATCATACTAACCTATCTCACAAAGTTTGGTTAAGTTTTGTGTGATTGAAGTTTTCAAGTTTTGGGTGAGATATCGATATGAGGAGACTAAGGAGTGGAAATAACCTAAGCTTGGGGATGCCCAAGGCACCCCAAGGCAATATTCAAGGAAGACTCAAGTACCTAAGCTTGGGGATGCCCCGGAAGGCATCCCCTCTTTCGTCTTCAAAACTATCGGTATACCTTACTCAGAGCTATATTTTTATTCGTCACATGATATGTGTTTTGCTTGGAGCGTATTTCAATTTTACTTGCTGTTTGAATAAAATCTTTGGATCCAAAATATTAAAAAAAAGAATCCTCCCATGGCTAGTTAATTATTTGACTACTCAGAGTTCTTCACTCATATCTTTTGGAGTCGTTTGTCATTTACTCATGTGCTTCACGTATATCCTATGAGTAAATGGTTGAATAAATTGAATATCATAAACCTGAATTTATACATGTTTCATATGCTTATAACATGGGGAGTAATGACTTCACGCATAATAAGTATAGGTAGTAAACTTATTGAATATTAGCAAACGTAGAATTGGTCACTTGAACAATTCATGAAAGAATATTGAAGGAAAAGAGGTTTCACATATAAATATACTATCTTGGACATCTTTTATGATTGGGAGCACTCATTAAAATATGACATGCTAAAGAGTTGAAGTTGGACAAGGAAGACAACGTAATGGGTTATGTTTTCTTATATCTGAAATAAAGTATATTGTCATGGATCATCCAACATGTTGAGCTTGCCTTTCCCCCTCATTCTAGCCAAATTCTTTGCACCAAGTAGAGATACTACTTGTGCTTCCCAAAACCCTTAAACCAGTTTTGCCATGAGAGTCCACCATATCTACCTATGGATTGAGTAAGATCCTTTAAGTAAGTTGTCATCGGTGCAAGCAATAAAAATTGCTCTCTAAATATGTATGATTGATTGGTGTGGAGGAAATAAGCTTTATACGATCTTGTGATGTGGAAGAAATAAAAGCGACGGACTGCATAATAAAGGTTCATATCACAAGGGGCAATATAAAGTGACGTTCTTTCGCATTAAGATTTTGTGCATCCAACCCTGAAAGCGCATGGCAACCTCTGCTTCCCTCTGCGAAGGGCCTATCTTTCATTATTATCTTCTACCTTATGCAAGAGCCATGGTGATCTTCACCTTTCCTTTTTACATTTTATCCTTTGGCAAGCACAGGGTGTTGGAAAGATCCTGATATATATATCTAATTGGATGTAAGTTAGCATGAGCTATTATTGTTGACATTACCCTTGAGGTAAAAGGTTGGGAGGCGAAACTATAAGCCCCTATCTTTCTCTGTGTCCGATTAAAACTCCATAACCACAAGTATTGCATGAGTGTTAGCAATTGTGAAAGACTAAATGATAGTTGAGTATGTGGAGTTTGCTAAATCAAAGCTCTGACATAGACTCTTCCTGAAAACTAGCGGTTGGGATGCGCCCATGGTGCGCCGCCTAAGCAGTACCTCTGCACACTTGTCTTGCTCAAGCACCATCGGAGCGATTGGCCGCCGCCTAGGGCCTGTGCCTAGACGCCACGCCATGCCGCAGCTACAGGAGGACTGCCGTGGGTCAGGATTGATAAACCATAGGGATTGTACTGCACCCAAATCTCATTTCTGTCAATAGATTCAGGTTTTCAGATGGCCCCTACCCTGCTTGAGATTGTCCAAGCCTGCCTTTCTTAACTCATTTCACATGCTAGGCTAGGCTATTATTCCCTGCTAAGAAAACCTTATAATGTCTTTGTTAGCTCTGTCTAAGTTTTTCTTATTACCCTTGGTGCCTGTGTTCTCAAGCAGGTGAATATGTCTTTTTGCCAGTGATTGTTTGTTTAAAGGCGGGGACATCTGAGAGCATAGTTGAAGGCGGCGACTATCTGTAACTTCGGCACACTAAAGCGATTTCAGCTACAAATTCGATGGTCTTGCCCTCGAGACTATTATCTGGATCTGCATTTCTTTGAGATAGTGCACACGGATGGGCCAAAGGAATCAGATCATTTCATGTGCTCGTGCAAGAAGACAAGGCAAACTTCTTGACTTGTCTGTCTTTTTAAATTCGTTGCATGGATTCCTCATCCACATTTGGCTCAAACAGTTTTGTTCACAGATTTTGTCTGAACTTGATGTGTCCGTGGTAGTTTGGAGGTAACATGCCCCTTCAGGTGCTTGACATTAGGGCTTTTTTGTTGGAGTAAAAGCAATGGTGCTATAATCAACTTCAAGGGAGTAAGAGGAAACCCATGGTTTGCGGCATCTGCATTCGGAAAGCCCCACCAACACCAGGTACCATGTTTATTTTAGATGCAAATGTGCTCATTCTCGAGCTTGCATTCCCACCGGTAATCTTTGCATTGAATGTGAAGCAGCAAAGTTAGGCACACATGGGAGTGGCTTATGCAAAAAAATGTTAACTGAAGTTGAGATTTCTTAACCTATTCACGTCTGTTTTTTCACAAACTATTTTTCAATCATATCTCATGTAATCCTGATATATGATCAATGTACAATCATGGGCTGCTGCTGTCAAACATGGTCAACACTGACGATGATATAAATATGAAGGTTGTTACCGGAGAAATCCCATATGTGAACCTAAATATAATAGACATGTTATTCAAGAAAAGAAACACAAAACTTTACACATTCAAGTGAATACCGGCTCGAGACTCCAAAGCCGTAATCTTGTTTGCTCTTGTTTAATGTTCACGGCTGAGTTGTCCTGATATGTTTAAAGTAAAATTTAGAACATTACAAGTTTCTTATGAACTAAACTAAAATCCATGCATGAAGACATAAAGATACTTCACTAAGCAAACACTTACATTTCTTCAAAACAAGGAGGGTGGCATATAGTGTCGAAAATAACACATACCTTTCTACTGATCGTCACCGTTAGCACATATGCCTCTTTAGTAAGCAATGAACTTTCGCCATTAGATTTGAGAGAATCAAAATGCCTAGGTGAGAACCAAAAAATCAATTAAGTTATGAGACAAATAATATCAAAATGTCTGGGTATAATAATCACTTGATTCAACTGTGAGTTAATCTTCCGGATGATAGCGTCATAGACAGAATTCTCCAATCACTGCCACCAAGCTACAAGAGCTTCGTGATGAACTATAATATGCAAGGGATGAACAAGACAATTCCCGAGCTCTTCGCAATGCTAAAAGCTGTGGAGGTAGAAATCAAGAAGGAGCATCAAGTGTTGATGGTCAACAAGACCACTAGTTTCAAGAAAAGGGCAAATGGAAGAAGAAGGGGAACTTCAAAAGAACAACAAACAAGTTCTTTGCGCAAGAGAAGAAACCCAAGTCTGGACCTAAGCTCGAATCGAGTGCTTCTACTGCAAGCAAGCTGGTCACTAGAAGCGGAACTGCCCCAAGTATTTGGTGGATAAGAAGGATGGCAAGGTGAACAAAGGTATATGTGATATACATGTTATTGATGTGTACCTTACTAGAGCTCGCAGTAGCACCTGGATATTTGATACTGGTTCGGTTGCTAATATTTGCAACTCGAAACAGGGGACTTCTGGAATAAGCGAACAACGGCCAAGTACGAGGTGACGATGCGGCGTGGGAAATGGTTCCAAAGTCGATGTGATCGCGGTCGGCACGCTACCTCTACATCTACCTTGGGATTAGTTTTAGACCTGAATAATTGTTATTTGGTGCCGCGTTGAGCATGAACATTATATCTGGATCTTGTTTGATGCGAGACGGTTATTCATTTAAATCAGAGAATAATGGTTGTTCTATTTATATGAGTAATATCTTTTATGGTCATGCACCCTTAAAGAGTGGTCTATTTTGATGAATCTCGGCGGTAGTAATACACATATTCATAATGTTGAAGCCAAAAGATGCAGAGTTGACAATGATAGTGCAACTTATTTGTGGCACTTGCCGTTTAGGTCATATCGGTGTAAACGCATGAAGAAACTCCATCTTGATGGACTTTTGGAATCACTTGATTATGAATCACTTGGTACTTATGAACCGTGCCTCATGGGCAAGATGACTAAAACACCGTTCTCCGGTACTATGGAGAGAGTAACAGATTTGTTGGAAATCATACATACAGATGTATGTGGTCCGATGAATATTGAGGCTCGTGGCGGATATCGTTATTTTCTCACCTTCACAGATGATTTAAGCAGACACGGGTATATCTACTTAATGAAGCATAAATCTGAAACATTTGAAAAGTTCAAAGAATTTCAGAGTGAAGTTGAAAATCATCGTAACAAGAAAATAAAGTTTCTATGATCTGATCGTGGAGGAGAATATTTGAGTTACGAGTTTGGTCTACATTTGAAACAATGCGGAATAGTTTCGCAACTTACGCCACCTAGAACACCACAACGTAATGGTGTGTCCGAACGTTGTAATCGTACTTTACTAGATATGGTGCGATCTATGATGTCTCTTACCGATTTACCGCTATCGTTTTGGGGTTATGCTTTAGAGACGGCCGCATTCACGTTAAATAGGGCACAATCAAAATCCGTTGAGGCGACTCCTTATGAACTATGGTTTGGCAAGAAACCAAAGTTGTCGCTTCGAAAGTTTGGGGCTGCGATGCCTATGTGAAAAAACTTCAACCTGATAAGCTCGAACCCAAATCGGAAAAATGTGTCTTCATAGGATACCCAAAGGAGACAGTTGGGTACACCTTCTATCACAGATCCGAAGGCAAGACATTTGTTGCTAAGAATGGATCCTTTCTATAGAAGGAGTTTCTTTCGAAAGAAGTGAGTGGGAGGAAAGTAGAACTTGATGAGGTAACAGTACCAGCTCCCTTATTGGAAAGTAGTTCATCACGTAAATCAGTTCTGTGACACCTACACCAATTAGTGAGGAAGTTAATGATGATGATCATGAAACTTTAGATCAAGTTGTTCTTGAACTTCAGTAGATCAACCAGAGTAAGATCCGCACAGTGAGTGGTACGGTAATCCTATTCGGAAGTCATGCTACTAGATCATGGTGAACCTACGAACTATGAAGAAGCGATGGTGAGCCCAGATTCCATAAAATGGCTTGAAGCCATGAAATGCGAGATGGGATCCATGTATGAGAACAAAGTGTGGACTTTGGTTGACTTGCCCAATGATCGGCAAGCAATAGAGAATAAATGGATCTTCAAGAAGAAGACTGACGCTGACGGTAATGTTACTGTTTACAAAGCTCGACTTGTTGTAAAAGGTTTTCGACAAGTTCAAGGGGTTGACTACGATGAGACCGTCTCACCCGTAGCGATGCTTAAGTCAGTCCAAATCATGTTAGCAATTGCCGCATTTTATGATTATGAAATATGGCAGATGGATGTCAAAACTGCATTCCTGAATAGATTTCTGGAAGAAGAGTTGTATATGATGCAACCGGAAGGTTTTGTCGATCCTAAGGGAGCTAACAAAGTGTGCAAGCTCCGGTGATCCATTTATGGTCTGGTGGAAGCCTCTCGGAGTTGGAATAAACGCTTTGATAGTGTGATCAAAGCATATGGTTTTATCTGAGACTTTTGGAGAAGCTTTGTATTTACAAGAAAGTGAATGGGAGCTCTGTAGCATTTACGATATTATATGTGGACGACATATTATTGATTGGAAATGATATAGAATTTCTGGATAGCATAAAAGGATACTTGAATAAAAGTTTTTCAATGAAAGACCTTGGTGAAGCTGCTTACATATTGGGCATCAAGATCTATACAGATAGATCAAGACGCTTGATTGGACTTTCACAAAGCACATACCTTGATAAAATTTTGAAAAAGTTTAATATGGATCAGGCAAAGAAAGGATTCTTGCCTGTATTACAAGGTGTGAAGTTGAGTTAGACTCAATGCCCGACCACTGCAGAAGATAGAGAAAAAATGAAAGGAGTTCCCTATGCCTCAGCCATAGGCTCTATCATGTATGCAATGCTATGTACCAGACCTGATGTGTGCCTTGCTATTAGTTTAGCAGGGAGGTACCAAAGTAATCCAGGAGTGGATCACTGGATAGCGGTCAAGAACATCCTGAAATACCTGAAAAGGACTAAGGATATGTTTCTCGTTTATGGAGGTGACAAAGAGCTTGTCGTAAAGGGTTACGTCGATGCAAGCTTTGACACTGATTCGGCCGATTCTAAATCGCAAACCGGATACGTATTTATATTAAACGGTGGAGCTGTCAGTTGGTGCAGTTCTAAACAAAGCGTCATAGCGGGATCTACATGCGAAGCGGAGTACATAGCTGCTTCGGAAGCAGCAAATGAAGGAGTCTGGATGAAGGAGTTCATTTCCGATCTAGGTGTCATACCTAGTGCATCGGGACCAATGAAAATCTTCTGTGACAGTACTGGTGCAATTGCCTTGGCAAAGGAATCCAGATTTCACAAGAGGACCAAGCACATCAAGAGACGCTTCAATTCCATCCGGGACCAAGTCCAGGTGGGAGACATAGAGATTTGCAAGATACATACGGATCTGAATATTGTAGACCCGTTGACTAAGCCTCTTCCACGAGCAAAACATGATCATCACCAAGACTCCATGGGTGTTAGAATCATTACTATGTAATCTAGATTATTGACTCTAGTGCGAGTGGGAGACTCAAGGAAATATGCCCTAGAGGCAATAATAAAGTTATTATTTATTTCCTCATATCATGATAAATGTTTATTATTCATGCTAGAATTGTATTACCCGGAAACATGATACATGTGTGAATACATAGACAAACATAATGTCACTAGTATGCCTCTACTTGACTAGCTCATTAATCAAAGATGGTTATGTTTCCTAACCATAGACATGTGTTGTCATTTGATTAACGGGATCACATCATTAGGAGAATGATGTGATTGACTTGACCCATTCCGTTAGCCTAGCACTTGATCGTTTAGTATATTGCTATTGCTTTCTTCATAACTTATACAAAGTTCCTAGAACTATGAGATTATGCAACTCCCGTTTACCGGAGGAACACTTTGTGTGCTACCAAACATCACAACGTAACTGGGTGATTATAAAGGTGCTCTACAGGTGTCTCCAAAGGTACATGTTGGGTTGGCGTATTTCGAGATTAGGTTTTTTCACTCCGATTGTCGGAGAGGTATCTCTGGGCCCTCTCGGTAATACACATCACTTAAGCCTTGCAAGCATTGTAACTAATGAGTTAGTTACGGATGATGTATTACGGAACGAGTAAAGAGACTTTCTGGTAACGAGATTGAACTAGGTATTGGATACCGACGATCGAATCTCGGGCAAGTAACATACCGATGACAAAGGGAACAACGTATGTTGTTATGCGGTTTGACCGATAAATATCTTCGTAGAATATGTAGGAGCCAATATGAACATCCAGGTTCCACTATTGGTTATTGACCAGAAACAGTTCTAGGTCATGTCTACATAGTTCTCGAACCCGTAGGGTCCGCACCGTTACGATGACAGGTTTATTATGAGTTTATAAGTTTTGATGTACCGAAGGTTGTTCGGAGTCCCGGATGTGATCACGGACATGACGAGGAGTCCCGAAATGGTCGAGACATAAAGATCGATATATTGGATGACTATATTCGGACACCGGAAGTGTTCCGGGTGATTTCGGAGAAAATCGGAGTGCCGGAGGGTTACCGGAACCCCCCCCCCCCCGGCAGGAGTATTGGGCCTTATGGGCTTTAGTGGAGAGAGAGGGGCAGCCAGGATGGGCCGCGCGCCCCCTCCCCCTCTTTCCCTCTCCCTCTCCCCCTTCCTTTCCCCTCCTAGTAGGAGTAGGAAAGAGGGAGTCCTACTCCTACTAGGAGGAGGACTCCTCCTTGGCGCGCCCACAAGGGCCGGCCGGCCTCCCCCCTTGCTCCTTTATATACGGGGGCAGGGGGGCACCCTAGAACACACAAGTTGATCTTCGTGATTGTTCCTTAGCCGTGTGCGGTGCCCCCCCCCCCCACCATATTCCACCTCGGTTATATCGTCATGGAGTTTAGGCGAAGCCCTGCGTCGGTAGAACATCATCATCGTCACCACGCCGTCGTGCTGACGGAACTCATCCCCGACACCCTGCTGGATCGGAGTCCGGGGATCATCATCGAGCTGAACATGTGCAGAACACGGAGGTGTCGTACGTACGGTGCTTGGATCGGTCGGATCGTGAAGACGTACGACTACATCAAACGCGTTGTCATAACGCTTCCGCTTTCGGTCTAGGAGGGTACGTGGACACACTCTCCCCTCTCGTTGCTATGCATCACCATGATCTTGCGTGTGCGTAGGAATTTTTTTTAAATTACTACGTTCCCCAACAGTGGCATCCGAGCCTGGTTTTATGCGTTGATGTTATATGCACGAGTAGAACACAAGTGAGTTGTGGGAGATACAAGTCATCTTGCTTACCAAAGATGTCATACTTTGGTTCGGCGGTATTGTTGGATGAAGCGGCCCGCACCGACATTACGCATACGCTTAGGCGAGACTGGTTCTACCGACGTGCTTTGCACACAGGTGGCTGGCGGGTGTCAGTTTCTCCAACTTTAGTTGAACTGAGTATGGCTACGCCCGGTCCTTGCGAAGGTTAAAATAGCACTAACTTGACGAACTATCATTGTGGTTTTGATGCGTAGGTAAGAACGGTTCTTTCTCAGCCCGTAGCAGCCACATAAAACTTGCAAAAAACAAAGTAGAGGACGTCTAACTTGTTTTTGCAGGGCATGTTGTGAAGTGATATGGTCAAGACGTGATGCTATATTTTATTGTATGAGATGATCATGTTTTGTAATCAAGTTATCGGCAACTGGCAGGAGCCATATGGTTGTCGCTTTATTGTATGAAATGCAAACGCCCTATAATTTCTTTACTTTATCACTAAGTGGTAGCGATAGTCGTAGAAGCAATAGTTGGCGAGACGACAACGATGCTACGATGGAGATCAAGGTGTCGCGCCGATAACGATGGTAATCATGACGGTGCTTCGGAGATGGAGATCACAAGCACAAGATGATGGTGGCCATATCATATCACTTATATTGATTGCATGTGATGTTTATCCTTTATGCATCTTATATTGCTTTGAATGACGGTAGCATTTTAAGATGATCTCTCACTAAATTATCAAAAAGTGTTCTCCCTGAGTATGCACAGTTGCCAAAGTTCATCGTGCCCAGACACCACGTGATGATCGGGTGTGATAAGCTCAACGTCCATCTACAACGGGTGCAAGCCAGTTTTGCACACGCGGAATACTCAGGTTAAACTTGACGAGCCTAGCATATGCAGATATGGCCTCAGAACACGGAGACCGAAAGGTCGAGCATGAATCATATAGTAGATATAATCAACATAGTGATGTTCACCATTGAAAACTACTCCATCTCACGTGATGACCGGTTATGGTTTAGTTGATTTGGATCACGTGATCACTTAGATGACTAGAGAGATGTGCATGCAGTGGGAGTTCTTAAGTAATATGATTAATTGAACTTAAATTTATCATGAACTTAGTACCTGAGAGTATTTTGCTTATCTATGTTTGTTGTAGATAGATGGCTCGTGCGGTTGTTCCGTTGAATTATAATGCGTTCCTTGAGAAAGCAAAGTTGAAAGATGATGGTAGCACTTACACGGACTGGTCTCAGTAATTTGAGGATTATCCTCATTGATGCACGTAAGAATTACGTCTAGAAGCACCGCTGGGTGCCAGGCTTTCTTGTATAACGCCAAATGTTATGAGCGTCTGGCGAGCAAAGCTGATGACTACTCAATAGTTCAATGTGCCATGCTTTACGGCTTAGAACCGGGTCTTCAACGACGTTTTGAACGTCATGGAGCATATGAGATGTTCCAGGAGTTGAAGTTAATATTTCAAGCAAATGCCCGGATTAAGAGATATGAAGTCTCCAATAAGTTTTATAGCTGCAAGATGGAGGAGAATAGTTCTGTCAGTGAGCATATACTCAAAATGTCTGGGTATAATAATCACTTGATTCAACTAGGAGTTAATCTTCCGGATGATAGCGTCATTAACAGAATTCTGCAATCACTGCCACCAAGCTACAAGAGCTTCGTGATGAACTATAATATGCAAGGGATGAACAAGACAATTCCCGAGCTCTTCGCAATGCTAAAAGCTGCGGAGGTAGAAATCAAGAAGGAGCATCAAGTGTTGATGGTCAACAAGACCACTAGTTTCAAGAAAAAGGGCAAAGGGAAGAAGAAGGGGAACTTCAAAAAGAACAGCAAACAAGTTGTTGCTCAAGAGAAGAAACACAAGTCTGGACCTAAGCCTGAAACTGAGTGCTTCTACTGCAAGCAAGCTGGTCCTTTGAATCGGAACTGCCCAAAGTATTTGGCGGATAAGAAGGATGGCAAGGTGAACAAAGGTATATGTGATATACATGTTATTGATGTGTACCTTACTAGAGCTCGCAGTAGCACCCGGGTATTTGATACTGGTTCGGTTGCTAATATTTGCAACTCGAAACAGGGACTACGGAATAAGCGAACACTGGCCAAGGACGAGGTGACGATGCGCGTGGGAAATGGTTCCAAAGTCGATGTGATTGCGGTCGGCACGCTACCTCTATATCTACCTTCGTGGATTAGTTTTAGACCTGAATAATTGTTATTTGGTGCCGCGTTGAGCATGAACATTATATCTGGATCTTGTTTGATGCGAGACGGTTATTCATTTAAATCGAGAGAATAATGGTTGTTCTATTTATACGAGTAATATCTTTTATGGTCATGCACCCTTAAAGAGTGGTCTATTTTTGATGAATCTCGATAATAGTAATACACATATTCATAATGTTGAAGCCAAAAGATGCAGAGTTGATAATGATAGTGCAACTTATTTGTGGCACTTGCCGTTTAGGTCATATCGATGTAAACGCATGAAGAAACTCCATCTTGATGGACTTTTGGAATCACTTGATTATGAATCACTTGGTACTTGCGAACCGTGCCTCATGGGCAAGATGACTAAAACACCGTTCTCCGGTACTATGGAGAGAGTAACAGATTTGTTGGAAATCATACATACATATGTATGTGGTCCGATGAATATTGAGGCTCGTGGCGGATATCGTTATTTTCTCACCTTCACAGATGATTTAAGTAGATACGGGTATATCTACTTAATGAAGAATAAATCTGAAACATTTGAAAAGTTCAAAGAATTTCAGAGTGAAGTTGAAAATCATCGTAACAAGAAAATAAAGTTTCTACGATCTGATCATGGAGGAGATTATTTGAGTTACGAGTTTGGTCTACATTTGGGACAATGCGGAATAGTTTCGCAACTTACGCCACCTGGAACACCACAACGTAATGGTGTGTCCGAACGTCGTAATCGTACTTTACTAGATATGGTGCGATCTATGATGTCTCTTACCGATTTACCGCTATCGTTTTGGGGTTATGCTTTAGAGACGACCGCATTCACGTTAAATAGGGCACCATCAAAATCCATTGAGATGACTCCTTATGAACTATGGTTTGGCAAGAAACCAAAGTTGTCGTTTCCGAAAGTTTGGGGCTGCGATGCCTATATGAAAAAACTTCAACCTGATAAGCTCGAACCCAAATCGGAAAAATGTGTCTTCATAGGATACCCAAAGGAGACAGTTGGGTACACCTTCTATCACAGATCCGAAGGCAAGACATTTGTTGCTAAGAATGATCCTTTCTAGAGAAGGAGTTTCTCTCAAAAGAAGTGAGTGGGAGGAAAGTAGAACTTGATGAGGTAACAGTACGAGCTCCCTTATTGGAAAGTAGTTCATCAAAGAAATCAGTTCCTGTGACACCTACACCAATTAGTGAGGAAGTTAATGATGATGATCATGAAACTTCAGATCAAGTTGTTACTGAACTTCATAGATCAACCAGAGTAAGATCCGCACCAGAGTGGTACGGTAATCCTATTCTGGAAGTCATGCTACTAGATCATGGTGAACCTACGAACTATGAAGAAGCGATGGTGAGCCCAGATTCATAAAATGGCTTGAAGCCATGAAATCTGAGAAGGATCCATGTATGAGAACAAAGTGTGGACTTTGGTTGACTTGCCCAATGATCGGCAAGCAATAGAGAATAAATGGATCTTCAAGAAGAAGACCGACGTGACGGTAATCTTCTTTGTTTACAAAGCTCGACTTGTTGTAAAAGGTTTTCGACAAGTTCAAGGGGTTGACTACGATGAGACCTTCTCACCAGAAGCGATGCTTAAGTCGATCCGAATCATGTTAGCAATTGCCGCATTTTATGATTATGAAATATGGCGGATGGATGTCAAACTGCATTCTGAATGGATTTACGGAAGAAGAGTTGTATATGATGCAACGGAAGGTTTTGTCGATCCTAAGGGAGCTAACAAAGTGTGCAAGCTCCAGCGATCCATTTATGGTGCAGTGCAAGCCTCTCGGAGTTGGAATAAACGCTTTGATAGTGTGATCAAAGCATATGGTTTTATCTGAGACTTTTGGAGAAGCTTTGTATTTACAAGAAAGTGAGTGGGAGCTCTGTAGCATTTATGATATTATATGTGGACGACATAATATTGATTTGAAATGATATAGAATTTCTGGATAGCATAAAAGGATACTTGAATAAAAGTTTTTCAATGAAAGACCTTGGTGAAGCTGCTTACATATTGGGCATCAAGATCTATACAGATAGATCAAGACGTTTGATTGGACTTTCACAAAGCACATACCTTGATAAAATTTTGAAAAAGTTTAATATGGATCGTGCAAAGAAAGGATTCTTGCCTGTATTACAAGAGTGTGAAGTTGAGTCGGACTCAATGCCCGACCACCGCAGAAGATAGAGAAAAATGAAAGGAGTTCCCTATGCCTCGACCATAGGCTCTATCATGTATGCAATGCTGTGTACGGACACTGATGTGTGCCTTGCTATTAGTTTAGCAGGGAGGTACCAAAGTAATCCAGAGTGGATCACTTGGATAGCGGTCAAGAACATCTGAAATACACGAAAAGGACTAAGGATATGTTTCTCGTTTATGGAGGTGACAAAGAGCTTGTCGTAAAGGGTTACGTCGATGCAAGCTTTGACAATCGATCCGGCCGATTCTAAATCGCAAACCGGATACGTATTTATATTAAACGGTGGAGCTGTCGGTTGGTGCAGTTCTAAACAAAGCGTCAGAAGGGATCTACATGCGGTTGAGTACATAGCTGCTTGAAGCAGCAAATGAAGGAGTCTGGATGAAGGAGTTCATTTCCGATCTAGGTGTCATACCTAGTACATCGGGACCAATGAAAATCTTCTGTGACAATACTGGTGCAATTGCTTTGGCAAAGGAATCCAGATCTCACAAGAGGACCAAGCACATCAAGAGACGTTTCAATTCCATCCGGGACCAAGTCCAGGTGGGAGACATAGAGATTTGCAAGATACATACGGATCTGAATATTGTAGACCCGTTGACTAAGCCTCTTCCACGAGCAAAACATGATAAGCACCAAGACTCCATGGGTGTTAGAATCATTACTATGTAATCTAGATTATTGACTCTAGTGCAAGTGGGAGACTCAAGGAAATATGCCCTAGAGGCAATAATAAAGTTATTATTTATTTCCTCATATCATGATAAATGTTTATTATTCATGCTAGAATTTTATTACCGGAAACATGATACATGTGTGAATACATAGACAAACATAATGTCACTAGTATGCCTCTACTTGACTAGCTCATTAATCAAAGATGGTTATGTTTCCTAACCATAGACATGTGTTGTCATTTGATTAACGGGATCACATCATTAGGAGAATGATGTGATTGACTTGACCCATTCCGTTAGCCTAGCACTTGATCGTTTAGTATATTGCTATTGCTTTCTTCATAACTTATCCAAAGTTCCTAGAACTATGAGATTATGCAACTCCCGTTTACCGAAGGAACACTTTGTGTGCTACCAAACGTCACAACGTAACTGGGTGATTATAAAGGTGCTCTACAGGTGTCTCCGAAGGTACATGTTGGGTTGGCGTATTTCGAGATTATATTTTGTCACTCCGATTGTCGGAGAGGTATCTCTGGGCCCTCTCGGTAATACACATCACTTAAGCCTTGCAAGCATTGTAACTAATGAGTTAGTTACGGGATGATGTATTACGGAACGAGTAAAGAGACTTGCCGGTAACGAGATTGAACTAGGTATTGGATACCGACAATCGAATCTCGGGCAAGTAACATACCGATGACAAAGGGAACAACGTATGTGTTATGCGGTTTGACCGATAAAGATCTTCGTAGAATATGTAGGAGCCAATATGAACATCTAGGTTCCACTATTGGTTATTGACCAGAAACAGTTCTAGGTCATGTCTACATAGTTCTCGAACCCATAGGGTCCGCACGCTTAACGTTACGATGACAGTTTTATTATGAGTTTATAAGTTTTGATGTACCGAAGGTTGTTCGGAGTCTCGGATGTGTTCACGGACATGACGAGGAGTCTCGAAATGGTCGAGACATAAAGATCAATATATTGGACGACTATATTCAGACAACGGAAGTGTTCCGGGTGATTTCGGAGAAAACCGAGTGCCTTGGGAGGTTACTGGAACCCCGGGAGGAGTATTGGGCCTTATGGGCTTTAGTGGAGAGAGAGGGCAGCCGGGATGGGCGCGCCCCCTCCCCCTCTGGTCCAAATTGGACTAGGAGAGGGGGGCGGCGCCCCCCTCTTTCCCTCTCCCTCTCCCCCTTCCTTTCGCCTCCTAGTAGGAGTAGGAAAGAGGGAGTCCCACTCCTACTAGGAGGAGGACTCCTCCTCCTTGGCGCGCCCACAAGGGCCGGCCGGCCTCCCCTCTTGCTCCTTTATATACGGGGGTAGGGGGGCACCCTAGAACACACAAGTTGATCTTCGTGATCGTTCCTTAGCCGTGTGCGGTGCCCCCCTCCACCATATTCCACCTCGGTCATATCGTCGCGGAGTTTAGGCGAAGCCCTGCGTCGGTAGAACATCATCATCGTCACCACGCCGTCGTCTTGTGGAACTCATCCCGACACCCTGCTGGATCGGAGTCCGGGATCGTCATCGAGCTGAGCGATGTGCAGAACACGGAGGTGCCGTGACGTTCGGTGCTTGGATCGGTCGGATCGTGAAGACGTCGACTACATCAACAGCGTTGTCATAACGCTTCGCTTTCGGTCTAGGAGTGCGTGGACACACTCTCCCCTCTCGTTGCTATGCATCACCATGATCTTGCGTGTGCGTAGGAATTTTTTTGAAATTACTACGTTCCCCAACACCAGCTTATTACGAACAAGAACTCCCGAAGTGACCCAACTCATGGACAGAACATTAGAATTTAAGAGAACTTCAACATAGTGATAACATCTAGTAATACATCTATAGTAGTTGTTACAGATGTCACACATCAAATGCGAAAATTATTCAGCGAATCTCTGCAGCTTGGTTCTCCGCCATGTGCTGGTCCAGGCTGAGTGCCAGCAGCGTCTCCGGCTGCATCAGAGGCAGGCCATCTCGCCATCGACCATCTCCGCTGCCAAAATGTTGTTGTAAATTCAGATAAAGAAAATCAGTGCAAAGAGATAAACTTAGATCATACTGGGTTTATTTCATCCCCAAAAGCTTATGACACTCTTCACAATATGTATGCTCACATATAGTAACAAAGCTGAATAATTTTAGCCCTTAAGCCCTAATAAATGCAGCAAAAGATTCACTATTTTTTAATGCATAGGAATCCAAAAAAATCTCAACAAACAGAAAATAATAAATGTGTAACTGCTTCAAGGTGGAAACGATGAATGCCATTATCGTGTTGTAACCTCTAAAATGACTTTGGATCTCCTTGAAGCTCGGTTTCTCAGTTACACAAGCCTGATCAAGCTAGTTGTGCACTAAGAAAATGTATAAAACAAAGAAAAGTGCAAATGTACATACAAAGATGTAGCCGATATAAAGAGAAAATGAAGGCACTGCTTTGGGGACATGGAAACGATGAACAATATCACCAAAGCATCGCACTTGTAAACCACTGACACTGCAAAGCACTGCATGCGAAAAAAAGGCATAACCAGTGGTTAAAAGTAGAAGTGTTATAGGCTAAAATCAGTAGCAAGCCTGTAGGAATTAACATGGAAACCTATAAAATATAATCTGTAGCTCATACTAGGATTAACAAATATGAATATTTTAAATCATCAAGAAAGTGAGATGGTAGAATCATACCTACCTACATTTTTTCCATGGTAGCACAACATTACCATTTACCAGCAAGATATATCATGATATATGTTCAAACACCAAACATATATGACTGTTTGCAATCACACAAAACACACGAGTGACAAAAGATCTCAATTCAAATGACATTAGAAAGCGGAATATCTAGAGTGATAAAAATGCTAGCAGTAAAAGGATGAAAGAACATGTGACCACTTTGTCAAGATTCCATGGCACTTAAAATCAAACTATGACATGGTTACATCCATCGATTTGCAAGAAAACCTTCTCAAGAAGATGGTTAGAATCTCATGTCTTGGATGTTTCACCCATAGCTCCTCCTATAGCTATTTCAGCACATCCACTTTGCAAGTCTTGGTTACATCCACCATAGCTCTTCCTTGACTAGTTCACCACATCAATCGCACAAGGCCAACAAGAGAGCTTCCATCGTGATGAACACAAGCATATCAGGATTGTAATCTTGCCGCAAGAAATCAAAAAGAAGAAGGTGAGATTAGCCTTTGTTGGTGCAGAAGTGAATCACCTTGGGTGTAGTTTGTGGGAGACAAGGCCATCGGCCGCAGAAGGGATGGATGGTGCCACAATAAATGCCCCGGTATTGAGGAATAATTCTATCTATTACAGATGTAATGACAGTACCAAGAATCATACTACTATTGCAGAATAACAGAGAGTTGTAGGCTAGATAAAATGCATAGCAGAACTTTTTTCTTGATATTAAGGGCAGATATAGAACAACATTAGGATCTTTTAGCAAGCATAGGGAATATCCATCACAATATATAACTTCAAATAATATAAGTATATCTCTTTCAAACCAAAGATTTCTAGCCGCTTTCCTAACATACATCTTTTGAGTGTTGGTTAGGCCATCAAATAAATCACTACTTCAAGTTCCATCGATCAAACAAATATGAACACAACACCAATGCATTAGCTCATATATATTTTTAGCAAACACAAATCAAACAAGGCAATGAAAAGAAACCCAACCAGAGAACCTAGAGTTCCCTACAGGAGAAAATACAACATGAAACACATGACGAATCAGCTCAGAGACATTTCATCAAAGCAGACAGGGTCAAGGTAATGAAGAAAAATCTCAGCCTCGGCAAGGTCAATGGCGTTGTTCTGCTACTGCTAGTAGAGTAGCAGCGGGGAGATGATGAAAAGAGGGAGAAAGAGCTCACATGTTCCGCTGTTTTCTACCTGCAACAACTTTAGGATCCCCTCCACCTGATGTCCTTGTGGCGGCTCAGGCACAACAACGAGCCCCGTGCTACTTCTCTAGAGGAGGAGAGAGTCGGCCAAGGAGAAGGGGACGACGCATGGATGGAGGTTGGCTAGAAGAGAGCCGCCTTGGACCTGGGCGACGAAGGAAGGAGGCGCGGTGCAGCACCGGGGCAGCCAGATCGGCACGCTGTCGCCACGGGCAAAGGCAGAGACGGCGGAGCATAGCGTAACCAGAGCCATGGAGACGCGGGCAGAGGAAGGCGGGCTGAGTCATGGGCGGAGCAGGGCGGATTGAGTCGCAGACGGCGGCGGCGGCGTTTATGGGGGAGAGGAGGGAAGAAGGTTGTGTATGAAGGAAGGCAAAAGGAATAGATTCTGTATGACCCCCGATCTCCTCTCCTTTTCCCTGTCCCACCCAATCGCTAAACACAGTTTTTTTGTCGTGCCTCTGATGACGTGGACGTCGCCAGGATGCGCCCTTTGCGCCACCGTTAAAGGGTTGTATAAGATGAATTGCAATTATTTGATGACTGAGAATATTGTTTGTTAGTTTTCAAGAAAATTTATGATCTATACTTTAACATGTGATTAGCTTGTTACTTTATCATGAAAAGTTTTATGAGATGAGCTACTGTTATGACATGTAATGATGCTAGAAAAAGTGATTGGAATTATCATTGATCAAACTTATGCACTTGCTAGCATTAACACTTCATAAATTATTTCTTTTATCATTTACCTACTCGAGGACGAGCAGGAATTAAGCTTGGGGATCTTGATCGTCTCCAACGTATCTATAATTTATGAAGTGTTCATGCTATTATACTATCCTTCTAGGATGTTTTATATGCATTTATATGATATTTTATATGATTTTTGGGACTAACCTATTAACATATATCCCAGTGCGATTTTCTGTTTTCTCCTTGTTTTAGAGTATCGCAGAAAATGAAAACTAAACGGAGTCCAATTGACGTGCCACTTGACGAAGATTATTTTTGGACCATAAGAAGCCCACGGAGTACCAGAAGCAGGCCAGGAAGAGTCGGGCTGCCCACGAGGGTGGGCGCGCCCCCTACCTCGTGGACAGCCCGAGACCCCTTGATGTGAAATCAACGCATAAAACTCTTCTATATGTACCCAAACTTCCAGAAGAAACCTAGATCGGAAGTTCCGGCTGCAAGCCTCTGAGCCATGAGAAGTCAATCTAGGCCCTCTCGGCACCTGCGGAGGGGGCCATCATCACCGGTGGCCTTGGAGGAGTATCCGGAGGCCATCATCACCATGAAGGCCAAGGACCCGGAGGGTGGAGGCCATGGAGGAGGAAGCACAAGGGGGAGAACCTCTCCTCCTCTCTTCCGGTGGCGCCGGAGTGCCATCGGGAGGGGAATCATCGCCATGGTGATCTTCTTCATTAACATCACCATCATCATCACCATCATCACCTCTTTTACGCGGTCCACTCTCCCGCAACCCGCTGTAATCCCTACTTGAACATGGTGCTTTATGCCACATATTATGATCCAATGATGTGTTGCCATCCTATGATGTTTTGAGTAGATATCTTTTGTCTTAGGGTTGATTGATGATCTAGATTGGTATGAGTTGTATGTTTTACTTTGGTGCTGTCCTATGGTGCCCTCCGTGTCGGCAAGCGTGAGGGATTCAGCTGTAGGGTGTTGCAACACGTTCATGATTAAGCTTATAGTGGGTTGGTGAGTGGTGAAACACAAACACGAGTAAGAGGGATTGTTGCGTATGGGAATAAAGAGGACTTGATGCTTTAATGCTATGGTTGGGTTTTACCTTAATGACCTTTAGTAATTGCGGATGCTTGCTAGAGTTCCAATCATAAGTGCATATGATCCAAGTAGAGAAAGTATGTTAGCTTATACCTCTCCCTCATATGAAACTGCCAGTAGTGATTACCGGTCTGGTTAACAATTGCCTAGGACAACTTTGCACACGATCCACTATTATTCCACACTCGCTATTTATAATATTTATTAATATATTCTAACTTTATGATAACAGCACCTACTTTTATATTTTAGCTCTCCGATATCATACAAAGTTATCCTCTTCATGCCCACAACATAGTTTTATTTCTCGTTGCTATTTGGAAGCAAACGTTCGGTCTTGAGTCGTGTCGATGGCAGATAGGGCTTGAGAGAATATTGATCTTACCTTTAGCTCCTTGTGGGTTCGACACTCCGTACTTATCACTTCCACCTTTGGAAATTGCTACGATGATTCCCTGCACTTGGGGATTATCAAAACTCTCTGCCAATTTGTTGTTGATGTGGTCACACTTGATGGCAGTGTTGAATGCTGACATGTACCATAACAAAGAATGGTAGGTGTTCAACCATGGACCAAACTCATCACATGCTGCCATTATCTTATCAAGATGATATTTGTGTGTCTGTCTAGTGTAAGATCTTGCTGCTGGCCACATGCGTCCAAATTCTTCTCCTCTAATTTTTTTGATCAAATTCATCCACAAATGACCGAAGCACTCCCTCCGCTCAGCATGTGGGAAAACATTTTCACTGAATTTTCAAGCCCCTTACATGCATCTGTGTGTGTATAGCCAAAGGTGACACCGGCCCTAGGCATCTTTTTCAAGCTGGATCATGAACCATGTCCATGAAGCCTCTGTTTCGCTGAAACAAGCCAACCAGCAATAGGAAACATCCAGTTGTGTCCATCTAGAGCATTGCATGCTGCCAACTAACCATTCCACTTGCCTGTCAAAAATGATGAGTCTATGCTCAAATATGGACGGCACCCTGCTTTGAACCCATCGATGCAAGGCTTCAAAGCCGTAAAAAACTTGGAGAACTTGACTTCACCTTCGGCTGATACCTCTGTATCTATCTCCACAACACTGCGAGGTGACCTCTTTTCCACCTCTGCTTTGAAGTTGTAAAGCATCCTAAATGTATTTGCCCAACCACCATATAAATTTTTCATTGCCCTTTGTTTTGCCTTCCACACTGTGGTATATTTCAGTTTAATGGAGTACATCTTTTCCAAGTCTACTTTGAATTTCTTGGCTGTAGCGTTTGGTGTTTTGGCTAAAATTGGGGTGATCTTTTCTTCAACCCAAAGTTGTGATGTCATGGTTGATACTCTCTGTGAACTTGTAATACAAGTATGTTGTGATGTCATGGTTGATACTCTCTGTGAACTTGTAATACAAGTATGTTGATTGGGGATTTGGTTAACCCTGACAGTACTTCCATCAGGTTGCAGTCTAGCAAATATGTACCACTTGCAAGGCTTCACACTACCATCAAATCCTCCGCACCTCGCATAAAACTTCTTTCTGTCAGTCCAAACAGTCTTGGCATCAAACTCATGTTTCACTGCATAAGTCTTGAAACACATCATAGACTCCTTCATGCTTGGGAACAACTTGCCTACTTCAATGACAGGGTTTTCTTTGTCATACACATGCACCAACTCATCATCATGTGCATCATCTACTTCATCTGCAGCTTGTTCCATCAACTATCCATCTACTTCTTCATTAGCATTAGCAGGCAAACTAGATTCGCCCCTCTCCTGCTTATCTCTGTCATTGACTGGAATGCCAAAAAGTTTGGCCATCTCAATGTCAGGCATTGGTGCAATGAGCAAATCAGTAGGCTCATCTAATTCAACTACATTCCAATCAACAGTTGTTGTAGTTTGATTTGATTCCAGTCACCGTCCCTCTTGGCTATTACTGTAAGTTCAGTACACATGGGAATCAATGGCCTCTGTGTAGCCCAATCATCATCTACCATTTGCGCAGCCAATTGTGATGGCACATATCCAACCTTCAAAAAAATGTTCAGATCAACGAGCTCAGCAAAAAAATTAGCCCGTTTGCTTTTCAAGCCGTTTTGCCGATCGATTTCTTCAACAATCTGTTCACCATCTTCTATTCTCACATACTCTCCTTTCCAATCATCAAACCGCAACAGTGATACTTCTTGCTCTGGAACCCAAACAATATTCTCCCCAATTGTTTCCACTCATTTCTTCACTGCCGTCTCTCCCATGTTCTGTAGAACTTGTGGATCAATCTCTGTAAACTCAACCTCCCATTTAACAATTGTGTCTCTCTCAATGTTCGGTATGCTACCATCAACTAATTTTGCCTTTGATGAAAAGAAATTGACTGTCAATTCGAAGGTCCGAGCGGCAGCATCCCCTCTGTCAGTGGCGGACAGCGTGAGCCCGCGAGAAAGAGCAGACAAGGCCCTAATTGCATGCAAAATTGGATCGGAGAGAGGCGCATTACCTATTCAAAGTTGAATTTGGCGGCTCCATCTCAGTATGCCCACGGACTCCCCTCACAACCTATAGATTCAACAAGCGAAAACAGAGGAAACGAGCTGAGATCTACGGGCCCGAGAGAGGAACGGGAGGGCGACTAGGGTTCGAATTCACTCACCATTTTCTGAGGACGAAGGCTCCACCGCCGCCACCGAGAACGCAAGATCCGCCGCCATCGGAGAAGAAGGGGGGGGGGGGGCAGAGTGGCGGGCCCGGCACGGTCGGGCGGCAGGGCATGGTCAGCTGTTTTGAGGAACAATTAAGTTGGACCCACATGTCCTAACATAAACGGGCGGGCTTGGTTGACGACCAATTTAACCACATTTTACACGCTCAAATGTGTCGCATCACAGCCATTCATTCCAACAACATCGCACTCCTTCCAATTCACATAAAAAACGTCGCACATGAGCTATTGGCCCAATATTTGAGGCGTTCAAACTCTTGATATTCTCCAGAGTAAAGATTGTCAGCTAAAGTTCAGAACTAAAATTCTAGAAGTTCTGCAGCAGTATATTATTCCCACACCATTGATATAGCGTCATCTAAAGTCTAAACTCTGAAGTTCGTTTAAGGGCCTAGGATAGTTAATCCACATAAACTCCAGCCATTATAGTACAGTGGATGATGCACCCATTATGTTGGAATCTTGTCTGTCTCAGGAATTCAACTTCCCAAGTGTTAAACTTGGGAACTTAGGGGGGGGGGGGGGGGGGTCTCCCGCCCGAAACAGAGGCAAACAAAGTTTACCAGAGTGTATAAAAAGGAAAACTAAAGTAAACATAGCTTCTCTCATGACAGCCTCTCTTTGATTTGCATGATCGCAAAAACACATAAATAGGGAAATTGCGAGATTGCAATGTCATGGACACGTTTGTTTCATTGCACCATAGCAAAACACAAATGAATCTTTCCAAGAGGTTTGAGTCAATGGAAACTTTCCTAAGGAATCGGAAAATTTACCCATAGGATTCAATCCTCTAAATCAAACAGCCAACTTACGAAATTCCCTATGATAATGAATCAAAGAGGCCCCAAACTGAACTGAATTTCAATTCCGTAAAAATGTCGGAATCTTTGATTAACACATGTAATGGCAGGATAGAACATAAACATCATATATCCAAGACAATACTCGAGTGGTTTGCATACATCTGATTCAAGCATACAGTAAAAAAAAGCCTACGGATAGGTTGCAAGAAATTACTCAATGAACCTGATCCTCGTGATGGATTTTCTGCTCTCGCCTCTTCCCGTCAGAATTTAATTACAGATATGCATGCCATAGTCCTTAGGTGCATATTTTCTGAGCTTCTGCATCTTCAGGACAGTATTTAAATACAAAGAACTCTTGGCTTCTTGACAGGATTTTGCAGCTCTGCACCATGTTGATCTCAGTGCGCAGCATAAGAAATCAGGCATATACTAACACATAAATCAAACATTTCTCCCCTATGGAGGTTTGTTTCAGCACAATGATGTCTCCAAGGTGGATGGAGGGTAATCAACCTCATGCCACCCAGTCAGTAAGCTCCTGACATGTCACTGTCTACAGGAATACTAACCTAGCATGGATTTCATAGACTGACCATCATTACCAACCATGGCATTGCCAGTGCCCTTGGGGACCTTGCGCTCCTTAAGGAGCCTGCGCACAGTGGCCATGTCATCCCATCTGTTTGATGCACCATATATGTTTGACAGGAGGATGTACCGGCTACCATGACGGGGCTCCAGTTCAATGAGCTTCTTGGCAATCTCCTCACCAAGCTCCACCTCACCATGGATCTTGCAGGCGCCAGCAAGCGCACCCCACAAGCCCGGATGCGGCTCCACCGGCATGCTGTTGACAAAATCCACTGCCTCCCTAACATGACCTGCCCGACCGAGTAAATCGACCATTAGGCCGTAGTGCTCTTGGAGTGGCTGGATTCCAAAACCATTAACCATCTTGTTGAACAACCAGCGGCCCTCATCGACAAGACCTGAGTGGCTACAAGCGCCCAACAACCCGATGAAGGTTATATCATTTGGTTGAACACCAGCCATCTGCATCTTCCAGAAGAGTGACAAGGCCTGCATTTCCCCGCCGTTCATGGCGAGCCCAGTAATCATCGAGTTCCATGAGTAGATGTTTTTCACTGGCATTGCAGCAAACACCCTGACGGCATTATGGATACCCCCACATTTACCATACATGTCAACAATCGCTGTCGCGAGGATGACGCTCATCCCATCCAGCTCCCGCTTGGCATACGCATGTACCCACATTCCATGCTCTATTGACCGCAGCAGCGAGCATGCCGAGACAGCGCTCACCAGTGCAGCCTCATTTGGCACGACACCCATCCCGACCATTTCACTGAACACCCTCAACGCCTCCTCACACTGATTGGACTGCACGAGCCCAGTGACCATCGAGCTCCACGAGGCGGCATTCCGGCTGGGCATTGTATCGAACAGCTTCCGCGCCTTGGACAGCATCCCGGCGGATGCATACGCGCCCAGCATCGTGTTCCAGGAAACCACGTTCCTCTCCGGCATGGCATCGAAGAACCACCTCGCACGCGCAACGTCGCCGGCGTTGGCATGCCCGGTGACCATGGTGGTCCAGGTGACAACGTCGGCGACATCCTTTGTGTAGGAGAAGAGCCGCTCGGCGGAGGCGACGTCGGTGGCCCTGAAGTAGGCGGAGACGGCAGCATTGAGGACGTAGACGTCGCGGGCATGGCCAAGCCTGACGGCGAACGAGTGGAGGAGGCTTGCGACGGGGAGGCTGGGGGAGCGGGTGCACGAGTGGAGGGAGAAGGAGAGGGAGAGGTGGTCGGGCGGGAGGCGGTGGAGGAGGAGGAAGCGGAGGAGAAGGGCGCAGGCAGCGGGGATGCGAGCGGCGCGGAGGAGGGAGTTAACGAAGGTGCAGGAGGAGAGGTGCCCAGAGGTGATGAGGGCGGCGTGGGCGCGGTGGAGGATGGCTGGTCTGGCGGCGGCATTGGCCGCCACGGCGGCGAGCCAGGAGGAGGGCTGGGAGTTCGCCATGGGAGAGCACTGGACTGACAGGTAGGACCGGCGAGAATGGGGCAATGAGATCTGCTCCTC
Organism: Aegilops bicornis; assembly: GCA_021605145.1. NCBI lineage: Eukaryota > Viridiplantae > Streptophyta > Magnoliopsida > Poales > Poaceae > Aegilops > Aegilops bicornis. The sequence continues at coordinate 454,631,107 of CM038674.1, read as the reverse complement.
GAGTGGTATGAATCGTCCGATGGAAGGCGGGTGGTCATGATCTTCCACATGCAGCTGCTACAACAACGGGCTACGCAAATCTTCCTCCGGCCACGACGGCCTGAGCCGTTTCGAGTTCATACATTTTTTTTTGAAAGCGAGTTCATACATTTTTGGCACAGCTTCTGCAAAACCAACTGAGCCAGCCTGCGAAATCTGCATCGGTACCGGGTTTTGTAAGGCTTTGGGGCCCGACTTTCCTCCCTAACTGGACCAATTCTCTTCTCAATCCAATTGCAGGAACCTACCCTCCTGACAAGGTTTTCACAAAAATATGCGATCATCCGATCCAAATCACCACAAAATAAGCAGAAAACGAGGAAGAATCTGAAACTTTTGCTCCCATCGCAGAAAAGAATAAGTAAACGACTCTTTCCCCCAAGAACAAAACCGTTTTGTGCGAGTGTTGCAACTAATTATAGGTTACATATAACAGATTTGACAAAAATAACCAGATAACAAAATGTACAAAATTTTCTTCTGATGAGACTGGGATGCAGGAAGATCTGAGTGTTGCCCTTGTCCACTCCATAGTTCAGCCCTACAGTCTTCACAATCACCCTTGTCAGGCGGCAGGTCTCTTGGATGCTCTTGAGGTGTTTGTACAGCTATCGGCACTGTCATCATCTTCTGCCTGCAAAGATGCAATAGTTTGGGTGTCAACAAGTATCAGAATGACACATTCCTAAATAAAGAAGAAAATAAATGGCATGGATACAGTCCGGTTAGGACGTGTGGCTGAGTTATCACAATTTGTGCTTATGGTGGATGAGAAGAAAATATCTTGAGAAATGCATAAAACAAATGCAAGAGGAAACGCTTTGGTCAACATTCTGCAACGAAGGCTTTTCCTTGAGCTCTATCTACAATCTACTACTCCTGTCCTAGATGCTTTTCCAGTAATTCACTCTACAAAAACTCACACACTTTCACTAAGAAATAGAACATGAAATGCCCCACCACACTTATTAATTGACCATGTGTCCATGTCCAGAATTGGTATACAAACAGCGATGCACCCTTTTAACTACCCATGCCTACCACCTAGATGATTTTGTGTGAGCTATTTTTCCTCGCTTGCAGCAAAATCCTATATCTTGTAAGAATAACATAAGCTGTATCCAGAATTAAGGCACAAAGACTACAGCCGCAAGTGCTCCATGCAGCCCAATAAACAAATGAACTTGGCACCATATCAAGCAACAAAAATAGACACTCAAATCCAAACCAGAGGATTTTTTAGGCGAAAGACATCAAGTGTCCAGCTTTAAAATAAATAATGCCCCTGCCAAGAGGATTCAAACCTGGGTTGTGAAGTTTTACACCTATGCACGAGTCTCACCATGCCTCTTGCAATGCATTGAAAGGAGCAGAAAAATTATAGAAACTTGCATGGCATGTATGTTTTTTTTTTTCTCCATACGACCTCAAACAGCATTGCATGTATGTGATGGTGGGTGTTCAGAAAACCAATTGAACCTAGTTCCTTAGAGACCGACTGCCATTTGTTAAGGTTATAACGGTGTTGGCATGGGGTGTTTGGCTGTTTGCTTAAACCCAAAAAAGACGGCAAATTCATATGATTTTCTTGTGCAAGACATGCCTTCCAAATATGATAACTGAACTTACCTTGCCAACACAGTTCCTCTCTGCGTTCTGCACGATATATCCTGACGACCCAACTGAATAACCACCAGGATGCTGATTCTGTGAGCGCACTTCGGCTGAAGATGAATAAGATGGGACATTAAACACACTCCCGCTGCTGGATCTTTTCCTTGATATCGGAGAGTTTGCCATGGAGCCTGAGTCTTCCATCTTTGAGGCCTTGATCACATTAACACAAACGGTCTGTTGATCTGTGCCCTTCAGTTCCTTAGGCTGTAACTCAAGATTCCTGCCATTATCAGTGGGCACTTTTTGATCTGGCGAGGAGCACTTGGAGATAGTTCCTTCAAAACAACTTTTGGGACATCAAAACTCTTGATATGGCTCAAGTTGTCTTCAACAACCTCACCATCTAATTCTGCAAGTTTTTCGGCTGTATCCAATTGCCACATCGTGGAGATGGCATCATCTAAGCACTCCCGAGCCGTGTGAAGTTCTACTATGGGCATAGGATAGTTAAAGCCTAGCTCAACACCAGCAACTTCTAGTATAGAGCTCGGTGCATCCCATGGATGATGGATCCATTCCCCTGGCATTCTAGCTAGCTCTGGAATCCAAGTTCTTACGTATTCACCATCTGGGTCATACTTTTGACCTTGAACCTAGTTTTGCATGCAAGGAAAGCACAAATGAGAAATAGATAAATCTCTCGTGAGACACAGATAGTTAAATTACATGGTGCTCAGGTACATATAACTAGATGCTTCTACAACAAGTATACCATAAGGTTGACAGCTGCAAGACGGAATCATAACACAAATAGTATGTTCTGCAGAATATACAACATCAACTTTAAGAATGAAAAATCATAACAACGCAAAAACATAAAGCCATGAACTTTCATGCTCGTATCTCCTATGTTGCTTATAAGAAACTGTCAAGTGTGATAAAATATTCTTGGCTCACCATCTTATCTCTTTTTGAGTCAGATGATTAGCTAATCATTTATGAACTACCACATGAACAGAAGTGCCTTTAAAATCCAATTACAAACGGAGGCTACAATCTTCATTTGTGTTCTTAATTAAGATTAGCAGATATGTCAAATATGAGATGGTGCTACAGTGCTTTGATCTAACAGTTGCATACCTCTGGATTATCAAGACGACCAAGCTCGTGTCCATCAGGTAAACACCCAGATATGTACTGCCAGCCAAGAATATCACTTTCTATATCAGCATCCAACAGCACATCCCAAAAGTACTTCATCCCCCAAGTCCACGGAATTAGTAGAAATTTCACAGCAAAACTTGAAACTATTACTCTTATACGATTATGTGTCCAGCCAGTAGCCCATAGCTCCCTCATGCCAGCATCTACTAACGGGTATCCTGTCATTCCCTGTCTCCAGGACTTGAACCGGTCCTCGTCTGCTCGCCAGGGGTAGTGTTTCAAGTTCCCCAGCAGCGACCTTTCATGTGTGAATGGAAAGTTGAAACACAAATAACGTGAATATTCTCGAAGACCAATTGACAGCAGGAACAAGTTAACACTCTCCCCAGCTCCGGATTTCCCCTCATTTTCCCACTTGATCTGTTGCATCCTGACAAGTTGATAGATTTTCCTTACACTCACCTCACCATAATGAAGATATGGTGACAATAATGATGTTGTAGTTCCGGTAACCTTCATTCTGTCTTTTGAATAATCTAGGAGACCATGAGACACGAAATCCTCAAGTGTCTTCTCCGCATTGCGCCAGCCAGGAGACCAAGCCCTGCTTAGCAAAGCATTGCTTGATTCCTCATCCTTACTTGATTCAAGACCTAGGTTATCAATTGAACTACTGCAAATGTTTTCTATACCTGAATGTGAAACTGAAAAATGTTAAGTATTAAAGCAGCAATAGCTTGACAGATTAGAAATTGAGTATAAGATTGGATCGCCAAGTACTAAACCTGTATGGCTGTATATGTGGACAAAGCAATGCTTTCTACTTTTCTAGTACTCCCTCCATTCCATAATGTAGTGCATATAGATTTTTCCAAAAGTCAAACACTACAAACTTTGGCCATGTTTATAGACAAAAATATGTACATTTAAAATGCCAAATGCATATCATTTGATACATCATCAGTTATATTTCATGATGTATACGTTTGGAATTGTATATATAAATAGTTTTCTCTGTAAACCAGGTCAAAGTTTGCTTATTTTGGCTTTTCAGAAAATCTATACGCACTACATTATGGAACTGAAGGAGTATAAAACAGCTTTACCTACATTATTATTTTTAAATTTCAACATGCTATTATACAGTAGCAAACTAATTCCTTAACATAGGTAAGGAAGCTGCATCACATGAAATGGACAAAAACAAGCAACAATGTTCCACAAGTAGAGGCAAATGACAAATGTTCAAGAACTCAAAATGATGATGCCAGGCCACTAGCCACAATCTACCTGAGACAGGCACCAACCTCCAAGGGGCAAGAAATGGTGATATCTCGATATGCAATTTCATGCACTTTTCCCAATACTTATTGAACGTTGTAAATGCAAGCCCATTCTCATCATAAACTTCCCATGGCTCATATAGCAGATCACCATTGAAACTCTGCATAGAAATTCCAAGGCCCAAAAGCTCATTCTTGATTTTGTCATCCCGCACAAGTGAAATAGGGTCTATAGCATAGGAAGTGAGAATAAATAAGATCAAAATAACATAATTAAAAGGACAAAAAAGAGTCAGCAGTAAATCAACTGGTACCAGAATAGAGCAATTGTTGAGTCGAACTAGAGCATGTACACCTTATACAAACTTTACAGGCATAGGTTTTGAGGATGAAAACACTACTTCTGTGTTTCATAGCATCCATGTACTGGCTTGGACAGAAAATATATCACTTCGTGTGAGGCCACATCATGGTGGGTTAGATTTACCCAAGGAATAGTATTTTAAAGAAGTCATTGGCCTAATTACTATTTCAGAAATTCAGATTATTTATTAGTATATGCTTATTGAAAATGTTTAAAACTCAGCTATACTGAATTATATAGAGTTAAATTTGGAAATAAAAAATCATGATGTGTTTCTGGTTACTGCAATTTTCTAAGTATTTTATCAATTAATCCGAATTGTTTCATCGTTTGCGTGGAGGATACCCTAAGCATTACGGCATTAGGAAAACTGATGGCACAGGTTGAGGAAACATAATGAATATATTTCCTTGTCAAATCAATACTTAACAGTTAGCATAGGATGTGAAAATACAAGTGACATGAAGTGTTATAATGTTGTCTCCAAAGGTTTGGACCGAAAGTTGCATATAGTTTTGACTGGCTAAAATTTCGAGGATGCTATAACTGCTAAGTCTCATTTGAAAACGATGCCGCGTTAAAAGAGGAATCAGTAGTGAGATACTAGTATCAAATGAGATGGGCAAGTAAACATACCGTATAGATGATTATAGACCACTCTGGTGGCGCCGATGGAATCAACGCATTGCAGAAGCGCGGCAAGAGTGCTCTGAGCTCGGATCAGCACGAGCGGGCAGCCGAGCGCCTCCAGCGACCTGGCAAGGTGCGCAAGCGACTCCTTGAGCCACCACCGGGAGCAGCGGCCGGGGTAGAAGCGCCCTCCTCGGCCGGGCACCATATGAAGACAGGGAGCACCGCGCCGTCCCTGGCGGCGGCGGCCAAAGCCGGGTTGTCGTCGATCCTGAGGTCCCTCCTGAACCACACAACGGTCCTCTCCGAGCCGCCCATCGTCGTGGACGCTCAATCAACCCACCATGACCCGGCCCAAGAAAAGCTGCTGACTAGTTAGCTCACCGGTCGCAAAAGGCTCTCACGAGCATTACGTCGAGCAGGACGTATGCACCAATAAGCCGCCGGTGAGGTAGCTGGCAAGTTGTAGCGAGTCGAGATCAGAGGGCAAACAAACGCTGGATCTTGATGGCAGCGAGGGATGGACTGGGAGGCGACAATATTGAGAGATGAGGACGGGGAGCAGGTGGCGCAAGAGTCCAAGAGCTAGTCAGTGCGAAGGAGGGATGGAGGGCACGGGGCACCAACCGAATCGCGGGCTGTGGCGAGGAGCGAAGGAAGGACCGCGAGCTCGACAACAATCTGCTCGCGGCATGGGCGTGGGGCTTCGCTTTCGCACCCTCCTAGCAAGGACCAGAGGCAGTACGTGTTTTTATCGACTCCCCGCCCCCAGTCCCCATGGCCATGGGGAGGAAGAGCTAGCGGCGCAGGCGTCCAAAGAAAGAAAGGATTAGTGGGGGTGCGTGCGTGCAGACGCGGCCGTGGCGCCGGGGACCGGTCTGGGAACCCATCCCTGGTTGCCACTCGATGGGCGTGATTTTGCTATTTCGAGGGGTGCGCTGGACTTTTCACTGGCCGAGCTGCCATATTTGGAGGGATCGGATCGGATCGGACCAGGCTCCCGACGCGATGATGATCCTCTCTCTCCTCGATCCGGCAGCGGCAGGCGTGCATGCATGTGGAGCACTTGCCGGCCACATGGACGTGGCCCGCGGCCATTGGCCACCCCCTCGCTCCCCTCGTGTGCACCATGCGTCGTTCGTTCAATGGACCTGCTCATGCCTCTCCTTTTCCTTTGTTTCTTTCTTCCATTCCGGCCAAAGAGACACGTCCGGTTCACTCCTTCTCTTGTGTCGACGCCGTTAATATCGCACGCCTCGTCATCGCGCATCCCTCCGATCAGAACAAGTTTCGAGTTTCGCTCCTGTTCCCGTGACCTGACCGGCTTGTCTCGCACCGTGACAAGAGCGGTGTTTCCAGAGATTGGTAAGGATATGCGAGCGTGCTTCTGAGTTATCTACACCTATAACAAAATACTCTCGCGGGACGACTTTTTGAAGCTAAATAAATAGGACAAGTAGTGTCTACCGTGCCGACGTAGTACATGCATGGCAGGTTATCGAAGCGAACACGGTATTCGATCGCACGAGCAAGCAGATTAACAATGTTGCCTTCCTCTTCCCCTTTCCAACGGTCTCGGCTTACTTACTTGATCGCTCGGGATTAATTAGCGGGCGGGAGTATCGTGACGTGATTAGTACCGCTACCGGCACCGGACGTACGTCGTGATTAAAGAGGCGTACGGCAAAATATAGGCATCGAAAGTGACTCGGCGCAAATGCGCATGGGGACCAGGACGGGTTGCACGGTGTGCATGCAAATGCACGGTACTACCACTCGTAGCGACAGCCGACGCAAATGTATGACGACGTGTCAGGATGAAAAGATTTGGATCGTGCTTTCGGTTGCCTTTTCCCAAGCTATCAGCCACGTTAGTTAAAATAAATGCTATCGCTATACATATGCCTCACGCTGGTCATAGTGAAGAATCATATACTGCTCCCTTCATTTCACGATGTAATGCGTTCTCGTTTTCTGAGATTTAACTTTAATCATAAATTTAGTCAACAAGACCGATTATGGTGGGATAAAATACCACTGAGTTCGTATTAAGATGTAAATTCAGTGATATAACTTTTGCTCCCGTCGCACTCGGTCTCATTTGTTAAAAAATTTGGTCAAACTTGAATCTCGAAAAACATGGGCGACTACATTGTGAAACGGAGGAAGTAGTCCCTCCATTCCACAATGTAGTGCCTATAAAATTTTTTATAAAGTCAAACTTTACAAACTTTAACCAAGTTTATAGAGAAAACTATTTATATATACAATGCCAAATATATAACATATGAAAATACATCTTACGATGAATCTAATAATATATGTTTGGCATTCTAATGTAATTTCTTTTCATAAACTTGGTCAAAGTTGGTAAGGTTTGACTTTTCAAGAAATTCATAGGCACTACATTATGGAACAAAGAGAGTATGATACTAGTGTATGATACTACTTTCTCCGTTCCCAAATATAAGTTTTTCTAGAAATTCCAACAAGTGACTATATATGAAGCGAAATGAGTGGATCTACACTTTAAAATATGTCTACGTATGTCTGTATGTTATAGTCCATTTGAAATGTTGAAATGTCTAAAAAGATTTATATTTAGAAACGGAGGGAGTACATCCATAGTACCTAGTATCATATATTGGTATCATAAGTGATCTCATTTATTAACATGCATGACACATAGTAGCATAACATTTATTATGATACGATATCTACCTATGTTACTACAACCTTCTCTCTCTTCTTTAATTGTCTGCCACATAAGCATGTTTGCGTGTCCTAAGTGCATGATACCGGTTATGTTACCCCCACTATAGCCAGACTCGTGAGAAAAAGTAGTTGAGGACTATTTTTTCTTCAGTGCAAGCTACCACTTGTGGGTCTCATTAAGGAGAAAGTAAAGACTCTAGTACACATGCATTTTTACTTTTCGCTTCAACCTTTCCAGCTTTTGACATCGGACCACATTTTTTTCTCTCCAAGCACCCGCCTCCTGCAGAGGATCCCGTTTCCCCATTCGAACATACTTTTTCTGACATCCGATCCTACATGGCATGCGAGGTATCACCTTGACGCTATGCATTGGCCATGCCCTTACTGGTTAGCGTAAAAAAGGTCCCTTTGGCCCTTTCTGAGGGCGGGACCCAACTTTTGTACTAGAACAAATGAAAATGACACCACTCAATTGGCTAAGGACTTCCGTAGAAGAAATGATCACTAAACGGACTGATACTTTATGACCCGTAAATTTTCTTTCGCGGATACAGATGCGAGAGGCTGACATCCAACCCTGCCAGCATACATTTCAACCCGCATTCAAACTAACCGTACAAAATTTACGCAAACACGGCCTGATTTCATTCAAGTTCGGATACAATTTACATAAACCAATGTCATTCATGCAAACATGAGGGGTTTTAATTACATTTCAAACATTTAGGAAGAAAAAAAAACTACGGCGGCCGCTGGCGTCCAAGCCCTTGTCGTTTCCTTGCTGGGACCGCCTCCTCCATCCGCCATCTCCATGAGCACCGAGGATAAGACCCGTGAAGTGAAGGTGCGGTCTCTGGCGAGGAAGAGTAGAGCACGTGAGATGAACCGGCTCACATGGGACACAAGGCCCTGCCGCCTCATGTGCCCTACCCATCCTCGGAGGAGTCCGTGACCTGTCCCTTGCAGGTGGACGTGAAGTCCACGATGGAAATAGTATTGTCTGCATTGTCGTCGTCCCATCGAGCCGCCAGATAGTTCGTCGGTGACGCGTAGGAGGCTCAACTGGTGTTGTTCTCCTCCATGATCGCCTGGAGCTACGCCCCCGCAGCGGACGCTTCCTAGCAAGTAGCAGCTTGAGCGCGGACGACATCGTAGATGGCACACAGCTCCAGGATAAAGTTGGGGTTTGCCACAACCTCCTCGCCCGTGCTCTCGCCGTAGATCTGGCCCTCCGCCGGCCAGTGTTGCTCCAGGAGGAACAGGTTGTACCGTTGTTCCTCTTGCGCCTGATGGAACGCTGACATAGGCGCCAGCGCAGGCTGCACCTTCGCCATGGGGGCGTTGTAGTGTGCCTGCGCTTGCGCCTGCTCCATGGTGAAGCCAGCGTGCACAGGCGCCGACGCCGGGGGAGTGTCGTTGGAACCTGTCTCCATCGTAGGGTCATCCTCGTCGTCGGAGACCTCGGGCGAGCTGGCTAGCAAGCCAGCCCCGATCCGCCTGACACGGCGGCTCTGCCTAGCAGCCGCAAGGGCAGCCACCTCGTGCTTCATCTCCATGGAAAAGGTCTCCATAGAGCTTTACCGCCTGCACTCATGGCGGATGCGGTGCAAGGGAGCAGGATGGGGAGCAGCTTGTGTTGTGGTGTGGAGTTAGCTAGGTGTGGCCTCCTTTAAATAGCGGATTCCGGTGAGGCCAAGCATCCGGGTGCGTCAATGCACGACGTCAGAGTGGGTTTTTCGGCCGGCGAGCCTGCTTAATGGAAGCATACAGACATACGGGGCATTGAACGGGCATGGTAGATATCCTTCTCGTCCCGTCCAGTAACGCGTCTCTGGCATTGAACAAGCATGGACACCGGGGATGCATCGCAGGCGGCGCCCTCTGTCGGTGTCAAAACAGGCAGATCTCGGGTAGGGGGTCCCGAACTGTGCATATGAGGATCGAAGGTAACAGGAGACAGGGACACGATGTTTACCCAGGTTCGGGCCCTCTTGATGGAGGTAATACCCTACTTCCTGCTTGATTGACTTTGATGAGTGCAGGGGTTACAAGAGTTGATCTACCTCGAGATCGTAATGGCTAAACCCTAGATGTCTAGCCTGTATGATTATGATCGCCTCTACGTACTAAACTCTCCGGTTTATATAGACACCGGAGGGGCCTAGGGTTGTACAAAGTCGGTCTACAGAGAAAGGAATCTTCATATCCGAACGCCAAGCTTGCCATCCACGCAAAGGAGAGTCCCATCCGAACACGGGGGAAAGCCTTCTATCTTGTATCTTCACGGCCCATCAGTCTGGCCCACGTCACATAAGCGGACGCCCGGGGACCCCCTAATCCAGGACTCCCTCAGTAGCCCCTAAACCAGGCTTCAATGACGATGTGTCCGGCGCGCAGATTGTCTTCAACATTGCAAGGCGGGTTCCTCCTCCGAATACTCCAAAGTGATCTTCCAAACGCAAGAACCATATCCGGCTCTGTCGAACAATTACCACCCACAGCCGCAAGGGCTTAATACTTAATCAAAAAACATGGCATGCCTTTACTGACAGTTTTACTGGTAAGACGTGACGTCTGGCCGCTTCATTATCTCGAATCGTTTTTCGACCTTCCGTTTCGCGTCTCGAGATGCATCCTCCGGTGACACGTCTTGTCAAAGCAGAGATCGTGTCCCCTTATTACGGGATTCTCATCAATGAGGGCCTGGGTAATCCAACTGTGTCATCCACACGACCCCTTGGGAATAGGCAAATTTTAAGGCTTATGCGGGGTCGCTTGATATTTGTTGCCTTTATAAAGGGACAAAGACCCATCCTTTTACCTCACGCCTTCTTCCTCCTCTGCCCTTCCGTCCTTGAGCTCCAGCGCCCAAGCCCAAACCTTTCCCCATCGCCACCACGTACTCCAGCCATGTCTGGATCCAGCTCTCAAGGCAAGTGGGTGGCTTCTTCCGTGACGAAGAAGGACATCCAGGGGCTCCGGGAGGCAAGGTACTTGACCGCGGAAATCGGACACAGGCTCCCGGCCAAAGGGAAAATCATCCCCACTCTAGAGCCCGGCGAGAGGGTCGTGTTCATCCCTCACTTCCTCTGCGGGTTAGGGTTTCCCCTTCATCCCTTCGTTCGCAGCCTCATGTTCTACTACGGGCTAGATTTTCACGATCTAGACCCGAACTCCTTCCTCCACATCTCGGCGTTTATCGTCATGTGCGAGGCATTTCTCCGCATCCCCCCACACTTCGGCCTATGGCTCAAGATCTTCAACGTGAAGCCGAAGGTGGTCGACGGGTGATACGTCTCCAACGTATCTATAATTTTTGATTGTCCCATGCTATTATATTATCCATCTAGGATGTTTTATATGCATTTATATGCTATTTTATATGATTGTTGGGACTAACCTATTAACCTAGAGCCAGTGCGGTTTACATTTTTCCTTGTTTTTGAGTTCTACAGAAAAGGAATACCAAACGGAGTCCAATTGACGTGCCGATTTTTTGACGATTTTTTATGGACCAAAAGAAGCCCCCGAAGTAAAAAGAGTTGGGCCAGAAGAGTCCCGAGCTGTCCACGAGGGTGGAGGGCGCGCCCTACCACCCTCGGCATGGGCCCCTATCTCGTGGACAACTTGGAGACCCCCCTGACGTGAAACCGACGCCAAAAATTCCTATAAATACAGAAACCCCCAGAAAGAAACCTAGATCGGGAGTTCCACCGCCGCAAGCCTATGTAGCCACCAAAAACCAATTGAGTCCCTGTTCCGGCACCCTACCGGAGGGGGGATCCATCACCGATGGCCATCTTCATCATCCCGGCTCTCTCCATGACGAGGAGGGAGTAGTTCACCCTCGGGGCTGAGGGTATGTACCAGTAGCTATGTGTTTGATCTCTCTCTCTCTCTCTCTCGTGTTCTTGATTTGGCACGATCTTGATGTATCGCGAGCTTTCTATTATAGTTGGATCTTATGATGTTTCTCCCCCTCTACTCTCTTGTAATGGATTAAGTTTTCCCTTTGAAGTTATCTTATCGGATTGAGTCTTTAAGGATTTGAGAACACTTGATGTATGTCTTGCATGTGCTTATCTGTGGTGACAATGGGATATTCACGTGATCTACTTGATGTATGTTTTGGTGATAAACTTGTGGGTTCAGTGACCTTGTGAACATATGCATAGGGGTTGGCACACGTTTTCGTCTTGACTCTCCGGTAGAAACTTTGGGGCACTCTTTGAAGTTCTTTGTGTTGGTTGAATAGATGAATCTGAGATTGTGTGATGCATATCGTATAATCATACCCATGGATACTTGAGGTGACATTGGAGTATCTAGGTGACATTAGGGTTTTGGTTGATTTGTATCTTAAGGTGTTATTCTAGTATGAACTCTATGATAGATCGAACGAAAAGAATAGCTTCGTGTTATTTTACTACAGACTCTTGAATAGATCGATCAGAAAGGATAACTTTGAGGTGGTTTCGTACCCTACAACAATATCTTCATTTGTTCTCCACTATTAGTGACTTTGGAATGACTCTTTTTTGCATGTTGAGGGATAGTTATATGATCCAATTATGTTATTATTGTTGAGAGAACTTGCACTAGTGAAAGTATGAACCCTAGGCCTTGTTTCCTAGCATTGCAATACCGTTTACGCTCACTTTTATCGCTTGCTACCTTGCTGTTTTTATATTTTCAGATTACAAATACTCATATCTACCATCCATATTGCACTTGTATCACCATCTCTTCGCCGAACTAGTGCACATATACAATTTACCATTGTATTGGGTGTGTTGGGGACACAAGAGACTCTTTGTTATTTGGTTGCAGGGTTGTTTGAGAGAGACCATCTTCATCCTACGCCTCCCACGGATTGATAAACCTTAGGTCATCCACTTGAGGGAAATTTGCTACTGTCCTACAAACCTCTGCACTTGGAGGCCCAACAACGTCTACAAGAAGAAGGTTGTGTAGTAGACATCAACAGGGAGCACGCGGATTGCGGCGGCGCCATGGTGAGCAAGCTTCCCCACGCTACCTGGCCTCAAGGGGCCTTTGTGGATACTGTCAAGACATGTCAGCAGGAGTGGTTCTATATCACCGAACCCCGCCACACCATGTGGGCGGCCACCCTTGCATTCAGATCCGGACCCCCCACTGCGGCTCGCGTCATGGACCAACGAGGGTTTAGACCGGGGATCGTTCGATGAGGTGTTGATGCTGCAAAAGCGCATCAAAAGCATCATAGAGAAGAACATCCACCTTACTAACATGGTCCAGGTGATGCTCATCCACCGCACCCTTCCCTGCCAGCGACGACCTCACCGTTTGTGGGAGTTTAATCTGGAAGGGCCGCGAACTCTGCAACAATTCTTCGGCACGACGCACAAAGAGATCTGGAAACTGCTCTTTAAATCTCAAAAGTCGTGGCCGGAGACGTCCGAGGACGTCGGCCTTGACTGCAACCATCCAGCCACCCTAGTAAGGGTTAAGTTTCAGCCTATAGCTTGGTTCACTGATCCAAGGGGATACACTAATGATTTCACCCTTTAAATAGGTCTGGACAAAAAAGGTGGAGCGGATCAGGTGTCCGGCCCCCTTCCCGAAGACTCAGCTGATCCTCTCCTAATGAGGGTGCTGGTTCCGGCGCCATACCAGGCACCGGTTAAGAAGGACAAGAAGAAGAAGAACAAGGAGGCTGAAAGTGGCCTCCACCCTGAAGGCACTTCGGACGCTCTGTCCGGAGGGACCGAGGCTCCCTCCTCTCACGAGGGATACGAAGACAAGGAAGACGAGGAGGAGGAAGAAGATGACCCTCCTGTCAAAGGGAAAAAGAGGGCGGCCTCCGAAGATCCGGAGGCAGGGGCATCCAAGAGGGGAAAGTTATCCCTCTCGGATGATTCGGACTCGGGCGCCGAAGCTATCCCCAAGCCCCGCTCCCGGGCCAAGCCCCCTGCCGAATCGTAAGTACCTAAGGATGCTCTTCATACATCCCATCTATTATGTATTGTGAGAATAATATTAAACCATGTGTCTCAGTCCGGCCCGCGATCTTCCTCAACAATCCTCCTCATCCGGGGATTTGCCGCCGGAGATGATGGAGAGCGAGACGCCTCCACAAGCTTCCTCGCCCCCTAGGGCGGATGACTTTGAGGTGTCATCCCAAAGGATTTCTCCTGATCGCCAAGAGGTGTCGGGGACCATCAAGACAGCGCCAGAGGGTAACACCTCGGCTGTCAAGGGCACGGGGGGCACGACCCACGTGGGAACCAGTGATGGGGGCCCTGGTTTGTCCGGCCCCCAGCCGAATACTGCTCCGGAGACGGATCCGGAGTCGAGTAAGCGGCCCCCTTCAGGGAATGGGGGAGTGCCTACTCCTATGGCAACCTCCATGAATCCGGAGGCGCCGTACACTCTGATGGACGTACTGCAAAGTTCATCCGTCTTAGAGGAGCACCGTACCTTGATGGGTATGGTGGTTGAGAAGATTCGGTCCGCTAAAAGTGGGCTGAATGACGCCTTCACGAGCCTATTAACAGACTTCGAGGTATGCGATGTAATGTCTTTAGCCGCTTTCCATATGAAAAATACGCCTGTATATAGATAGTAGCCCCTAAGACTCTGGTCGGCTCATAACGAGAGGCAAACAGAGGATCTATAGATATCTTCAGGAAGTAACATATTTATTTGATTGGAAAAACAGGCTTCATTGTTAGCGGTGACTGCCCAGGCCGCGGAGGTTTCTGAAGTAAAGCAGAAACTGAAGCTGGCTGATGAGGACATTGTCCTTATTAACAAGCGGCTTGACGAGGCGCAAGGTATATTTCGGGCATCCCATTTGTGCCTATATGATGGTGCGAATGCTAGGTTGAAACTTAGACGATGTTTATGTGCATAATTGCAGATGGTGCTACCGTAGTCGAGACCCTCAGGGGTGAACTTGCCCGGGCCAAGGAGCAGGCCAGGGTGAGCAATGAGGCCGTTGATAAAGCGGCTGCAGATTTGAAGGCCGAACAGGCCACCTGGCGCCAGTTCGAGGAGCGGATATCTGCCATAGAGCAGGAGCTCAAGGACGCCACCCGCAAGTGCAAGTCCCTCAAGGAGGAGAATAAGGCCAAGGCAACCAAACTCGATAAGGCCCTTCAGGAATCCAAAGAGGCGCGGTCTGAGTCTAGAGCGGCTCGCGAGGAGATCCGACAAGCTGGACAGATAGCGGCTGGTAAGCCCTTTCTTTTACAGACTAACTTTGGCGATCAGAAATATGCCTTACTTAATCGACTGTGGAGTTCTCCAGACGCGTTTGCGGATCTTCCGAAGAGTGTCGCCAACACCGCGCAATTCTTCCAAGCTCAGGAAGGACACGCGACGGAGGAGCTATTCTGGTCACAGTTCGCGGCGCAGGAGTGCCCGGCGCTGCTAAATGACCAAATGGCGCAGTGGGCCGAGCTACATAAGATGTCCGGAGCGGCCATGAAGGACGTCATAGTTTGGTTATGGCCAGCCGAACCCATTTCGAGAAGCTATTTCGGCCTGGTGCGGCGACTCGTTGATGCACTGCCCCGACTCGACGCAATCAAGCGGTCAGTGTGCATAGAAGGTGCACGGATGGCCTTCGCCCGCGTCAAGATGCATTGGGCGAAGATGAAGGCCGTTGTTATTGCAGTTGAGGGCCCTCCCGGAGGCAAGGACCACCGCACGCCAGAGCGCTACTTAGAAGATGTCTTAGAGGGCGCCCGCTTGATAGAGGGTCAATGCTCAAAGGACATTATGTTCGAATGAATGTACCCAAACTGCCAGGACGATTTTATTATATATAAAGGTTTTGTGATATATTTGTGCCTTTGTCTAAAAGTGCTTTCCTCCCGTGCGGTCATTTTTGTATTTCTGAGAGTTTTCCAGTCGTCGGCTTCAGCCCCCATGTAGATACTACAGGGGTGTTCGGAATAGCACATGATCACACTTGACCCGACGTCCCGGACTGTAAAGGAGGTGTCAGTGCGGCGAACTAGGCAATCGGACTTATGTGGCTTTACCACTCTCACTTAACCATAGGAGTTTGACAATGGGGCTATAAGATAGCCCCTGGTATGTGCGCGGATATCCGGATGCGGATGTGTTACGCATGTGACCGGAAAACAGTCCTTTGTGTAATACGGAAAAAATCACTAAAGATTTAGTATGTCGCCGAGTGGCTGACCAGCTCTCATCGCATCATGACAATCAGTTTTCGGCTTTCTCTACTGGGGTGCTTGATCGCAGTAGTTCTCCCTTTACTACCCTAGCCGAACTAACGGAAGGTAAGGTAGCAAACACAGGAGCCAGGCAACCCAACTATGGACCAAAGACATGATTCATAGCTGATCCATATAATGCCAGGCTCGGGACGCCGAAGTGTGCTATAAAGCTATTCAGGCTTTTGTTTGGCAACACATATGTGGCCACATAGAGCCCCTGGCAATTTGTGCCGAGGTGTGAGTGAAGCATCTGAGGAGAAGGAATACAGTCTATGAATAAGGACGATACCAAATAAAAATTGTCTTCACTGGAATCTGATTGATATGTCAAAACGTGATCTTACAGAGGGCATCATAATTACCAAGGACATTTTACATGCCGGGGGTCTAAGAATAAGGGGAGAAGCTTTATATAGGTCTTTGAATAAAGTTTTGGTCTACAAAAATCCTTTGGACCTCCTGCCACACATCTGCGCCGCTTTCTCCTTGGAGAGAGAGAGATTCCTTGAGAGGAATGGTCTTCGGCTATGTGTACGAAACCAGGCTCGAAGAGAGTCCTTGAAAGCCGTCAGATGAATAGCTTTTAATGCACCTGTGGTAAAAGAGAAAAATAATTGACGAGAAAAAAAAGGAAGGGAAGGCCATACAGGGTCGAACCGTATTATAGGCATGTCCGTATTGTGCCTCCGACGATGCCCACAGTATTTTGAGTGCATAATGTTGCACACGCGGTACAAATTTCGCGGATGTGTGTGGCGATCGACGGAGGCGAAACTGCTAGTCTAGCTTTGGAATTACTGAGCTGTCAGCATGCGGGACTGATCGGACTTGTTTAAGAAAGTCCGACGGCTTGATGGCCGATGAGGTGTGCGGCTTGATAGGGCCGCTCTGCATTTCGGCCGCAAGGGCTGCGGTATGCTCCTCCGTACGGAGGGAGCGTTATATGTTTCCATTGACTGTTATAACGCCACGTGGGCCAGGCATCTTGAGCTTTAGATAAGCGTAGTGCGGGCCCGCATTGAAACGAGCGAAAGCGGTTCGTCCAAGCAGCGCGTGATAGCCACTGCGGAAGGGGAGGATATCGAAGATCAAGTCTTCGCTTTGAAAGTTGTCCAGCAAACCGAAGACGACTTCCAGTGTTATTGAGCCTGTGCAGCGGGCCTCTGCACCACGTATTACTCCTTTGAAGGTAGTTTTAGTGGGCTTGATTCTTGACGAATCAATGCCCATTTTACGGACAGTATCCTGATAAAGCAGGTTGAGACTACTGCCGCCGTCCATGAGGACCCGCATAAGGTGGAATCCATTGATGATTGGATCAAGGACCAAAGCTGCCGAACCTCCATGACGGATACTGGTCGGGTGGTCCTTTCGATCGAAAGTAATCGGACAGGCCGACCATTGGTTGAATTTTGGGGCGACCGGCTCTATGGCGTAGACGTTCGGTAATGCGCTCGTGTGGTCCTGCTTAGGGATATGTGTGGCATATATCATGTTCACCGTGTTTTACCTCGGGGTTCTTGTCCCCGTGCTCGGATTAGTGAGGCTCTTCGTCGTCGTCCTCATTGGTGACCCTTTCCCCTTGTGTTCGGCGTTGAGCTTGCCGGCCTGTTTGAAGACCCAACAATTTCTGTTGGTATGATTGGCAGGCTTATCGGGGGTGCCGTGAATCTGGCAAGGCCGATCGAGTATTTTTTCCAAACTGGATGGACCATCTCTGTTTTCTTTGAATGGCTTCTTCCGTTGCCCGGATTTAGAGCCACTGAATCCAGCGTTGACCACCATGTCTTCGGTACTTTGATTATTGATTCGACGCTTGTGTTTGTTGCGTCGTGGCTTGCCATTGTCGTCCCTGGCTTCGGAGGTGCCGGGGTCGCTGGTGCTATTGCTCCTACGGGCTAACCAGTTGTCTTCTCCCATGCAAAAGTGGGTCATGAGTGCGGTAAGGGCCGCCATGAACTTCGGCTTTTCTTGGTCGAGGTGTCAAGCGAGCCATTCATCACGGACGTTGTGTTTAAAGGCCGCTAGGGCTTTGGCGTCCGGACAATCTACAATTTGGTTCTTTTTAATTAAGAACCTGGTCCAGAGTTTCCGGGCTGACTCTCTGGGTTGCTGGACTATGTGACTGAGGTCATCGGCGTCTGGGGGCCGTACATAGGTACCTTGGAAGTTGTCTCTAAAGGTGTCTTCCAAATCTTCCCAGTTGCCGATAGAGTTTTCTAGGAGGCTGTTTAACCAATGTCGTGCTGGTCCCTTAAGTTTTAGGGGGAGATATTTGATGGCGTGTAGATCGTCATCGCGAGCCATGTGAATGTGGAGAAGAAAATCTTCAATCCATATTGCGGGATCCGTTGTACCATCATATGACTCAATGTTCACGGGTTTAAACCCTTCTGGGAACTGGTGCTCCATTACCTCATCGGTGAAGCATAGGGGGTGTGCGGAGCCTCTGTATCGGGCCACGTCACGATGCAGTTCGGATGAAGTCCATGTGCGGTTTTTGGCCCGGATGGGGTTATGCTTGTCGCACCAGGCCTGATGGTCGTCTTCTTGCACTGGGGCACACCCCTGTGATCCGTAGATTGATCTGGTCTAACCGGCTCTATTGTCCAGGTCCTGTCGTAGGTCGTAGGTGTATCCTGGAGCCGCTGTTTCTCTGCCTCTACGGCGAGGTAGTGCGGGCTGGTGTTCGGCTTGAGTTGCCGCTCTGTCCCGGCCACATGGTGGTCGGTCGGGTCTGTCAGCAGCATCACGCGTTGGTAGTGTGGGCTCCAAGGCCTCGTCATCAAATTGGGGTAGCAGCTTGTGCTTCGGGTAACTCTTAGTTGGGCGTGCGAGGCCGTATTCCTCGCTTGCCAGGACGTTAGTCCATCTGTCATTGAGTAAATTCTGATCAGCTTGAAGCTGCTGCTGCTTCTTTTTCAGGCTTCTTGCGGTAGCGATTAGCCGGTGCTTAAAGCGCTCTTGTTCGAGGGGTTCCTCCGGCACGATGAAATATTCGTCGCCGAGACTCACATCCTCTTCGGAGATCGGTAGGTAATTACTGTCCTCCGAGCCCTCGTTCCCGACAGGATCATCGGGGTTAACTTGCCCATCCTCCCAGTCGTCCTGTTCGGATGTTGGCTCGATAGGCGCTTCAGGGTCTTCGGCATTCTCTGGAGTATTATTGTCTCCGGTGCCGGTATTGCTGTCCTTGTTGCGACACGATTTTGGGCGGCGCCGCTGACGTCGACGCTTCGGGGGTGCTTCAGCAGGCTTGTCCTCAACCGGATCCTTCTCACCATTGCCGTCGTCCTCTTTGGGTGTGTCTACCATGTACACACAATATGTGGAAGTGGCCGTCCATCATCCAGTAAACGGAGGGTTTTAGCCCTGCTCGTCTCCGGCATCGTCGTCCATACCGTCGATGTCTTCGGAGGCGTAATCGAGCATGTCAATTAGATCCTTGACAGTAGCTATGAAGTGGGTGGTGGGTGGGGCGTAATATTCCCTGCTCTCAGCCCCTAGCATGGACTGGGGGCAGTTCGGCAGCGATTCATCTGTAATAGAGAGGGATCGCATTAGGTCCAGAGCCTTGCTTAAAGGCGAGGGTTGGACGTGGGGTGAGGGAGTCCTGGACTAAGGGGTCCTCGGGCGTCCGGCCTGTTAGCCATGGGCTGGACTGATGGGCTGCGGAGATACGAAGACCGAAGACTACACCCATGTCCGGATAAGGCTCTCCTTGGCGTGGAAGGTAAGCTTGGCGACCAAATATGTAGATTCCTTCTTTGTAACCGACCTGGTGTAACCCTAGATCCTCCCGGTGTCTATATAAACCGAAGGACTTAGTCCGGATAGGGGGAGATTCATTACCATAGTCATACAAGCTAGACTTCTAGGGTTTAGCCATTACGATCTCGTGGTAGATCAACTCTTGTAATACTCATATTCATCGAGATCAATCAAGCAGGAAGTAGGGTATTACCTCCATAGAGAGGGCCCGAACCTGGGTAAACATCGTGTCCCCTGTCTCCTATTACCATCGACCTTAAACGCACAGTTCGGGACCCCCTACCCGAGATCTGCCGATTTTGACACCGACATTGGAGCTTTCATTGAGAGTTCCACTGTGCCATCCCCAAGAGGTTTGATGGCCCCTTCAATCGTCAACAATGACGTTGTCCAAGGAGAAACCTTCCTCCCCGGACAGATCTTCGTGTTCGGCGGCTTCGCGCTGCGAGCCAACTCGTTTGGCCACATGGAGCAGATCGATAGCTACGCCCCTGGCCATCAGGTCAGATTTGTGAGCTTGAACTACGTCGCGAACATCCGTGGAGATTTGATATTTGCCGAATTCGAGACCACGGCAACCTCTCCTGGTCACCTTGATGAACATGACCTAAATCTGTCGTCAGACTGCATCCAGGAGATAACTCCTGTAACTGCTCTGGCCCTAGGTCCGGAGCATAGCGCCATCCAAGGACGGGAGGCTCAACCCCACCACCGAGGCCACGGATTCCACGGTGTTGGAGCCGAACATAGACCTAAAGTCACACGACGTCTTTGTCACCGGAACTCCGTCTCTGGTCATAAATTCCGAGCCACGTGCATCCGCGGACGCCGAACTTGATCGCTTATCGATCTTTGAGTTTAGCGCCGTGGACATCTTCCAACACTCGCCCTTCGGCGATGTGCTGAATTCATTAAAGAATCTGTCCCTGGCGGCAGACTCACAACCGAATTATGTCCGGTTCGAACTGGAGGCTGATGATGGGGGAGAATTCAGCTTCCCACCCGCCACCCACGTCATAGCCACTGTCGAAGACTTAACCGACGTGCTTGATTACAGCTCTGACGACATCAACGGTACGGACGATGATGCCGACGAGGAGCAGGGCCAAAACCTGCCGCTTACCGGACGCTGGACGGCCACTTCTTCATATGACGTATACATGGTGGATACACCTAAAGAAACTAACAACTATGACAAAGAGGATCTAGTTAAGGACAAACCTCCTGAGACACAGCCCCGGCACCGGCATCAGCGGCGCCGGTCTAAATCACGTCGTACAAAAGACAACAACACTGGCACCAGAGAAAACAATACTCCGGACGAAGCCGAAGACAATGAAGACCCTGTCGGGGCAATCTCCGGACAGGATGAAGGGGAGGGCGGGCATGTTAGCCCTGAGGAACAGGCCATACATGAAGACTCGAAGGATAGTAATTATCTTCCGCTCTCCGAGGAAGAGGAGAGCCTCGGCAACGAGGAATTCATCATGCCTGAAGAACCTCTCGAGCAGGAGCGCTTTAAACGCCGGCTAATAGCCACTGCAAGGAGCCTGAAAAAGAAGCCGCTGCAGCTTCAAGCTGACCAAGATCTGCTCAATGATAGATGGACCGAAGTCCTGGCCGTCGAAGAATACGGCCTCAACGGCCCAGCCAAAAATTACCCGAAGCGCAAATTGTTACCTCAGTTCGATGACGACGTGCTGGAGCCCGTACCATCATCGCACAACACGACCGACCGACCGCCACGCAATCAGGATAGAGCGGCAACTCAAGCCGAACACCGGACGGCCCCACCTCACCGTAAAGTCAAGAATAAAACAGCTCGGGGTTGTGCATACGACCCTCGACAGGACTTGGACAGTAGAGCAGGACACACAAGATCGATCTATGGACCGCGAGGACGTGCCTCGACACGCGACGATGGCTACCTATTCGGACGTGACAAACCTAGCCGCGCCCGGGCCGAAAACCGTAAACAAACTCCATCGGAGGTGACCGTGTCCTGGACTAGGGGGTACTCACCACGTCATCTCCCGATCTGTTAGATTGGGCCGAGGACCCCAATGGCCGTATACTCATGGGCCAGTTCGAACAGCTGCCACATACACGGAAGATTCCACAAGACTTGGCGATCAAGACAAGGACTCCTCCCCACCGGCGTATTCGGCTAGGACTCTTGTTATCCTAGGCCTCTGGTGCATTATATAAACTGAGGCCAGGCTAGTCGATAGATCAGAGATACAACAATCATAATCATCATAGGCTAGCTTCTAGGGTTTATCCTCTACGATCTCGTGGTAGATCTACTCTTGTACTACTCGTATCATCAATATTAATCAAGCAGGAAGTAGGGTTTTACCTCCATCGAGAGGGCCCGAACACAGGTAAACATTGTGTCCTCGCTTCATACCATCAGCCTAAGACGCACAGATCGGGACCCCCTACCCGAGATCCGCCGGTTTTGACACCGACATTGGTGCTTGCATTGAGAGTTCCGCTGTGTGTTCGGCAAAAGGTCGATGGCTCGCCTACAGATCAACTGCGACTTCGGCACCAGCTCGACTAGTCACCTTGGTTCGACCAAGGACTGTGCCCTACCTCCGATCGTCATGTTCGGATGAGGGCCTTTATCAACATCAACTCCGATCTCTATCAAGATCATGGAGGAATCATCCAGGGACCCCGGGGGCTCAACGTCAACATTGCCCTCGGGCGACTGTGCTGTTTTTCTGGACAGCGAACTTGTGTCCGCCGCCACCACCTCCTCAAGTGTCGTTTTAACGATTGCTTCAGTGGAATTGTGCGGAATTGAGTCTACGACAACCCTGGAAAATTTCATCGAGTTCCGATGGAGGAATCTCTGGCAATCCGCGATATACCGGAGCCCTGTCAAGTCTGGACGAGAATCTGGACGAGTTTAGGGCGTGGTGTCTAGCTTCTAGCTCGGACGTCCTTTGGAAGATCCAACCGTTGATCGGCTGCCGAATTCCTATATCTACCACCCCTCAAAATTTCAGCTCGATCCGACCGTCCAAACTCCGGGAACCTTCCGATTAGTGCATCACTTTTCGGATCTGTTTTCTGCATGAAAACGAATCCGATCCGAGTTCGTCTTTTTTATGAACGGGATTTCGGACATCCTTTTTTAAGGAAGCTTTGTATGGGGTATTGTGTTTTGTTCCCAAAAACATTCCACTAATTTTAAAATCTTTTGAACACAGTCTTCAACATCATGTTGGTGTCAAACCAGTCCGGCAATATTGCTCCACGGCTGCCGACCTGCGCTAGACACATCATCACTTTGTTGAGACGAGCTCAACTTCTTCGGATCATCATCTCGGCAAGCCGAACAAGAGTTTGGCATCGCAAAGGATAAATCATCACCAACATCGCCGCCCCACGGATTACACGGAGCGGGCACACCGGTATCGCCGCACGGTCACTTCATCAAGCCGGCATTAACCACGTCACGACCTGCATCGGCAGGGCCGCACTGTTGCTCCTTCATGGCGGTGTCCATCACGCCGACCTACTTCGACTCATCGGCTGACATCGAGGCTTCGACATCTTGGCTGGACCGGGGGATTCATCATCTCTTCATCAACCTACTCCGGTGACTTTGGCGTCACCAAACCGACCGGCCATCACGATTAGTCGGACCGAGGGCTTTGCCTCGGCAAGCCAACCTTTGCCAAAGATTGCCATGCCATCGCTTTATCGCCCATCGTGCAATGGGTGTGCGGATCGAGTCCCAATTTTGGGAATCACCTTCCTTCGGATTGCTACAACAAATAAACCGGTGCTATTAATCCTAGTATTTTTTGTTGTTTGGGTTCATTTTTCCCATGGAATTATTACTCTGGTTTGTCCATCATATGTACACTGTTCTATCAAATGGTGGACGCATTATCAACGGTCGCATGGTGGTTCGGTCATTTTCCGTACATAGTCCGGCGAACGCCGATCCGAACTTCGGACCGACTGTGAATTCAGGTTTTGCCACGCGCCTTTCTTGCATCACGCCGACGCCTCGCATCGACATTGACTTGGCGCCAGCCATATTTCTTTTATTACTCACTTTGCATAAATTATTTATTATGCAGCATTTTTTAATTATTATTATTACTATTATCCCGGTTTGCACTATTTTTTGTGCACGGAAAATGATCCAGCCGGACTATATCCTTTGGCGTCACCTCGGTACGGACGGGGGCTTCGTCAACACTTCATTACCCCATGCGGGGACTTCGCATCACTCACGGCCTGCATTGACCGTGCAATGTCACCACTTGAGTGCCGAGCTCTTTCCTCCGCCACCTCGGGACCGGCTTGGGGGACGGAACCTTGTCCCGCATCAAGCTCGGACCGCGTCATCAATACCGAACACATTAACCAGCTAAGTTGCCTTCATGCTCAAAGTTTTAAATTTTTAACTTGTGTTCGGTTCGATCAAGCATTATACTTTTTTGGACATAAGTTGCTTGTAAAAAATTTCCTTGTCCAAACTTTGTTTGTGACAGACAAATTCAAATACCCAATTCACTTGGGGGCTTCTTTCATGAAGCCTTTCCTCTTGCATATGATTATACTTGTACGGCTTCGTTCCTTGTTTGTGTATTACGCCACAATATGCACCATATTGACTTACGCGATTTGCAAGCTGCGTTGCCTGGCTCCTATGCTTACCCCTACGTTCCCGATTGTTCGGCTAGGGAGTAAAGGGAGCACCTCTGTGATTGTCACGACCGGGTCATCCGAGCTCTGACCTCAGACTGGATGAAGCCGAAAGCTAGCGCTCTTATTATTTTCAATCATGGTCGGCACACAACGGAACTCATGAGTACAAAAAAATCTATTGCACAAGTCTCATAGTAACAATGAGCACCGAAGAAAGGTATCGGTGGGGTACTATTTTCTTGAAGATGCTTCTTACACTTCATACGTAATATAGCATAAGTTCCTCGAGCGCTTTATGCGTTATGACCTTATGGCCTGATTGCCTGGTTATCAGAAACACTGTTGATATTTTCTACAGGTGGAGTACATAACACTTTTCGGTCCTTGACCGGAGAGGGAGAAGCCGACGGTCGGTTAATATGCGTTTAAAGTTTGGGTGAACATAGATATGATATAAGTACTTCGGTACATACAATCATTCTTTTACCCAAGTCACTTGGGGGCTCTTAAGTTTATATGAGCCGTTTTATAATAAGTGTTCTTCTTCTTAGTCGTTGCACAGTTATTATTATTATTTATCATTCCCTTTTTCGACACAAGTATGTGGTCACTAGCTGAGGAGCCTAATTTCTCTCTCAAAGCCACTAAAATTTAGTTTGCTAAACTGGCCTAATGAGAAGTACTCCGCCTTCGGGATAGGAGGTTGAAGCCGTAAGCTGACCCGCTTGAAGTCTTGAGGTAGGATGTGTCATGTTAAAGCACGACAGAAGCACTTTTTTTTTGTAAAGTCCAATTTTAGATTTGGCACCGAACACTTGATCTAGTTCGGACGTTCAGTTTTTACTGAAGTTATTTGGTTTTTCAAGCCTATGGCACTTTCAAACTATTTGTGCGTTTCAAGCATTAGTCTCGCAGTGCAACGCCGGACACCTTTAGGGATTCGGCAAAAACATTCTTGGATATTGGTATATTTGCATCGGTTTCGAATTGTGTCTTCGGTCAATAGTTGGGTTGCCCGGCTCCTGTGCTTGCTTCCTACGTTCCGCTTTGTTCGGCTAGGTGTGCAAAGGAAGAACCACTGCAATTGTGCTTCCAGCTCGCATGGTTAAGCACGTTAGTGGAGAAAGTCGAAAACTGACTGTCACAATAGGCGTAAACTGGTCAGCGATCCGATGTCTATGTTAAATGACGGGTCGTTCATAACATTGGCCGAAGTGTTTACGGCTTGACCTCGGATGTCACTGAACACTAACCGGGGGCTCATAGCTAGCTTCCCCAGTTTAAAGCTCCTATGACTAAGCGAAAGTTATAAAGCCCGCATATCTGATTGCCTCGTTTCCGCTAACACAATCCGCCAGACGCAAGAGGCGTCGGCTAAGGGTTGTTTTGTTAGTGCAGAAACACCCTGTGTAGTATCTACCAAGGGGTAGAAGACGACGATGGGCCACTTTCAACTGATAAACGGTAGCAATGGAGTCAAAATAATGATGTAAAGTACTTGGATACATAGAATCATTACACATAATCTGTGATTTTACTCTGGATATCGATCCTTAATTCGGCCACCCGTGCCCACATTAAGGCTCGGGGCTCTTGGGCTTTGCGCTCATTATTTACAAATATTAAAGAGGCACATCGATCCTCGATGCGGTGTTGCCACCGACCCGATGTCTCGGGGCTCTTGCATTGCCTATTCAATGCAAAAAATTCAAAGGGCTCAGTGTTCGGCTTGATCGAACTATGGGAAAGTGCGTCTTTGGACAACAATAAGTACCATCTGGACCTATCTGGCACCAAGCTAATATATCACGGCGACTTCTCACGACCCTCTCTCAGGGGCCCGTTCGCCGATCACTATTATCTCTAATATATTACACTGCGTTTTTATTCCTATGTATGCTGCCGAGCTAGGAATTGATCCTCAGGCTGATTTCGCGCATCGACCTAAGTCTCAGGGGCTATTGGGAGCATCGGTTTTTATGCTTGCTTTCAGGTGCATCTCGGGTTTTAGACTGATACACACCTTGAGGGCTACTGGATATACATCGGCAGAGAATAAACTGCACCAGTTAAAAATATTCACAAAAAATCAGCCCGCGGTCGGGGTGGTGCACCACCTCGGAGGCAGTCCGGCATAAAGCTCGGGCGCCAGCGGCTAGCTCCATAAAGGGCATTTCCGGCATTAAGCTCGGCTAAACTCCTTCAACTTTTTTGAACCAAGATGATCTATGACATCTTGGATATAGTCCGGCGTTGGAGCTCGGATACAGTCCGGCGTTGGAGCTTGGACACAGTCCGACGTTGGAGCTCGGATACATTTCGGCGTTGGAGCTCGGAAGCGGTCCGGCATTGGTGCTCGGATGCAAAAGATACCTCGAATGCAGTACGGCGTTGGAGCTCGGACGCAAGAGGACACTGCCTCCCGGGAAAAACTTCAAACCCGAGGTATGGCATAAAAATAACAAGGCATTGATAAAGGTCGGCAACTTAAAGGGGCTCCTCGGATGCCCGACGTGTAAACTCTTCGGATGCACTTCGGCGATCCTCAAGATCGAAGATGAGAAGATTTGTTGAACCAGTTTTCAAGACCGACGATCAAGATGAAGAACAGTTCGGAAGAATCGAGGCGTCCCTAACTTGAAGACCGGTTCAGGGGGCTGCGACGGTGTCTGGACTAGGGGGTACTCACCACGTCATCTCCGACCTGTTAGATTGGGCCGAGGACCACGATGGCCCGTATACTCATGGGCGATTCGGACATTGCCGCATACAAGGAAGATTCCACAAGGCTTGGCGATCAAGACAAGGACTCCTCCCCACCGGCGTATTCGGCTAGGACTCTTTTTATCCTAGGCCTCTGGTGCATTATATAAACCGAGGCCAGGCTAGTCGATAGATCAAAGATACAACAATCATAATCATCATAGGCTAGCTTTTAGGGTTTAGCCTCTACGATCTCATGGTAGATCTACTCTTGTACTACTCGTATCATCAATATTAATCAAGCAAGAAGTAGGGTTTTACCTCCATCGAGAGGGCCCGAACCTGGGTAAACATTGCGTCCCTCGCTTTCTGTTACCATCAACCTAAGACGCACAGCTCGTGACCCCCTCCTGAGATCCGCCGGTTTTGACACCGACAGGAGGTACGTCGCAGTGTGGCCCAGTATAGAGGCGCCGCACACCCTCTTTGCTTCACAGACGAAGTAATGGAGCATGAATTCCCAGATGGGTTTAAACCCATGAATATCGAATCATACGACGGAACAATAGATCCACATGGCCCGCGGAGATGACCTTCATGCCATCAAATACCTACCACTAAAACTCAAAGGACCAGCTCAAGATCGGTTAAGCGATCTGCCGGAAAATTCTATTGGCAGCTGGGAAGATTTGGAAGACGCCTTTTGCGACAACTTCCAAGGAACATATGTCCGGCCACCGGATGCCGATGACTTAAGCCACATTGTCCAGCAGCCCGGAGAGTCAGCCAGGAAGCTCTGGACTAGGTTCTTAGTTAAAAAGAACCAAATCGTCGACTGTCCGGACGCGGAAGCCCTTGCGGCCTTCAAACACAGCGTCCGGGATGAATGGCTTGCCCGCCACCTCGGCCAAGAAAGACCTAAATCCATGACAGCCCTTACCGCTCTAATGACCCGCTTTTGCATGGGAGAAGACAGCTGGCTCGCTCGTAGAAGCAACAGCGCATGCGACCCGGTCACTTCCAAAATCCGAGACGGCAGCGGCAAGCCACGATGCAGCAAACACAAAAGTTGCAATGATAATGAAAGATCACGCGACACAACGGTCAACGCCGGATTCAGCAGTCCCCAATCCGGTCAACAGGAAAAAGCCATTCAAGGCGAACAGAGACGGACCATCCAATCTAGACAGGATAATGGATCGACCCTGCCAGATTCACGGCCACCCCGATAAACCAGCTAATCATACCAACAGAAGTTGTTGGGTCTTCAAGCAGGCCGGCAAGCTCAACGTCGAACACAAGGGGGGGAGGCTGCCCGGCGATAGGGACGACAAAGAGATCCACCAACCAAATACCGGGGGTCAGAAGCAATTTCCCCCCGAAGCAAAAACAGTAAACATGGTATACGTGACACACACCCCTAGAGGTGAGCGCACAAAACACTCCCTCCGTACAGGAGATCATACTACAGCTACCTCAGCTGACTACACAACGGCCTTATCACGCCGCATACCACGTCGGCCATCATGCCGCCGGTCTCCATTCAACATGACCGATCAATGTCCATATTGGACTAGCAATTCGTCTTCCGCTGTTCGCCTAATATGCCTTCGAAGTGGGTACCGCGCATACATAATTATGCCCTTGAAATACCCTAGGCACCGGCGGAAGCACAATACGGGTGTGCCTGCAACCCCCTACTTTTCTAACTGCCCTTTCTTTCTTTTTTTCCTTTTCATTATCCCCGTCACAGGTAGCTCAAGGGCCGGTCACCCCGAGGACTCCACCAGAGTTCGGGTTCGTACAATCATCCGAGGGTTATTCCTGTCAAGGAATCCCTTAACCGAGGACAGGCGGCGCAGACGTGCGGCAGGAGGTCCAAAATAACTTTTTGTAGACCGAGCTCTCTATTCCGAGCCTGTAAAGTGCCTTTTTCCTCAGCCTTCGACCCCTAGCATGTCAAATAGCCAGGGTTGCGGTTTCGTTGTCTATATAATAATTGGCATATCACTCAGCTCCCAGTACACGTAACCAGTGTCCAGTATTGAATTTTTCCTAATCGACCCGAATTTTTGCTCCGGTGGTTGTTTTACACACAGACCTCGGCATAACTCGCCAGGGGCTCGGTATGGGAACAAATGAGTTGCCGGCAAGTCCGAACAGCTTTATAGCGTACTTCGGCATCGCGAGTTTGGCCTTATATGCATCAGCTCCGAATCATGTCTTGGGTCAATAGTTGGGTTTCCCGGCTCCTGTGCTTGCTACCTTACGTTCCGCTCTATCGGCTAGGGTAGTGAAGGGAGAAATACTGCGATTGTGCTTCTGGTTCATTTGGTCAAGCACCTCAGTAGAGAAAGCCGAAAACTGACTGTCATGATGTGGCGAGAGCTGGTCAACCACTCGACGACTTATTGGAATCTTTAGCGATTCTCTCCGTGTTATACGAACAAACTTTTTTAGATCATCTGTATAGCACATCGTACTAAAATAAGCCGCGTACATACCAGGGGCTATATCATAGACCCACCATAAAACTCCTATGGCTAAGTGAAAGTGTTAACGCCCTATAGTCTGATTGCCTGGTTCGCCGCATTGTCACCTCCTTCATGGACCAAGACGTTGGGTCAAGAGTGATCAAATGCTTTTCCGAACACCCTCGTACTTCCTACGAGGGGGCTGAAGCCGACGACTGGAAAACTTTCAGATTATATAAAAACGGCCACATGGGAGGAACAAAAAGCTTTCGAGCAAAACATAAAAATAGATTAAATATAAAATTGTCTTTTACAATTCCCTTACACCTCACTCGAATACTATGTCTTTCGAGCATTGAACCTCTATCAAGCGGGCAGCCTCTAAGACGTCTTCAAAATAATGCTCCGGTGCGTTATGGTCCTTGCCCTTGGGTGGACTCTTCGCTGCAACATTGATGGCCTTCATCTTCCCCTAGTATGTCTTGACACGGGCAAAGGCCATCCGTGCACCCTCAATGCACGCCGACCGCCTCACAGCGTCGATACGTGGCACTGCATCAACAAGCCGCTGCCCCAAGCCGAAGTAGCTATTCGGAACAGGCTCAGTTGGCCACAGCCGGACTATGACGTTCTTCATGGCAGTGCCGGATGTCCTATGAAGCTCGGCCCATTGGGACATCTGTTCATTCAGCAACAGAGGGCGCTTTGACGCGCCAAATTGTGACCAGAAGAGCCTCTTCGTTGCATACCCCTCTCACGCTTGGTAAAACTGCACCGCATCGGAAGAACTCTTCGGCAAGTCTAAAAACTCGTCCGGAGAACTCCACACTTGGTTAAGCTGAGCATAGTTCGGATCGCCGAACTTACTCTGTAACAAAAAGGGCTTACCGGCCGCAATCTCCCCAGCTTGCCGGATCTCCTCACAGGCTGCTCTGGATTCAGACCGCGCTTCTCTCGCCTCTCGTAAGGCCTTGTCAAGTTCATCCATTTTGGCTTCATTCTCCTTCTCATGAAATTCACAGCGGCTAGTGGCATTTTTCAGTTCGAGCGCCATCGTGGACATTTTCTCCTCGTCTTGGCGCCGAGCAGCTTGTTCGGCCTTTAACTCCGGCGATGCCTTTTCGGCAGCCGCATTACTAAACCGGGCCTGCTCCTTGGCTCGGGCCAGTTCCGCCCGAAGAATCTCAACGGTGGCGACACCATCTGCAGCCATGCATATCCTAGTATGCAACTTTCAGCGTCATGCTTATATTACAAACATGTATGTGTAAGGACTGCTCTGAATACATACCTTGCGACTCGTCAAGACGCATATTGATTAACGCAATGTCCTCCCCTGCCACATCAAGCTTCCGCTGCAATTCGGCAATATCCGTAGTCCGGGAAGTTGCCGGGGGAGAAGCAGCCTGTGTTCCACTTAACCAGATTAGTCTTTGAGTGTTTCTTCTTGATCCTCCGTTCGCCTCCCATGGGAAGCCAATCTGAGTCTCAGGGGCTACTACCTATACACAGGTGCATTTTTGCAAGTACAAAATAGTTTAAAATATTACATCACAAACCTCGAAGCCTCTTAGCAGGCTCATGAAGGCTTTATTCAATCCGCTCTTCGCGGACAGAACCCTCTCGACCACCGTACCCATCAAGGCACGGTGTTCCTCTGAGACAGACACTTGTCGCAGCAGTCTTGTTAGGGATATACCCTGCGGTGTGACCCGACCGAAGTTATAACCCGGCTGGGACTTGGTAAACCGGCAGATGTTAAGTCAGATCATAACCCGGCAGATGTTATGGCAGATCATAACCCGGCAGATGTTAAGTCAGATGATAACCCGGCAGACAATGATAACCCGGCAGACAATCATAACCTAGCAGACAGTCATAACCCGACAGAGAGTCATAACCCAGCAGACAGAGTCGCCTGGGGTTAATAAGCCCGAGACGTTATGAAGCCCGAGACGTTATGAAGCCCAAGACGTTATGAAGCCCATGAAGAGAAGTCAGAATAGTTTAAGTCTTAATCCGAGTTGGACTCTACATGTAACCTGCCCCTTCAACTTATATAAGGAGGGGCAGGGCACCCCAAGAGGGGGGGGGGGGGGAGATAATCTTAATGGTTAGACACAACTAGGAGAGCCGGTTTACGACGAATCCCTTATAATCATAATGAGACCTAGCCTCAAACAGCATGTAGGGTTGTTACCGGATGATGTTTCCCGGGGCCCCAAGCTGTCTAAATCCTTGTCTTGTGTTGCGTCTCTCGATTCCGCTCAACCCCTCTCAAGCTACCACATAGATGCGTTGGCCTCACGACTAAGTCCTCACACTAGGACATCTGCCGTGACAATTCCACGACAGTTTACGCCCACCATGGGCCCGCGCATGGTGGTACTGAGTTCTTGGAGGGATCTCTTAAGGGATCGAGAAGTTTGTGATTTTTCGGATGAGCTGGTTTGGGAGGATCTACATCAGCTTGAAGATCATCGACCTGTGAGATTTAAGGTTTGAGAATAATTAGGGTTACATGGCGGATTACAAGTCGAGCCACGGTTATGACTCGGATTTGCTATGACGACTTAAATTCTGCAGCGATGATAGTAGGCAGAACCCAAAAGTGTTCCGTGGCTGTTATTTTTCATATGAAGACAAGCTTGACCCGTCAGAAAATTAGTACTGCTACTAGTATCTGGCGGATCAAAGTTGCATCAGCGCGAGCCCCAATGGCAAAGCAATCAGTACTGCTATTTGTATTATTAAATTAAGATTGCACCACCATTGCTCGGTGAGACTAGCAAAAGCAACGAAGGAACAAGTGCCAAGCGGAGGGAGGCCACGACCCGGAAACAGAATATGATACAACCCGGACTCCTTCGCTGTCCGCACCTCGAGTCCTCGACCTGGACTCCTCTATCGAGGCCGGCTGCCCCGCCCGTCTGCTCGTGGCTTCTGGTCATCGCCTGTTCGCCAGCCCGCCGGCCACCGCGTTGAGTCGCTGGCCGCCGAGCCCTACGAGCCGCTGTCCGCTTCAACCTCCGTGGCCGGCGAGCTGTTTCTTCGTCTTCAAACCGGCTATGTGCCTCTTCTGCCGCCTCAAGCCGCAGCTGGGCGGTCGGTGCTGCCGCTTTAGACTCGCCTTACTTTCACCTTCGTCCCCTTGCCGCGCCGGATCACTGTTGTCATGTTCCGCCTCGCTTTGCCGGGTCGCCGCGGCTGCGCATTGACCACGACTCGTCGCCTGGTCCGTTTGCTCCTTTGCGAGTTGCCCATCCTGATATGGCTGCCTCTGCCTCGGTCAAACCGGCCTTCCCTATGTTAGAGCAAGTACAATAAGGTGATGTAGGCGGGCTGTAAGACATTAAATATTATATTATTGCTTATTTGGAAGAGAGAGAAAAGAAGCGGGCTATTAGTTAACAGCCGGCTGCAGCACGTGCTCCTAGGTACTTTGTGAGAGAGTGAAGTGGACCATGTATCAACAAAGTAGTACATATTTATATCTAGCTATTGTACTTATTGACTATAAGCTTGGCTATATGTGACATGACAACGTCATATAGCCAGCATCTGGCTATATTATTAACCATGCTCTTACAAACCATTTCTTCCGTGGCCACGCTGAGCCGTCCCAGCTGGATCACCTCCACCCGCGCCGGTTGATGGCATCACCCCAGTGCCAGCTCTGCCGGGTCACCGCGTCTCCAAAATCGCGCCCGCACCTGCGTCCGAGCATCCGCGCTAAGAGCCGCCTCCTGCCGCAACAGGATCTGCGGTCATAAACCGGTACTGGCTTAAACCGCCGCCGCGCCTTCTCCCGCTGGGCATCACCTCTGCTCGAGCCGCTGCCGGGTCGCTACGGACTCGCCCCGCAGCCTGTGGGTTGGTTCGCCACAACCAAATCAACTCCTGTTGCCGCTTTGGATCTGTCGAGCCGCCGACCTCTGCGCCAAATTCACCTCAATGCATGCTGCTTACCAGCGTCAACTTTGAAGGTGCATTTTACTCCTCATCCGCCATAACGCATCAAGCCGCCGGGACTGGCCCGCCTCCTCCGTCTTGAGCCGCTTTCGAGCGCCGCCTCCGTCCAGAACCATCGCTCTGAGTGCCGTCTCCACCGCGGGCTACTGTAACCCGCCTTACTACTTCAGTTGTCGCCATCGCGTCTGCCGCCCCTCTGCCACGGCCTCGCCACACCTCCAAGCCGTTCCGCGACCTCGCCGGAACAGGTGTCGAGGCCCCGGCCGCCTTGCCGTTGTGGCCGCTTCACCGGACTCGCCTCCGCTTGGACTTGCTCCGAGTCGCTGTCACCTTTTTTGCTCCGAGTCGGCCTCGAGCCGCCGCGCCACTGAGCCGCCCGGCCCTGTCCTCTTCCCTTGCCGCAAGCCGCCCGACCTCGTGTCGCCTGCCGCCATCTCGGCCTTGTGCCAATTCAGCTGCGCTCCTCCACAAGTCGTCGTTGCCGGCTAACATTTGCTCCGAGCTGCTGCCTCGGCCGGGGCCGGCCGCCGCCGAACCGCCTACACCCAGAGCTGTCTCGCCTCTGCCGCAGTAGCTGCAGGCTCGGCTGAGCCTCCCCTTCTGCCGCGCCATGGGTCGGCCGCGCCCCCAACATCTTTAGGACTGAACCGCCGGTCGCTGTTGTTACATCTGCAGCTGCAGTGGCCTCACTTATCAAGCCACCTGCAAAAGCCATGCGGCGTAGTTGGATGCACAATGGCCCTGTTTGGATACTCTAACTCAGTTAGAGGTTAGAGTTAGATTCTAACCCTGAACCAATCCTAAACTAACTCTAACCAAAAATCTGTTTGGATGGTAGGGTTAGATTGACAATAAATATTCTTTCTCAATCATTTGACTACTTTAGACCATGTTTGGATGGGAGGGGTAACTTTTTTTACTAATTTTTTTAGTGGGCCCAAGAGAACTAACCCAAATAAGCTCCTCTAGTGTGGGCTAGTTTTTTGGGGTGGGTTAGATCCAACTAACCCAAACTAACTCATCATGTTTGGATACTTTTGGGTTATTTGAGCCCCAACTAACCAAAACTAACTCTAACATAGGGATCCAAACAGGGCCAATAATGGAGATTAACAGTTTAAAAGGGGCATTTGGCAGAGTTGTTAAAAAGCGTGTGTTATCTTCTGCTAAAAGTTCAGGAAGTTATTGGTCAGATCGTGAATGAAGTTGAGCAGGCAGGATTGAAGACACTACAGAAAAAGTAAGGATGATGCGCAGAGTCGCGGTACGTGCCGAGGGAAAAATCTAAAGGTAACCCAGTGTTGGTGGATATGGCCATGGTATACAAGGCCCGACATCTTAACCGCCCGAGATCAAGGAAAGCCGTGACATCGATTCGACATGCAAGAGAACAATTTGAGAAAGTCGAGGAGCGATTACAGTCCAGAAACATCTGATATTGTTTTCCATGTGTGAGGCCGCACCAAGTTGAGCAAACCACGGCAAGCACGGCGCAGGCCATGAGAGAGGGATCTGCTATTGACAACTGTACATTGTATTCTACTGTTGTACGTAGTATGATCCTATATTTCTGGATCTCTTTGCCCGTTGGCCTGCGTGCCTATTCTCACGGCCCTTTCCCTCTCTCTCGGTATATATGTTGTAATGTGTAATAGAATCAATCAATGATAAGGAAACAATCTTCCAACTTGGTATCAGACTCCAGGCTTTCCCATGGCCGGCATCCAACCTCTCTCTTCCGTCGCCTCCTCGCCGGCCGCCACATCGCCGGGCTCTCTCTCCACCTCGACGGCCCCGGCCGCCCACACCTCCTCGGCCTCTTCTCCAGCCTCGTCCCCGCCGTTCATCTTCGGCACTGCTCCCTCTTTTCTCTCCAACTCCACCGCTGCATCTGGATCTCAGTTTGCTCCCCTCTTCACCTCCGGCAACCAACCCCCCACCCCACCCCCAGCTCCTGCCGCGCGCGGCTCCATCTTCCACGACCATATCACCAATCACATCAAATTTCTTCTCCACCCCGCAGATCACAACTATCACAAGTGGAAGACCTTCTTCCTCATGGTGCTCGTTCGCTATGGCGTCACCTTCCTCATCGAGCAACCACCACCACCCAACACACCCCCCGCTTACCTGGAGCTGGATCCCACATCGTCCTGTGGATCTACGCCACTCTCTTCGACACCATGTGCGACCATGTCGTCGGCGCCACCACCACTTTCGCCCTGTGGCACAAGATCAAAGACTACTTCCTCGCCAACCGCGCCGCCCGCTTTATGATCCTCAACTGTCAGTACCGCAATCTCAAGCAGGGGGACCTCTCTGTCTCTGAGTATGCCCGGCGCATGAAGCAGCTCACCGACGCCCTCGCCGACATCGATCACGGTGTCACCGAGGTGGACCTCACCACGCAGTTCCTTCACGGCCTCGACAAGCACCTCGAAACCATTCGAGTCGTTCTTGGTGACCAGACGCTCCCCTTCGACACCGTCCTCTCCCGCGTCCTCCTGGCCGAGAGTCCTGTGCTCAGCTCAGCAGCGGAGGAGAGCGCCTCGGCCTTTGCCATGTCGGGTGGTGGCTCGTCGAGCGGCCCCTCCAACATCGGTGGACGCGCCCTCAGCGACCGCGCGGATTGGCCATCCGGCAACAGCTCCGAGCGCTCTTCCGGTCCTCCTCCTTCTGGCCGTGGGCGCGGCGATCGCTCTGGTGATGGTGGTGACCGTGGCCGCGGCCGCGGGCACGGGCATGGGTGTGGCCGTGGTGACAGCGGCGGGCGCGGCCAACCTCCTCCAGCGCCGCTCTCTCCGTTCACCGGCTACTTCGCCCCTTATGGCATGGCGCTCCCGGCCCCGCGCTCCGGCTGGATCCCTCCCAATGCCGCTGACGTGCTTGGTCCTCGTCCAGGTGCTCACGCCTAGGCCTACCATGCCTACTCGCCACAGACGCCGCCTGGACCGTACTACTCTCCACATCAGCCCTCGTGGGATCACCTCGCTATGCTCAACGCCGCCTTGACAGCGGTGGCTACCACACTCCCGGCTCTGAATGGTACCTCGGCAATGGCGCCTCCTCCCACGTCCACCGGCACCCAAAGGTAACCTCGCCAAGTCCACTCATTCTTTAAAGCATTTACCCTCGAGCATTCTTGTTGGTAATGGGCATCATCTCCCCGTCACTGCTGCTGGTTCCACCACTCTTCCTCCCCATGATTTTCGTCTTACCGATATTCTTGTTTCTCCTTCTGTTGTTACTAGCTTAATTTCCGTTCGCAAGTTCACTAAGGATAACTCTTGCTCTATAGAATTTTACCCGTGTGGTTTTCTTGTGAAGGATCTTCGCACTTGGAGGGTTTTCATGATCTCCGTTAGCCATGGCGATCTTTATCCCTTTGTCGGCAATAAACCAGCTCGGGCGTCTGCACTCCTCACTCTCACCACCGCGGATTTGTGGCATCGTCGTCTCGGGCACCCTGGCGCTCAAACTCTCGCTTCTCTGTCTAAAGACTTTTTTAGTGAATGTAATAAGGCTCCCCACTCCCCTTGTAGTGCATGTCAACTAGGCCGCCAACCACGTCTTCCTTTTCCTTCCTCTCTTAGCAAAACTTATGCTCCTTTTGATTTAATATATTGTGATTTATGGACATCTCCTGTTATTAGCTTCTCTGGTTTCCAATATTATCTTGTTGTGCTAGATGACTTTACGCATTTTTCGTGGACATTTCCCCTCCGAAACAAATCGGACACCTCCACCGTTCTCCAACGCTTCTTCACTTTCGTTTACACTCAGTTTCACACGATTATCAAAAGCATGCAGTGTGATAATGGCGGCGAGTTCATTAACGCATCCCTTCATTCCTTCTTCTCCACCAATGGCATCACTTATCGCTTCTCGTGTCCCCACACTTCCCCGCAAAACGGCAAGGCAGAGCGTATGATCCGTACCACCAATGACATAGTGCGCACCCTCCTCCTCCAAGCCAACCTCACTCCCCCCTTTTGGGTTGAGGCACTTCACACCGCCACATACTTACTGAATAGACGACCATCACGTGCCATTGCTCCCCACACACCTTATTTCCTTCTTCATGGCGTGCCCCCCTCCTACGATCACCTCCGTGTTTTTGGTTGCCTATGCTTCCCTAATTTATATGCCACTATGGATCACAAACTTGCACGCTCGACTCGCTGCGTCTTTCTTGGCTACGCCCTCGAACACAAAGGCTATCGCTGCTAGATCTTACTACTCGCCGCGTCATTGTGTCTCGCCACGTAATTTTTGACGAAACCGTATTTCCGTACACAGCACACCCCCTGGCTACACACACCCCCTACGTCCACAGAAAATCCCAATGCACCACATGCCCATCTCGCTTTCCCGGATCCCCAGGCGGATCCTTCCGCCGGATTCCCAGGCGGCCCACCACCAGCTGGCTCTGACCAGTCGCGCGGCCTCTCCCCACACCCAACGTCGCCCGTGTCGCCTGTTTCCCCCGCCCACCCCGCCTCGCCTGTCGCGCCGGTTCCCCACGACCCGCCTGCCTCCCCCACGAGCGCACCTGCCTCCCGATCCACCTAGGATCCACCACCCACCAGCCCTGCCGCCCCTTCCACCGGCCCCACTGAATCCACCTCGGATTCCGCTGCGTCCAGTACCCCTTCGCCACCTCTTCCCAAACATGCTGTCCCAGTACAGCCACCCCAAAACTCACACAAAATGTCCACCCGAGCTAAATCCGGCTACCTTATGCCCCGGCGCTTATTTCTTGTTGATACTTCTACCACACCCATCTCACCCATTCCACCCACATACAAATCCGCACTCAAGGATCCCCATTGGCGCCAAGCGATGCTCGACGAGTTTAATGCTTTAACGAATAACTCTACTTGGTCTTTGGTGCCTAAGCTGCGGTGCAAATGTGGTCGCAGGCAAATGGATTTTTCGCCACAAGTTCAATCTTGATGGATCCTTGGCTCGGTACAAAGCACGGTGGGTTATCCGTGGGTTCACTTTCGGCAAGAGGGTGTGGATTACTCCGAGACTTTCAGTCCTGTTGTCAAGCCGGCTACCATTCGGGTTGTGTTGAGTCTTGCCACTTCTCATTCATGGCCTATTCATCAACTTGATGTCAAAAATGCATTTCTCCATGGTGAACTCAATGAGACAGTGTACTCCTTGCAACCGGCTGGGTTTGTTGACTCCTCCAAGCCGGATCATGTCTGTCTTCTCCGTAAGTCTCTCTACGGCCTCAAGCAAGCTCCTCGGACATGGTTTCTTCGCTTTCAAGCCTTCTTGCTCTCACTTGGGTTTCGTGGTTCCAAGAGCGACACTTCCCTCTTCATCATGCGTCATGGCTCCTCTCTTGCGCATTTGCTAGTTTATGTGGATGACATCATCCTTACTGCCAGCAGCTCCACCACACTTCACTACGTCATCTCATCCCTCAAGAAGGAATTCGCCATGACCGATCTTGGTACTTGTTGGGGATATTACCACTGGGTGTAAACCGGCGAGGACAGGCCGGGTTAACTTCGTAAGTAGTTGAGTGTGTTAAAGCCCAAGTAGGCAGATGAGGGATTAAGGCCCATAGCCGGTTTAAGGCCTGTAGCCGTAAACCGGCGTCAGTATGTAACTTGTATTGTAAGTTATAAATAGTAGAGACCGAGCCGGATACATCTATAAACCGACATCGGGACTCTGTGAACCGACGGGCGCCACCCATGTATATAAGGGGACGACCCGGCGGCGGTTTGACAACAGACAACAACTAGAGACTTAGGCGAAGCTTGTTTGCTCCCTAGTCATCGAAACCCCATCAATTCCATCACAACTAGACGTAGGCTTTTACCTTCATCGAAGGGGCCGAACTAGTATAAACTCTCTTGCGTCCTTGTGTCCGCTTTAACCCCTTCAAGCTAACCCGTAGCGATGGCTCCACGACTAAGTCCTTTCACGAGGACATCTGCCGTGACAAAACCACGACAGTTGGCGCCCACCGTGGGGCTATCGCATGATGGTTTCAAGTTCTTGGAGGGCAACTTCGAAGGACTCAAGGGCTATGCTGTGGGCCGGATGACCAAGAGTCGTCGCGGCAAGCTCTACATCAACGATGCCGGATGGGGTCCCGAGGCCGGCTCGATTGAGTACGGGTACCGGGTCCCTTTTGATGGCATACACGTCTTCATCGGCAAAATCGGTGAACCGGGCCCTGAGCCGGACATCTGCACCGACCTCGTCGAAACGACTCAGCGTGCGAGATCTGCCCAGGTTAAACCGACCGTGAAGCGTGCCTTCGTGGGGGTCATCCATGGAGGAGAATATGAGGATGGATCGGGATCTGGTAGTGAGACCGTCGTTTATTCCGGCGACGAGTCCTCGACCGGAGAAACCGAATCATTTTATCAGTTACAAGACGACCGGATTGGGGGCTGTTCCGATGGTGACAGTATTCCGGACCCCTATGATCTGCCCAACCGGGTTGGAATATTCATGGCCGGTACACAGGCGGTGGTCCACTCTTCGACCGCAGCAGCAATGTTCTCCGGGTCAGCAGCAGCGGCGGTGGCCGGGGCAGGAGGCCCTGTGCGCCCGCCGGTTCAAGTTTTATCTAATCTGTTTGATGCATTGGCTGTGCTCATGGCGGAGGCTAACCCGGCGGATCAGGATGCCCACAACGCGAAAGTTGCAAAGGTGAGGGAACAGATCACTCAGGCCAAGGCCGACCTGGCAGCCGAGAACGACAGGACGGCCGTAGAGCGGGCCGCTTTGGATGCCCAGGCCTATAAGCTTATGCTGGATCAGAACGCGTCACATGAAGTCTTGAAGCGGAAGCACTGGTCTCGCTTGCCTTCGGTTTTCGACGCCAGAAATCTCTTTCACACCCCAGGAGCAGGAACTAGTAACCCGCCGGTGGTAAACCGGGCAGAGGCACCTGGGCCGGGCGCGCCGGTTCAACCTCGCCTAATGGAACCGCCTCGGCAGAACAATATCGTGCCTCAGCCTGTCCAGACACCTCCGGGTCATTATTCCAATCCCATGGACAATCTTGTCGCTGCCGCTTCACGGCTGGAGGCCATCCCGATCGAAGGTGATTCTCCGCAGGCGGTGGAGACGCGCCGGGTTAAGGAGCTTCTTCGGACTGCTTTGATCCAATAGGAAGCGTATTCATACAGCCGTGACCGAATTCATTCCACCCCTCGTCCGAGCCGGAGCTACAGCAGGCGTATGGATGAACCGGCCGTGTCAAGCAATGCACGGAACCGTGAAGCGCCCCGTGGCAATAACCCGGCAGGCGGTATTCGTGATGCTCAGGAAGTGGTGGACCGGGCCCGGGCACACAGGGAGGCCGATTTAGCAGCACAAAACGAGGCTCGTCAGCTTACGCCGGTTTGTCCAACCACCTCAGTTGAGCCAGGGGTTACTTCTAGTTCTTTGGGGGTGCCCTGTCTTGTCCCCGCTTTACGCAATGTGTGCTTACCCAAAGACTTCAAGGGTCCGCGCAAGGTGCCAAATTACACTGCCGATTTGTCTCCAGAAGCATGGGTAGAGAGTTATGAGATGGCCATGGAGATGCTGGATGTGGATGAGGCCGCGTGTGCAAAGTACTTCACTATGATGCTTGAAGGGACAACCCGTACTTGGTTAAAAAGCTTACCGGCCAATTCTATCAGTTCATGGGCCCAGTTGCGTGCCCGGTTTGTCCAGAATTTCAAGGATACCTGTAAGCAGCCATGTCGATAGTGGACTTGGCGGCCTGTGCCCAGGAGGAAGGAGAGTCAACGACCCATTGGGTGCACCGAGTCTCGGAAATTTTACAGTCGTCAGACCGTATCAACGCCGATTCTGCGGTTATAACCTTGAAATTGGGACGGATGAAGCGCCATTGTAATGATATGGGAACCCTCATGGGTGCTTTAGTGAAGTATGCTGATTCTGATAGTACCAAGGATCCCGAGTCTGAGGATGACAAGACAGGGAAGGGAAAAAAGAACATCAACTCCAAGGGGCAGCAACACAACACAGCAGGTCATGGGAACGGAGGCAAACGTAAAGCGGATGGCAGCGTAGACTTTGTGGCTAATACTAGCGCACAGGACAAGGGCCAGCGACGCAAGGGTAAAGCGGCGAATGGCGGTGGAGATCCAAATCCTAACCCGGACCGCTTAACCTATCTGTTAAACCAGCCCTATCCAAAGCACGGGACAAAGGAGATGCCGGCCAACCACCTTTGGAAGGATTGTTACATTATGCAGGAGTTCAAGAATTCTAATGCTTTCCGATATGATCACGGATTAGGTGGTGGCTCAGGATCCGGTTTCCATGGGCCGGGTCACGATGGAGGAAATTCCGGTTCAGGCTTTAATGGTAATCAAGGTGGACACAACAATCAAAATAATCAGAATGACCAAGGTGGTTACAATCAGCAGCATCAGCAGTCGGGTTATCAGAGCAATCCAAAGCAGTTGAATAGTGGGAAATATCATGTCTTCACTACTAGTTTGGATAAGCGGGACCGGAAGCTTCACAAGTGAGCGGTGAACTCTGTTGAACCGGCCGTGCCTCGTTATTTGCGCTGGTCAGAACAACCAATCGTATGGAGCAGAGAGGATCACCCTCCCCGGGTTGACAATCCGGGTCAGCTAGCATTGGTGGTGGCACCTCGGGTGGGAGGTTATAAATTCACCAATGTGCTCATGGATGGAGGGAGCAGTATTAACATCCTATACTATGAGACCTTCCGCCGTATGGGGCTAACAGATAAAAATCTTAAACCGTCCAATACGGTGTTCCATGGTGTGGTACCTGGTAAGTCGGCATATCCTGTTGGTAAGATAGCTCTGGAAGTGGCCTTTGGCGACGATCATGATTCCAGGTCAGAGACACTGACTTTTGAGGTGGTGAAGATCTGGAGCCCATATCCTATTTGGGCGGCCGGCTTATGCAAAATTTATGGCACGGCCTTGTTATATTTATCTACAACTCAAGATGCCGGGTCACAAGGGGACAATCACCGTTCATGGGAGTCGCAAGATTGCTTTGGAGTGTGAAGAAGGTGATGCGGCCTATGTAGAGTCGGTTTGTGCCACGGAGGAGTTGAAATATTACAAGGACAATGTTGATCCGGCAGACATGACTCCATTGAAGAAGCCAACCACAGAGCATGATCCGGCTTTAAAGTTCAAATCGGTAATTTGAGACTAAGCTTGTTGACTTCGTGCTGGCGATTTGTCCAAGCGATTCGATGTCGATTGCCAACTTGGACCCGAAATAGGAAAGCGCGCTCATCGAGTTCATCCGTGAGAATCGGGACATTTTTGCATGGAAGCCTTCTGACATGCCAGGTGTACCGAGGGAACTCGCTGAGCACACTCTTAATGTCGATCCTAAGTACAAACCGGTGAAGCAGTTTCTCCGCCGGTTTAACGAAGAAAGGCGTATAGCTATTGGAGAGGAGGTGGCCAGGCTCTTAGCGGCTGGCTTTATTATTGAAGTTTTCCATCCTGAATGGCTGGCTAATCCGGTGCTGGTTCTTAAGAAAAATGGCACTTGGCATATGTGTGTGGAATACACAGACCTTAACAAAGCTTGTCCAGCAGATCCTTTTGCCCTCCCCCGCATTGACCAGATTATTGATGCTACTGCGGGTTGTGAGCGTTTGAGTTTTCTGGATGCATATTCTGGCTATCATCAGATCAAGATGGCAGTTAAGGACCAGGAGAAGACGGCGTTCATAACTCCCTTTGGAGCCTTCTGCTATGTATCTATGCCCTTTGGGCTCAAGAGTGCCCAGGCAACTTATCAACGGTGAGTACAGAATTGCCTTCATAAACAGATCGGCTGTAATGTACATGCCTATGTGGATGATATTGTGGTAAAGTCAAGAGAGAAGGATACTCTGGTTGACGATTTGAAGGAAACCTTTGATAACCTACGTACATACAAGATGATGCTCAATCCGGCCAAGTGTGTTTTTGGTGTACCGGCAGACAAGTTATTGGGTTTTCTTGTGTCCAACAGGGGAATTGAGGCTAATCCGGAGAAGATCACGGCTATCACCTCTCTAGCTAAGCCTAAGTGTATCAACGCCGTTCAGCGCTTGGCAGGCCGGATTGCCGCGTTGAGCCGGTTTATCAGCCGCCTCGGTGAGAAGGCGATCCCTTTATATCGAATCTTTGAAAAGCGGATCAATTAAATGCGGAGTTCGGCTGCTGATAAATCGCTTGAAAATTTAAAGCGGCAGCTAGCCAATCCGCCTGTTCTTGCGGCTCCGATTGACAAGGAACCATTGCTACTATATGTGGCAGCCAATGCTCGTGCAGTCAGCGTAGCTATTGTGGTGGAGCGCAAAGAGGCAGGCAAGGAATATCCGGTTCAGCGTCCGGTTTACTATATCAGCGAGGTGCTTATTGAGTCCAAGCAAAAGGTACCGCATTGGCGAAGCTGGTGTATGGAGTTTTCATGGCAAGCCGGAAGCTTAAACAATACTTCCAGGGACATCCCATCACAGTGGTCAGCTCTACTCCTTTGGGAGATATAATTCAGAACAGGGAGGCGACTGGCCGGATTGTTAAGTGGGCTATAGAGCTTGGGCCGCACGGATTGAAATACGTGCCTCAGATGGCGGTCAAATCTCAAGCACTTGTAGATTTCATCAATGATTGGATGGAACTACAAGCACCTGAAGAAAAACCGGATCACACCTATTGGACTATTCATTTTGATGGGTCCAGGCAATTGGAGGGCTCGGGGGCTGGAGCCGTGTTAACTTCCCCACGAGGTGATAAGTTCTGTTACGTTCTCCGCTTAATGTTCCCTTGTACTAACAATGCAGCTGAGTACGAAGCTTTACTCCATGGTCTCCGGATGGCTAAGGAGATGAATCTCAACCGAGTAAAGTGCTTCGGTGACTTGGACCTGGTGGCTCAACAAGTATCTGGCACTTGGGATTCCAAGGATCCGCTCATGGCAGCATATCGTCATGAGGTGGATATTGTTGCAGGTCACTTTAAAGGTTATCAGGTGGATCACGTGGACAGACGGAAGAACGAAGCGGCGGACGCTCTAAGCCGGCTGGGCTCTCAACGCAAACCGGTCCTGCCTAATGTCTTCTTAGATGTTCTGCATAACCCATCTGTCAAGCTCCCTGGTGAAGAGGATTTGGCTATTCCTGATCCGGAGGCTCAGTTGGTGGCGGCTCTACATGTCATTCCAGATTGGATGATTCCTTATCTTGCGTACATGAACCGGGGCGAGTTACGAGAGGATGAGACTCTGGCCAGGCAGATAATCCGGCGATCCAA
The DNA here is from genome assembly GCA_021605145.1 of Aegilops bicornis. NCBI lineage: Eukaryota > Viridiplantae > Streptophyta > Magnoliopsida > Poales > Poaceae > Aegilops > Aegilops bicornis. The sequence goes on along the minus strand of CM038674.1, from coordinate 454,586,167 downwards.
GTCCATGACTATTATCAATGGCGAGTTGCATCATTGCAGTGTGTCAGGGGCGTTTCAACGCTGTGTGTCTCCTGAGGAAGGCTGTGAAATTTTGCGTGAAATCCACGAAGGGGATTGTGGTCACCACGCCGGTTCAAAATCTTTGGTGGCTAAGGCATTTCGTCATGGTTTCTATTGGTTGACTTCTCATGCTGATGTGGAGGACCTGGTTAGACGATGTGATGGCTGTCAGAAATTCTCAAGACGCGCTCATGTGTCGGCTCAAGAATTGAGGATGATTCCAATTACTTGGTCGTTTGCGACTTGAAATTTGGATATGGTTGGGCCTTTTAAAAGGTCCAAGGACAAGAAGACCCACCTTTTGGTGGCGGTTGACAAGTTTACAAAGTGGGTTGAAGCGGAGCTCGTTAACAAGTGTGACGCAGCCACGGCAGTTCAATTCATCAAAAAGGTGTTTTTCCGGTTTGGTTTTCCACACATCATCATTACTGATAATGGTACCAATCTGTCCAAGGGTGCTATGAAGGAGTTCTGTGAACGTGAGCACATCCGGCTTGACGTTTCATCGGTGGCTCACCCACAGTCCAATGGCCAAGCCGAGAGGGCTAATCAAGAGATCTTACGAGGCATCAAAACCCGGCTTATGGTTCCTCTGCAGCGGACGCCGGGTTGTTGGGTTGAGGAGTTGCCATCTGTGTTATGGAGCATCAATACTCATGTGATCGACGGGATACACTGTTCTTCATGGTCTATGGAGCGGAGGCGGTTCTCCCCAGTGATATCCGTCACGATTCACCTCGTGTAGCAGCTTATGTTGAAGCGGACAACGAGGTAGCGCGGCAAGACACTTTGGACTTGTTGGACGAGGAACGTGACATCGCAGCTGCCCGTTCGGCGATTTACCAGCAGGATCTTCGTCGCTATCACAGTCGCCGAGTTAGAACCAGAGCTTTTCAAGAAGGAGATTTGGTGCTCCGGCTCATTCAAGACCAGACTGATATGCACAAGCTGTCCCCACCTTGGGAGGGACCTTTCGTGGTCAGCAAGAATCTGCACTGTGGTCATATTATCTTATCGACATTCGAGAGCATAAAGACTCACGCACGTCAGAGGAGGAGACCAACAGGCTGTGGAACATAGCTCATCTTCGGCCTTACTATACTTGAGCCTTAAGCTCTACTTATGTACATATTATGACAATGTATATATTATGATCAATACAATAAACCGGAGCCTTAGCTAAAGTGGGGTCTCTGTTATTTTTACATCATGTGTGGTTACACGGAGTTTTTTTATCTTAAAGTGACCTCCGGTTTACCCCTTGAGTTAGCTTTTTCAATAAGCTTTATATCATGTTACTTGGGGCTTGGTCGTATCCGAACCAATGCAACACCTTTTGATAGGCGAAAGCCACAGAATCACTTGGGGAGTTGGTCACGTCTGAACCAGTCACGCCTCTTGATCGGCCTAAGGCCACAGAATCACTTGGGGGCTTTGGTGAGCCAGACCATCGCTACACCTCTTGATCGGCGTAATGCCACTGCATCATTTGGGGACCTGGCTGACTTGAACCATAGCTACGCCTATCGGGGGCTTGGTCGTGTCCGACCATGGTAATGCCACTTGATCGGCTCAAATAGCCTCTTTTTTTGCAAATGATTCTATTTGTCTTTGCTTGAGATATATTTCTCTTGTTTGCATATTTCTGTTGTTGTGTTTTTAAACCAACGATTATTAAACCGGTTTGACTGTCAGTTGATGGAAAACGGTCTATTATTAATCCGGAGATGCTTTGCCCGGTTTGATTTTCTGTTAACATCCTATTCTGGAGTAACACCGGTGTTTTTTGTAAACCGGAACGGTTTACTTGGTAAGCTGACCTTATATTCACATGAGCTGTTTTTCTCCTCCGGTAGTGGGTTTCTTAAAACTCCTCTTTAAGATTGGCACAACCAACTTCATGGCCTACGATGGCAGGTATCATATACTCTTATATTTGATCATATGTTTAAATCTAAGATATTATCTTTGATTTCAATATACATTGATATTATGACCCGCCTGGTGGTACAACCACAGCGGCGTTTTAAGCTTTCTTTGCGAGATAACGATTTAAGATTGATGATTCAGCGGAAGCATAAGTTGCAATAAGTATGCGAAGGCATATCAACACCAAGTGTGGCAGCTAGTGTATTACAAGGCAACACGGTGCCCAGATAAGATAATTGTTTTTCTGCGTAACATAACGGAACAGCAATGTAAACCGGCTTCCGGTTCATGCTTGGTCGCCGGCTTGGCCTGATGGTTGCGGGTCATCCTGCGCCGCTTCAACTTCTGCTTCCCTACCCAGCGGCTGGAAATCAACAGTTGTCCAGTCGATTCCCATTAATGCTTGAAATATAGCTTCATCGTTGATCAGCAAAGACGGTTCAATGTCAGGAGCGTAAGTATGCTTACAGATTGGAGGGATAAGATTCTCCGCTTCAGGAACTGGTGCAACCACTCGTTTGTTTTGACCATCATATTGAGCTTGATAGTGAGACAAATTTGCCTCTTCAACTAATTGACAAGCCAGAGGGCGCACTTCCCGGTTTATAGCTCGGAGATCCTCTTCACTGAATTCTGTTCCGTCTTCCTTCACGCTTGGGAAGCCCTGGGCCGCTTCAACAGGATCAAAATCTGGCACCCATGCTTTTGCCCGGATTAAGGCGTTTATAGCACCGGTTATAGAAGCAGATTTCTTTAACTCTTCAATCCGGGAAGGAAGCATTGACAACCTTTTAATAGTGTCCTGGATCAAGGTCGGTGCCGGGTTGTTGTGAGAAGCGGTGCTGATGATCCGTTGCGCACATGTATACAGTTGTTCTATCAATGTATAGGCGGCCTTCAATTTCTTCCGCACATCTGATCCCATGTGGCCAATACGTGTCCCTATATCATTCAAAGGGTTGGTAAACCAGCTATAACATGAGAAGACCTCGTTACTTCAGAAATCAAGAAGGCTTACCAAAGACAGCAGCGTTCATGGCATGCACTTGCCGCTTTACACTGGTGAGTTCATCCACCACCGGTTTGAGTGCAGCCTCAGCCTTCTCTACGCGTTGAAGTAAAGCGGCCTTTTCAGTGGCCCAATCCGCCCGCTCCTTGTTGAAATCCTCCTTAAGCTTTTCCATGACGCTTAAAGCGCTGGTTAATTCATCTTTTGCTTTGGAGGTTTCAGCTTGCTGGGATTTCGAGTTTTCTTGAAGATCGACAACTTGGCTTTCTGTCTTGCTCAGCTCAGCCTACATACAGATAATCATTTGATTAAGATTATGGTGCAGAGTTGAAGTACCAACCACATAACAAGTTATGCCCTTGATACTTGGGGGCTAATGCATATTTGCTTTTCATCCTACAAATTCTATATAAGTCCCAAGCTCAATACAAGTATTCAACTTGGCACTTGGGGGCTAATGCATATTTGCTCTATCCTCTAGTGACACTGGAAATTCTTACTGTACAAAGTCCCGGTTTAACTTAATTAAGTTGAACCGGCCCTTGGGGGCTACATTCTCAAAGTACAGCTACATTAAACATTCAGGTTGGAAAGTCCCGGTTTAAGTTAATATCTTAAAACCGTCACTTGGGGGCTATTGGAGTTGACAGATTGAAATATATAAGGAGAATCATATGGAATTTACCTCATATTTGTCCTTCATTATCTTTACCAAACCGGCTTCACAATCACGACTGGTATATAGCCGATTCAGGTAGCCGGAATAAAGATCTTGGGGGTCCAGAGCGGCATAAGTGGCCAAATCGGCGTTCCATTTAGCTTTACCAAATGCTGCAAATTCATCTTTCGCAGTGTGCTTGGACAAAGCGACAGGATTGTGTGGCTCAGAATGACCAAAGCCAGTAATAACGACATCGTCATCTTTGGCTTCACCGGTCCGCACTGGGGTTGCCGGTTTATCAGCATGTTTTGATGGGCTAGCTGTTTTGTCAGTCTGAACCGGACTTGTGGGCTGGTTCAAAGGGCCTGTGGCATCAACATTTGCCTCTTCAACAGTAGCATCATGATCTTGCAATGGTGGGTCATTCAGCCTGTCATCGAGGACGTGTTCTTCGGGATCTGGTATTTTTGCCGGTTCAGGAACGTCATCTTCTTCTGCCGCTTTGTCCAGACGAGCTTTTTTGCTTGGCCTAGGCTTGGCCCTGAAAGGAAAAAGACGGATGAGTCTAGTAAATATTGAAAGTAATATATCAAACAATGTTATCAGAAATATGGCTCACCCAAGCACAATCTTGAGTGGTGGGAAATTTGGGTGGTGACGACTTCATGGGAAGAAGAATGAGAAGTACCACGATAATCGGTCGGATGGATTAAGAGGTTGTGAATACAATCCGCTTTAGGATAAGCATTGTGAAACAATTAGAGACCTCTAAGCGGCATTTCCGAACCAGATCGTTCGTAAATCGTGGAGGTAACTACGGCATTGTCTGTGCGGGTTGTCTTGGCGGGCTTCATGCTGTTGTGTCTTCATAAGAAAGTTTCGGTCCAAATAAGCAAGAGGATGAGAAAATTTAACTTTCCGGTTTGCCCGACGGATTTTTAGTGAAGATAAAGGGTTTGAATCGGAAGAAAGAGCGATTACCTCTACAACATCAGCGTGACTGACTTCAGCGTCATCCTCGCAATAATCATTATCAATAAGGCGTGTGAAAAATAAACCAAGTGAGTCAAGCTCTACCTCAAGGTCCGGGTTACCCACATCATCGTCAACTGGTGGATCGAAAGAGGCAGTGGTTCTCTTTCTGTGGGCCGGTTTCTTCACAACTCTGGTTTTTGGCCGGGTTGTTTTCTCCGGTTTCTCTTGAGGAGGCTTCTTGCTCCAAAATGGATCATCACCCTGTTTGAAAGATGTTAAAGTCAACAGAGGGTATTTAAGCACAGTCAGATTTCATGAAAACATAAGATATGAGTCTTACGGCTGGCGGTTTGTTCTTGGCAGAAAAGGGAGGCAGGCCAGTTTGAGCGCAAGCAGTTTCCGGTTCATTTAATATCCTCTTAACAGCCTCAGTAACTTCGTCGTCCGTCAGCTGGATCTCAATGTGCCGTAGAGGGTCTTTCACATCTTCTGTGTATTTGCACATCAAACCGGAGCGCAAGCTTAAGGGTAGTATACTCCAAGATATCCAGCAGCGAGCAAGGTCCACTCCTGTCAACCCGTTAGCCATGAAGGCCCGGAGCTTGGATAATTGAGGAGCATATTTGCTTCTCTCCCTAGCAGCCAGTCTTTGAGGGAAGAGATGTGTGTTGCTTAGCCGTTCCGGACAGTAACCCGGCAAAGGATTCTCTCCATCAGGCGAGATATCTTTGCAGTAAAACCATGTTGAATTCCATTCTTTAGGATGGATGTGCAGTTTGGCGTGAGGGTAAGTGACCTCTTTTCTCTTTTGAATCGCCATGCCACCTAGCTCAGTGTTGGGACCGTCCGTAAATTCGGCACGGCGGTTTAGATGGAAGCAATCTCTGAATAATTCAACTGCGGGTTCCACTTGAAAGAACACCTCACAGAGCACTTGGATGTGACAGATGTTGGTTACGGAGTAGGGGCCGATATCTTGTGGACGCAGTTGGAAGTTGGCCAAGACATCCCGATAAAACTTTGAACAGGCGGATGAAGCCCCGGGCTAGATGGTCAAGAAAAACAACGACCTCTCCATCTTTGGGTTACGGAGGACATTCCGGGCGAGGACCCTCCAGTGAATGACATCTTTTTTGCCTAAAGCGCCAGTGTTGACTAAGTTCTCCAGTTGAGTCTCGGTCACTCGAGAAGGGACCCAGTTGCACTCATACACTTGCTTGGCCATGGTGCAATCTGCAAAGCTGCAATACCGGTTCAAGAATATGTTGGAAGGAAACACACTGATGCATTCATTGTTAAATCGGAAGCAGTTATCTATAAACCGGAGTTCTGCAAAGCGGCAATACTTAGCTAGGGAATCCTGGCGGTTCAGTAAGGGGACTAATGGTATATGCCGAGTTATCAATTTTTCTACAAAGCTAAACCGCCCGGTCTAAAACATTGAAGAGTCAAGTTTTGGATCTGGAGCATGTTCAGAATAAATAAATAAATATTCAAGGTCCGAAGGGGAGCATATGCTGAATCCATGAGCAAGGACATAGAGAGGTCTATGGTCTTGATATGCGCAAGGAAAAACGAATGATAAAAACTACCGTTGTACAGAACAAGGATTCGCAGACTCGTCTAAAGGATTGTCATATGAACAGGAGGCGAGCGACGAACGCTGAAGAACACGGAAACCCTAGAACAGATCTATGGGGGAAAGGTAAAAGGCTTACCAGAGCTGAGGAAGAAACGGAAGGTCACCGCGATGCTCTGGTGTATTCAGGGTGATGCAGCGGCCAAGGTCGGTGCCGAAGTCGATGGCGGCGGCGGAGCTCTGAAGCTGGGCGGCGCGAGGAAGACGAAGCAGAGGGGCACGAAGGGGAAAAAGAAATGACCCTTCGGGCTTATTTATAAGGCAAGGGACATGTGTCAGGCGGGAAAATCGAGGGGCCGTGAGTTTGGAAACGGAGTTGTCGCCTCGATTGTCGCAGATCTATTAAACAAAAAGATATCGTGGATAGCTTTTATGGCGAATGACGTCACGCGGTTTATGACGATCAGAGAAGATGACATCATGGCGGTTCACCAGATTACACAAAGATACTGAAGATGAAGTTTTTTGGCTAAGGATTGACGTGAACCTGTTCAAATCAATCTGGGGCCTAATGTTGGGGATATTACCACTGGGTGTAAACCGGCCAGGACAGGCCGGGTTAACTTCGTCAGTAGTTGAGTGTGTTAAAGCCCAAGTAGGCAGATGAGGGATTAAGGCCCATAGCCGGTTTAAGGCCTGTAGCCGTAAACCGGCGTTAGTATATAACTTGTATTGTAAGTTAGGAATAGTAGAGACCGAGCCGGATACATCTATAAACCGGCATCGGGACTCTGTGAACCGACGGACGCCACCCATGTATATAAGGGGACGACCCGGTGGCGGTTTGACAACAGACAACAACTCGAGACTTAGGTGAAGCTTGTTTGCTCCCTAGTCATCGAAACCCCATCAATTCCATCACAACTAGACGTAGGCTTTTACCTTCATCGAAGGGGCCAAACTAGTATAAACTCCCTTGCGTCCTTGTGTCCGCTTTAACCCCTTCAAGCTAACCCATAGCAATGGCTCCACGACTAAGTCCTTTCATGAGGACATCTGCCGTGACAAAACCACGACAGTACCCTTCATCATTTCTTGGGTATCAACGTCACCACCAACACCTCCGGCCTTTTCCTCTATCAACAACAGTACACTCTCGAGCTTCTTGAGCGGGCTAAAATGCTCAACTGTAAGCCCGTTTCCACCCCGGTTGACACCACCGCCAAGTTGTCCTCTTACGATGGCCACCTTCTCACCAACCCAACCCACTACCGCAGCTTGACCGGTGCCCTCCAATACCTCACTCTAACGCGACCCGACATCACCTATGCGGTGCAACAGGCTTGCCTGTTCATGCATGCACCATGCGACATTCACATGCAACTTGTGAAGCGTATTCTCCGGTATCTCCGAGGCACCTCTCACTTTGGTCTTCAGCTCTTTCGGTCACCCTCTACAGATCTCACCGCTTATACCGATGCGGATTGGGCCGGTTGCCCCGATACTCGCAAGTCGACATCCGGGTTTTGTGTCTACCTTGGCACCAACCTTGTCTCCTGGTCCTCTAAGAGGCAACCCACCATTTCCCGTTCAAGCGCGGAGGCTGAGTATCGCGGTGTTGCAAATTGTGTGGCTGAATCTTGCTGGTTGCGGCAGCTTCTTCTTGAGCTTCAGGTTCCACCGACTCGAGCTACTATGGTGTATTATGACAACATCAGCGCCTCGTATCTTGCCAGCAATCCAGTTCAACACCAGCGGACTCAACACATTGAGATCGACCTGCATTTTGTTCGCAATCGTGTGGCCCTTGGCGAAGTGCGGGTGCTGCACGTTCCCTCCAGCTCCCAGTACGCGGATGTGTTCACCAAGGGGCTCCCATCACAGATTTTCCAAGAGTTTCGATCCAGCCTTAACACCCTTCCACATGGTGTTCCGAGGGGGGGGTATTGACAAGTGTACATTGTATTCTACTGTTGTACGTAGTATGATCCTATATTTCTGGATCTCTTTGCCCGTTGGCCTGCGTGCCTATTGTCACGGGCCCTCTCCCTCTCTCTCTCGAGGTATATATGTTGTAATGTGTAACAGAATCAATCAATGATAAGGAAACAATCTTCCAACTTCTGCAACCAGTGGGAAAAATTGGTACAAGATGCAATGGACCGTCCAACGGGTCATACTCATCAAGAATTTATTCCCAGACGGTTCACTATCGCTGGCAACTCATATTTATAGTCGCCCTGTCATCACGACTGGCTCGACAACCCATAGAAACATCAGGTGCTATCCTCAACACATCTTATTTGAGAACAATTATTCTGGTCTATGGTATTGTTTCGTAGGACAATTGTTCGTCACAAATGAGGCATTATACTACGGGTATGGAGAACGTACAGGCAACGTTCCGCAGCGACGTTTTTATCCGTGCCACACAAACCGGTGAATGAACGTGCGCAAGTCACCGCTCCTGTGGCCCGGTCTACATCAACTCGCCCGTCCATGCGGTTTACCGCGCCTGCGATAGACTCGCTTGTCCGCGCCGGCTTACAACACTGTCGCCGACTCATGTGTCTGTGCTGCCTCTGATGCTGCGGTCGTTTTACTATCCGCCCTGCGGTCCGGCCTATTCAACGTGCCGGGTTGGCTATCGGACACCGATGAGGATCATAAGGTCCAGATACATCAGGTGATATCTGTCCAGACTATTTTAAATAGCACGGATCAACTTTTTCCTTTTTGAGAATAATTACTCCGGTTTATGATATTATTTATGCAGGACATTTGGTCACTTCAAGAGCGGTAGCGACTCGCCCGCGTCCATACTGCCTCTAATGTTGCGGTTGTTTTTTCCATCCGCCTCTGCGGTTCGGCGTATATCAACACAATTACGGCTCACTTGCCCGTTCGCATGGTTTACCGCGCCACTTCACCATGGTGATCAACTGATCATCAACTCCGCGGCGGATAAATACTGGCCTAACATATCAGGTGAAATCCGTCTAGTATATTTTTATTATATATTGCTTTCTTTAGAAGAGCAATTACTCCGGCTTGCAAAGTTATCTAATGCAGGACCCTAAACCGCCATATTGGTGCAAATTTAAAGGCCGTCCAAAAATTGCTGCTACGTCTTGAGCTTGCGTTGGTTTTCCTCGAAGAGGAGAGGGTGATGCAGCAAGTGTAGCGTAAGTATTTCCCTCAGTTTTGAGAACCAAGGTATCAATCCAGTAGGAGGCTCCTCAAAAGTCCCACGCACCTACACAAACAAACTAAGAACTCGCAACCAACGCATAATAAAGGGGTTGTCAATCCCTTCACGACCACTTCATGAAAGTGAGATCTAATAAAGATAGTATGATAAGATAAATATATATTTTTGGTATTTTATAATATAGATGCAAAAGTAAAGATGCAAATAAAAGTAGATTGAAAGCAAATATGATAAGAGATAGACCCGGGGCCATAGATTTCACTAGTGGCTTCTCTCAAGATAGCATAAGTATTACGGTGGGTGAACAAATTCTTGTCGAGCAATTGATAGAAAAGCGCATAGTTATGAGATTATCTAGGCATGATCATGTATATAGGCATCACGTCCATAACAAGTAGACCGACTCTGCTGCATCTACTACTATTACTCCACACATCGACCACTATCCAAAGCATGCATCTAGAGTATTAAGTTCATAAGAACAGAGTAGCATTAAGCAAGATGACATGACGTAGAGGGATAAACTCATGCAATATGATATAAACCCCATCTTGTTATCCTTGATGGCAACAATACAATACGTGCCTTGCAACCCTTTACATCCTTTGGTAAGGACACCGCAAGATTGAACCCAAAGCTAAGCACTTCTCCCATGGCAAGAAAGATCAATCTAGTAGGCCAAACCAAACCGATAATTCGAAGAGACTTGCAAAGTTAACTTAATCATACATAAAAGAATTCAGAGAAGATTCAAATATTATTCATAGATAAACTTGATCATAAACCCACAATTCATCGGATCTCGACAAACACACCGCAAAAGAGATTACATCGAATAGATCTCCACAAGAGAGGGAGAACATTGTATTGAGATCCAAAAAGAGAGAAGAAGTCATCTAGCTAATAACTATGGACCCGTAGGTCTGTGGTAAACTACTCACAACTCATCGAGGGGCAAGGATGTTGATGTAGAGGCCCTCCGTGCTTGATTCCCCCTCCGGCAGAGCGCCGGCGAAGGCTCCAAGATGGGATATCGCGGATACAGAAGGTTACATCGGTGGAAATTGTGTTTCGTGGTGCCCCTGGATGTTTTCGAGTGCGTGGGTATATATAGGAAGAAGAAATGCGTCGGTGGCCACCGAGGCCCACGAGACAGGCGCGCCCTATAGGGGGCGCCTCCTATCTCGTGGAGGCCTCGGCTGCTTCTTGACTTGCACTTCAAGTCCTATGGATCACGTTTGTTCCAAAAATCACGCTCCCGAAGGTTTCATTCCGTTTGGACTCCGTTTGATATACCTTTTCTTCGAAATACCGAAATAGGCAAAAAAACAGCAATATGGGCTGGGCCTCCGGTTAGTAGGTTAGTCCCAAAAATGATATAAATGTGTAAATAAAGCCCATAAACATCCAAAAAGGGGTAGTATAATAGCATGGAACAATCAAAAATTATAGATACGTTGGAGACGTATCAAGCATCCCCAAGCTTAATTCCTGCTCGTCCTCGAGTAGGTAAATGATAAAAAGAGAATTTTTGATGTGGAATGCTACCTAGCATAATTCATAATGGAATTTTCTTTATTGTGGCATGATTGTTCAAATCCAAATGAATACAAAATAAAAGTTCATATTGATAAAAAAATAGTAATACTTCAAGCATACTAATCAAAGTAATCATGTCTTCTCAAAATAACATGGCAAAATAAAGTTAATCCCTACAAAATCATATAGTTAGGCTATGCTTCATTTTCATCACACAAAGATGTTCCCAACTTCTATACCCCCGATGACAAGCCAAGCAATTGTTTCATACTTAAATAATCTCAAACTTTTTCAACCTTCACGCAATACATGAGAGTGAGCCATGGATATAGCACTATGGGTGGAATAGAATATGATGATGGGGGTTGTGTGGAGAAGATAAAAAAAGAAAGTCTCACATTGACAGGATAATCAACGGGCTATGGAGATGCCCATCAATTGATGTCAACATGAGGAGTAGGGATTGCCATGCAACGGATGCACTAGAGCTATAAATGAATGCTCAACAAAAGAAAACTAGTGTGTGTGCATCCAACTTGCTTGCTCACGAAGACCTAGGGCATTTGAGGAAGCCCATCGTAGGAATATGCAAGCCAAGTTCTATAATGAAAAATTCCCACTAGTATGAAAAAGACAACTTATGAGACTCACTATATGAAAAACATGGTGCTACTTTGAAGCACAAGTGTGGAAAAAGAGATAGTAAGATTGCCCTTTTTGTTTATTTTCTTTTTTTTGGGCCTTTCCTTTTTTTTCTTTTTGGCCTTTTTTGGGCAATGCTATAATAATGATGATCATCACACTTCTATTGATTACAACATATGAATTACAACTCGAAACTAGAACAAGATATGACTCTATATGAATGCCTCCGTGATGTGCAGGATGGTGCAATGAATCAAGAGTGACATGTATGAAAAATAATGCATGGTGGCTTTGCCACAAATACGATGTCAACTACATGATCATGCAATGGCAATATGACAAAAGTAAAGTATGTCATGATGATGAGCGGAACGGTGGAAAGTTGCATGGCAATATATCTCGGAACGGCTATGGAAATGCCATAATAGGTAGGTATGGTGGCTGTTTTGAGGAAGATATAGAGAGGTTTATGTGTGATAGAGTGTATCTTATCACGGGGTTTGTATGCACTGGCGAAGTTTGCACCAACTCTCAAGGTGAGAAAGGGCAATGCACGGTACCGAAGAGGCTAGCAAAGGCGGAAAGGTAAAAGTGCGTATAATCCATGGACTCAACATTAGTCAAAAGAACTCATATACTTATTGCAAAAATTTAGAAGTCATCAAAAATCAAGTACTACGCGCATGCTCCTAGGGGATAGATTGGTAGGAAAAGACCATCGCCGCGTCCCGACCGCCACTCATAAGGATGCACAAGCCGGTACACTTCATGTTTCAAATTTGTTACACAACTTTAACCATACGTGCATGCTACGTGACTTGCTAACTTCAACACAAGCATTCTTTAAATTCATAATCACCCAACTAGCATGACTTTAATATCACTACCTCCATATCTCAAAAGAATTATCAAGTATCAAGTTGATCATAGCATCCAATTCACTTCCTATGATAGTTTTTATTATACCCAACTTGGATGCTCATCATTCTAGGACCAACTTTATGACCATAGCAAATACCATGCTGTTCTAAAAGACTCTCAAAATAATATAAGTGAAGCATGAGAGACTAGCAATTTCTTCAGAATTAAGACACCACCGTGCTCTAAAAGATATAAGTGAAGCACTAGAGCAAAAACTATTAAACTCAAAAGATATAAGTGAAGCACATAGAGTATTCTAGAAAATTCTAATCAAATAGGCTTCTCCCAAAAGGTGTGTACATCAAGGATGATTGTGGTAAACTAACAAGCAAATACTAATATAATACACGACGCTCCAAGCAAAACACTTATCATGTGGCGAATAAAAATATAGCTCCAAGTAAAGTTACCAATGAACGAAGACGAAAGAGGGGATGCCTTCCCGGGGCATCCCCAAGCTTAGGATTTTGGCTATTATTGAATATATTGGGGTGCCTTGGGCATCCCCAATCTTAGGCTCTTGCCACCCTTTATTCCATAGTCCATAAAAGCTTTACCCAAAACTTGAAAACTTCACAACACAAAACTCAACAAGAAATCTTATAAGCTCCGTTAGTGAAAGAAAACAAAACCACCACATAAGGTACTGCAAAGAAATCATTCTTTATTTATTTTGGTGTTAAACCTACTGTATTCCAACTTCTCTATGGATTATAAACTAATTTACTAGCCATAGATTCATCAAAATAAGCAAACAACACACGAAAAACAGAATCTGTCAAAAACAGAACAGTCTGTAGCAATCTGTAACTAACGCAAACTTCTGGAACTCAAAAAAGTCAGCCAAAATAGGAAGACCTAGTAAATTTGTTTATTGACCAGCAGCAATTGGAATCACTATTTTATCACGTTCTGATGATTTTTAACAATTGTTTTCGTGAACCGTAAGTTTCTGGAAATTACAGCAAGATCAAATCAAGTATCATCCAAGAAGATCCTATAGGTTTAAATTGGCACAAACACTAATTAAAACATAAAAAAACATCTAAACAGAAGGTAGATGGATTATTTATTACTAAGCAGCAAGTAAAAATATTGGGTTGCCTCCCAACAAGCGCTTTTCTTTAAAGCCTTTTTAGCTAGGCATTAAAATTTCAATGATGCTCACGTGAAAGACAAGAATTGAAGCATAAAGAGAGCATCATAAAACATGTGACAAACACACTTAAGTCTAACATACTTCCTATGCATAGGCATATTATAGGCAAACAAATTATCGTAGCAAGCAAAAACTAGCATATGCAAGGAAGCGGAAAGGAACAATAGCAATCTCAACATAACGAGAGGTAATTTAGTAACATGAAAATTTCTATAACCATATTTTCCTATCTCATAATAATTACATGTAGGATCATAAGAAAATTCAACGATATAGCTGTCACATAACATAATCTCAACACGATCCACATGCATGTGAAGTTGACACTTTTTCCAAAATAGTGGGATTATAATTAACTAAAGTCATGATTTCTCCAAGCCCACTTTTATAAAAAAATTCATAAGATTGAATGTTATCCAAATATGTGGGATCTAAAGTTGATACTCTTCCAAACCCACTTTCAATATTATTGCAAACACTATTATCAATCTTATATTCATCGTGGGGCTTAAATAAATTTTCAAGATCATAAGAAGAATCTCCCCAATCATGACTATTGGCTCTGTTGGAAAAGGCAGTGCCTAGGAGGCGCTTAGGCACACCTAGGCGCTAGGCAATGGCCAAACGCCTCGCCTAGGGCATAAATGGAGGTCTAGGCAGGGCAAGCAAGGAATTGCCTACCGAAACAAGAAATCATGCCACATCTTTGCGATATGCCAAACGGGTTATATGCCAATGGTAGTATACGGTAATTAACTTATTTATATGCCCTAAACTAATATCCACACCCATATAATAATGACAAATACACTACGAGTAAAAACTATATTACCGCCTAGGCCGCGCCTAGGGCGCTTAGGCACCGCCTAGGCACTAGGCGAAGTCCAACCGCCTCGCTTACGCCTACCGCTTTTTCCAACCTGTCTATTGGACATAGCAAAACTAGCATCCCCAAGCTTAGGGTTTTGCATATTATTAGCATAATTTACATCAATAAAATTAATAATAAAATCATTGCAATCATGCTTTTTATTCAAAGATCTATCATGAAGCACTTCATCACAATTTTTCAGATTTCTGATTTAGGGCAAAAGCTTATAAAGATAATCTAGTGCATCCAAATCACTAGGAATTGGTTCATCATAATTGGATCTCTTAAAAAGATTAGCAAGCGGATGAGGATCCATAGATATTAGCTTCTCTGTTTAGGAATAAATACTCAACTATTTCAACCAAGCGAGAAAACGAGCCAAGAAAGACATCAAGGCGAACGGAAAAGAGAGGGCGAATAAAACGGCAAGGGTAAAGTGGGGGAGAGGAAAACGAGAGGCAAAAGGAAAATAATATAAATGCGAGGGAGATGGGTTTGGGATGGGTACTTGGTATGTCTTGACTTGAGCGAAGACCTCCCGACAGCGGCGCAGAAATCCTTCTTGCTACGTCTTGAGCTTGTGTTGGTTTTCCTCGAAGAGGAGAGGGTGATGCAGCAAGTGTAGCGTAAGTATTTCCCTCAGTTTGAGAACCAAGGTATCAATCCAAAGAGGAGGCTCCTCAAAAGTCACACGCACCTACACAAACAAGCGAGAACTGCAACCAACGCAATAAAGGGGTTGTCAATCCCTTCACGGCCACTTGCGAAAGTGAGATCTAATAAAGATAGTATGATAAGATAAATATATATTTTTGGTACTTTATAATATAGATGCAAAAAGTAAAGATGCAAATAAAAGTAGATTGAAAGCAAATATGATAAGAGATAGACCCGGGGGCCATAGGTTTCACTAGTGGCTCCTCTCAAGATAACATAAGTATTACGGTGGGTGAACAAATTACTGTCGAGCAATTGATAGAAAAGCGCATGGTTATGAGATTATCTAGGCATGATCATGTATATAGGCATCACGTCCATAACAAGTAGACCGACTCACCTGCATCTACTACTATTACTCCACACATCGACCGCTATCCAGCATGCATCTAGAGTATTAAGTTCATAAGAACGAGTAACGCATTAAGCAAGATGACATTATCTAGACGGATAAACTCATGCACTATGATATAAACCACATCTTGTTATACTCGATGTCAACAATACAATACGTGCCTTGCAACCCTTAATGTCACAGGGTAAGGACACATAAGATTGAACCCAAAGCTAAGCACTTCTCCCATGGCAAGAAAGATCAATCTAGTAGGCCAAACCAAACTGATAATTGAAGAGACTTGCAAAGATAACTTAATCATACATAAAAGAATTCAGAGAAGATTCAAATATTATTCATAGATAAACTTGATCATAAACCCACAATTCATCGGATCTCGACAAAAACACATAAAAAGAGATTACATCGAATAGATCTCCACAAGAGAGGGGGACAACATTGTATCGAGATCCAAAAAGAGAGAAGAAGCCATCTAGCTAATAACTATGGACCCGTAGGTCTGTGGTAAACTACTCACAACTCATCGGAGGGGCAAGGATGTTGATGTAGAGGCCCTCCGGTGCTTGATTCCCTCCCGTGAGTGCAGTGAAGGCTCCAAGATGGGATCTCGCAGATCACGGAAGGTTACTGGCGGTGGAAATTGTGTTTCGTGGTGCCTGGATGTTTTCGAGTGCGTGGGTATATATAGGAAGAAGAAGTACGTCGGTGGCCGCCCGAGGGGCCCATGAGACAGGGGGCGCGCCCTATAGAGGGGGCGGGGGCGCCCTCCTATCTCGTGGAGGCCTAGGCTGCTTCTTGACTTGCACTCCAAGTCCTCTGGATCATGTTTGTTCCAAAAATCACGCTCCCTAAGGTTTCATTCCATTTGGACTCCGTTTGATATTCCTTTTCTTCGAAATACTGAAATAGGCAAAAAAACACAGCAATATGGGCTGGGCCTCCTGTTAGTAGGTTAGAGCATTAATAGTAGAGCCCTCAAACCCTCAAACCCCTAAAAATAACTGCTTTTTTTATAGTTTTTGTCAAAAAAAGGCCGTAGACTAGAACCCCTTAACCCTTAAACCCTCAATTTTTTTAAAGGTCCAACCCTCAAACCCTCTCCCAATCCTCAAAAGTAAGGGTTGGGGAGCAAAACCTACCCCAACCCTCATTTGGCGGTTATCCTCATGGGAGGAAAAATCCTCCCAAGTCCCGGCACGCCTTGACCGCCGCCACTGCTAGTCGCCCGTCATGGCCACCCTGTCGACCTCCCCCGCGCAACTACAATGTCGTTCATGGGGAATATTCTGTTATAAGGGTTGGGTTTGAGGGTTCTAATCTTTGCCCCTGTTTTTCAACCTGTAAAAGTGCACAAAAAGATCATTTTTGGACCCTTAAAATGCTAGTGAGGGTTTGAGGGTTTGAGGGTTCTACTAGTAATGCTCTTAGTCCCAAAAATGATGTAAATGTGTAAAATAAATCCCATAAACATCCAAAAGGGGGTAATATAATAGCATGGAATAATAAAAAATTATAGATACGTTGGAGACGTATCAATTGCCGGCTTAAAAAGAAGGATTCCGGTTTAAAATCCGGCTCAAGGGAAAGCTGTCTCCCACAAAGCTTTGAAGCTCTCAATATCCGGTTTAATAATTTCCAATTCAAAAGAATAATCTCTCGCAAGTTTGAGTTCTCAGGAAAAATTAAAGGGACCAAAGAGAGTTTGTTGCACAACACAACTCAGACATAGGCACCCGGCGAGCACAACTCAGAAATATATCACTTGGGGGCTTCCGGCTTATTGAGCTAAGCTATGTTTACCCATTGATTCGGCTTATACGCTATGTTTACAAAAAAACTTGGGGGCTTACTACCCAGATTAAAGGGACCAAAGAGAGTTTGTTGCAAAAGCACAACTCAAACATAGCGCCCATTGAGCACAGCTCAAAATATTACTTGGGAGCTCTTTTGTTCTAAAAGAACAAAGAGTCTATAACCTTGTAATAGGCTATAAAAGTCAGGCTTGGAAGCCAGGTGTATTCACCTAAAACCCCGGGTTATCTTGCCTTTTTAAGTAAGTCACTCCGTCCAGGTAATCCTGGTAAGAAACGTCGAACGTTTGACAAGGTAATCTTATACATACCCTAAACTTGTCATAGTTAAAATGACGATTGGTTATTGTGAGGTCCATCTTATAAGGCTTTGTAAAATGGTTTAACTCAGTGGCCTGGCAGCCCATGAAAAGCCTTGTTTTTGGGCCTGGCAGCCCATGAAAAGCCTCGCTTCTTGTATGTTTTTCGCAAATTCTTTCTTTTGAGGATTATTTGATAAGACTTATAAAGTTTTATGATTATAATTCACCGGTGTTTATTGACCCGGCCTGATTTTTGACTATAAGTCGTCAGTATGAGATAAGATAACATCCGGTGTTTATTAACTCGACCTGGCTTTCGACTATAAGTCGCAAGTATATATTTGGATTGCGCCATTGGAATCATGCGCTTATAAATCATTGGGTATATTATTCAAATCTTTAATAGCCAACATGGCTGGATTTTTATTATGGTTATCAATAACCAGTATTATGATTGAGGTTTTCAAAGTCGCTTTAGCGCAATAGATATTATTTTATGAATGGATATGATTTATTCTACAATGGAAGGAATAGTCCCGAGTCGCTGCAAGCTTACGACCCGACACTTGGGGGCTACATTATTCAAGTTGAGATTACATAAAAATCGCAAGTCTCATGTTGCTGCAAGCATGCACCATGACAGTTGGGGGCTAATGCAAAGTCATTTTTACTAGCCTTATTGAAGATCCGACTCATCACATCATAATGAGCCGGCCCTTGGGGCTACCAATTGCTCCTGTCAACAATTCAAGGTACACAAGTTAAATCCATTATATTGAAGGGTCCATTGCTCAGTTGATAAAGCACAATGTGTCGGATTTCGGGTTCCGGCACACCCTTAAGGTTCGAATTTTGGGGTACGCGCGGAGATCCAACCCTCCACCGTCTCGTACCTCGCTGAATCGCAAGGACCTAAACTACTAAGAAGAACAGCGCAAGAGACACGAGATTTATACTAGTTTGGGCCACCGTTGTGGTGTAATACCCTACTCTAGTTTGTGGTGTGGTGGATTGCCTGTTGGGCTGATGAAGAACAGTACAGGGAAGAACAGCCTCGCGAGGGTCTATTCTTGGTGGGTGTGATGAACCTCTAGGTGGTGACCCGACGCTCTAGCTTGAGGACCAGGTCTCTCTCTCTCTGGATTCCAAGTGCCGGATCCCTCTCTACTATGATGGCTAGCTCTACTTATATAGACGAAGGCCCTGGGCCTCTTCCCAAATATTGAGCGGGAAGGGCGCCAACAATTGGCCATTTTGAAGGGGAACAACGGGTACACTTATCCTGACTAAAGTTGGTCCTCGCTTGCCAAAGGCTCTGGTCATGACGCCTTTGCTTGGGCTCCACGATGACTCCTTCCGGCCGTTGGGGCTGGTCTTGGTCTTGTTGCAATCAAAGCGGATGCCTTTGCTTGATGCTCTTGCCTGCACTTGCTCCCTTTGCACCAAAGAGGAAAGGAGGACGCTGCGCGGGCTGGCGCCCGAATGGCGCCCTTGGTCGTCATGGCTTGCGTCATGGGCACCTCGCGAGGTACCCCACCTTGAACTCTCCGCCTCCTCGTGAGCCACTGTGAGGCCGTGCTGAGGAAGCTCTGGTCGCCCGCCTCATGAGGCTTGGCCCCTCGCAAGGGTCTTGAGTTTGTCTTGATGAAGATGGGCTGTCACAGGCCTCCTTTGAGCCACGCCGCAGCCGCAGGCGAGCAAGTCCAGGGACCCCCGTTCCCAGAACGCCGACAGTAGCCCCCGGGCCCACGGTGCGCCCGAACTTGGCCGAGCAGAGAGGCGAAAGGGCAAGTGCGAAGCGTCATGGGCCCTAACAGCCTGCGGCCTTGGGTGCTGCGTGGCGGTTGATTGGACGTGGGCTCCTCTGCAACCGCGCGGGTTGATAATAGAGCGGCATCTTCCTTGCCTCATATACTTTCTCGATTCTTGCTCAGATCCCCTTTCTTGCGCCTCTCCTCCACCTTCCAAGACCTTCAGATCCACTCCGCCTTCGTGCCCCTAGCGATCATGGCTCCTCGCCAAACCCGGCGGAGCCTGGTACTCTCCTGCCTTGGACCCGCCCGAATGTGTCGTGGCGAGCCTTGCCACAATCGCCCGGTTGGCGAGGCGCAGGGCGTCAATGGAGCAGCGGTGTTCAAGGCCGCTCCTCCGCCCCTGAGGGTCGGGGGAGTACCTTCTACCCGTTCTTCGCGAGCGCCATCATTGCTGGTCTGGTGCCTCCCTTCTCTGAGTTCTTCTTCTCCGTCCTCCGTCACTACAACATCCAAGCTCTGCATCTCCATCCCAATTCCGTCCTTCTTCTGGCAATCTTTGCCTACTATTGTGAGGCCCATGTTGGGGTGAAGCCCTCGGTGGCCTTGCTGAGCCACTACTTCTTCCTCCGAGCCTCCCGTGGTTCCGCCTTCGTGTGCGCGAGCTTCATCGCATACGGCTTAGCCATCGCCATTTCAAACCCTGGGAAGCGGATTGAGGGCTTCAGGAGCAAGTGGGTCTTGGTGGATGCTGGGCGAATCCACCCTCGGCTGATCCCGCCCACGGAGCCCGCCGAGAGCTCCGACGACTGGTCCCGAGCTTCGTATCCCCGGTAGCCAGGCCTTGGAGAAGATGAATGCAGATCTGAAGCCGGTGACCGACGCGGCGGGCGAGGCTGACCAGGCCGCTGCCGAGGGAGTTCTGGAGCACCAACTGGCTCGCCGCCAAGATTGCGCTTCCGATGTGGAGGCCTCACCCG
Source organism: Aegilops bicornis (assembly GCA_021605145.1). Classification (NCBI taxonomy): domain Eukaryota; kingdom Viridiplantae; phylum Streptophyta; class Magnoliopsida; order Poales; family Poaceae; genus Aegilops; species Aegilops bicornis. The sequence continues at coordinate 454,565,692 of CM038674.1, read as the reverse complement.
AGCCCGTGGCCTGGCCGGCGAGGATCTGGCGATGGTCCTCCAGGTCCTTGGTTGGGGCGATGTGGCGAGGCAGGGCGCCCAGCGCGCCTGTTCGCTTCGTGAGGATTGGGAGCAGGTTGTGGGGTCCATGCCCGCCTTCAACGAGGGGACGGGCTCGTGCCCGGAGGCTCCGGAGGACCTGGTGGACGTGTCCTCTTCCGACTCCGGCGAAGAGGTGGAGGAAAGAGAGCCAGGAGAGGGGGTTGATTCGGGGGCGGAGTCAAGGGCTCCTCCCGTGCGGCGCAGGCCCCGCGTTCTCCGCCTCCCCGAGAGTGACGACGGCGAGGATGAGGGTGAGCGGGGAGGCAGAAGCCTGCCCCCGATCCCGAAGAAGGACCGGACCGTCCGTGGCGGTGCCTCTGCCCGAAAAAGAAGATGATCCCGACGCCCAGGCCTCTCCTGCCCGGGCGTCCTCGCGAGGCCTGGCTGAGCCCGCTGGGGCGAGCTCAGCCCGCTTGACCCAGGCGACTCCCGAGGTGGCCTTGCTGGACGCTGCCTCCACTGTTGCCGTGGCGTCGCTGGTTCCGCCTCAAGGCGTAGTGGCTGCACCGCCGCCATCTCCTCCTAGTCCACCAACTGTTGTCTCTCCGACTCCTCCTGCTGTCCTGGATCGTGCTGCCGCTGAATTGGACCGGCTGCGGCAGGATCTTCTGGGCGCCGACCCTCGCTTGGTGGCCGGGCGCTTGGAGCTGGCCTCTGGCTGGATTCGCGCCGACGCTTCGATTCGGGCGGCGCTGGTCCAGGCCTCAACAGCTTGCGACGAGGAGAAGCAGGCTGCCCGTGAGGCGAAGGTGGCCCACGATGCTGCCCTGGGGGAGGCAGCCAGACATCCAAGGTCATTGTGAGATCTTTGGAGGGCGGTGAAGGGCCTGCAGAACCAGCTCGCCGAGGAGGCCCGCCTCCGCCAGGAGCAGGAGGAAAGCATGAAGGCTCGCGAGGCGGCCGCCAAGGACCGGGAGGCCAAGCTGAAGAAGCGTCGTGACCGCCTAGACGCGCTGGAGCAGGAACTGGAGGCGAGGAAGGTCGAGCTGGACGCCAAGGCGCGGGTTCTTGCCGAAGATCGCGTGGCCTTCATGGATATGGAGGTGAAGGCTCGCGCCTTGCTGAGGGAGCTTTATGATAGCGGCCTGGAGAGCCCACTGGCCGGCGCAGAGGACGGCCCCGCCAAGCTGCTTCCCTTCCTGATTCGTGCTCTTGAAGATGTCTCCCTTGGTCTTGGCCCCACGGCTGAGGCCGAGGCGCGTGTCTTGTCTTCTGCGGCACTGACGCGGATCCTCACCCACATCTATCTTCGCGATCCCAGCGTCGACATGGACAACCTGCTGGAGCCGGCAAGCGGCGAGCATGCAGCTGCCGCTGCCGAGGCTGTGAAGGGTCGCACGGAGGCTCTGTTGGGGAAGTTCCGGGCCTTCAACACCAAGCCGAAGCGAGGCGCTGCCGGCCCTGCTGCTTCACGAGGCGAGCCCACTCCGCGCTGCTCCACCGCCGACAAGTGACTCCGCTGTGGCTCCTGTCTTTCTTTTAATTCCTGCACGTGTATCATGCCTTGGGGAGGCGTTTAAACTTGCGTTTGGCATTGCGATAACAGTGTGGACTGTAATATTTGCTTTTGAATTCCTTGAATTTTGTGCTTCCCACTCGCTTATGTTCTCTGGCAGAGCCATTGCCCTTGCTCTCTCGGCCGCCGTTAGCCCGACCGGAAACCGGGGCGGGACCAAGGAGTGAGGGGCTACGTGACAAGTTAGGCTCTTGAGTCGCGATGCTCAGGAGTCCCCCTTGGCGCCTGAAAAACAAGTAGGGAGGTGAGGCAGGCGGATCCACCGTTCTCGTCTGCAGAGCCGGCCCGCGCATACCTCAACTCAACCGCCGTTAGCCTTTCGGAACTAAGGGGTGAGGGGCTACGTGACCAGTTAGGCTCTGAGTCGCGATGCTCGAGGAGTCCCCTTGACGCTCAAACAGCATGCGTACCTTGGCTCCGCTTTCGGGGAGTGGCGTCACGATGAACCAGGCCCGAGGGCTGGCTGGAGTGGCGTCGCGTCTGGCGTGACCAGGCGCAGCCCTCGTGCCCAGCCCTCGCGCGCGGCGCTCGAGGGAGGCGTGCGACGAGGCGGACTTGAGCTCTGGGCTCCACGAGGTTGATGCGACCGGAGGCCACCCTCGGTTGTTTATCACCATGTAGAGCATAGCGCTTCGCATGCGTCTGGGCATAGCCGCTCCTCGGCGGTGTCGTCGGCCAGTAGCGAACGGTGCTTCCTTTGGAGCGTGGGAGGGGCTCCCCTCGGGAGAGCCCAGGCGTATATAGCGCCACCACGACACGTGGCTCGCACGGTAGGGCTGGGCGAGGTGTATCTGGGCACCCGTGAGCCAGTAGCGGGACTCACGAGGCCCTACCTCAAGGCAGGTTGCGCTGGCTCTGGGCCTTATCTTCGAGTGTGTTCACGCAAATTTGGCGGATGCTGGGTGCTCTCGTCTTGGTCCCGGCTCTCGGGCTGGTCTCGGCCGTCGGCTGGCAAGCCAGGTCGCGATGCCATGGACAAGACCAGAGGGTGAGGGCGGAGAGCGGTAGGAGCCCTGAGTCGTGATGCTCAGGCACCCCCCCTTTAACGCACAAGCTAGGTTAGATGACGCAACTCTACGTCCTTGGGTCCCGGCTCTCGGGCTGGTCTCAGCCGTCGCTGGCAAGCCAGGTCGCGATGCCATGGACAAGACCAGAGGGTGAGGGCCGGAGGGCCGGTAGGAGCCCTGAGTCGCGATGCTCAGGCACCCCCCCTTTAACGCACAAGCTGGGTCAGACGCAGCAACTCTACATCCTCGGGTCTCGGCTCTCGGGCTGGTCTCAGCCATCGCTGGCAAGCCAGGTCACGATGCCATGGACAAGACCAGAGGGTGAGGGCCGGAGAGCCGGTAGCAGCCCTGAGTCACGATGCTCAGGCACCCCCCTTTAACACGCAAGCTGGGTTGGATGGCGAAACTCTACGTTCTCGGGTCCCGGCTCTCGGGCTGGTCTCAGCCGTCGCTGGCAAGCCAGGTCGTGATGCCATGGACAAGACCAGAGGGTGAGGGCCGGAGAGCCGGTAGGAGCCCTGAGTCGCGATGCTCAGGCACCCCCCCTTTTAACGTGCAAGATTCCGCCACCCAGGAAAAGGCACCAAATAACAAGCATGGTGGAACGAGAGCATAATCCTAAGGAAAACGCGTGAAGGATACATGCCGCTGGGACTGGCCCGAGCGGCTTGGGGATGATGCAGCCGAGGCGCCCCAAGCAGGATAAGCTAAAGACATGAAATAAAGGGATACATGCATGAGGATGGACCCAGTGACACGGGAATAATGCGTACTGAAGGCGCTCAGTAGGAAACAAAACTTAAAGATGTCACTTGGTGATGTTGGGGATGAAGGGTTGTTGATGTAGCAGACTCAGTGGGCTGCGGGAGCCGATATTCACGAGCCCCCAGGCCCAGGGGCCTTGGGAGGCTCCGAAGGCGTTGGTGGCTCCTCATGGGCCGTCTCCATCTCCGCCAGGGCTGCGGCGTGCCTGACCTCTTGAGCCTCCAGGATGGTCCTCATGAGACGCTGGTACACAACAACCGCGTTTGGCAGGCCATAAGGCATGCGTCGTGGTGGGGCGGACCCTCATAGCGTTCCACTCGCGAGGCCAGTGGCGCTCTTGAGATCTTGGCTCGGTTGGGCCTGGTATCTCGGCGTGAGCGCAGCCCACCATCCTTGCACGGATGGGGGCCATAGCGGAAGTGGCGGCTGCCCCTCATGATCCTTGACTCCTGTAGCTCTGAATGGCCTTCTTGATGAACTCTTGAGGTTACGCCCTCTGGTCTTTCTCCTGCTTGCGGGAAACGTGCTGCGAAACACGCCTCCACGTGGTGCCCAAGCGCCTCCCTCGAGACCTTGGCGAGGTCGGCGGTCCTCTAGGGGAGAGCCCCCGAGCCCTGCCTGAGGAGGGCGCCGGGCATGCTTTCCTATGCGATGGAAGGAGGCTCCCCCTGGCCCGGCGCGGACCCTGAGGGGCCTGTCTCTTGAAGAGCCGGGCCGGTCGATGTCTTCTTCTTCTTGGGTGCGGCCTCGGGAGGCCTCCTGCTGCTTGTGGTGCAGGTCTTCCAGCGATGCGGCTGAAAAGTTCGCTCGAGGAGCACTGCTGCGTCTCTCTTCACAGGGCACCGTGATGACTCCGCCGCTTCCTGGCATCTTGAGGATGTTGTAGCCGTGGTGGGTTATGGCGATGAATTTGGCCAGCGCTGGGTACCCGAGGATGGCGTTGTACGGCAGGCGAATGTGGGCGACGTCGAAGTCGATGAGCTCGGTGTGGTAGTTGTCGCGGGCCCCGAAGGTGACAGGAAGGCGGACCTGCCCGATCGGGACCGTGGAGCCGTCGGTGACTCTGGAGAAAGGCTTGGTTGGCTGAAGCTGACTGTAAGGCACTTGAAGATTGTTGAATGTCTCCACGGACAGGACGTTGAGCCCTGCTCCGCCGTCGATGAGGGTCTTGGTGACTAGCACATTAATGATGATTGGGGAACAAAGCATCGGGAGAACTCCGGCTGTGGCTGCGCACTTGAGCTGATCCGCTGAGCTGAACGTGATGGCGCACGCCGATCACCTGAGAGGGCGCGTGGACTCGAGCTTGGGGCGGACTGCATTCACTTCATGGGCGAACTGCTTGAAGATGCGGTGAGAGGCTGGGGCTTGAGCTCCACCCAGGATGCAGGCGATCGCGCGCGCTTCCTGGAAGCCCCCAGCCCCCTCGTCCTGAGGACGGTCTTCGACTCTCCTTGGCGGAGGCAGCGGAGGGAGGCCTGCATTCCCTTGCGGGCGATCCTCACGAGGCTGATCCCTCCAGCCCCCCTCGCGAGGTGGGTCTTGCCAGCGGTCCTCGCGAGGTTGGTCGCGCCACCCTTGGCGCGGGCCATGATCTTCCAGCGTCTGCATTCCTTCCTCCTCCTCGGCCGTAGCCCCGGTCGCTGCGCTCGGGGCGTCTGCCGACCCTTCCTTAGCGCACGGCCCGGAGCTCTTGGCATTCATTGGTGTTGTGGGTGTGGAGGTCGTGGTACACGCAGTACCGGCTGCCCTTGGAGGACTCTGGCTGACCTCTGCCTCGCTTGGTGTCTGGCTCGGCCGCGAGTACGGCAGCAGCCTGCGCTTCACGCGTCCTTGGCCTTGGACTTCTTCTCTTGGGATCCGCGGCAGGCAGCTCGAGGAGGGAGAGGCGCCCTCCTCAGCCCCGGCGCGCACTTGGTCGCCAAGTTGAAGAGCTCGAGGAGGTGCATAGATCTTCATGCATCGCCAGACTCCTCCTTCATCTTGACGTCGCGCCGCGCCGTCGGAGAAGGCAGAGATGATGGCCTCCTCCGTCACCACAGGGATCTTGAGGCGTAGCGTTGTTGAAGCGCTTTGGATGTACTTTGCGGGGTTTCCCTGGCTGCTTGATTCGACGCATGTCGCTCACGGCGGGTGGCGGTCGCGAGTACCTTGGAAGTTGGCGATGAAGCGGAGTGCGCATCTCGGCCCAGGAAGAGATCGTGCACAGGGCGGTCGAGGAGCAGTGCGGGCCCGTCCTTGGCGCCATGGGAAACCAGTTCGCCATGACCTTTTCATCCCGTTGGCAGCCTCGATGCCCAGCTCGTAGAGCTGGAGGAACTCCGTAGGGTCGGCGGTGCCGTCGTGGCGAGGAGGCAGGTCGGCTTGAACTTGGCGGGCCACGCGATCTTTGCACTAGGAGGTGAAAGCGCGGCAGCCCGCCGTGGCGCAGGGCCTCGGACGGCAGAGAGCTTGGTCTTGTGGGCCTCCTGCGCTGTAGAGGCAGCGCAGGTCTTGACATCTTGGAGCGGGAGCGCTTGGGCAGCTTCTTGTGGGCGAGGAACTTCTTGGCAGCTCTGCTCTTGCTGCGCCCGACGCTGGCGGAGCAGGTTCCGCCACAGGGGCCGCGCGCCTTGGGGCTGTGGCGCCGTCTTGAGGAGGAGGCGGTGAGGCGCCCAGGAGCTTCATCGCCAGCAAGGCGGGTGCGGTGCGAGGCAGGCGGCGCGGTCGCCTCCTGCAGCATGACGAGCTTCGGCGACTTCGGTCGAGCCATTCTTCGTGAAGCGTTGTCGACGGGCGGTAGCGCGAGAGCTTCGTTAGCGCGATGGCGCAGCTTCGGGCCTCCATGGCAGCGTAGCGTGACGAAGAACCAGCGGGGGTGAGCGAAGGTGTGGCGGTGCGGCCGTCTCGCCTCATGGACGGGTGCTGGGACGACACTTGCTGCTCGTTCCCCGCCGGGCCGGTGGCGGCGTTGACGGCGGGTGACGGGGAACGACGAGGACGCCCGCCGACAGGACCGTCTGGGCGACATGGGAGGCGAGGGCGGCTCGGCGCTCGGCACGGGCCCGACGAGCGTCAGACATGGTTGCGGTGGTCGGGGAAGAACGAGGCAACGAAAGGCAGATTCCGGCGCACCCCTACCTGGCGCGCCAAATGTCGGATTTCGGGTTCCGGCAGACCCTTAAGGTTCGAACTCTGGGGTGCGTGCGGAGATCCAACCCTCCACCGTCTTGTACCTCGCCGAATCGCAAGGACCTAAACTACTAAGAAGAACAGCGCAAGAGACACGAGATTTATACTAGTTCGGGCCACCGTTGTGGTGTAATACCCTACTCTAGTTTGTGGTGTGGTGGATTGCCTCTTGGGCTGATGAAGAATAAGATCTGAGGGAAGAACAGCCTCACGGGGGTCTGTTCTTGGTGGGTGTGATGAACCGCTAGGTGGTGTCCCGACGCTCTAGCTTGAGGATCAGGTCTCCCTCTCTCTGGATTCCAAGTGCCGGATCCCTCTCTACTATGGTGGCTAGCTCTACTTATATAGACGAAGGCCCTGGGCCTCTTCCCAAATATTGAGCGGGAAGGGCACCAACAATTTGCCATTTTGAAGGGGAACATCGGGTACACTTATCCTGACTAAACTTGGTCCTCGCCTGCCAAAGGCTCTGGTGATGACGCCTGCTTGGGCTCCACGATGACTCCCTTCCAGCCGTTGGGGCTGGTCTTGGTCTTGTTGCACCGAAACGGATGCCTTTGCTTGATGCTCTTGCTTGCGCTTGCTCCCTTTGCACCAAAGAGGAAAGGAGGACGCCGCGCGGGCTGGCGCCCGACTGGCGCCCGACTGGCGCCCTTGGTAATCATGGCTTGCGTCATGGGCACCTTGCGAGGTACCCCGTCTTGAACTCTCCGCCTCCTCGTGAGCCAGCCTGACGAGGCCGTGCCTGAGGAAGCTCCTGGTCGTCCGCCCCGTGAGGATTGGCCCCTCGCGAGGGTCTTGAGTTTGTGCTGATGAAGATGGGCTGTCCTGGGCCTCCTTTGAGCCACCCGGCAGGCCGCAGGCAGGCAAGTCTAGGGACCCCCGTTCCCAGAACGCCGACACAAAGCTCTTAACCTTGTGGATGTGGGTTCAACCCCTACGATGGGGGCTACACATCACTGCTCAAATCTACATGATTATATTTACAAAGTCCCTGCTCATTATTGCATAATGACCCGGCCCTTGGGGGCTACACTGGTTGAAGTTTTTATGAGCATAAGGCAATTTCAAGTTCCAGGTTGCTGCAAGCATGACAATCCGGCACTTGGGGGCTACATATGTGGAATATTCAGTTTATGACTCGTGACTGAGATGAACAAATCGGATGTCTTGAAGGTTGCGACATTTATATTGAAGCAAGTCTTAAGATGTTGCTACGCTACCTTCTTAAGACTTGGGGGCTACAAGTGATAGGTATACAAGAGGTATATTTTCAAGCTTGATGTTAACTACAATTATAACCCGGTGCCATCAATATTTATAAACCGGCAGTTTTGGCAATGATAAACTGACGAGTTCTATATCCTTAAACCGGCTGAAGATCAGATGAGTATTTCAAGGACCAATATTTTTGTTAAGCATTGGGAGCTGAGTCAAATGAATTATTCTTCATAATTTTTCTCTGTGACCAACGTCAGCAAATTGAGTATGAAGCTGGCCTGTTAAACCGGATTTTCTAGAAGAAGGAAATGATAGGGAATTAAGGATGATCAGGTGCCGGCTTACAAGAATATTTAACCCGGAGCATAACCTGTTAAAATTGTTCTTGTGTTTTGTTTACAGGATCGGGGATATACCCCGCGGTATGACCCGACCGGAGTTATAACCCGGCTGGGACTTGGTAAACCGGCAGATGTTAAGTCAGATCATAACTCGGCAGATGTTATGGCAGATCATAACCCGGCAGATGTTAGGTCAGATGATAACCCGACAAACAATGATAACCCGACAGACAATCTTAACCCGACAGACAGTCATAACCCGGCAGACAGTCATAACCCAGCAGACAGAGTCGCCTAGGGTTAATAACCCCGAGACGTTATGAATCCCGTGACGTTATGAACCCCAAGACGTTAAGAAGCCCATGAAGAGAAGTCAGAATAGTTTAAGTCTTAATCCGAGTTGGATTCTACATGTAACCCGCCCCTTCAACTTATATAAGGAGGGGCAGGGCACCCCAAGAGGGGGGGAATAATCTTAAGGGTTAGACACAACTAGGAGAGCCGGTTTACGATGACTCCCTTATGATCATAATGAGACCTAGCCTCAAACAACGTGTAGGGTTGTTACCGGATGATGTTTCCTGGGGCCCGAAGCTGTCTAAATCCTTATCTTGTGTTGCATCTCTTGATTCCGCTCAACCCCTCTCAAGCTACCACATCGATGTGTTGGCCTCACGACGAAGTCCTCACACTAGGACATCTGCCGTGACAATTCCACGACAAGTCTCGTCAACATATCTGGTGCTTCTGGATCCTCGGAAGCCGCCGCAAGAGTACGACCCTCCTTCGAAGGAAACCGTTCACTCGTTTCCAGAATCATCTCTAGTTGTAAACCGGATAGTCCGGGACCTTCATTGTTGACCCCAAACCCCGAGCAATGGATGGAACACCTTCGGGTAAGGTTCTCTTCGCCCCCCGCACTGCTTGTCGGTCGGGACAAACCCCCCACGACGACACCTCAAAGTCGTCCGCCTTGTTGGGCGAGGAGGTCTGGGGAGGCGTATCGCTCTCCATCATCTCCGGGAGAAGGTCTCCCGAGGAAGAAGATTGCTAAGGGCAATTGTGCGCCGGACTACGAAGATATATATATTAGATGCTACTTCGGTAACAAGAAAGGAGTAGGATATGAGCACCCTGCTTCACTTACGATTTGGTTGAAGGCTTGTCCTCATGATGGAACCGCGCGACGATGTCGCTTGCCGAGCCCGAGCCACCCGACGATGGCATTTTGCCTCTCTTGGGAGACCTCCCCTCCCGATCTTCGGAGGTAGCCCTTTTCTTACCATGGGGAGAGGGGACGTTCGCTCCTCCTGCACCTTTGTCTTTGGGTGAAGAAGCTTTGATTTCCCCGGACACGATGTTCAATTCATCTCCGGAACAAAGGTCGCCTCTAGTCTCCCTGTTCTTGCCCTCCTTCATAGGCACCTGGTGTGGTGTAGGGCTAGCATCCTCGTTAGCACGGCGTCCACTGAGTCTTCTGGAAGGGGGGCCGGACACCTGATTCATTCCACCTTATTTATCCAGCCCTGGAAAAAGACAGTTTGCTCAGTACCCAATTACGGTATGTTCGACTAAAAGGTGTTCGGAAATTGAGTGCTTACCGAGGTGTTCGGATGGTTGCATTCAAGGCCAATATCTTCGGTGGTGTCTGGCCATTGCTTTTGTTTCCCGAAGAATAATTTCCACGTTCCCTCGTGCATAGTGCCAAGGAAGTGCTGAAGAGTCCATGGCCCTTCTGGATTAAACTCCCACATGCGGAGAGGCCGTCGCTGGCATGGCAGGATCTGGCGGGCCAGCATTACCTGAATAATATTGACAAGATCGATGTCCTTCTCAATAAGGCTTTGGATGCGACTCCGCATAGTTCGCACTTCATCAACTGATCCCCAGTCCAACCCCTTGTTAATCCATGATGCAAGCTGAATTGGGGGGCTGGACCGGACCGCAGGCGCAGCTACCCACCTGGAACCACGGGGCTCGGTGATGTAGAACCACTTCTGCTGCCATAATTCGGAAGATTTTGTGAAGGATCCTTTTAGCCAAACTGCGCTGGTAAGCTTGCTCACTGTGGCACCTGTCGGTGTCAAAACCGGCGGATCTCGGGTAGGGGGTCCTGAACTGTGCGTCTAAGGCGGATGGTAACAGGAGGCGGGGGACACGATGTTTACCCAGGTTCGGGCCCTCTCGATGGAGGTAATACCCTACTTCCTGCTTGATTGATCTTAATGATATGAGTATTACAAGAGTTGATCTACCACGAGATAGTAGAGGCTAAACCCTAGAAGCTAGCCTATGGTATGATTGTTGTTGTTGTCCTACGGACTAAACCCTCCGGTTTATATAGACACCAGAGGGGGCTAGGGTTACAGAGAGTCGGTTACAAGGGAGGAGATCTACATATCCGTATTGCCAAGCTTGCCTTCCACGCCAAGGAGAGTCCCACCCGGACACGGGACGAAGTCTTCAATCTTGTATCTTCATAGTCCAACAGTCCGGCTAAAGGATATAGTCCGGCCGTCCGAGGACTCCCTAATCCGGGACTCCCTCAGTAGCCCCTGAGCCAGGCTTCAATGACGATGAGTCCGACGCGCAGATTGTCTTCGGCATTGCAAGGCGGGTTCCTCCTCCGAATACTCCATAGAAGATTTTGAACACAAGGATTGTGTCCGGCTCTACAAAAAAAATTCCACATACCACCGTAGAGAGAATAATATTTCCACAAATCTAATCTGCTGACACATTCGGCAGCATGACATCATATTACGGCCCGGTCATTATTCGAACCGTTTTTCTCAACCAGCAACTACACACATTGCGAGGCGGTTTTCTTGGCACGTCTTGTCGAAGCAGAGATCGTGTCCCCTTATCACGGGATTCTCATCAATACGGGTGTGGGTAAGCCAACTGCGCCATCAATTATGTCACTTGGGGAATAAGCGAGTTTACCAGGCAGGTGGGGAGGCATATAGTCTCCTCCGCCCTTATAAAGGGACAGGGATTCCTCTTTTTACCCACACCATCTTCCTCCTTGCTCATCCATTCTTGCGCACTCGAGCTCCAGCACCCAAGTTCACATTTCCTCCTCAAACCACTCCAAGCATGTCCGGAGCGGGAGGCAAGTGGATGGTCTCCTCCATTACGGAGGAGCACATCACAAAACTACGGGGAGCAGGATATCTGGCTGCGGATATCGCACACCGGCTGCCAGATGCGGGGCAGATCGTCCCTACTCGTAACCCCATGAGAGGGTGGTTTTCCTTACCCACTTTGTCCATGGATTGGGATTTCCCTCCACCCGTTTGTCCAGCGGGCTCATGTTCTACTACGGGCTACGATCCGCCCCCAATTTCATCCTCAACATCTCGGCGTTTATCGTGGTATGCGAAACCTTCCTGCGCATCAAGCCCCACTTGACTGTGGTGAAGACCTTCAATGTTAAACCGAAGGTGGTGGTCGGCCTGACAAGTGGAGTGCGAAGGCGCCATGGTGGGCAAAATGCCTAACGTCACCTGGCTCGAAGGCTCCTATGTGGAGACCATAAAGGGTTGGCAATCGGGGTGGTTCTACATCACCGAGCCGCGCGACACCAACTGGGTGGCGGCCCCCAAATTTCGACGCGGAATCCCCATGTGGCTTACCTCCTGGAATGAGAAGGGCTTGTCGTGGGGTTCCTCGGTAGAGCTGACCGGACTCCAGACCTGCGTCAAAAACATGATGAGCAAGAAAATCAAGCTCGTCAACGTGGCCAAGTCATGCTCTTTCGCCGGATCCTCCCGTGTCAAAGACGGGCATTCAATTTGTGGGAGTTTGACCCGGCCGAGCACCAGACGCTGTGAGAGCTCTTCGACACGACGCACAAGGACGTCTGGAGGGTGCTGTTCAAGGGCGCCGAGGTACCTCCTCCCCTTACCGAGGGCCGTAGACTCAGCGCAAAGCATCCTGCCAATCCGGTAAGCCTTTTACATTTCATGAGATGTTCTTTTCCCCAGTATAACTGCGTGCGAGATCTAAGCCTCCACGCCATTTAACAGGACTGGGTAGAGACAACGGAGTGGATCGATTGTCCGGCTCCCCTGCCCGAAGATCCAGCGGACGCTCTCCTAACGGATATGCTGGTTTCGGCGCCTTATGAGGTGCCGGAGAAGAAGGCCAAGAAGAAGGGCACGGGGACCAGGAAGGGTCTCCGGCGCAAGGTTATATCTGACTCATCGTCCAAAAACACCGAGGCGCACTCCTCCCACGAAAACGAGGAGGAGGCAGAGGAAAGTTCTCCCCCCAGCCCGAGGGGGACAAAAGGAAGGCCGCCCCATCCGTGGAGGCGAAGGGTCCAAGAAGGAAGGACCCTCCTCCGGACTGCTCCACGACGGCCGCCTATAGCGATGATTTAGTGGTTGCCCGAGACAAGCCCCTGGCAAAGTCGTAAGTATCCGGATACCATAATAATTCTTGGTACGTCTTATTGTACTGTTTCTTATTACGATGCGCGTGATTATGCAGCCCCTCCCGAGCCTGCATCGACGTATCTTCGTCGGATGATTCTTTGGGCCCGTCGGACCTGAACAACAATTCACTTCCGACCGCCTCCTCCCCTCGCCCTACGGACAACGTCGAGGTGTTGTCTCAAAGGGCGCCGAACCAAGGGGAGGTAGTCCTGGAGGCGCCTCAAGGCGACCTTCCGGACACTGGGCGCAAGGGGAGCAAGACTCCCATGGGCTCCGATGACGGGGGCAGCAAATTCGGCCCCCAGCCGAATACTGCGCCGGAACCTCCAGTGGTTCCGGACTCTGTCAGGCGACCCCTGGCTAAGAGGGGCAAGCCGCCTGTGCCGATGGCCTCTGTCCATCCAGAGGCGTCGGGCAACTTGCTGGAAGCGCTTCGCGGCGCTTCCATCGACAAACAACACCGCACTATCATGAGTGCGGTGATCGAGAAGGTTCAGTCCGCCAAAAGCGGACTGACTGAAGCCTGTGCTAGCCTCCTAACAGGCTTTGAGGTAAGTGATCAAATTATGAGAAAATGTTACAACATAGACAGTAGCCCCTGATGCTCTGTTTGGTGTTCGCAAAGAAAGGCCGAACAGAGGATCAATCAATAACCAATGGAGTCTAATCAAAATATGTCTATGTGCATATGCAGGCTTCACTGATGGCTGCTGCCGCACGTACCGCGGAGGTCGCCGCACTGAAGAAGGACCTTGAGCGGTCTAAGGAAGAGCTCGGCCTTACCAAGAGGCAGCTCAAAGAGAACAAAGGTAAGGATACCTTGTCTGTATATATATAAAAAGGTTGGTTGTAAAATAATAGGATCATCATGAATTTGCTAGGGTCCATGACCGAAGTGGCGGCCCTGAAAAAGGCGCTATCCAAGGCCGAAGACAAAGCGGCCAAGGAGCGCACCGAGCGCGAGAAACAAGAGGTCAGAGTTGGCGAGGTGCAGCAAGAGCTCCAGGACTTTGCCGAGAAGTACACGTCCTTGGAGCGTGACTCTAAGACGCAGGAGTCCGAGCTTGGAAAGGCACTCGAGAGCGCACAAAACGCCAAGGCCGAAGCCCAAAAGGCCCTCCAGGAGATTGAGGCGGTTAAGAAGATAGCAACGGGTAAGGCATTCATTATGCAAAGCAAGCATGTGAAGGAAACCCTCCTTTTACTTACCCGAGTTCGGAGCTCTCCAGGAGCATTCGCAGATCTACCCTGCAGTGTGTCGGATGCCGCGGAATTCTACCGGGCTTTGGAGGGGAGCTCGACGAAGAAGTTGTTCTGGTCTCAGTATACTGGGACCAAACACCCAATGCCCTTGAGCGACCAGCTGAAGCAACTGGTCGAGCTCCATAAGGCGGCCGAACATGCCATGAAGGGTCTTATAGTCTGGATGTGGCCTGGCGATCCCCTGCGTGGCAGCTACTTCGGTCTGGTGAGGCGGCTTGTGAATGCCTGCCCACGGCTTGAAGTCATAAAGTGATCCGTCTGCATCGAGGGTGCGCGCAGGGCTTTTGCCCGGGCAAAGGTGCACTGGGGGAAGATGGATGCTGAGAAGCTGGTGACCGAGGGGCCGCCAGAGGGGAAGGAGCACCGCAAGCCCGAATTATATTATGATGTGTCACGAAGGGTGCTTTCGCCTTTGCGGCGGAGGAATGTGCTAAGGATGTAATATTTGAATAAATGTAATCATGTGATCCTGTAATGTGAAATGAGTTCATTTGCGCTATGCAATGCTTGTGAATTTAAAATATTACCTTCTGTGCGGCCGTTTATAAAATCTGAGAGTTGGCCAGTCGTCGGCTTCTGCCCCCATGTAACTAGTACTGAGGTGTTCGGGACAAACCTGAGCACTAATTATCCCAATTTTGGGTCCTTTGAAGGAGGTGTTCAGCACAACAAACCAGGCAATCAGACTATAAGGCTTTATCACTCTCACGTAACCATAGAAGTCTACAATATTAAATTTTGGCGAAGCCCCTAGGATTCGGAAGACCGAATTTGGGGCGCTATATACGCCTAGGTCGGGCAAGGCCGACTCCTCGCCCGAAGCGGAAAAAGCCTTTAAGGATTTGAGGCCTCTCGAACAGCGACCAGCTCTCTCCTTATCATGACAGTCAGTTTTCGGCTTTCTCTACTGAGATGCTCGTCCGGAAGAACCGGGACACAATCGCAGTAGTTCTCCCAGCGCTACCTTAGCCGATATTGCGGAACATAAGGTACCAAAACATGGGAGCCGGGCAAACCCAACTATTGAACCAAGACATGATTCGGAGCTGATGCATATAGTGCTATAAGTTCGGGGTGCCGCACTGTCGAAAGTGTTCGGACTTCTCACACCATATTTATGGGGTATACTGAAGCCCCTGGTGTACTGGTCGTACCAGAATGTACGGGTGCAATTTGTCGTAAATAAGCAGACAAGAAAAAAAGAAAGGGTAACACAGTAATAGACTAACGCTATGCATTGTTATGAAATAATACACCGAAGCGTACGGATACAAGTAGTGCAATAAGCAACAAGTAGGACTATTTGACATGTCCTATCCAAGGGCAAGCTGCGTATCGGTATTAAAAACAGGTATTTCGATCGTTATCAGAGACCACCTGGGGATTCCCTTGTACGTCAGGACTTCTTGCTTCCTTGGTATTTCCTTCCTGTGATGCGTCCGGAAATCAGATTGCTGAGACAGACTTCCAGAGAGTAGTGTCCTGAAAGAAAACAAGTGATAAAGGCATACAACCCTTGGGGCGGTTGAGTCGCATTGTGGGACGTGCCCTAGCCGTGCCCCCGCCTGTGCCCATGGTATTTTTAGTGCGTAATTATGTACGCATGGCACAGATTTTGTCGCTTGACTGGGAATAGGACGGAGGCGAATTGCTAGGCGAGCTCAACGATGCTGAGCGATCTGTTGCAGATTATTCGGACTCGCTTGAAGGTGTCCGGGATTTATCGCCAAATTGGCGGTTTGCCTTAAAAGGCTGCTTTATGCTTCTGCTGCGAGGGCCGCAGTGTGCTCCTTCGTGCGGAGTGAGCGTTCTGTGTTTCCATTGACTGTTATAACCCCACGAGGTCCTGGCATTTTGAGCTTGAGATATGCATAATGCGGTACCGCAATGAATCTAGCAAATGCGGTTCGCCCGAGCAGTGCGTGATAGCCACTGTGGAACAGGACGATATCGAAGATTAACTCCTCGCTTCGGAAGTTGTCCGGAGATCCGAAGACCACTTCCAGTGTGATTGAGCCCGTGCAATGGGCCTCTACACCTGGGATGACACCTTTAAAGGTGGTTTTAGTGGGTTTGATCCTCGAGGGGTCTATACCCATTTTGTGCACTGTATCTTGATAGAGCAGGTTCCGGCTGCTGCCGCCGTCCATAAGGACTCGAGTGAGGTGAAATCCGTCGATGATGGGGTCAAGGACCAATGCGGCAGAACCGCCATGACGGATACTAGTGGGGTGGTCCCTACGATCGAATGTGATCAGAAAAGAGGACCATGGGTTGAACTTTGGGGCGACTGGCTCCATCGCATAGACGTCCCTTAGTGCGCGCTTCCGTTACCTCTTGGGAATGTGGGTTGCATATATCATGTTCACCGTTTTCACTTGTGGAGGGGACCTCTTCTGTTCTCCTGTGTTCGGCGGCCGAGGCTCCTTCTCGTCGTCGCTATGCAGCCCCTTGTCCTTGCTTTCGGCATTCAATTTGCCGGCCTGCTTGAACACCCATCATTCCCTATTGGTGTGATTGGCTGGCTTGTCGGGGGTGCCGTGAATTTGGCACGAGCGATCGAGTATGCGGTCCAAACTGGACGGGCCCGGATTACTTCTTTTGAATGGCTTTTTCCGCTGACCGGATTTAGGGCCGCTGAATCCGGCATTGACTGTCGTGTCTTCGGCGTTATCGCCCGTTCTTCTGCGCTTTGTATGCATTACGACATGGTCTGCCGTTAGTATCTTTGGTATCTGAAGTGCCAGGATTTCTTGATGTGTTGTTGCCGCGAGCCAGCCAGCTATCCTCGCCCGTGCAAAAGTGGGTCATGACTGTCGTGAGGGCTGCCATAGACTTCGGCTTCTCCTGGCCGAGGTGCCGGGTGAGCCACTCGTCACGAATGTTATGCTTGAATGCCGCTAAGGCCTCTGCATCCGGACAGTCGACAATTTGGTTTTTCTTGGTTAGGAACCTGGTCCAGAATTTTACGGCGGTTCCCTGGGCTGCTGAATTATATGGCTCAAGTCCTTGACATCCGGTGGTCGCACATAACTGCCCTGGAAGTTGTCAAGGAACGCATCTTCCAAATCCTCCCAACTGCCAATGGAGTCTGCTGGCAAGCTATTTAGCCAATGCCGAGCTGGTCCTTTGAGTTTTAGTAGGAGGTACTGTTGGGGAACGTTGCAGAAAATAAAAAATTTCTACGGTTTCACCAAGATCTATCTATGAGTTCATCTAGCAACGAGAGAGAGGAGTGCATCTACATACCCTTGTAGATCGCGAGCGGAAGCGTTCGAGAGAACGGGGTTGAGGGAGTCGTACTCGTCGTGATCCAAATCACCAGAGATCCTAGCACCGAACGGACGGCACCTCCGTGTTCAACACACGTACGGTCAGGGAGACGTCTCGTCCTTCTTGATCCAGCAAGGGGGAAGGAGAGGTTGATGAAGATCCAGCAGCACGACGGCGTGGTGGTGGGTGCAGTAGGGATCCCGGCAGGGCTTCGCCAAGCGTCTGCGGGAGAGAGAGGTGTAGCAAGGGGGAAGGTAAGCGCCAAGTGCAAGGGTGCGGCTGCCCTCCCTCCCCCCCTCTATATATAGGATCCCCAGGGGGGGCGCCGGCCCTAGGAGATGGGATCTCCTAGGGGGGGCGGCGGCCAAGGGGGTGCCTTGCCCCCCAAGGCAAGTGGAGGCGCCCCCTCCCCTAGGGTTCCCAACCCTAGGCACAGGGGGGCCCAAGGGGGGGCGCACCAGCTCACCAGGGGCTGGTTCCCCTCCCACTTCAGCCCACGGGGTCCTCCGGGATAGGTGGCCCCACCCGGTGGACCCCCGGGACCCTTCCGGTGGTCCCGGTACAATACCGGTGACCCCAAAACTTTCCCTATGGCCGAAACTCGACTTCCCATATATAATTCTTTACCTCCGGACCATTCCGGAACTCCTCGTGACGTCCAGGATCTCATCCGGGACTCCGAACAACTTTCTGTTTGCTGCATACTTATGTCTCTACAACCCTAGCGTCTATGGGTTCGGGAGACATGCAGACATGACTGAGACGCCTCTCCGGTCAATAACCAACAGCGGGATCTGGATACCCATGTTGGCTCCCACATGCTCCTCGATGATCTCATTGGATGAACCACGATGTCGAGGATTCAAGCAACCCGTATACAATTCCCTTTGTCAATCGGTATGTTACTTGTCGAGACTCGATCGTCGGTATCCCAATACCTCGTTTAATCTCGTTACCGACAAGTCACTTTACTGCATCGTAATGCATGATCCTGTGACCAGAAACTTGGTCACATTGAGCTCATTATGATGATGCATTACCGAGTGGGCCCAGAGATACCTCTTCGTCATACGGAGTGACAAATCCCAGTCTCGATTCGTGCCAACCCAACAGACACTTTCGAAGATACCCGTAGTGTACCTTTATAGTCACCCAGTTACGTTGTGACGTTTGGCACACCCAAAGCCTTCCTACGGTATCCGGGAGTTGCACAATCTCATGGTCTAAGGAAATGATACTTGACACTTGGAAAAGCTCTAGCTAAACGAACTACACGATCTTTGAGCTATGCTTAGGATTGGGTCTTGTCCATCACATCATTCTCCTAATGATGTGATCCCGTTATCAATGACATCCAATGTCCATAGTCAGGAAACCATGACTATCAGTTGATCAACGAGCTAGTCAACTAGAGGCTTACTAGGGACATGTTGTGGTCTATGTATTCACACGTGTATTACGATTTCCGGATAATACGCTTATAGCATGAATAATGACTCATTATCATGAACAAATAAATATAATAATAACCATTTTATTATTGCCTCTAGGGCATATTTCCAACAGTCTCCCACTTGCACTAGAGTCAATATTCTAGTTACATTGTGATGAATCGAACACCCATAGCGTTCTGGTGTTGATCATGTTTTGCTCTAGGGAGAGGTTTAGTCAACGAATCTGCTACATTCAGATCCGTATGTACTTTACAAATATCTATGTCTCCATCTTGAACATTTTCACGTATGGAGTTGAAGCGACGCTTGATGTGCCTGGTCTTCTTGTGAAACCTGGGCTCTTTGGCAAGTGCAATAGCTCCAGTATTGTCACAGAAGAGTGCGGTCGGCCCCGACGCATTGGGTATGACTCCTAGGTCGGTGATGAACTCCTTCACCCATATTGCTTCATGCGATGCCTCCGAGGCTGCCATGTACTCTGCTTCACATGTAGATCCCGCCACAACGCTTTGCTTGCAACTGCACCAGCTTACTGCCCCACCATTCAAAATATACACGTATCCGGTCTGTGACTTAGAGTCATCCAGATATGTGTCGAAGCTAGCGTCGACGTAACCCTTTACGACGAGCTCTTCGTCACCTCCATAAATGAGAAACATATCCTTAGTCCTTTTCGTGTACTTTAGGATGTTCTTGATCATTGTCCAGTGTTCCTTGCCGGGATTACTTTGGTACCTTCCTACCAAACTTACGGCAAGGTTTACATCAGGTTTGGTACAAAGCATGGCATACATAATAGACCCTATGGCTGAGGCATAGGGGATGACACTCATCTCTTCTTTATCTTACGCCGTAGTGCGGCATTGAGCCGAGCTCAATCTCACACCTTGCAATACAGGCAAGAACCCTTTCTTGGACTGATCCATATTGAACTTCTTCAATATATTATCAAGGTATGTGCTTTGTGAAAGACCTATGAGGCGTCTCGATCTATCCCTATAGATCTTGATGCCTGATATGTAAGCAGCTTCTCCAAGGTCCTTCATTGAAAAACACTTATTCAAGTAGGCCTTAATGCTGTCCAAAAGTTCTATATCATTTCCTATCAAAAGTATGCCATCTACATATAATATGAGAAATGCTATAGAGCTCCCACTCACTTTCTTGTAAACGCAGGCTTCTCCATAAGTGCCGCATAAACCCAAACGCTTTGATCATCTCATCAAAGCCGTTTAATGTTCCAACTTCCGAGATGCTTGCACCAGCCCATAAATGGATCATTTGGAGCTTGCATACCTTGTTAGCATTCTCGTGGTCGACAAAACCTTCCGCTGCATCATATATAGTTCTTCCTTAAGATGGCCGTTAAGGAATGCCGTTTTGACGTCCATTTGCCATATCTCATAATCATAGTATGCGGCAATTGCTAACATGATTCGGACGGACTTCACCGCCACGGGATGTAAAGTCTCATCATAGTCAATCCCTTGAACTTGTCGATAACCCGTAGCGACAAGTCGAGCTTTATATATGGTAACATTACCATCCGCGTCCGTCTACTTCTTAAAAATTCATTTGTTTTCTATTGCTCGCTGATCATCGGCAAGTCTGTCAAAGTCCATACTTTGTTTTCATACATGGATCCTATCTCAGATTGCATGGCTTCAAGCCATTTGCTGGAATCTGGGCCCGCCATCGCTTCTTCATAGTTCGAAGGTTCACCGTTGTCTAACAACATGATTTCCAAGACAGGGTTGCCGTACCACTGGGTGCGAACGTGTCCTTGTGGACCTTCGAAGTTCGAGGGAGCTTGATCCAAGTATCTTGATCATCATCATTAACCTCCTCTCTTGTTGGTGCAGGCACCACAGAACATCTTCTGAGTTGCGCTACTTACCGTTTCAAGAGGTAATACTTCATCAAGCTCTACTTTCCTCCCACTTAATTCTTTCGAGAGAAACTCTTTCTCCAGAAAGGACCCATTCTTGGCAACAAAGATCTTGCCTTCGGATCTTACGTAGAAGGTATACCCAATGGTTTCCTTAGGGTATCCTATGAAGGCGCATTTTTCCGACTTGGGTTCGAGCTTTTCAGGTTGGAGTTTCTTGACATAAGCATCGCATCCCCAAACTTTTAGAAACGACAGCTTAGGTTTCTTGCCAAACCATAATTCATACGGTGTCGTCTCAACGGATTTAGACGGTGCCCTATTTAAAGTGAATGTAGCTGTCTCTAGAGCGTATCCCCAAAATGATAGCGGTAAATCGGTAAGAGACATCATAGATCGCACCATATCCAATAAAGTGTGATTACGACGTTCGGACACACCGTTACGCTGAGGTGTTCCAGGCGGCGTGAGTTGTGAAACGATTCCACATTTGCTTAAGTGCGTACCAAATTCGTGACTTAGATATTCTCCCCCATGATCTGATCGTAAGAACTTTATCTTTCGGTCACGTTGATTCTCTACATCATTCTGAAATTCCTTGAACATTTCAAAGGTCTCAGACTTGTGTTTCATCAAGTAGACATACCCATATCTATTCAAGTCGTCAGTGAGAGTGAGAACATAACGATATCCTCCATGAAGCCTCAACGCTCATTGGACCGCATACATCAAGATGTATGATTTCCAATAAGTTGGTTGCTCGCTCCATTGTTCCGGAGAAGCGGAGTCTTGGTCATTTTGCCCATGAGGCATGGTTCGCATGTGTCAAATGATTCATAATCTAGAGACTCTAAAAGTCCATCAGCGTGGAGCTTCTTCATGCGCTTGACACTAATGTGACCAAGGCGGCAGTGCCACAAGTATGTGGGACTATCGTTATCAACTTTACATCTTTTGGTATTCACACTATGAATATGTGTAACAAAGACGCTCGAGATTCATTAAGAATAAACCATTGACCATCGGGCATGACCATAAAACATATCTCTCATATAAATAGAACAACCATTATTCTCGGATTTAAATGAGTAGCCATCTCGTATTAAACGAGATCCAGATACAATGTTCATGCTCAAAGCTGGTACTAAATAACAATTATTGAGGTTTAAAACTAATCTTGTAGGTAAATGTAGAGGTAGCGTGCCGACGGCGATCACATCGACCTTGGAACCATTCCCGACGCGCATCGTCACCTTGTCCTTCGCCAGTCTCCGCTTATTCTGCAGTTCCTGCTTTGAGTTACAAATATGAGCAACCGCACCGGTATGAAATACCCAGGAGCTACTACGAGCACTGGTAAGGTACACATCACTTACATGTATATCAAATATACCTTTGGTTTTGCCGGCCTTCTTGTCCGCTAAGTACTTGGGGCAGTTCCGCTTCCAGTGACCACTTCCCTTGCAATAAAAGCACTCAGTCTCAGGCTTTGGTCCATTGTTTGACTTCTTCCCGGTGGCTTACCGGGCGCGACAACTCCCTTGCCGTCCTTCTTGAAGTTCTTACCCTTGCCTTTCTTGAACTTAGTGGTTTTATTCACCATCAACACTTGATGTTCCTTTTTGATCTCTACCTCCGCTGATTTCAGCATTGAATATACCTCAGGAATGGTCTTTTCCATCCCTGCATATTGAAGTTCATCACAAAGCTCTTGTAGCTCGGTGGAAGCGATCAAGGATTCTCACATCGATCGCGTCATCCGGGAGATTAACTCCCGGTGAGTCAAGCGGTTGTGCAACCTGCACATCTTGAGTATGTGCTCACCGATGTAACTATTTTCCTCCATCTTACAGTTGAAGAACTTGTCGGAGACTTCATATCTCTCGACCGGGCATGAGCTTGGAAAACCATTTTCAGCTCTTGAACATCTCATATGCTCCGTGTTGCTCAAAACGCTTTTGGAGCCCCGGTTCTAAGCTATAAAGCATGCCGCACTGAACGAGGGAGTAATCATCAGCACGAGACTGCCAAGCGTTCATAACGTCTTGGTTCTCTGGGATTGGTGCTTCACCTAGCGGTGCTTCTGGGACCTAATCTTTCTTGGCAGCTATGAGGACGATCCTCAGGTTCCGGACCCAGTCCGTATAGTTGCTACCATCATCTTTCAGCTTGGTTTTCTCTAGGAACGCGTCGAAGTTGAGGGTAACGTGGGCCATTTGATCTACAAGACATATTGTAAAGATCTTAGACTAAGTTCATGATAATTAAGTTCATCTAATCAAATTATTTAATGAACTCCCACTCAGATTAGACATCCCTCTAGTCATCTAAGTGAAACATGATCCGAGTCAACTAGGCTGTGTCGGATCATCACGTGAGACGGACTAGCCGACGTCGGTGAGCATCTCCATGTTGATCGTATCTTCTATACGACTCATGCTCGACCTTTCGGTCTTCCATGTTCCGAGGCCATGTCTGTACATGCTAGGCTCGTCAAGTCAACCTAAGTGTATTGCGTGTGTAAATCTGGCTTACACCCATTGTATTTGAACGTTAGGATCTATCACACCCGATCATCACGTGGTGCTTCGAAACAACGAACCTTCACAACGGTGCACAGTTAGGGGGAACACTTTCTTGAAATTATTGTGAGGGATCATCTTATTTACTACCGTTGTTCTAAGTAAACAAGATGCAAAAACATGATAAACATCACATGCAATCAAATAGTAGTGACATGATATGGCCAATATCATATAGCTCCTTTGATCTCCATCTTCGGGGCTCCATGATCATCTTTGTCACCGGCATGACACCATGATCTCCATCATCATGATCTCCATCATCGTGTCTCCATGAAGTTGCTCGCCAACTATTACTTCTACTACTATAGCTAACGGTTTAGCAATAAAGTAAAGTAATTACATGGCGTTGAATCAATGACACGCAGGTCATACAATAATTAAGACAACTCCTATGGCTCCTGCCGGTTGTCATACTCATCGACATGCAAGTCGTGATTCCTATTACAAGAACATGATCTCATACATCACATATATAGTTCATCATTCATCACAACTTTTGGCCATATCACATCACAATCACATGCTGCAAAAACAAGTTAGACGTCCTCTAATTGTTGTTGCATGTTTTACGTGGCTGCAATAGGGTTCTAGCAAGAACGTTTTCTTACCTACGTAAAAGCCACAACATGATTTGTCAACTTCTATTTACCCTTCATAAGGACCCTTTTCATCGAATCCGCTCCAACTAAAGTGGGAGAGACAGACACCCGCTAGCGACCTTATGCAACTAGTGCATGTCAGTCGGTGGAACACATCTCACGTAAGCGTCACGTGTAAGGTCGGTCCAGCCGCTACATCCCACAATACCGCTGAAGCAAAAAAAGACTAGAAGTGCCAACAAAGATGACAACATCAACGCCCACAACAAATAGACTTCTACTCGTCCAAAGACAACAACGCATAGACCAAGCTCAAGATGCCACTTGTTGGGGAACGCGTTGCAGAAAATAAAAATTTTCTACGGTTTCACCAAGATCTATCTATGAGTTCATCTAGCAACGACAGAGAGGAGTGCATCTACATACCCTTGTAGATCATGGCGGAAGCGTTCAAGAGAACTGGGTTGAGGGAGTCGTACTGCCGTGATCCAAATCACCGGAGATCCTAGCGCCGAGCAGACGGCACCTCCGTGTTCAACACACGACAAATCGGGAGACGTCTCCTCCTTCTTGATCCAGCAAGGGGAAGGAGAGGTTGATGAAGATCCAGAAGACAACGTGGCGTGGTGGTGGATGCAGCAGGATCCCAGGCTTCGCCAAGGCGTCTGCGGGAGAGAGAGAGGTGTAGCAAGGGGAAGGAGGCGCCAAGTGCAAGGGTGCGCCCGCCTCCTCCCCTCTATATGTAGGGTCCCAGTGGGGCGCCGGCCCTAGGAGATGGGATCTCCTAGGGGGCGACTGACAGGTGCCTTGCCCCCAAGGCAAGTGGGCGCCTCCCTAGGGTTCCCAACCCTAGGCGCAGGGGGGGACCAAGGGTGGGGGGCGCATCAGCCCACCAGGGGCTGGTTCCCCTCCCACTTCAGCCCACGGGGCCCTCCGGGATAGGTGGCCCCACCCGGTGGACCCCCGGGACCCTTCCGGTGGTCCCGGTACAATACCGATGACCCCGAAACTTTCCCGATGGCCGAAACTCGACTTCCCGTATATAATTATTTACCTCCGGACCATTCCAGAACTGCTCGTGACGTCCGGGATCTCATCCGGGACTTCGAACAACTTTCGGTTTGCTGCATACTTATATCTCTACAACCCTAGCGTCACCGAACCTTAAGTGTGTAGACCCTATGGGTTCGGGAGACATGCAGACATGACTGAGACGCCTCTCCGGTCAATAACCAACAGCGGGATCTGGATACCCATGTTGGCTCCCACATGCTCCTCGATGATCTCATTGGATGAACCACGACGTCGAGGATTCAAGCAACCCCGTATACAATTCCCTATGACAATCGGTATGTTACTTGCACGAGACTCGATCGTCGGTATCCCAATACCTCGTTTAATCTCGTTACCGGCAAGTCACTTTACTCATACCGTAATGCATGATCCCGTGACCAGACACTTGGTCACATTGAGCTCATTATGATGATGCATTACCGAGTGGGCCCAAAGATACCTCTTCGTCATACGGAGTGACAAATCCCAGTCTCGATTCGTGCCAACCCAACAGACACTTCCGAAGATACCCGTAGTGTACCTTTATAGTCACCCAGTTACGTTGTGACGTTTGGCACACCCAAAGCACTCCTACGGTATCCGGGAGTTGCACAATCTCATGGTCTAAGGAAATGATACTTGACACTTGGAAAAGCTCTAGCTAAACGAACTACACGATCTTTGAGCTATGCTTAGGATTGGGTCTTGTCCATCACATCATTCTCCTAATGATGTGATCCCGTTATCAATGACATCCAATGTCCATAGTCAGGAAACCATGACTATCTGTTGATCAACGAGCTAGTCAACTAGAGGCTTACTAGGGACATGTTGTGGTCTATGTATTCACATGTGTATTACGATTTCCGGATAACACAGTTATAGCATGAATAACAGACTATTATCATGAACAAAGAAATATAATAATAACCATTTTATTATTGCCTCTAGGGCATATTTCCAACAGGTACTTGATGGCATGTAGATCATCACCGCGAGCTATGTGGATGTGGAGGAGGAAATCCTCGATCCATACCGCGGGGTCTGTTGTACCATCATATGATTCAATGTTTACGGGTTAAAAACCCTCCGGGAATTCGTGATCCATTACTTCAACAGTGAAGCATAGGGGTGTCTTGGCGCCTACATGCGGGCTATATCACGACGCAGTTCATACGAGTCTTCTCTGCTGTATTCGGCCCGGCCGGATTTACTTTTAGTATATCCGGCGTGACGGTCATCGTCCCGCGTTGGGCGCGCCCCCGTGATCCGTAGATCGATCTCGCATGTCCTGCTTTGTTTTCCAATACGTCTCGCAGGTCCCGCGTGTTGCCCCAGGCCTTGGTATTTTTGTTTGTATGGCGGCGGGATGTGGGCTGGACTTCGGGCTGGTATGCCCCTCTGTGATGTAGGTTTCAATGCTTCCTCCTCGAGTTGGGGTAGCAACCTGCGCTTTGGGTAACTCTTGGTTGGGCGCTCGAGTTCGTATTCCTCGGCCGCCAGGACTTCAGTCCATCTGTCCGCTAGCATATCTTGATCAACTCAAAGTTGTTGATGCTTTTTCTTCAGGCTGTTTGTTGTGGCTATAAGCCGGCGCTTGAAGTGCTCCTGATCGACAGGATTCTCTGGCACGATAAATTCTTCGTCGCCAAGGCTCACTTCGTCTTCGGAGAGAGGCATGTAATTGTCATCCTCTGATTCTCCGTCTGCTGCCTGCTCTAGAGGGCTAGCTTGTTCATCCTCCCGCTCGAGATCTGGCTGGAGGGGATTGTCATTGTCTTCGGCACTATCCGGAGCGTTATTGTCTCCTGGGTCGGTATCGCTGTTATGGCGGGACTTAGAGCGGTGCCGCTGACGGTGCTTGGATTGCTGCTTGGAGGGATTATCCTCCGTTGTCTTATCGCCATCCCCCCTTTGGGGGTGTCCACCATGTATATATGGTATGATGAGGTGGTAGTCCATCGCCCTGTGGGCGGTGGTTCCTGTTCGTCTCCTGCATCGTCGTCCATACCGTCGATGTCTTCGGAGCCGAAATCGAGCATGTCGGTTAGATCGTCGACAGTGGCTACTAAGTGGGTGGTGGGTGGGGAGCGAATTTCTTCGTCGTCCGCATCCCATTCTAGCCGGACATAGTTCGGCCAAGATTCTCCCGATAAGGAGAGA
This sequence comes from Aegilops bicornis, assembly GCA_021605145.1. NCBI lineage: Eukaryota > Viridiplantae > Streptophyta > Magnoliopsida > Poales > Poaceae > Aegilops > Aegilops bicornis. The sequence goes on along the minus strand of CM038674.1, from coordinate 454,538,870 downwards.
GACTTTAATGAATTTAGCACGTCGCCAAAAGGCGAGTGCTGAAAGATATCCGCGGAGGTGAACTCCATGATCGGCGCCCAATCAGATTCGATAGGCATGGACGCAGGCGGTTCAGGGCCTGTGGCCGGGGATGAATCCGAGGATCCGGCGGCACAAGTCCCGTGAGGGGGCGGTGAAGTCAGTATTCGGCCCTATCGCCACTGAGTGTGTGGCCTCCGAGGCGGGGTCCATCCACCCGTCCTCCGACGGCATGATCAATTCCGGATCTAGGGCCAGAGTAGGCACAGGTGTGATCTTCCGAACACCGTCCGGCGGCAGAGCTAAGTCGTGCTCTTCGTGACTGTGCGGCGCACCTGACATGTGCCCGAATCCGTCAAAGATCAAGTCTCCGCGGATATCGGCAGTATAGTTCAAGTTTCCAAACCTGACCTGATGGCCAGGGGCGTAGCTCTCGATCTGCTTCCGGATGGCCAAGCGAGTTGGTTGATCGCGAAGCCGTCGAACACGAAGATCTGTCCGGGGAGGAAAACCTCACCCTGGGTCGCATCGTTGCTGATGATCGAAGGAGCCATCTAGCCTTACGGTGACGGCATAATGGAACTCTCAATGAAAGCACCAATGTCGGTGTCAAAACCGGCGGATCTCGGGTAGGGGGTCCCGAACTGTGCGTCTAAGGCGGATGGTAACAGGAGGCGGGGGGCCCTCTCGATGGAGGTAATACCCTACTTCCTGCTTGATCGATCTTGATGATATGAGTATTACAAGAGTTGATCTACCACGAGATCGTAGAGGCTAAACCCTAGAAGCTAGCCTATGGTATGATTGTTGTTGTTGTCCTATGGACTAAACCTTCCGGTTTATATAGACACCGGAGGGGGCTAGGGTTACACAGAGTCGGTTACAGGGGAGGAGATCTACTTATCCGTATTTCCAAGCTTGCCTTCCACGCCAAGGAGAGTCCCATCTGGACACGGGACGAAGTCTTCAATCTTGTATCTTCATAGTCCAACAGTTCGGCTAAAGGATATAGTCCGGCCATCCGAGGACCCCCTAATCCGGGACTCCCTCAGCACCACCACACTCCGCCTTCTCCCCCTCAATCACTTGCGGCTTCACATTGAAGGTCTTGAGCCACAAGCCGAAGTGTGGAGGAGTTCGGAGGAAAGCTTCACACGTGACGATAAGCGACGAGATGAGAAGAACAGAGTCCGGGGCGAGATCGTGAAAATCTAGTCCATAATAGAACATGAGCCCCCTGACGAAGGGATTAAGGGCAAACCATAATCCTCGGAGGAAGTGGGAAACAAACATGACCCTCTCGCCGGTTCTGGGGGTGGGGATAACCTGCCCTTCCGAGGGAAGCCGATGGAGGATTTCTGCGGTCAGATATCTTGCCGCCCGCAGCTTCGCGATATCCTCCTCTGTGACAGAAGAAGCCACCCACCAGCCTCGACGGCTGGATCCGGACATGACTGAGGCTTGCGGTGATTGAAACCTGGGTGTTGGAACTCGAGGTAGTAAGGGTCGAGGAAGAAGCGAGCGTGGAGAAGAAAGACGGGTTTGTACTCCTTTATAAAGGCCGTGAATATCGAACGCCTCCTCCTGGGCCTTAAAACTTGCCTATTCCCGAGGAGTTGTACCCTAAAGGCGGTTGGGTTACCCACGTCCGTGTCGGTAAAGAATCCCTTAATAAGGGGACACGATCTTTGCTTGGATAAGACGTGCCAATGAAAAACGCGTCTTGGAACGTGGGGCAGCAGGCGGAAAAAACGGTTCAAAATTATGACCGGGCAGACGTGATGTCATGTTGTAAAAAGCTGTCAGCGGATTGGACTCATGGAGTATTATATTCTCTCTGCGGTTGTGCTTGGTGTGTGTTACAGGTCCGGATACAATCATTATATCTGAAGAAATCTTGGAGTTCGGAAAGGGGAACCCGCCTTGCAATGCCGAAGACAAATATGCGCGCCGGATTCCTTGTCATTGAAGCCAGGTTCAGGGGCTACTGAGGGAGTCCTGGACTGAGGGGTCCTCGGGCGTCCGGCCTGTTAGCCATGGGCCGGACTGATGGGCTGAGATACGAAGACCGAAGACTACACCCGTGTCCGGATAAGGCTCTCCTTGGCGTGGAAGGCAAGCTCGGCGACCAAATATGTAGATTCCTTCTTTGTAACCGACCTGGTGTAACCCTAGATCCTCCCGGTGTCTATATAAACCGGAGGACTTAGTCCGGATAGGGGGAGATTCATTACCATAGTCATACAGGCTATACTTCTAGGGTTTAGCCATTACGATCTCGTGGTAGATCAACTCTAGTAATATTCAGATTCATCAAGATCAATCAAGCAGGAAGTAGGGTATTACCTCCATAGAGAGGGCCCGAACCTGGGTAAACATAGTGTCCCCTGTCTCCTGTTACCATCGACCTTAGACGCACAGTTCGGGACCCCCTACCTGAGATCTGCCGGTTTTGACACCGACAGGGGGACAAGGGCTTTTGGCGCTAAGTGAGGAAAAAGCATTTGGGTCACGCCCGCTTGCCGCAGACTTCGGGAGTCCGGAGTTAGGACCCAGGGACGAGTCGGCCCTTCTGTGATGAGGGGAGTATGGCTAGGCTCCACGTCCCTCGATGACACAGTCCTATCTGGATCTGTGGTAGTGAGCTCCATAATTGTGGAGAGTCCGGTGGGTTCCGTACTCCCATCTTCGAACCCAGCAGTTTGCTCCAGATCTAAGGCCAGAGCAACGGTCGGCATTGCAAACCCCTCGAAGATCAAGTCTCCTCAGATGTCAGGGACGTAGCCCAGATTTCCAAAACTTATTTGATGACCCGGGGCATAGCTGTCGATCTGCTCCAGATGGCCAATCGAATTGGCCCGCAGTGCGAAGCCGCCCAATCCGAAAATTTGGCCGGGGAGAAAAGTATCCTTCAAGGTGGCATTGTTGTAGATGATTGATGGAGCCATCGAGCCTTCTGACGACGACACCGTGGAACTCTCAATGAAAGCACCAATGTCAGTGTCAAAACTGGCAGATCTCGGGTAGGGGGTCGTGCGTCTGAGGATCAAAGGTAATAGGAGACAGGGACACGATGTTTACCCAGGTTCAGGCCCTCTTGATGGAGGTAATACTCTACTTCCTGCTTGATTGATTTTTATGAGTATAGGGGTTACAAGAGTTGATCTACCTCGAGATCATAATGGCTAAACCCTAGATGTCTAGCATGTATGATTATGATCGTCTCTACGGACTAAACCCTCCGGTTTATATAGACATCGGAGGGGCCTAGGGTTGTACAGAGTTGGTCTACAGAGAAAGGAATCTTCATATCCGAACGCCAAGCTTGCCATCCACGCAAAGGAGAGTACCATCCAGACACGGGGGAAAGCCTTCTATCTTGTATCTTCACGGTTCATCAGTCTGGCCCACGTCACATAGCCCGGACGCCCGGGGACCCCCTAATCAAGGACTCCCTCACCCTCGGCCGGCGTACTAATTCAATGGCGGAGGCAGTGAGAGGTTGCGTCCGCTCTGGGATAGCTTCAATGTGGAGTGGCTGCTGTTGGGAAACATAGCATGCAATTTCAAAAAAAATCCTACGCTCACGCAAGATCTATCTATGAGGTACATAGCAACGAGAGGGAGAGTGTGTCTACGTACCCTCATAGACCGAAAGCAGAAGCGTTTGATGACGTGGTTGATGTAGTCGAACTTCTTCTCGTTCCGACTGATCAAGCACCGAACGTGAGCCACCTCCGAGTTCTGCATGTGTTCAACTCGATGACGTCCCTCGAACTCTTGATCCAGCAAAGTGTCGAGGGAGAGGTCTGTCAGCACAACGGCGTGGTGACAGTGTGATGACCCACAAGTGTAGGGGATCTATCGTAGTCCTTTCGATAAGTAAGAGTGTCGAACCCAACATGGAGCAGAAGGAAATGATAAGCGGTTTTCAGTAAGGTTTTCTCTGCAAGCACTGAAATTGTAGGTAATAGATAGTTTTGTGATAAGATAAATAGTAACGAGTAACAAGTAAATAAAGTGCAGCAAGGTGCCCAATCCATTATGTAGCAAAGGATAAGCCTGGACAATTTCTAATAATTGTAGCGACCAGACCTCAAACAGTCTGATCTCTGTGCATCAGTGTCATCCTGGATCGATAATTGACGCATACGATTACTTGAAGGATTTATAACCGAGTAGTAATCACACACTTATTACATCGAATGTCTCAAAAGAGAACTTATTACAATAAATATGGCATAAGGCCATCTAATAACGATAACAGCAGAAGGCTTGGAAGATAAGCGAGTCCATCAACTCCAACGACATCACTGAGTATAGAACCACGACCTAAGGCACCTTACCGTAAATGCGAAAAGTCTGCAACATGGAGGTTGCAGCCCGAACGTGGTCAGCACATGGAATATGCTGGCAATGTAACACATAGAGAGTAATATGAAAGAGTAATGCTATACTACATGCATATATGGTTGGTGGAAAGCTCTATGGTTACAGTTTTGCGTAAAGCCAATTTTTCCCTACTGCAAAGGAATAAATTTTATTTAACTATCATGGTGGTTGTTAAACATTGAGAATGGTTGGCAACATTCTCAATCCCAATTAAGCATCATCATTAAAAAAACAACAATATTAATTAGAGTAACATGATGAGATTCACATGATAATCCAAGTACTAGATAATCAAGATGTCCATAACCGGGGACACGGCTAACCATGATAAGTTTGTTACACTCTGCAGAGGTTTGTGCACTTTTCCTCACAAGACTCGATCTCCTCCTTTTGATTTCTCGCACTACATGGTGTTTGAGAAACGGATGACCGAGACATATTCTTTAAGAAGCGCTAGAACCTTATTTAACGGGTAGACCGTACCAACCTACATCCCCTACATCCGCTAGTCTACCACTAGATTTCATACGACTTAGTCAACTATGCTAGAGCCCATAGTAGCTTGTGGCTGCACACGGAAGTTTCTAGCATGAATAATCTCATGATCCCTTTGAGCACGGGTGGCGGTCCAAAAAGAAACAGGCAATCTGGAATACCAGGTACCTCAATCCACCAAGATGTGTGTTTAAGTTGCCACCTTAAATAAACCATTAATTAACAATCTCACATCTGTCATGGATACACTCACCCAATCCACGTCTACTAGCATAGCATGGCAATATAAGCAAACGTAGAAGTAACACCCAAGGGTTTGACAAAAAACAGGTAATAGGTACTACCTCATCTACTTCCCATCCCACAGTTTAAATGGATCCTATCATGCAATGTTTGAGGAATGATCTAATGCATAAAAACTGGGTATGAAAAGGGATATGATCAAAGTGTTACTTGCCTTGCTGATGATCCACGAAACCTAGAGATTCGAAGTAGCAAGCGGCGCACTCCGGGTAGTCTATCGCAAACAAACAAGCACACAATAAGTACTCATCTAATGCACAGGTAAAACTCAAATAAAAGATCTAACCAGAAAGTTCAACTTAAGAACTCCGGTTTGCAAAAATAACCAACTCGAACGAAGCAACGAAGGTCAAACGGCGAAAGAAACAAACTCCGTTTTACTATTCTGAACCTAAGTCAAATTTTACAGTAGCAAAAACTTGTTTGAATTGATTATTCAGAAAGAGTGTTTCGAGACGAAACTCTAGGCGCTTGAATCGCCTGATTCCGATAAATGAGCGAAAAGTTATGCTAGATCGAAAATAGGATCAGAAATCGCGATCAGAAAGATCGCGGAATAAATCCGAGAAAAAGAAAAATGACGAACAGATTAACGAACGAACATTCGTTATCTGGATCTAAACGATGAACGCGTTTGTTAAAACGAATGAACGAGCGAACGCTCGCTAATTAACCTAAACCGAAAAAACCGATCTAATAAAAAAAGGAACTAACAAAAAATCGGCGAAAACCAAACGGTTTTCTAAAAAAAACCGGCGGCGGGTCAACCTCGGCGGGCGTGACGGCAATGACGGCGGCGGCGGGGCGGTTAGGGTTTGGGCGTGAGGCGACGGCTTGGGCTGGGGCGGGGTCGGCCCAGCAGGTTATAGAAGACCCGGCCAGCAGAGTCTCGGCGATTACGACCAACTAGGTCGGTTCAGTGTTTTTAAATTAATTACGTGCAGAAAAACTAACGAAAGAAATACTAAATGGACTCCAAAAAATACCGAAATAAATTTTCCCCGGCTTCTAAAATCAAGCCGGACAAGATGTACATTTATTTGGGGCCTAAATGCAATAAAATATGATATGCAAATGATGATCTATGTATAACGTGCAAAAAGAACAAACTCGAACGAAGCAACGAAGGTCAAACAGCGAAAGAAACAAACTCCGTTTTACTAATCTGAACCTAAGTCAAATTTTACAGTAGAAAAAACTTGTTTGGGTTGATTATTCGGAAAGAGGGTTTCGAGACGAAATTATAGGCGCTTGAATCGCCTGATTCCGATAAACGAGTGAAAAGTTATACTAGATCGAAAATCGGATCAGAAATCGCGATCAGAAAAATCGCGGAATAAATCCGAGAAAAAGAAAAACAACGAACAGATTAACGCGAACGTTCGTTATCTGGATCTAAACGATGAAAGCGTTCATTAAATTGAACGAACGAGCGAACGCTCGCTAATTAACCTAAACTGAAAAAAACCGATCTAATAAAAAAAGAACTAAAAAAACTCGGCGAAAACCGACGGAAAACCGAACGGTTTTCTAAAAAAACCGGCGGCGGGTCAACCTCGGCGGCGTGTGTGTGGCCAGCGGTGGCGGGGTTAGGGTTTGGGCGCGAGGCGGCGGCTTGAGGCTGGGGGGTCGGCCGGCGCTGGTTATAAAGACCCGCCAGTAGAGTCCTGGCGATTCTGACCCACTAGGTCGGTTCAGTTTTTTATAATTAATTATGCGCAGAAAAACTAAAGAAATAAATACTAAACGGACTCCAAAACATCCCGAAATAAATTTTCCCCGGCTTCTAAAATCAAGCCGGACAATATGAACATTTATTTGGGGCCTAAATGCAATAAAATATGATATGCAAATGATGATCTATGTATAACATTCCAAATTGAAAATTTGGGATGTTACAATAATAATAAAGGAGCTCCCGAGGACACATTGGGAATTATCGTCAAGCTAGTTTTCATCACGTTCATATGATTCGTGTTCGGTACTTTGATAATTTGATATGTGGGTTGACCGGTACTTGGGTACTACCCTAAATTGGACAAGCATCCCACTTATGATTAACCCCTATTGCAAGCATCCGCAACTACAAAAGAAGTATTAAGGTAAACCTAACCACAGCATTAAACATATGGATCCATATCAGCCCTTAACGAAGCAACGCATAAACTAGGGTTTAAACTTCTGTCACTCTAGCAACCCATCATCTACTTATTACTTCCCCATGCCTTCCTATAGGCCCAAATAATGGTGAAGTGTCATGTAGTCGACGTTCACATAAAACCACTAGAGGAAAAGACAACATACATCTCATCAAAATATCGAACGAATACCAAATTCACATGACTACTAATAGCAAGACTTCACCCATGTCCCCAGGAACAAACGTAACTACTCACGAAGCATATTCATGTTCATAATCAGAGGAGTAATAATATGCATAAAGGATCTGAACATATGTTCTTCCACCAAGTAAACCAATTAGGATCAACTACAAGGAGTAATCAACACTACTAGCAACCCACAGGTACCAATTTGTGGTTTTGATACAAGATTGGATACAAGAGATGAACTAGGATTTTGAGAGGAGATGGTGCTGGTGAAGATGTTGATGAAGATTGACCCACTCCTGACGAGAGGATCGTTGGTGATGATGTTGGTGATGATTTCCCCCTCCCGGAGGGAATTTTCCCCGGCAGAACAGCTCCGCCAGAGCCCTAGATTAGTTCCGCCAAGGTTCCGCCTCGTGGCGGCGGAGTTTCGTCCTGTAAGCTTGCCCACAATTTTTTCCAGGGTAAAACTGATGATATAGCAGAACATGGACGCCGGAGGCCCACCAGGGGGCCCAGGAGATAGGGGCGCGCCCTATAGGGGGGCGCCTGTCTCTGGATGGGTGTGGGCCCCTGGCATATTTCTTTCGCTCAGAAATTCTTGTTAATTCCAAAAAGTTGTTTCGTGGAGTTTCAGGACTTTTGAGTCATGCGTAATAGGTTTCCAACATTTGCTCCTTTTCCAGCCAGAATTCCAGCTGCGGGCATTCCCCCTCTTCATAGTAAACGTTGTAAAATAAGAGAGAATAGCCATAAGTATTGAGATATAACGTGTAATAACAACCCATAATGCAATAAATATTGATATAAAAGCATGATGCAAAATGGACATATCAACTCCCCCAAGCTTAGACCTCGCTTGTCCTCAAGCGGAAGCCGAAATCGAAAAATATGTCCTCATGTTTAGAGATAGAGGTGTCAATAAAAATAAAATACGGACATGAGGGCATCATGATCATTCTAATAACAACAACATATATAGATTTTTTCATATGATTTCCTATGCTCAAGTAACATTCAATTCACAATGTCAAGTATGGTTCAAAAAACTTCATTGGGAACTAACAAACTATAGTCTCAGTCATTGAAGCAATTGCAATTTATCATAACATCAGAAAGAGTCAACAATAGAGCTTTTCAGCAAGCTCACATACTACAATTGCTAACACTCACCCAGTACTTGTGGTTATAGAGTTTCAAATGGGACCTTTGAGAAAGATAGGGGCTTATTGTGTTGCCTCCCAACGTATTCACCTTTAGGTGATGTCAACAATAATAGCCCATGCTAACTTACATACAATTGGATATATATATATATATATATATATATATCATGATCTTTGAAACACGAGGAGTTTTCCAAAGGATAAAATGAAAAAGGGAAAGGTGAGGATCACCTTGACTCAAGCATAAAGTAAAAGATAGGCCCTTCGCCGAGGGAAGCAGAGGTTGTCATGCGCATTTAGGGTCGATGCACGAAATCTTAATGCAAAAGAACGTCACTTTATATTGCCCCTTGTATGTGGACCTTTATTATGCAGTCCGTCGCTTTTATTACTTCCACAACAAGTTCGTACAAAGCTTATTTTCTCTGCACTAATAAGTCATACATATTTAGAGAGCAATTTTTTATTGCTTGCACCGATGACAACTTACTTGAAGGATCTTACTCAATCCATAGGTAGGTATGGTGGACTCTCATGGCAAAACTGGGTTTAAGGGTAATTGGAAGCACAAGTAGTATTTCTACTTGGTGCAAGGAATTTGGCTAGCATGAGGGGGAAAGGCAAGCTCAACATGTTTGGAAGGTCAGTGACAATATACTTTAACTGAGATGTCGGAAAACATAAACTATTACGTTGTCTTCCTTGTCCAACATCAACTCTTTTAGCATGTCATACTAAATGAGTGCTTCACAATCATAAAATATGTCCAAGATGATATATTTATATGTGAACGCCTCTTTCCTTATCACTTCCTATTAATTGCAACGATGACCAAGGCTACGTTCATCAACTCTCAACAATTTTTATGCCTCATACTTTCTATGTGTGAAGTTATCACTATCCATAAGATCAATATGAACTCTTTTATTCTTTCTACTTTCTCAAGATCATAGCAACATAGCAAAGCCCTTGACTCAACACTAATCTTTATTATAGATAGCACTTGGACTCGATTACAAAAAGAGATCACGAAGCAAAACTCAAAACTACTTGATATAAAAACTTGAATCTACTAGATCAAGATACTACTAAAAGGATCGAACTAAATAAAGCATTAAAGATAGGAGTGTGTTGGTGATACGATACCGGGGCACCTCCCCCAAGCTTGGCAGTTGCCAAGGGGAGTGCCCATACCCGTGTGATTAGGTCCTTGGAGGTGGTGAAGTAGGAATTGTTGATGATGTAGGCTTGTCGTCCGTCTTCCAAGGCATAGGCTCTCCATCATAGAAGGATGATCGAGTCTCCGGGATCCTTAAATCTGCAGCCAAACTCATCCTCTTGAATCTATATTCATACTCACAGTTCTGGTTTTGCAGGTCATAGATCTGGGCTTGGAGGTGCTCAATTTTCTCTTGAAGCTTGAAGATAGTCTCCCCAATGACTTTGGCATCTAGCTTGTGGTTGTTGGTGAACTCCGTGATCATCATCTGGTTGGCGTTGAGTCCACTCTCCACCATCCCTTGACACTTGAAAACTTCTTGCTCCACGGATTCGAGCTTTGTCTCCACGCTCCCGGTACGCCTTGGTCCCTCATTATCGCGGATGTGCAGCACCCCTCATGCATCTCAATGGTTTGAGGGTGTTGCAGCACCTCCGCGAGATAGGGGTTGATAACCCTCTCAAAAAACTTGTCCTTGGGAGTGCTTGGAGACGCCATGATGCTCTAGATCTGAAACAGAAACAGCTCGAAACGAAAACAAAGGATATTTGCATGATACGGTGGTCAAAACCTTCGGGAGTATATATAATGAATTTTTACCGACCAAAATACGTAACATACTAGAAAACGGAGTCCAGGAAGCACACAAGGTGCCCACGAGACAGGGGGCGCGCCCTACAGGGGGGGGGCGCCCTCCACTCTCGTGGGAGCCTCGTGTCCCTTTCCGACTACTTGTTTCTTCCTAAAATTCTTAAATAATCAAAAACTGATAAAAATTGCCATTAAAGTTGTTTTGGAGTAGGTTTACTTACCGTACCACAAACCTATACCTTTTCGGAGTCTGGAACGTTCTGGAAAGTGTCCCTTATGTATTCCTCAGGGGTTACGGTTTCAATAATATTAGTTTCAACATTGATAGGATTACCTGAAATATAGTGTTTAATTCTTTGACCGTTTACCACCCTCGGATTTGTGCCTTCGAAGTTGTTGATTTTTATGGCACCTGAACAATAGACCTCCTCGATAACGTAGGGACCTTCCCATTTTGAGAGAAGTTTTCCTGCAAAAAATCTTAAACAAGAGTTGAATAATAACACATAATCTCCTACGTTAAACTCACGCTTTTGTATCCTCTTATCATGCCAGCGTTTGACTTTTTCTTTGAATAGCTTGGCATTCTCATAGGCTTGGGTTGTCCATTCATCAGGTGAGCTAATATCAAACAACCTCTTCTCACCGGCTAGTTTGAAGTCATAGTTGAGCTCTTTAATAGCCCAATATGCCTTATGTTCAAGTTCAAGAGGTAAATGACACGCTTTTCCATAAACCATCTTATATGGAGACATACCCATAGGATTTTTGTATGCAGTTCTATAGGCCCATAATGCATCATCAAGTTTTTGGACCAATTCTTTCTAGATCTATTCACGGTCTTTTGCAAAATTAATTTGAGCTCTCTATTGCTCAACTCTACTTGACCACTAGATCATGGATGATAAGGAGATGCTATTCTATGATTGACATCATACTTAGCGAGCATCTTAGGGAAAGCACCATGAATAAAATGTGAACCACCATCAGTCATAAGATATCTAGGGACTCCAAACCTCGGAAAAATAACTTCTTTAAGCATTTTAATAGAAGTTTTATGATCAGCACTACTAGTTGGAATAGCTTCTGCCCACTTAGTAACGTAATCAACGGCAACTAAAATATGTGTGTAACCATTAGAGGCAGGAAAAGGTCCCATATAATCAAAGCCCCAAACATCAAACGGTTCAATAACAAGAGAATAATTCATAGGCATTTCTTGGCGTCTACTAATGTTACCTATTCTTTGACATTCATCACAAGATAAGACAAACTTACGAGCATCTTTGGAGAGAGTAGGCCAATAAAAACCAGATTGTAGTACCTTGTGTGCAGTTCTATCTCCAGCGTGGTGTCCTCCATAAGATTTAGAGTGACACTTGCGTAGAATCTGTTCCTGTTCATACTCAGGCACACAACATCTAATAACACCATCTACTCCTTCTTTATAAAGGTGTGGATCATCTCAGAAGTAATGTATTAAATCATAAAAGAACTTTTTCTTTTGCTGGTATGTGAAACTAGGCGGTATAAATTTAGCAACAATATAATTAGCATAATCAGCATACCAAGGAGCAGTACGAGAAGCATTGACGACCGCTAATTGTTCATCGTGAAAGCTATCATTAATAGGCGGTGGGTCATCAAGAACATTCTCTAACCTAGACAAGTTATACGCAACGGGTTCTCAGCTCCCTTTCTATCAATAATATGCAAGTCAAATTCTTGGAGCAAGAGAACCCATCTAATGAGTCTAGGCTTAGCATCTTTATTTTCCATAAGATATTTAATAGCAGCATGATCAATGTGAATAGTAACTTTGGAATCAACAATATAAGGTCTAAACTTATCACATGCAAACACAACTGCTAAGAACTCTTTTTCAAGAGTAGCATAATTTCTCCGGCAAAGATCAAGAGTCTTACTAGCATACTGGATAATATTCAATTTCTTATCAACTCTTTGCCCCAAAACAGCACCTACAACATAATCACTAGCATCACACATAATTTCAAAAGGTAAATTCCAATCAGGTGGCTGAACAATAGGTGCAGTGATCAAAGCTTTCTTAAGTACTTCAAATGCTTCTACACAATCATCATCAAATACAAAAGGAATATCTTTTTGCAATAAATTAGTCAGAGGCCTAGAGATTTGAATTTTTTTCAAAACTATCATGTTTTTTGTAGCAATTTTGGAAACTATAGTGTAGAATGAAAAAAACGCAAAACTAGTAGCCCGTCGGCCAGGAGTGGGCGAAAATGGAGTTTTCGCCGTGCCATGGCCGGCACGCGCTTCGCCGCCGCCAAAAAAACTTCGCTATTGGTCGAGGCCCGGCGAAAATAGTAGCTGCCACTGGGCGGCCGAATCGGGCCGCTGCCCATCGGGGACCAGTAGCACTTTTCGGCAGGCTACGGCCGAAAAGGTGCGGATAAGCACCGCCGTCTGGCCTCTGTTCTTCGTTCTTCGCTTTCCCTTTCTCTCTCGGTGCTTCTCTGTGCTTTCGCCCCGCCGATCTCCTCCATTTGCCACTCATTTACAAATCCAACCCACAGAATCGGTAGATCATAGCAATCCCCACCGCCCATGGTGTTATTTTTTGCTATGGGATAGTTTTTGATGTGTTTGGGGAGGAGCAGCCATGGTGGGGAGGAGGAGCCATGGTGGAGAGGAGGACGGGTAGTAGGTGGTGGTGACTAGTAGAAGCTGCCGCAGAGGAGGAGGTGGTGAGGAGGAGGAGCAGGTTGGGGCTGACTGGAGTTGAACCTCCGGTCGTCGAGGCGGCGTTGTCGTTCTCCGGTGGTGCAAGAAGCGGACACACACTTCGAAGGTATAATCACGTCGTCACAAATATTATGTAAATTGTATAGTTTAGTTAGTCTATATAAGTCATATTGTGAATTTTAGTGTGAATATATTTTTGGAGGCATTTTAGCGATTCCATTTTAGCGCATAGTTCGTGTAGCGGATAATATTAGTGTTCGTTGTGAATATAAGTGTTAATTTAATTTAGGAGGCATTTTAGCGAATAGTTCGTGTAGCGGATAATATTAGTGTATATTGTGAATTTTAGTGTTAATATTTTTTTGGAGGCATTTTAGCGCATAGTTCGTGTAGCGGATAATATTAGTGTATATTGTGATTAATGAGAGGATGACAATGTCAGACAGGTGAAAATGTCTGAATCAAGAATCTGAATGTTTACTACGGCGCTGGTAATGTTCGATATAATGAGTTGGGGGTTGATCTTAGCGAGTTTAAAAATGGCGTCATGACACTAGCTGACCTGCATAGACCGGACATTAGACAGCTTGAAATCTTGGTTGACAACTAGTTTGATGCGGATCACAAGTATGTTCTCACAAGATTCATGCATTGTGGACCAAATCCTGTAAAAATGTCAAGTGGGAGTTGATGCCAGAGATAGGAGCCAGCATTGGTTGTCCTGTTAAGACGCTTGTCGAGACCAAGAATCCACCCATATGCACTTGTGCAACCTGTGTGTCGAAGGAGGAGAATACCGTAGAACTCCACAGGGGGTATGAACCCGCCAAGGCAAAGTGAAGTGGCTAACGAGATTGTTTTATCCGGGTCACAGCCACAAGATGTGGATGCTAGCCAACCCGAGAAAGAGTCGGATCACGTGCCACACAATGTTTGTGGTCCCGACTTTGGGCGAGTAGCCACCGATAATATTAGCTGGTTCAGGTTTCTTTGATGGGGATGAGGAAGGGGATGAAATGCGAGAGGGTGATGGAGGAAGAGGACGAGGATGGATTGGTGGAGGAACTGGATTCTGAAAATTTCGAGGATGAAGTTGAGGTACCGATTCCTTCGCATGGGAGCAGGACATATCCACCGCCTTACGGTGAACGATGGCCATGAGACTCCATGGCAGTATAATCTGAACCAAGTACAAATAGGGGCTATGTTTGATACAAAAAAATTGAAGTATGCGGTGATAAAGTGGGCTATGTCTACGCAGAGGGTTTTCAAGACACACATATCAAGTCCAACAACCTATACCGTGAAATGTGTTGAAAAAGGTTGTGCAGGGAAGGTGCACGGCACGCGTGCCAATCACGACATCCACCGGGTTGTCACCATTGTCATCCCACATAATTGTGTGAGGAAGAACCTCTTTGGTAAAGCATCCGAACCTGACTTCAAGTCTCATTGGCGCAACTCATGTATACCGAGATAGTAGAGAAGAAAGATATGGAAGCAAAACACATTCTGACAAAGAAGTGAAGGTCGGATGGAAGTATGTCATTCCTTATGGGAAGGCTTGGAGGGCTAAGCGAAGGCTATGGAGGAAAGGTTTGGGACGTTCTTGACTCATATGATAATGTTGTCCGCCTCTCCGGGCATATCAAGGAGAGGAATCCCGACACTTATGTGAACGTACAACACATGAGGTTCTTTGAGTATACCAGATTTCAAGGTGTTGAAACGAGTGTTCTTCTCTTTTGGTATGTGCATCGAAGCTTTCCGGCATTGTCCTCCTGTTGCTTTGTGGATGGTACATTCCTGACCGGTCAAGATAGAGGGCAAATCCTGATCGCTATTGGTGTGGACGGGAACAATCAAATCATCCCACTTGCCATGGCATTTGTGGAGGGTGAGAACTTTCTCAGCTGGGTATGGTTCTTCCGCCAAGTGAAAATTGCCATCGTGAAGGACTGACCAAACGTGTGTGTCATTCATGACAGACATCCTGGTATGTTGAAGGCCGTGAAGACACTTCGTAATCCAACAGATGACGAACGAACACCTTGGAGGGACTTGCAGAGCCGGTGGTGCATGCGCCATCTTGGGGCTAATTTTTTCTCACAGTTCAAGAACAAGCGGTTGATGAACTTGTTCAAAAATTATGCAAGCAGAGCCAGCAGCGCAAAATACGAATTTATTTGGTCAAAACTAGATGAGTTTACTAAGAAGCAGGTCCGCAAGGAAGAAAATGGAAGAAGATCAAGTTAAATTAGCAGCACTCATCATGGAGCTAGAGGAGCCAGAGGGTCTTTGTGACTTGCCAGAATTGACCCTCCTAATACTACGAGAAAGAAGGGAAGGGCAATAAAGAATTTTTCTGAGTGGATAGAGAAAGAGCCTCCAGTGAATTGGTCTTTGCTGCATGACACACATGGAACTAGGTATGGCCACATGACAACCAATCTTGCAGAGGTGTATAACTTTGTGCTGAGAGGGAACAGAGCATTACCACTCACAGCTATTGTGGAGGATGTATTCCATGGTACTTTGAGATATTTAGGAGAAAGGCACGAGTTAGCATGAAGCATATTGAAGATAATCAGAACACACCTTATTGTAGCCGTGTCATGGAATACATGGCAAAGAAGATAGAGAAAGCAAAGAAGCACACCGTCAGGACTCATAGGGAATCAAGAAAGGAGGTATGAGGTTCAGCTTCCTACCGATGGTTTTGGTTCGAAATGAGGTGAAGACACACGAGGTAAAAATTGGAACGGAATTTTATCCAACGTGTGAGTGTACATGCAACAAACCGAAGTTGTTGCACCTACCTTGCTCTCATGTGTTGGCTGCCCGTGGCCGATTGAGTTGGATGCTATCTCCTTCGTGTCCCCATACTATTTAAAAGAGGCAAAGGTTTCAACACCGGACAAAGCGAGATGACAGGGTTTAGAGTCGCCGGCAATTTCAACAAGGTAAACGACGGTGAGAGAGTATATCCCGCATCCGGACCTTGGCCGAACAAGTAGGGGCAGACGGAAGGCCCGTCGCATCCGGAACGATATGGACGGTCTGAAGCTGGGTGGAGCAACCAGGCAATGTTTGTTATGCGCGGCTTATGGGCATAGGATGAAATATTGTCCCGACCTGAACAAAGATGGTGCTTCCAAGATCGATTTAGTGCTTCCACATCGACGGCTGCGACAACAAGAGGAAGAGGCGGACGTGGTCGTGGCGTACGAGGCCGAAGGGGCGGACGAGGAAGAAATAACTCACAAGCTATATAATGTGTCGTAGTGGGTTTTAATATGTCGTGACTATGTTTTAATTTGTAATATGTCGTGACTATGTTTTAATTTGTAATATGTCGTGACTATGTTTTAATTTGTAAATCCTCATGGACTATGTTTTAATTTGTAATATGTCAGGACTATGTTTTAATATGTAAATCCTCATGGACTATGTTTTAATTTGTAATATGTCAGGACTATGTTTTAATTTGTAAATCCTCATGGACTATGTTTTAATTTGTAATATGTCAGGACTATGTTTTAATATGTAAATCCTCATGGACTATCTTTTAATTTGTAATATGTCGATTTATGTTTTTATTTGCACCGAGATTTGTTGTTTGAATTGCAGATATGTCTTTGTATCCGTTGCTTAATGGCAACATCGATAGAAAGCACCGGGGCGCCCTATTGGAAGCGGGCAACAACTTAGACGTGTTGGTCACTCGTACCCCAAAGACTAACTGGCTGATACATGATTCATGGGTTGATAGGTATGTGTGCATATAATGGAGTCCATATAATGACTTACTATGTTTTACATACTTTTCATAGCCGCTAACAATCTTTTATTTTGTAGGTTGTTGGGCTGGACTTCTACCCTTGGCACGGCTGGTTCAGTGGTACATTGGATGAGTGGATTGATGGTCCGGACTTAGATGAGGCAGGTGAACGGTGCAGTTACACAAGAGGCAAGTGAAACGTTTCTCTTACGACAAGTCACTCCTTACCTGCTTAGTAGATAGATGGAGGCCAGAGACACATACGTTTCACTTTCCATGAGGAGAGATGGCGCCTACTTTACAGGATGTGTCGTACTTGTTGGGATTACCTCGCCGGTGCTGCCATAGGTCCCTTAGAGGCAGAATCGTGGTGGCAAACAACGATGCGCACTGCTTTTGGCTGCGGTCCCGACTGCTAGGGCCATAGACAACGATCCTCATGGACCTCTTTTAGATGGTTGAGCCAGTTTGGGTAACCATCACGGCCACTTAAACAAATGTTGTTTTTTAGTTGCCCGATTTTCATACAATTATTATGTTTCTATGTAGATTGTCTCGTTAGGACATCCCGATGTTGAGTTGTCGGAGGCACAGATTGACCGGTCCCTAGAGGCATATATTCTTTGGCTGTTCGGCAAGATGATGTTTACGGAGAACCACGTGACCACTGTCGATGCACGACTCATAGGTATTGCACGAGAGATAGCCGACGACGTTGCTGCCGGATATTCTACAGAGGAGTTTTGGTTCATTGTGTTAGCGGCTATGTACAAGAGGCCTGTGCAAAGCTTGCTTGTTGAAGTCTAGAAAATCTGGTGTTGTTGGATGTCCATTATTGTTGCAGCTCTGGTCATACGAGAGATTCCCTATTGGACGACCCTATGTCTACATTGATAAACCTTTTGGTTTGGAGGACTTAGTTGGGGCTTATGTGCCTGCTATCGGCGACTTACCTACTATGGGTTCTGCTTTGGGCACGGCGAGAGGTACTTTTATATTAAGTAACAATTAATTCAATTATTTTTTGCCATTCATTAGTATTACTAATGCTTATTTGTTGTCATGCAGTAGACAGGTTATGCGCATAGTCAGGTTAGGGGATGCTACCCGTCCTTCACGGTGCAGTTTGATAGTTTGCACGAGGATCAAGTTATCTCGGGAGCCATACTCGGCCGAGGCTATATCATCGAGGTACCCAGTTGGTATTTCTGGATTGTGCACTAGAGATCGGCATTTTGGATGACCAAGGCCAAGTTGGTGTTCGATGTGACGGTTGAGGAGATGTCTCTTCATAGAGTAATGAGACGATTCGGTCTATATCAAGAGCCCGAGATTCCAAAAATTCCACAGCTAAGCCGTGAGCACGTGCACAAGTAAGTACTAATACTATTTTAGTTGTCACTATACATTCATTATATACCTTATTATGTATCGAGCATGTAAATATCAGGGACAGTCGCCTAGGAGGAAACAAGTCCATGGATTACTGGCTTAAGAGCATTACCCCTTACTTTCACGAATGGACTACCGCTGCGACAAATACCTGGGGTGAGGGTCGGGCCTTTAACCGGGAAATGTTCGGGTTGTATCTGCAGCGTTACCGGCATACAACAAGGATCTACTTGGTTCCATCAGCTGCTCTGATCGATCGAAGCCCCTCTCACCAGCGATATGTACCCAATCGCCTGCTAGGGAACCAGACACCACGCGGTAAATGCCTTGGTTCTTATATGTTGAGTCTTTTGTTAATCTGGACATATTCGCTTGGGTGTCTATTCGTGGTGTCTATCATACAACGAGGATATAATTGGTTAACTCTTCATCTGCTGTGGTGACTTGACAAGACAGCGCGAGAGGAGGTTTCCGCTTTAATGCGGCACTTTCAGAGGGGAGAAACTATCCCACCGCGAGAGGGCGTCTCATGGTTGAGGCGTCTTGATGACAAGCTACGCGGGATTTACGCTGTTGTTACGTGTAGACGGTCTTCGGATGTTGCACTTCCTCCTCCAAAGACATCGTCCGCCACGCCCCTCTCGTACGGCATTCGTAACCACGACCCTCGTGCAACGCTCACAACCACGACCTTACGTGCACCGTGCGTAACCTCATCCTTCACAGCCGTGGAGCTCTTCCCGGCATGAGCCACCTCCTTCACAGCCAGAGAGCTCTTCCCGGCATGAGCCACCTCCTTCACAGCCTGTGGAGCTCTTCCTGGAATGAGCCACCTCCTTCACAGCCTGAGGAGCTCTTATCGCATGAGCCACCTCCTTCACAGCCTGTGGAGCTCTTCGGCATCAGCAGATGGAACTAGGTAACCCTACTCACTACATTCTTTTGAACAGAGTAGTAATCGCTCATGCATTTGTATCAATTTTACAAGTTTTTTACTTTACCGCAGCGGCAACCTGTCGCAACTGCTCATGCATTCAGAGCAGTCACCCATCCTTAGTGGTGGTGCTGATTACTTTGAGGGCGACCGCGAGGATGATGACCATGCTACAAACATTTATGGCTTCTCGCAGACAGTGTTTCACACTCCACCACCACCACCGACGCAGGAGACATGCACCGTGATGCAGACGAGGTTAACTATGGTCGTGGTTATCGCGAGCCTCGCCCACCGCCTCGGCTTATCGCCTTCGGTCCTCGCCTCGAGGAAGACCTGCACTCGCCGCCCCCCAAAGTGATATGCTTATTATCTATGTATGACTCATTATCTATGTTAGTTTCAGACTATTCGCATATGCTTATTATCTATGTATGACTCATTATCTATGTTACTATCGCACTTCCTTCTATCCTAACAGAGACATATATTGTTTTATGTATGCGAGAGACATATTACTATTAATTCGCATTCTTATTCCAGTTACATTTCCAAATAGATTACAACCGATAATTAAGATACAAGTACATCTGAATTAAACGGTGCGGCTGAACTTGTGCAATACATCTTACATACTACAAAATGAAATTCAGATAGAACATAATGCCCTACAATAATACAATACAAACTGGAATACATCTTACATACTACATGAAGTCATCATCGTCATCCTCCGTTGATGCAGCCCTCTTGCCCTTCGACGATGCGGTCCTCTTGCCCTCCGTCGATGCGTAACTCTTGCCCTTGCTGGATGCGTAACTCTTGCCCTTCGAGGATGCGTAAGTCTTGCCTTTGGACGATGCGTAACTCTTGCCCTTCGACGATGCGTAACCCGGAAGCGGCGGCATGAAGATATCTTCGCCGCCCTCGCCTCTCCTCAGTCCATAAAAATGTATTCTTTGCTGCAGTCCTTCCGAAAGTTTCACTCTTGGCTCCACTACCTTCTTCCACCTTTCATGCAACCTAAGAAGTTCTTGACGTACCTCCTCATAGGTCCTTTCAGCCACCTGCACCTACGTAATTGGTGAGCCAACTCATTCATTATGGTGTCACTACGGTGAGTTCGTCCCATGGAACTATCCTATTGTCCATCCCGAAATCGGTAACTAGACTCGGAAGAGTGCTGCTCATCCTGTGGTGAAAACTACGATCGAATGGATAATGGGACATCTCGACTACACTACACTAGAATGCTTATCCACCTTCGCCTGAAGGGGGTTTTATAGATACAGAGGAGAAAATAAGGCGGGAAAGGGTTGGCGGGGAAATAAGGCGGGAAAGGGTTGGCGGGAAACGGGTGGCGGGAACATATGGCGGGAAACGGGTGGCGGGAAGGGGTTGGCGGGAAACGGGTGGCGGGAAGGGGTGGCGGAACATTTCAAAGACGAGCCATGCAACTTCGCCTACATGAGATCAAGTAGTACTTTTCGCCTAGACTTGACCAAAAAGTCTATTTCGCCTAGCTTTGGCCGAAAAGCTCTACTTCGGCCTAAAGATGGCCGAAAACTCCTTCGGCCTAGCTTTGGCCGAAAAGCTCTACTTCGGCCTAAAGATGGCCGAAAACTCCTACTTCGGCCAGAAGATGGCCGACGGGCTACTAGTTTTGGTTTTTTTGCATTACGTCATATAATTTCCGAAAATGCTACAAAATATATCACAGTTTTGAAAAAAAATCTAGAGATTTTACAAAAGTCCTTAATGAACCTCCTATAAAAATCGGCGTGACCAAGGAAACTTCTTATACCTTTTATGTCCTTGGGACATGGCATCTTTTCAATAGCATCAACTTTGGCTTTATCAACTTCAATACCTCTCTCGTAGATCTTGTGCCCCAACACAATGCCTTCATTAACCATAAAGTGACACTTTTCCCAATTCAGGACGAGACTAGTGTCTTCGCATCTCTGCAAAACTCGATCAAGGCTGCTCAAACAATCATCAAAAGAGGATCCATAGACGGAGAAGTCATCCATGAATACCTCACAAATCTTTTCACAAAAATCAGAGAATATAGCCATCATGCATCTTTGAAAGGTAGCAGGTGCATTACATAAACCAAAAGGCATACGTCTATAAGAAAAAGTACCAAAAGGGCAAGTAAAAGTAGTTTTATATTGATCCTTCGCTGATACAGGTACCTGAGAGAAACCAGAATAACCATCTAAGAAGAAAAAATGAGTGTGTTTGGATAGTCTTTCTAGCATTTGATCAATAAAAGGTAAAGGGTAATGATCTTTCTTAGTAGCTTTATTTAACTTACGGAAATCAATTACCATCCTATAACCTGTAATAATCCTATAAACTGTAATAATTCTTTGCGGGATCAATTCATCTTTATCATTAGGAACAACGGTAATACCTCCCTTTTTAGGAACACAATGAACAGGGCTTACCCATTCACTATCGGTGACGGGATAAATAATACCTGCCTCAAGGAGCTTTAGTATCTCCTTTCTTACCACTTCCTTCATCTTGGGATTTAATCGTCTTTGAGGATCTCTAACTGGTTTGGCATCGTCCTCCAATGTAATTTTGTGTTGACATAAAGTGGGACTAACGCCCTTAAGATCATCCAGAGTATATCCAATAGCAGCTCGGTGCTTCTTCAGAGTTTTCAATAATCTTTCTTCTTCTTTCTCTGAAAGGTTAGCACTAACAATAACATGATATATTTCTTTTTCATCAAGATAAGCATACTTAAGATTATCAGGTAATGGTTTGATTTCAAACACGGGATCACCCTTGGGTGGAGGGGGATCCCCAAGAATTTCAACGGTAAGGTTATGTTTCAGCATAGGTTCCTGTTTAAGGAACACTTCATCTATTTATTCCCTTTCCTTCATAAACATATTGTTTTCATGGTCTAGCAAATATTGTTCTAACGGATCAGTTGGAGGAACAGCAATGGAAGCAAGACCAATAATCTCATCCTTACTAGGTGGTTCCCTTTCACGAGGTTGTCTACTAAACTTAGCGAAATAAACTCATGAGACATACCATCTATGCCAACAAAGGATGATTCTTTTCACAATTAATCTTAGCACTAGCAGTATTCAAGAAGGGTCTACCAAAAATAATGGGACAAAAATCATCTTGTGGGGAACCAAGAACAAGAAAATCAGTAGGGTATTTAACCTACCCACACAAGACTTCAACATCTCTAACAATCCCAATAGGTTTAATGGTATCCCTATTAGCAAGCTTAATAGTAACATCAATGTCTACTAATTCAACGGGTGCAATGGCGTGCATAATTTCTTTATAAAGATCATAAGGTATCGCACTAGCACTAGCACCCATATCACATAAGCCATGATAACAATGATCTCCTATTTTAACCGAAATAACAGGCATGCCTACGAGAGGTCTACGAGTCTTAGTATCAGGTCTAGCAATATTAGCAGCCTCACCCAAGAAAGAAATAACATGCCCATCTAAGTCCTCATCCAAGAGATCTTTAACCATAGCAATACTAGGTTCAACATTAATTTGCTCAGGAGGTGTATAAGTCCTAGTATTACTCTT
Source organism: Aegilops bicornis (assembly GCA_021605145.1). Taxonomy (NCBI): domain Eukaryota; kingdom Viridiplantae; phylum Streptophyta; class Magnoliopsida; order Poales; family Poaceae; genus Aegilops; species Aegilops bicornis. The sequence continues at coordinate 454,515,943 of CM038674.1, read as the reverse complement.
ACGAACAACAGTCGAAGCTTTAGCATCATCATTTATCCTAACAGGAAAAGGAGGTTTTTCAACATAAGCAGTAGGAACAATAGGATCACTGTAGGTAATAGTCTTTTCTTCGACTGTAATAGGTGCAACTACTTTCACTTCAACAGGAGGATTATATTTAGACCACTTCTCTTTAGGGAGATCAACGTGAGTAGCGAAAGATTCACAAAAAGAAGCTACTATCTCAGAGTCAAGTCCATACTTAGAGCTAAATCCACGGAAAGCATCGGTATCCATAAAGGATTTAACACAATCGAACTTAGGTGTCATACCTGAATCCTTACCATCGTCGGAACCCCAATCTTCAGAGTTGCGTTTAATTCTTTCCAATAAGTCCCATTTGAAATCAATAGTCTTCAGCATATACGAACCAACACAGAAGTATCGAAAGGTGTTGCGATTATCAAGAGAAAGCCGAGCATAAAAGTTACGAATAATCATTTCCGAGAGAGCTCATGATTGGGGCATGAATATAACATTGACTTAAGCCTCCCCAAGCTTGAGTGATGCTTTCTCCTTCATGAGGCCATAAATTATATATGTAATTACGATCACGATGAACAAGATGCATAGGATAGAACTTACGGTGAAATTCCACTTCAATCGATTATAATTCCAAGATCCCATATCATCACATTGCCTATACCATGTCAATGCATCTACATTCAAAGATATATGGAAGACCTTCCTTTTGACAACATCATCGGGAATACTTGCAAGCTTAAATAATCCACAAACTTCATCCACAAAGATAAGGTGTAAATCGGGATGCAATGTTCCATCTCCTGCAAATGGATTAGCTAGCAGTTTCTCTATCATACCCGAAGGAATCTCAAAGTAAATATTTTCATAAAGTTCAGTAGGTTGAGGAGCAACCCTTTGCTCTTCTGGCTGGGGTGAAGATACCCCAAACAAGCCCCTCAAAGAATTAGTTTCCATAGTGACAAGTAACAGAAAATTTCAACACACTATACAAATGTTTCCTTACCAAGTTCCACTCACCAAAAGCGCTTACACTCCCGGCAACGGCGCTTAAAAGAGTCTTGATGACCCACAAGTGTAGGGTATCTATCGTAGTCCTTTCGATAAGTAAGAGTGTCGAACCCAACGAGGAGCAGAAGGAAATGATAAGCGGTTTTCAGTAAGGTTTTCTCTGCACGCACTGAAATTGTAGGTAATAGATAGTTTTGTGATAAGATAAATAGTAACGAGTAACAAGTAAATAAACTAAATAAAGTGCAGAAAGGTGGCCCAATCCTTTATGTAGCAAAGGATAAGCCTGGACAATTTCTAATAATAACAAAGGAGCTCCCGAGGACACATTGGGCATTATCGTCAAGCTAGTTTTCATCACGTTCATATGATTCGCGTTCGGTACTTTGATAATTTGATATGTGGGTGGACCGGTACTTGGGTACTACCCTAACTTGGACAAGCATCCCACTTATGATTAACCCCTATTGCAAGCATCCGCAACTACAAAAGAAGTATTAAGGTAAACCTAACCACAACATTAAACATATGGATCCATATCACCCCTAACGAAGCTAAACACATAAACTAGGGTTTAAGCTTACGGCACTCTAGCAACCCATCATCTACTTATTACTTCCCATGCCTTCCTCTAGTCCCAAATAATGGTGAAGTGTCATGTAGTCAACGTTCACATAACACCACTAGAGGAAAAGACAACATACATCTCATCAAAATATCGAATCTAATACCAAATTCACATGACTACTAATAGCAAGACTTCACCCATGTCCCTGTGAACAAACATAACTACTCACAAAGCATATTCATGTTCATATTCAGAGGAGTAATAATATGCATAAAGGATCTGAACATATGATCTTCCACCAAGTAAACCAATTAGCATCAACTACAAGGAGTAATCAACACTACTAGCAACCCTGTGTACCAATTTGTGGTTTTGATACAAGATTGGATACAAGAGATGAACTAGGGTTTTGAGAGGAGATGGTGCTAGTGAAGATGTTGATGAAGATTGACCCCCTCCCGATGAGAGGATCGTTGGTGATGATGTTGGTGATGATTTCCCTCCCGGAGGGAAGTGTCCTCGCGTAACAGCCCGCCAGAGCCCTAGATTGATTCCACCAAGGTTCCGCCTGGCGGCGGAGTTTCGTCCCGTAAGCTTGCCCAGGATTTTTCCAGGTAAATGTGATGATATAGCAGAAGATGGACGCCGAGGCCCACCAGGGGCTCAGGAGATAGGGGCGCTACTGTCTCCTCGGACAGGTGTGGGCCCCTGGCATATTTCTTTCGCTCGTAAATTCTTGTTAATTTCAAAAAGTTGTTTCGTGGAGTTTCAGGACTTTTGGAGCTGTCTTGAGAATAGGTTTCAACGTTTGCTCCTTTTCCAGAATTCCAGCTGGCATTCCCCCTCTTCATAGTAAACCTTGTAAAATAAGAGAGAATAGCCATAAGTATTGAGATATAACGTATAATAACAGCCCATAATGCAATAAATATTGATATAAAAGCATGATGCAAAATGGACGTATCACGGTGATGGTGAAGTGATCCACGCAGAGCTTCGCCTAAGCACTACGGAGATATGACCGAGGGTGTAATCTGTGGAGGGAGGCGCCGCACACGGCTAACAGATGTTGTTGTGTGTTCTAGGCGCCTCCCCCTCCATATATATAGGTGGGAGGGAGAGGGAGCAGCCAAGGGGGCGCCCCAAGTAGGCCGAATCCTACTTGGGGTTCCGCCCCAACTCGCCCCCCCCCCCCTTCCTTATTCATCGGTGGGGAAAGGAAAGAGAGGGGGAGGGAAAGAAGGGGGAGGCCGAATCCTCCCCTTTCCTTCTCCCTTCCCCTCTTTCCTTCTCCTCCTATTTCGGCCTATATGGGGGCGCACCATCCCCTTAGGGGCTGGTCTATCCCCTTCTTGGCCCAATGGGCCCATATAGTTGCCGGGGGGGGGGGGGTGCCCGGAACCCCTTCCGGTGACCCGATATGTACCCAGTGCCCCCAGAACACTTCCAGTGTCCGAATATCATCGTCCTATATATGAGTCTTTACCTATTAGGCATTTAGAGACTCCTCGTCATGTATGTGATCTCATCCAGGACTCCGAACAACATTCGGTCACCAAATCACATATATAATACAAAATCGTCATTGAACGTTAAGCGTGCGGACCGTACGGGTTCGAGAACTATGTAGACATGACCGAGACACCTCTCCGGTCAATAACCAACAATAGAACCTGGATGCTCATATTTGTTCCTACATATTCTACGAAGATCTTTATTGGTCGTACTGTAATGACAACATATGTTATTCCCTTTGTCATCGGTATGTTACTTGCTTGAGACTCGATTGTAGGTATCTTCATACCTAGTTCAATCTAGTTACTGGCAAGTCTCTTTACTAGTTCTGTAATACATCATCCCGTAACTAACTCATTAGTCACATTGCTTGCAAGGCTTCTTATGATGTGCGTTACCGAGAGGGCCCAAAGATACCTCTCCGATACTCGGAGTGACAAATCCTAATCTCGATCTATGTCAACCCAACAAACACCATCGGAGATACCTGTAGAGCATCTTTATAATCACCCAGTTACGTTGTGACGTCTGATAGCACACAAAGTATTCCTCCGGTATTCGGGAGTTGCATAATCTCTTAGTCAAAGGAATATGTATATGGCATGAAGAAAGCAATAGCAATAAAACTAACGACCAATATGCTAAGCTAACGGATGGGTCTTGTCCATCACATCATTATCCTAATGATGTGATCTCGTTCATCAAATGACAACACACATCCATGGTTAGGAAACTTAACCGTCTTTGATTAACGAGCTAGTCTAGTAGAGGCTTACTAGGGACACGATGTTTTGTCTATGTATCCACACATGTATCAAGTTTCTGGCTAACACAATTCTAGCATCAATAATAAACATTTTATCATGATATAAGGAAATATAAAATAAAAACTTTATTATTGCCTCTAGGGCATATTTCCTTCAGTCTCCCACTTGCACTAGAGTCAATAATCTAGTTCACATCGCCATGTGATTTAACACCAATAGTTCACATCTTTATGTGATTAACACCCATAGTTCACATCACCATGTGACCAACACCCAAAGGGTTTACTAGAGTCAACAATCTAGTTCACATCACTATGTGATTAATACACCTAAAGAGTAGTAAGGTTTGATCATGTTTCACTTGTGAGAAACGTTTAGTCAACGGGTCTGCCATATTCAGTTCCTTATGTATTTTGAAAATTTCTATGTCTACAATGCTCTGCATGGATCTACTCTAGCTAATTGCTCCTACGTTTAATACGTATCTAGATTGAGACTTAGAGTCATCTAGATCAGTGTCAAAGCTTGCATCGACGTAACTCTTTACGACGAACTCTTTATCACTTCCATAACCGAGAAACATTTCCTTAGTCCTCTTTAAGGTAACTAAGGATAATTTTGACCGTTGTCCAGTGATCTACTCCTAGATCACTATTGTACCCCCTTGTCAAACTCATGGCAAGGTATATAATAGGTCTGGTACAACATGGCATACGTTATAGAACCTATGGCTCAGGCATAGTGAATGACTTTAATTCTCTCTCTATCTTCTGTCGTGGTCGGGTTTTGAGTCTTACTCAACTCCACACCTTACAATACAGGCAAGAACCCCTTCTTTGACTGATCCATTTTGAACTCCTTCAAAATCTTGTCAAGGTATGTACTCATTGAAAGTCTTATCAAGCGTCTTGATCTATCTCTATTGATCTTGATGCCCAATATGTAAGCAGCTTCACCGAGGTCTTTTATTGAAAAATTATTATCCAAATATACTTTTATGCTATCCAGAAATTCAACATCATTTCCAATCAACAATATGTCATCCACATATAGTATCAGAAATGCTACAGAGCCCCCACTCACTTTCTTTTAAATACAGGCTTCACCATAAGTCTGTATAAAACCATATGCTTTGATCACCTTATCAAAGCGTATATTCCAACTCTGAGATGCTTGCACCAGTCCATAGAAGGATCGCTGGAGTTTGCACACTTTGTCAACACCTTTAGGATCGATATAACCTTTTGGTTGCATCATATACAACTCTTCTTTAAGAAATCCATTAAGGAATGCATTTTTGACATCCATTTGCCAGATTTCATAAAATGCGGCAATTGCTAACATGATTCGGATAGACTTAAACATCGCTACGAGTGAGAAAATCTCATCGTAGTCAACACCTTGAACTTGTCGAAAACCTTTTTGCGACGAGTCGAGCTTTGTAGATAGTAACACTACCATCAGCGTTCGTCTTCCTCTTGAAGATCCATTTATTCTCAATGGCTTGCCGATCATCGGGCAAGTCAACCAAAGTGCACACTTTGTTCTCATACATGGATCCTATCTCAGATTTCATGGCCTCAAGCCATTTATCAGAATCTGGGCTCATCATCGCTTCTTCATAGTTTGTAGGTTTGTCATGGTCTAGTAACATGACTTCCAGAACAGAATTACCATACCAGTCTGGTGCGGAACATGCTTTGGTTGACCTACAAGGTTCGGTAGTAACTTGATCTGAAGTTTCATGATCACTATCATTAGCTTCCTCTCTAGTGAGTCGGTGTAGGCATCACGGGAACGGTTTTCTGTGATGAGCTACTTTCCAATTGGAGAGAAGGTACAATTACCTCATCAAGTTCTACTTTCCTCCCACTCACTTCTTTCGAGAGAAACTCCTTCTCTAGAAAGGATCCATACTTAGCAACAAAGATCTTCCTTCGGATCTGTAGTAGAAGGTGTACCCAACCATTTCTTTTGGGTATTCTATGAAGACACACTTTTCCGATTTGGGTTCGAGCTTATGAGGCCGACTTTTTTCCACATAAGCATCGCAACCCAAAACTTTAAGAAATGACAACTTAGGTTCCTTGCCAAACCATAGTTCATACATTGTTGTCTCAATGGATTTAGACAGTGCCCTACTTAACGTGAATGCAGTTGTCTCTAATGCATAACCCCAAAACGATAGTGGTAAATCGTTAAGACACATCATAGATCGCACCATATCTAATAAAGTACGGTTACGACATTCGGACACACCATTATGCTATGGTGTTCCAGGTGGCATGAGTTGTGAAACTATTCCACATTGTTTTAAACCAAGGCCAAACTCGTAACTCAAATATTCGCCTCCGCGATCCCATCGTAGAAACTTTATTTTCTTGTTACGATGATTCTCTACTTCACTCCGAAATGCTTTGAACCTTTCAAATGTTTCAGACTTGTGTTTCATCAAGTAGATATACCCATATTTGCTCAAATCATCTATGAAGGTCAGAAAATAACGATACCCGTCGCGATACAACACTCAGCGGACCGCATACATCGGTATGTATTATTTCCAGTAAGTCAGTGGCTCGCTCCATTGTTCCGGAGAATGGAGTTTTAGTCATGTTGCCCATGAGGCATGGTTCGCAAGCATCAAATGATTCATAATCAAGTGATTCCAAAAGTCCTTCCGCATGGAGTTTCTTCATGCGCTTTACACCAATATGACCTAAACGGCAGTGCCACAAATATGTTGCACTATCATTATCAACTTTGCATCTTTTGGCATCAATATTATGAATATGTGTATCACCACGATCGATATTCAACAAAAATAGACCACTCTTCAAGGGTGCATGACCATAAAAGATATTACTCATATAAATAGAACAACCATTATTCTATGACTTAAATGAATAACCATCTCGCATTAAACAAGATCCAGATATAATGTTCATGCTCAACGCCGGCACCAAATAACAATTATTCAGGTCTAAAACTAATCTCAAAGGTAGATGTAGAGGTAGCGTGCTGACGGCGATCACATCGACCTTGGAACCATTCCCAATGCACATAGTTACAAATAGGAGCAACCGAACCAGTATCAAATGCCCAGGCGCTACTACAAGCATTAGTAAGGTACACATCAATAACATGTATATCACATATACCTTTGTTCACTTTGCCATCCTTCTTATCCGCCAAATACTTGGGGCAGTTCCGCTTCTAGTGACCAGTCCCTTTGCAGTAGAAGCACTCAGTTTGAAGCTTAGGTCCAGATTTGGGCTTCTTCCCGGGAGTGGAAACTTGCTTGCCATTATTCTTGAAGTTCCTCTTCTTTCCTTTGCCCATTTTCTTGAAACTAGTGGTCTTGTTAACCATCAACACTTGATGCTCCTTCTTGATTTCTACCTCCGCAGCTGTGAGCATTGCGAAGAGCTCGGGAGTTGTCTTATCCATCACTTGCATATCATAGTTCATCATGAAGCCTTTGTAGCTTGGTGCAGTGATTGAAGAACTCTGTCAATAACACTATCATCCAGAAGATTAACCCCCAGCTGAGTCAAGTGGTTATGGTACCCAGACATTCTGAGTATGTGTTCACTGACAGAACTGTTCTCCTCCATCTTGCAGCTATATAACTTGTTGGAGACTTCATATCTCTCAACTCGGGCATTTGTTTGAAATATTAACTTCAATTCCTGGAACATCTCATATGGTCCATGACGTTCAAAACATCTTTGATGTCCCAATTCTAAGTCGTAAAGCATGGCACACTAAACTATCGAGTAGTCATCAGATCGAGTTTGCCACACGTTCATAACATCTGTTCCTGCAGCAGGACATTCACCTAGCAGTGCATCAAGGACATAATTCTTCTATGCAGCAATGAGGATAATCCTCAAGTTACGGACCCAATCCGTGTAGTTGCTACCATCATCTTTCAACTTAGCTTTCTCTAGGAACGCATTAAAATTCAAGGGAACGGTAGCACGGGCCATTGATCTACAACATAGATATGCAAAAACTATCAGGACTAAGTTCATGATAAATTAAGTTCAATTAATCATATTACTTAAGAAGTCCCACTTAGATAGACATCCCTCAAGTCATCTAAATGATACGTGATCCAAATCAACTAAACCATGTCCGATCATCACGTGAGATGGAGTAGTCATCAATGGTGAACATCTCTATGTTGATCATATCAACTATATGATTCACGTTCGACCTTTCGGTCTCCAATGTTCCGAGGCCATGTCTGTACATGCTAGGCTCGTCAAGTTTAACCCGAGTATTTTGCATGTGCAAAACTGTCTTGCACCCGTTGTGTGTGATCGTAGAGCCTATCAAACCCGATCATCATGTGGTGTCTTAGCACGACGAACTGTCGCAATGGTGCATACTCAGGGAGAACACTTATACCTTGAAATTTTAGTAAGGGATCATCTTATAATGCTACTGCCGTACTAAGCAAAATAAGATGCATAAAAGATAAACATCACATGCAATCAAAATATGTGACATGATATGGCCATCATCATCTTGTGCCTCTGATCTCCATCTCCAAAGCACCGTCATGATCTCCCTTGTCACCGGCTTGACACCTTGATCTCCATCGTTGCGTCGTGGTCATCTCGCCAACTATTGCTTCTACAACTATCGCTAACGCATAGTGATAAAGTAAAGAAATTACATGGCGTTTGCATTTCATACAATAAAGAGACAACCATAAGGCTCCTACCGATTGCCGATAAGTTCTACAAAACATGATCATCTCATGCATTAACGTATATCACATCATGTCTTGACCATATCACATCACAACATGCCCTGCAAAAACAAGTTAGCCGTCCTCTACTTTGTTGTTGCAAGTTTTACGTGGCGGCTACGGGCTTCTAGCAAGAACCGTTCTTACCTACGCATCAAAACCACAACAGTGTTTCGTCAAGTTTGTTGTTTTAACCTTCTTCAAGGAGCGGCCTCAGTCAAATTTGATTCAACTAAAGTAGGAGAAACAGACACCCGCCAGCCACCTTTATGCAAAATTGGTTGCATGTGTGTTGGTGGAACCGTTCTCATGTGTGTGGACATGTAAGGTTGGTCCGGGCCGCTTCATCCCACAGTACCGCCGAATCAAAATAAGATGTTGGTAAGCAGTATGACTATCACCACCCACAACTCTTCTACTCGTGCATATCATCTACGCATAGACCTGGCTCATGATTCCACTGTTGGGAATCGTTGCATGGAAAAACAAAAAAAATCTATGCACACGCAATGATCTATCCATGGAGATACATAGCAACGAGGGGGAGATTGTGTCTACGTACCCTCGTAGACCGTAAGCGAAAGAGTTTCACAACGCGATTGATGTACTCGAACTTTCTTCGAGCTCCACCGATCAAGTACCGAACGTACGGTACCTCCGAGTTCTGCACACGTTCAGCTTGGTGACATCCCTCGCCTTCTTGATCCAGCAAGGTGTCGAGGTTGTATATGAGTTCCGTCAGCACGACGGCATGGTGACGGTGATGGTGCAGTGATCCTCGCAGGGCTTCGCCTAAGTACCATGAAACTATGACTGGGGGTGTAAACTATGGAGGGGGGCGCCGCACACGGCTAACGGTTGTTGTTATCTGTTCTAGGCGCCCCCCTACCCACATATATATAGGTGGGAGGGGAGGAGAGGCAGCCAAGGGGCGCCCCAAGTAGGCCAAATCCTACTTGTCGTCTTCCCCAATTCGGCCTCCCCCTTCCATAATTGCCGGAGGGGGAAAAGGGAAGGGAAGGGGAAGGAGAGAAGGAAAGGGGGGGCGAACCCCCTCTTTCCCTTCTCCCACTCGGCCTCCTTCCATAGGTGGGGCGTGCCACCGCTGGTGGGCTGGTGTGCTCTCCTCTCATGGCCCATATATTCCCCCGGGGGGTTCTGGTAACCCCTCCGGTACTCCGATAAATACCCGATACACTCCGGAACACTTCCGGTGTCCAAATACTATCGTCCTATACATGAATATTTACCTCTCGACCATTTCGAGACTCTTCGTCATGTCCGTGATCACATCTGGAACTTCGAACAACATTTGTTCACCAAATCACATAACTCATATAATGCAATACCGTCATGGAACGTCAAGCGTGCGGACCCTACGGGTTCGAGAACTATGTAGACATGACCGAGACACCTCTCCGATCAATAACAAATAGCGGAACCTGGATGCTCATATTGGCTCCTACATATCCTATGAAGATCTTTATCGGTCGAACCTTATGACAACATACATTATTTCCTTTGTCCATCAGTATGTTACTTGCCCGAGATTCGATCATCGGTATCTTCATACCTAGTTCAATCTCGTTACCGGCAAGTCTCTTTACTTGTTCCACAATATATCATCCTACAACTAACTCATTAGTCACTTTTCTTGCAAGGCTTCTTATGATGTGTATTACCGAGAGGGCCCAGAGATACTTCTCCGATACTCGGAGTGACAAATCCTAATCTCGATCTATGCCAACTCAACAAACACCTTTGTGTTGGGGAACATAGCATGCAATTTCAAAATTTTCCTACGCTCAGGCAAGATCTATCTAGGAGATGCATAGCAACAATAGGGGAGAGTGTGTCCACGTACCCTCATAGACCGAAAGCAGAAGCGTTAGTTTAACGCGGTTGATGTAGTCAAACGTCTTTGCGATTCAACCGATAAAGTACCGAACGTACGGCACCTCCGAGTTTAGCACACGTTCAGCTCGATGACGTCCCTCAAACTCTTGATCCAGCAAAGTATCTAGGGAGAGTTTCTTCAGCACGGCGGCGTGGTGACAGTGATGGTGAAGTGATCCGCGCAGGGCTTCGCCTAAGCACTACGACAATATGACCGGAGGAGTAAACGATGGAGGGGGCACCGCACATGGCTAAGAACAATTGGTGTGTCTTAGAGGAACCCCCTGCCCCCGTATATAAAGGAGGGAGAGGGGAGGAGGCCGGCCTAGGGGCGCCCCAAATGGGAGTAATCCCACTTGGGCTCGTAGTCCAATTTGGCCCCCCTTCTTTTTACGGAGGGGGAAAGGGGGGAGGAGAGGGAGAGGGAGAAGGAAAGGGGGGGCCCGCCCCCTCCCCTAGTCCAATTCGGACTCCCCATGGGGGGGGCGTGCGCCACCCCTTGTGGGCTGCCTTTCCTCCCTCCTATGGCCCATATCTTCCCCCCGGGGGGGTTCCGGTAACCCCCCGGTACTCTGATATGTACCCGATACATTACGAAACACTTCCGGTGTCCGCATACTATGATCATATATATCCATCTTTACCTCTCGACCATTTCGAGACTCCTCGTCATGCCCGTGATCTCATCCAGGACTCCGAACAATCTTCGCTCACCAAAACACATAACTCATAATACAAATCACCATCGAATGTTAAGCGTGCGGACCCTACGGATTCGAGTACGATGTAGACATGACCGAGACACATCTCTGGTCAATAACCAACAGCGGAACCTGGATGCTCATATTGGTTCCTACATATTCTACGAAGATCTTTATCGGTCAAACCGTAATGACAACGTACGTCATTCCCTTTGTCATCGGTATGTTACTTGTCCGAGATTCGGTCGTCGGCATCTTCATACCTAGTTCAATCTCGTTACCGACAAGTCTCTTTACTCATTCCGTAATACATCATCCCACAACTAACTCATTAGTCACATTGCTTGCAAGGCTCATCATGATGTGTATTACCGAGAGGGCCCAGAGATACATCTCCGATACTCGAAGTGACAAATCCTAATCTCGATCTATGCCAACCCAACAAACACCTCGGAGACACCTGTAGAGCATCTTTATAATCACACAGTTATGTTGTGACGTTTGATAGCACACAAGGTGTTCCTTCGATATTCGGGAGTTGCATAATCTCATAGTCAAAGGAATATGTATAAGTCATGAAGAAAGCAATAGCAATAAAACTTAACGATCATTATGCTAAGCTAATGGATCGGTCTTGTCCATCACATCATTATCCTAATGATGTGATATCGTTCATCAAATGACAACACATGTCTATGGTTAGGAAACTTAACCATCTTTGATTGACGAGCTAGTCTAGTAGAGGCATACTAGGGATACTGTGTTTTGTCTATGTAGCCACACATGTATCAAGTGTCTGGTTAATACAATTCTAGCATGAATAATAAACATTTACCATGATATAAGGAACTATAAATAACAACTTTATTATTGCCTCTAGGGCATATTTCCTTCAGTCTCCCACTTGCACTAGAGTCAATAATCTAGATTATATTGTAATGATTCTAGCACCCATGGAGTCTTGGTGTTGATCATGTTTTGCTCATGCAAGAGGCTTAGTCAACGGGTCTGTAACACTCAGATCTGTATGTATTGTGCAAATCTCTATGTCTCCCTCCTTGACTTGATCACGGATGGAGTTGAAGCGTCTCTTGATGTGTTTGGTTCTCTTGTGAAATCTGGATTCCTTCGCTAAGGCAATTGCACTAGTATTGTCACAAAAGATTTTCATTGGACCCGATGCACTAGGTATTACACCTAGATCGGATATGAACTCCTTCATCCATACTCCTTCATTTGTTGCTTCTGAAGCAGCTATATACTCCGCTTCACACGTAGATCCTGCCACGACGCTTTGCTTGGAACTGCACCAACTGACAGCTCCGGCATTCAATATAAATATATATCCGGTTTGTGACTTAGAGTCATCTGAATCAGTGTCAAAGCTAGCATCAACGTAACCATTTACGACGATCTCTTTGTCACCTTCATAAACAAGAAAATATCCTTAGTCCTTTTCAGGTATTTCAGGATGTTCTTGACCGCTGTCCAGTGATCCACTCCTGGATTACTTTGTTACCTCCCTGCAAGACTTATAGCAAGGCACACATCAGGTCTGGTACACATCATTGCATACATGATAGAACCTATGGCTGAGGCATAGGGAATGACTTTCATTTTCTCTCTATCTTTTGCAGTGGTCGGGCATTGAGTCTGACTCAACTTCACACCTTGTAACACAGGCAAGAACCCTTTCTTTGACTGATCCATTTTGAACTTCTTCAAAACTTTATCAAGGTATGTACTTTGTGAAAGTACAATTAAGCGTCTTGATCTATCTCTATAGATCTTGATGCCCAATATATAAGCAGGTTCACCGAGGTCTTTCATTGAAAAACTCTTATTCAAGTATCCTTTCATGCTATCCAGAAATTCTATATCATTTCCAGTCAACAATATGTCATCCACATATAAATTGTGGCAATTGCTAACATGATCCGGACAACTCCTTGAACTTGTCGAAAACCTTTCGCAACAAGTCGAGCTTTGTAGACAGTAACATTACCATCAGCGTTAGTCTTCTTCTTGAGGATCCATTTATTCTCTATGGCTTGCCGATCATCAGGCAAGTCAACCAAAGTCCATGCTTTGTTCTCATACATGGATCCCATCTCAGATTTCATGGCCTCAAGCCATTTCGTGGAATCTGAGCTCATCATCGCTTCCTCATAGTTCGTAGGTTCGTCATGGTCTAGTAACATGACTTCCAGAACATGATTACCATACCACTCTGGTGCGAAACGTACTCTAGTTGACCTACGAGGTTTGGTAGTAACTTGATCTGAACTTTCATGATCATCATCACTAGCTTCCTCACTAATTGGTGTAGGCATCACTAGAACTGATTTCTGGGATGAACTACTTTCCAATTCGAGAGAAGGTACAATTACCTCATCAAGTTCTACTTTCCTCCCACTCACTTCTTTCGAGAGAAACTCCTCTCTAGAAAGGATCCATTCTTAGCAACAAATAACTTGCCTTCGGATCTGTGATAGAAGGTGTACCCAACAGTTTCTTTTGGGTATCCTATGAAGACGCACTTCTCCGATTGGGTTCGAGCTTATCAGGATGAAGCTTTTTCACATAAGCATCACAACCCCAAACTTTAAGAAACAATAGCTTAGGTTTCTTGCCAAACCATAGTTCAGACGGTGTCGTCTCAACGAATTTAGATGGTGCCCTATTTCACGTAAATGCAGCTGTCTCTAATGCATAACCCCAAAATGATAGTGGTAACTTAGTAGGAGACATCATAGATCGCACCATATCTAATAAAGTACAGTTACGATGTTCGGACACACCATTACGCTGTGGTGTTCCAGGTGGCATGAGTTGTGAAACTATTCCACATTGTTTTAAATGAAGGCCAAACTCGTAACTCAAATATTTTCCTCCGTGATCAGATCATAGAAACTTTATTTTCTTGTTACGATGATTTTCCACTTCACTCTAAAATTCTTTGAACTTTTCAAATGTTTCAGACTTGTGTTTCATTAAGTAGATATACCCATATCTGCTTAAATCGTCTGTGAAGGTCAAAAAATAACGATACCCACCACGAGCCTCAACACTCATCGGACCGCATACATCGGTATGTATTATTTCCAATAAGTCAGTAGCTCACTCCATTGTTCCGGAGAACGGAGTCTTAGTCATCTTGCCCATGAGGCATGGTTCACAAGCATCAAATGATTCATAATCAAGTGATTCCAAAAGTCCATCTACATGGAGTTTCTTCATGCTCTTTACACCAATATGAGCTAAACGGCAGTGCCACAAATATGTTGCACTATCATTATCAACTTTGCATCTTTTGGCATCAATATTATGAATATGTGTATCACCACGATCGAGATTCAACAAAAATAGACCACTCTTCAAGGTTGCATGACCATAAAAGATATTACTCATATAAATAGAACAACCATTATTCTCTGATTTAAATGAATAACCGTCTCACATCAAACAAGATCCAGATATAATGTTCATGCTCAACGCTGGCACCAAATAACAATTATTCAGGTCTAAAACTAATCCCGAAGGTAGATGTAGAGGTAGCGTGCCGACGGTGATCACATCGACCTTGGAACCATTCCCGACGTGCATCGTCACCTCGTCCTTAGCCAATCTTCGTTTAATCCGTAGCCCCTGTTTCGAGTTGCAAATATGAACAACAAAACCAGTATCAAATACCCAGGTGCTACTACGAGCATTAGTAAGGTACACATCAATAACATGTATATCAAATATAATTTTGTTCACTTTGCCATCCTTCCTATCCGCCAAATACTTTGGGCAGTTCCGCTTCTATTGTCCAATCCCTTTGCAGTAGAAGCACTCAGTTTCAGGCTTAAGTCCAGACTTGGGCTTCTTCCCGGGAGTGACAACTTGCTTGCCATTCTTCTTGAAGTTCCCCTTCTTTCCTTTTCCCTTTTTCTTGAAACTAGTGGTCTTGTTAACCATCGACACTTGACGCTCTTTCTTGATTTCTACCTCCGCAGCTTTGAGCATAGTGAAGAGCTCGGAAATTGTCTTATCCATCCCTTGCATATTATAGTTCGTCACGAAGCCTTTGTAGCTTGGTGCAGTGATTGAAGAACTCTGTCAATAACACTATCATCCGGAAGATTAACCCCCAGCTGAGTCAAGTGGTAATGGTACCCAGACATTCTGAGTATGTGTTCACTGACAAAATTGTTCTCCTCCATCTTGTAGCTATATAACTTGTTGGAGACTTCATATCTCTCAACTTGGGCATTTGCTTGAATATTAACTTCAACTCCTGGAACATCTCATATGGTCCATGGCGTTCAAAACGTCTTTGAAGGCCCGATTCTAAGCCGTAGAGCATGGCACACTGAACTATAGAGTAGTCATCAGACCGTGTCTGCCAGACTTTCAAAGTGTCTACATTAGCGGGAGGGGGCTTTTCACCTAGCGGTGCATCAACGACATAATTCTTCTGTGAAACAATGAGGATAATCCTCAAGTTATGGACCCAGTCCGTGTAGTTGCTACCATCATCTTTCAACTAAGCTTTCTCTAGGAACGCATTAAAATTCAAGGGAACGGTAGCACGGGCCATTGATCTACAACATAGATACGCAAAAACTATCAGGACTAAGTTCATGATAAATTAAGTTCAGTTAATCATATTACTTAAGAACTCCCACTTAGATAGACATCCCTCGAGTCATCTAAATGATCACGTGATCCATATCAACTAAACCATGTCCGATCATCACGTCATATGGAGTAGTTTTCAATGGTGAACATCTCTATGTTGATCATATCTACTATATGATTCACGTTCGACCTTTCGGTCTCCAGTGTTCCGAGGCCATTTACGTACATGCTAGGCTCGTCAAGTTTAACCCGAGTATTCCGCACGTGCAAAACTGTCTTGCACCCGTTGTATGTGAACGTAGAGCTTATCACACCCGATCATCACGTGGTGTCTCAGCACGACAAACTGACGCAACAGTGCATACTCAGGGAGAACACTTATACCTTGAAATTTTAGTGAGGGGTCATCTTATAATGCTACCGCCGTACTAAGCAAAATAAGATGCATAAAAGATAAACATCACATGCAATCAAAATATGTGACATGATATGGCCATCATCATCTTGTGCCTTTGATCTCCATCTCGAAAGCACCGGCATGATCTCCATTGTCACCGGCTTGACACCTTGATCTCCATAGTAGTGTCGTTGTCATCTCTCCAACTATTGCTTCTACAACTATCACTAATGCATAGTGATAAAGTAAAGCACTTACATGGCGATTGCATTTCATACAATAAGGCGACAACCATAAGGCTCATGCCAGTTATCGATAACTTTTACAAAACAAGATCATCTCATAGAATAACATATATCACATCATGTCTTGACCATATCACATCACAACATGCCCTGCAAAAACAAGTTAGACGTCCTCGACTTTGTTGTTGCAAGTTTTACGTGGCTGCTACGGGCTTCTATTAAGAACCGTTCTTACCTACGCATCAAAACCACAATGATGTTTCGTCAAGTTTGTTGTTTTAACCTTCAACAAGGACCGGCCGTAGTCAAATTTGATTCAACTAAAGTTGGAAAAACAGACACCCGCCAGCCACCTTTATGCAAAACAAGTTGCATGTCTGTCAGTGGAACCGGTCTCATGAACGTGGTCATGTAAGGTTGGTTCGGGCCGCTTCATCCAACAATACTGCCGAATCACAATAAGACGTTGGTGGTAAGAAGTATGACTATGATCGCCCACAACTCTTTTTGTTCTACTCGTGCATATCATCTACGCATAGACCTGGCTCGGAAACCACTATTGGGGAATGTAGCATGCAATTTCAAAATTTTCCTACGCTCACACAAGATCTATCTAGGGGATGTCGTGGTTCTAAGACTGATAGTAGAATGGGGGTAGGTATGAGGAGGCAAGATCCCAGCTATGGTGAAGTTGTACACACGAGGTTTACGAGTTCAGGCCCTTCACGGTGGAAGTAATAGCCCTACGTCTTGGTGCCCGGAGGCGGTCGACTGGATTATATGTGTGTGGAGTTACATGGGGTGCGAACCCTTGTCCCTAAGGAGGGGGGTGGCTTATATGGAGTTCGCCAGGCCCCTCCCGCCCTTAGTTACACAAGGTTTAAGGTACATAAATATGGGGCACTTCTGGTAACGCCGGTAGTAAAGTTACATAAATGACCTTCAAGTCTACAGAGTAAACGTCCGACCGTTGCTATATAGAGCGGCTTTCGATCTTCTGGTCGTCGAGTGACTATCGTCATGGTCGAGTGGGTACTATCTCTTGGTCAAATGAACTTGAATCTTCCGAGTGGAATGCTTCTGGTCAAGTGGATGATGGTATCACTTGGATGCTTTTGACTTTAGGGTGATGTCCTAGGGGAGGGCGTCTAGGTCAGGCCTATGACCCTACCCTAGGTACATAACTTCATCATTAGCCCCTGAATGGTTTAGGGTTCGAGTGGAGAAGGAGTTGAAAATACTTCTGACTCAATTTTTGCGCTTCGGAAGCGTCTTGCTAGGATTAACGAACAACATGGTGACTTCAACTTCTTTTTCAGTCGCCTTGATCCATTCTTAGTTTGTCGAGTGAACTTTGCTACTAAGCTTTGGGTGTTGATATGGAAAAAAATCTTCGGTCTGACGGACTGCTCTGCTGCTCCTGGATCTTGCGGGATTTGAAATTTTGGGAAGCGTGCGGGACGGAGGAGGCAGCAGTAATCAGGACGGATTAGGCAGGGATGCCTCGATATCCGTGCCAACTTTTTCGCCATGTACCGAGCAAGCGCCAGTTGTGGGATCAGACAGGATCGCCCGGGCCCAGTGGTCAGTCACTCGGAAACGATTCCATATAAGGCGTTGGATTGGGAATTCTGCACAGTGCGCCCCAATTTCTCCTTCTCCCTCCTCTGTTTCTCCATCGCTGCCGCTTCCGTTCTCGACGCCGCCTCCCACCTGTGAGCCTCTTGCTTTGATGGTGAAGGACAAGACGGCAGCGCTGGAACGTGCGAAGAAGGGGGCGGCAAAGGGGAAGGGGAAGAAGACTGGCAGGAGCGGGTCGTCGTCGAGATCCGGCTTGCCGCGCGGCTGGGTTCAGGGCGACTAGATCGAGTCCACCATCGAGCTGGATGATCTGCGAGATCTGCCCAAGAGTGGGCTGAGCGAGCATGGTTCCTGGAGGCTCCCGGGGGACGAGTGAGCCACAGCTCCAGGAGGGCGAATGCGTCTTGCTCGCCACCCACGTCGATCGCGGTTTTTCTTTGCCCCCTTTTTCCGTGCCTTTCTGAACATCTTTGGAGCTCAACTCCACCATTTCTCTCCCAATACTATCACGTACCTTGCTGCCTTTGTCTCATTGTGTGAGAATTTCCTGGGCTGTCGACCGCACTGGGGTCTATTCAAGCACATCTTCACATGTCGCTTGCAGACTATGAAAAAAGCTAGCCCGAGTGACGAGAAAACCCAGGTAATCCAGATGTGTGAGGGCTTAGGCATCCAGATGCGGGGGAAGAGCGCTTTTCCTACGATGACTCTCGCTGACTCAGTTAGAGGGTGGCAGTCGACTTGGTTTTATTGCAAAGACAAGTCGACTCCTGGCCACTCGACTGGTCTACCTCCCTTCGCGAGTCCAGAAACCCACCACCTTGAAAGTGACTTCAACAGAGAAGGTGGAGGTGGCCATGTTGATGGAGCGAGTAGTTCAGCGGATTCATGAGGGTGTGACCGGAATGGATTTGCTTGAGGTATTTCTCAGTCGACGTATCCAACCCCTACAGGCTCGTGATCACTCGATGTGGATGTACTCGGGGATTGAAGATTCCACTCGGATCCGCCCAGAGGACGTTGATGAGAAGATAGTGGCGCAGTGGGTGCAAGGCATCACAGGAAACAAGGACAACCCCAGGGGGTCCCGAAGAGTTTTACCATTCGACACCAACATCCAACCAGACAAGATCCATTCTTTATTTCTGAGTGTTTTTCATTCTGACTTGCAATTATTTACTGAGTCGATCATCCTTTGTTCACCTCTTTTGCTTCGCAGATCTATACGGATACATACTCAATGCCGAACGGGGAGCAAGAGCAGTAACAGGAAGGAGAAGAAAGCGGAGGCGAAAGCATGGATTATCAGTCTAATGGAGGAGAAGAGGAGGAGGAAAGCGAGGAATCGAGCAGTGGTGAAGATGTCGAGTCACCACCTCGCAATGAAAGGTGTTCCAAGAATAAGCACGACCCAACAAGTATCCGTGGCAAGGCGACTGCATAGACTGGACAGACCTCAAAGTGCCCTCGAACATCTTCTCCATCACCGACTAAAAAGGCCCCGAAGCAGTCTAAGGTTATGCCGTCAAAACCGCGGAAGGCTTTGCCCAAGATCAAAGTGACTGTTCCCATTGCTTCCAGGTAATAGTTGGACTTGATTTCTTGGTTTGGCATGAATTGAACTTTAGTCGACTCATTTCGGAAGGTCTGACCGACTGAATCTTGAGATTTGCAGTGCTGCTACCTCTGGGACTTCTGTTTACAGGGATGAAGGCGAGGAAATGGAGAATGCAGTCACCTCTAATCCGGGTATGACTCTTGTAATTTTGTCTTTACTTTCTCAGCCGTTTTGCTGGTCGACTGAATTCTGGTGATTGATTCTTTTTGCAGCTCCTCCCAATGTCATTGATCTTCCAGATGACAACGAGGATGTGCCGCTGAGGCCTATGGGAAGGAGAAGCAGGAAGACATCAACTGGCAAGGCGCCACAGTCAACGCCGGTGATGGAACCGGTAATCCAGGAGACCGGCGACGCCAATCGGACTTCTGTGACTTTCGCAGTACCATTGTCGAGTGCCCAACCTTCAGCATCGATTGCGCAGACTCCAGCCGATCCATCTTCACTCTTCACTGCACATCACGTCCCCGAGGACCAAGTGAGTGCTGCCAAGGAGGCTATACGCCAGGTGGGCATCATGATGGAGCAGATGAAGGTGGTCCGGGAGACCAGCCAGATCGCCACGACGCCAAATTTCAGCTCTCCAGAGCAACGTCCAGGTTGGTTGATCACCGACTGACCCTTTAGCATGTCGCTTGTTCTGTTAGGATATGCTACTTGAAAACTTTCCTTGAGGAATCATTCCATCAGTCTGCGTTTTGCATTTATACACCCACTGGGTGTTTTGACTTACTGCTGAACAGTTTTGCATCTTGAGTCGACTAAGTTGTGTCGATTGAGTCTTTGAACCAGTGGGGGCACGCTGAGTGCACCCACTGGGTGTAGTCCCCGAGACCATAGTTGACTGCGGGCAGTCGACTGTGGTCTGAGAATCAGAATTTTCTCACTCAGTCTGAACGGTCATGTCGAGTGGAAACTGAACTAGTGGGGGCACGCTAAGTGCACCCACTAGGTGTAGTCCCCGAGACTTTAGTCAACTGCAGGCAGTCGACTATGGTCTGAGAATAGCTTTTCTCTTTTTTTACACTCGGCCTGGGCGGACCATGTCGAGTGGAAACTCAACCAGTGGGGGCACGCTAAGTGCACCCACTGGGTGTAGTCCCCGAGACTACGGTTGGATGTTTGATTCGGCAGTAGTCTTAGAACTTGTTGAATTTATCACTCTATTGCTCTGAAGTAACCAGTATTTTCATCTGTCGACTGACCGTCCTTTGATTATAGAAATCATGTGAACTTGGAGCTCGTTTTGCTGACCTGGAGAAGAAGCAGATTCAGCTCAATCTTGATCTGCAACTAGCCAAGACAAACTTGCAGAAGGCCAAGGATGAAGCCGTTGGTATGAAAAACTTGTCGATTGATATGTTTCTGAACCGGGCGTTATTTGCTTTTTCTGAACTAAGCGCCATTTATTTTAGAAACAATGAACCAGGCTCTGGCGAAGAAGGATCTGGACCTTGCAGCCGCGCAGAAAGCAGCCGAAGAGAAAACTGCACTCGCCGACCAGAAGCTGGCTTCAGTCGGCAAACTGGAGGAAGAGAACACCAAGCTGAAGACTGCCTTGGATGAAGCCAACAAGGAGGTGACTCGACTGAAGAAGGACAAGAGGGCCCTGACTGACAAGGTGGAAGACATAGCCCGCAAGAGAGATGACTTGGAGAATTATCTAGGAGGTCTTGCCAAGAAGTTGCTCGTCATGCTTGAAGGTGCTTTCCTTTGTCTGACTGACTTGTTGCTGTCGACTTGATATATAACCATTTGACTCATTGTTGTATTGCGTGTGCAGAGTTTTGCCAGAACTTCGAGGAAGAGACTGGGCGAGTTGAGACAAGCTTGGACCCCATACTCTCTCCTGTGAAGGAGGAAGCTGCCATGAATGTGCTCCGACTGGAATCTCGTGTCGCTGGTGTTGTCGACTACCTTGCTCGACCGAAAGTCGCGGTGTCGTGAATCGATACAACACTCTGGCCAAGGGCGATGCTCCAAAATGACCTCGAGTCCCTGATGGCTCGACTTAATGAGGTTCCTGATCGAGTGCAGGAATGGAAGAAGTCTTCTGCTTGATGTGGTGCTGATGTGGCTCTGTCCCTGGTTCGTGTCCACTGCAAAGAAGCGCGGGAAGAGAAGCTAGCGGTGATCAAGGTTGCCAATACCAAAAGGCATGACTTCCAATCCTTCATGGAAACCTTCATTGCTGCTGCCACTCGGATTGTTGATGGAATCGACCTGGACGAGTTCGTCGAGCCTGCTAGCCCTCCCCCTGCGGAGTGAACAAACTTTATGCCTCACCTTAAATTTGCCTCGGAATGCCGAGTGATTTTGTAACCTTTAAACTCCTTCGGGCCTAATGCACGAGTACTTTAATCCGTGGTCTGGAACCTTAGGATTTATCTTAACTTGGTTCTCCTCTGAATATGCTTGTGTTTGCCTTCGAGTGGAACTTGTTCTTCACTCGGAACAGTCTTTGTACTTGTGATGCAGCTCTGAGGAGAAGGTAATAGTCGACCTGCACCTCGTCGTCCTTAAGGATCAGGATGGAGTGCACATTGTACTTATGGCGCAGCTCTGAGGAGAAGGTCACAGTCGACCTGTACCTCGTCGTCCTTGCGGATCGGGATGGAGTGCACATTGTACTTATGGCGTAGCTCTGAGGAGAAGGTCATAGTCGACCTGTACCCCGTCGTCCTTGCGGATCAGGATGGAGCGTGCATTGTATTTATGGCATAGCTCTGAGGAGAAGGTCGTAGTCGACCTGCACCCTCGTCGTCCTTGCTGATCAGGATGGAGCGCGTGGTCAAGTCTCCGAGCGAGAAGATCGGTTCTCACTCGGAACGTGTTTCATACTTAGGCGAGTACTGGACTGCAGCTAAGCCCCCGAGTGAGAGGGTTCCTCGCCACTCGGTAGGATTCTTAAAACTTAGGCAAGTACTGGACTGCAGCTAAGCCCCCGAGTGAGAGGATTGCTCACCACTCGGTGGGATTTTTCAAACTTAGGCTAGTAATCGGATCTGCAATGAGCCCCGAGTGAGAGGCTTGCTCACCACTCAAAAGAGGATTTTTCAAACTTAGGCTAGCATCGGATCAGCTAAGCCCCCGAGTGAGAGATTTTCTCACCACTCAGTAGGATTTTTCAAACTTAGGCGAGTACTGGACTGCAGCTAAGCCCCCGAGTGAGAGGCTTGCTCACCACTAGGATTTTTAAACTTAGGCGAGTACTAGACTGCAGCTAAGCCCCCGAGTGAGAGGTTTGCTCACACTCGGTAGGATTTTTCAAACTTAGGCGAGTACTGGACTGCAGCTAAGCCCCCAAGTGAGAGGTTTGCTCACCACTCGGTAGGATTTTCTTTTTTGAAACTTAGGCGAAGCGGATTCACATCTAAGGCACCCACTGGGGGATTTAGAACATATAAAAAAGGAACAACAATCATTTAGGAGACCGTAAAACTGTGTCTTTGATAATCAAACTAGAAGGTATTTCTTATTACATCTCAACAGTCTGAATGCTTAAGTATAAAAGGGGCGGAGCAGCTCCGCATTCCAAGCGCGTGGCTCATCTTTATTGTGCTCGACATTGTAGAGGTGATATGCTCCGTTGTGGAGCACTTTGGTGACAATGAAGGGGCCTTCCCAAGCAGGAGCAAGCTTGTGTGGTTTCTGCTGATCCACTCGAAGAACCAAGTCTCCCTCTAGAAATGCTCGACCCCTCATGTTTCTAGCATGGAATCGACGCAGGTCTTGCTGATAAATGGTCGAACGGATTAAGGCCATCTCTCTTTCCTCTTCCAGGAGATCAACAACATCTTGCCGAGCCTGTTCTGCTTCACCTTCTGAGAAAAGTTCGACTCGGGGTGCATTGTGAAGCAAATCACTCGGAAGCACAGCTTCAGCCCCATAGACTAAGAAGAATGGAGTTCGACCAATCGATCGATTAGGAGTTGTCCTCAATTGCCAAAGCACTGATGGAAGTTCATCGACCTAGGCGCCTGCTGCATGCTTGACGTCACGCATCAATCGGGGTTTCAGTCCTTTGAGAATCAATCTGTTTGCTCTTTCGGCTTGTCCATTCGACTGGGGGTGGGCGACTGAAGCATAGTCGACCCGAGTGCCTTGGGAAGCGCAAAAGGCTCTGAACTCATCAAAATCGATGTTCGACCCATTATCTGTGATGATGCTGTGCGGGACACCATATCTAAATGTTAGCTCTCTGATCAAGCTGACATCAGTACTTGCTTCGAGGTTTTTGATAGGCTTGGCTTCAATCCATTTTGCGAACTTGTCGACTGCTATGAGCACATGAGTGAAGCTACTCCTACCAGTCCTCAGAGGTCCAACCATATCTAATCCCCAGACAGTAAAAGGCCAGACGAGTGGAATGGTCTTTAGGGCAGATGCAGGCTTGTGAGACATGTTGGAGTAGAACTGGCAACCTTCACATTTGTCGACTATGTCTTTTGCCATTTCATTCGCTCATGGCCAATAAAACCCTGCTCGGTATGCTTTGGCCACAATGGTCCGAGAGGACGCATGGTGACCACAGGTCCTCGAGTGGATGTCGTTGAGGTTCACTCGACCTTCTTCCAGTGTTATGCACTTCTGAGCAACTCCGGTAACAGTTTCTCTATAAAGTTGTCCACCCATTACCGTGAAAGCTTTAGATCGACGGACAATCTGACAGGCCTCTTCTTCATCCTCTGGGAGCTCTTTCCTGAGAATATATGCAATGTACGGCACTGTCCAATCGGGTATGACGACCAAAACTTCCATGACCAAGTCGACCACGGCTGGGATTTACACTTCAATCGGATCAGTAGGGCTCTTAGGTTGTGGGGAATCCTCCGTGAAGGGATCCTCTTGGACGGACGGCGTGTGAGGATGCTCCAAGAACACATTACTGGGAATAGGCTCACGCTTGGAGCCTATTTTTGCCAAATCATCCGCTGCTTGATTTTCCAGTCGGGGTATATGATGGAGCTCTAACCCCTCGAACTTCTCTAACTTTCTCACTGCATTACAATAGTCATAGCCGGGCTCCCGACGTCCCACTCCTTCATTACTTGATTAACCACCAAATCTGAGTCGCCGTAGACCAGTAAGCGACGGATGCCGAGTGAAATGGCCATACGCAACCCGTACAGAAGTGCTTCATATTCAGCTTCGTTGTTGGAGGAATCAAAATGAATCAAAAGAACATAACCGAGTATGTCTCCTCGGGGGGATACCAATACCACCCCAGCACTAGAACCATTCAGCATCTTGGATCCATCAAAGAACATGGTCCAATGCTCCGAGTGAATCTGAGTTAGTTGTTGCTGCTCAACCCACTCGGCGAGGAAATCTGCTATTGCTTGTGACTTGATAGCTTTCTTTGCCTCAAACTTGATATCCAATGGAAGGAGTTCAATCGCCCACTTTGCCACTCGACCAGTTACATCTCTGTTGTTTAGAATTTCTGACAATGGTGCGTCGCTGACGACTGTAATGGAATGATCTGAAAAATAATGCGCAACCTTCTTCGTTGTCATGTAAATTCCATAAACAAGCTTCTGATAATGCGGATATCTCTGCTTGGACGGAGTCAAGACTTCAGAAATATAGTACACTGGGCGCTGAACTTTATAGGCTTTTCCTTCTTCTTCTCGCTCGACCGTGAGTACTATACCGACAACTTGTCCAGTGGCTGCAATATAAAGCAGTAAAGGTTCTTTGCTGATTGGGGCAGCAAGCATCGGCTCGGTGGAAAGCAGGGTTTTGAGCTCTACAAACGCTGCATCAGCTTCAGGAGTCCACTCGAACTTATCAGATTTCTTCATCAGTCGGTAAAGAGGCAATACCTTTTCACCGAGGCGAGAGATGAATCGACTCGTATGCGGCCAAACAACCAAGAAGCTTCGAACGCGTCATGCACACGCACAGGGCGTTTCATCTGGAGTATGACCCCACCTTTCTCTGGGTTCGCGTTGATCCCTTGTTCGGAAACGAGGAAACCGAGTAACTTTCCTCCTGGAACTACGAATGTGCATTTTGACGGATTAAGCTTGATATCATACCTTCTCAGGTTGGCAAAGGTTTCAGCGAGGTCAGTCAGCAGGTCGGAACCTTTACGCGACTTGACCACGATGTCATCCATATATGCTTCCACATTCCGACTGATTTGAGTGAGCAGGCACTTCTGAATCATCCTCATAAATGTGGCACCAGCGTTCTTGAGACCGAATGGCATGGTGACATAACAAAAGCCTCCGAATGGAGTGATGAAAGCCGTTTTTATCTCATCGGGTCCATACAGTCGGATCTGATGATACCCAGAATAGGCGTCCAGAAAAGACAAACGCTCACACCCTGCAGTTGAGTCGACGATTTGGTCGATATGGGGGAGAGGGAAATGATCTTTCGGGCAGACCCGATTGATATGCTTGAAGTCAATGCACATACGAAGTGAGTCGTCCTTCTTGGGGACCATGACAACATTGGCGAGCCACTCGGAGTGGTAAATCTCTCGGATGAACTCAGCTGCCAGGAGGCAAGCCACTTCCTCGCCAATTGCCTTTCTCTTCTGTACGACGAACCATCGAAGATGTTCCTTGACTGGTTTCACTTTTGGGTCAACTCGCAAACGGTGCTCAGCCAGTCCCCTGGGTACACCCGGCATGTCAGAAGGTTTCCATGCAAAGACGTCCCAGTTCTCACGGAGGAACTGGATGAGCACTTCTTCCTATTTGCTGTCGAGTGATGTCGAGATATGAGTAGGAGCAGCATTAGGATCGGTTGCTCGGTTCTGCATTTTTTTGATACTCTTGCATTTCAACTGCTGCCATTTGTGCATCGGCAATTTTAGAACCCTTCTAGAAGCATTCTTCTGCCTTCTGCCGATTGCCAGTGACTATGATCACTCATCTGGGACCAGGCATTTTCAATTTGAGATACACGTAACATGGTCGAGCCATAAAGCGTGCATATGTAGGCCTCCCCAAAATAGCATGATAAGCACTATGGAAATCCACTACTTCAAATGTCAACTTTTCCTTACGGTAATTCTTTGAATCACCGAAAACCACGTCAAGGGTTATCTGGCCGAGTGATTCGGCTTTCTTTCCAGGGATAACGCCATGGAAACTGATGTTGCTTTCGCTTAGCTTGGAAATCGGAATGACCATCCCCTTCAAGGTTTCAGCGTAAAGGATATTCAGGCCGCTACCACCATCCATTTGCACTCTGGTCAATCGAGTGCCTGCAACGACTGGGTCGACCACCAACGCTTGCCTCCCTGGAGTGGCTATGCGAGCAGGATGATCGGACTGGTCGAATGTTATAGATGTTTGTGACCACTTCAGGTATGTTGTCGTTGCTGGAGCAACCATATTCACTTCCCGGTTTATCACTTTTAGTCGACTTTTGCTCTCAACATCAGAAAAAATCACCAGAGTGGAATTGACGTTGGGAAAACCATCATCACCTTCTTCCTTGTCCTCATCCTTGTCCAACTCCTTTTCCTTTTCACTGGGCTGCTTCTCTCGGAATTGTTGGATCAGGAGTCGACACTGTCGAGTGGTGTGTTTAGGATAAATCAGATTACCCTCTCATCCTTCTTGGTGTGAATATGACATGGCAAATCCAACACATCATTTCCTGCTTGATCTTTTACCTTCTTGGGGGTCCAGGGCCCCTTAGGTTTCCCTTTAAACTCCCCTTGAATCACTACCACAGTTTCACCAGGTGCTGCAGGCTCGGCTTTGCGTTTCTGTTTCCGATTGGAATTACCTCCATCGGTGTCCTGACCGACTGGTTTGCTCTTTCCACTGCATAGTTGATCCTCTTCTTCTCCATTAGCGTATCGGGTGGCCATTTCCATCATCCGAGTTAGAGACATATCTCCCGTCTGACCAAATTTCAGGACCAGTTCCCGATACTTAACGCCTTTCTTGAAGGCACAATCTGCTTGATGCTGGGACACATTTTCCACTGCATGATGCAAAGTGGTCCACCTCTGAATGTAATCTCTTAGAGCCTCATTTGGTTTTTGCATGCAATGCTGCAATTCTGTTAATCCCGCTGGCCGCTTGCAACTATCCTCAAAAGTTCTAACAAACACTCGGGCAAGTTCCTCCCAACTGAAGATACTGCCTAGGGTCAATTGATTCAGCCATGCTCTGGCCGAACCTTCCAACATCAGAGGAAGATGTTTCATGGCCACTTCATTATTGCCGCCACCAATCTGCACAGCCACTCGGTAATCCTCAAGCCAAGTGTCAGGCTTGGACTCACCAGTGAACTTGCTGACTCCAGTCGCCAACCTGAAGTTGGGAGGAATCTCCGCGGCCCTGATGGCTCTGCTGAAACACTCTGGACCTGAAACATGGACTCTGCTGCCAGTCGGGTGATCTCTGTCAAGGCCCTCTCTATGTGCTATGTTCTTGTCGACTAGACCTTGAACGAGAATAGATCTTGCATCAAAGCCTGGCTCCCTTTGGTCGACTGGTATTCTTCGCTCACCACTGTGAGGGTGTCTGTCATCATATTGTCGAGGCACATATGATCCACTCCTCGGAGGAGGTGTGGGCACTCGACGACGGTCATCACGGCCGATTCAGTGATCATACTACTCGTGGTTCCGTCCCACGTACTGATCTTGCTGGTGTCCACGTCCCTCATGTTGCAGAGGCGATCTTGGGCTGTGGTCCAATTGAACTATATCTGCCATCACAGATCTGCTTTGAATCCTGTTCCGCGACTGAGACACTGCTGTGTTCTACTCTCCTGCTGCCTGGAGTAAGGCCTGGATCTGCATCAAACCTCTGCCAGCCTCCGACTGGGAAGGCTGAATTGACTCTGCTATACGGGTCGCAGCTGTGAGATTTTGAATCGGAGTGCGGTATACCTGAGGTTGAGGCGGAAAAAGGCCGTCATTGGACTCAGGGGAATCATTTGCCGAGCACGCTCGTCGAGTGCATGCTGAAGGTTCTCCAGTCGAGTGCGCTCAGCCAAGTTGGCCAGGCGCGCCTCCTCCAAGGCCCGAGCCTCGGAGGTTTCCCCAACGATGGGCGTGTGGAGCGCATCCATGTTGCGGCGGCGAAGCTCTTCCCTCTGCTGCAAAGAAAGGGGTTCGGGGCGGTACTCCTCGTGAACGTGTGACGGATCGCCGCCACCATCACCGCCGTCATCGCGACGGAAGCCAGGAGGACTACGTGGTCTGTCGACCATCAAGACTTAAGCCGCAGGATCACTGCTATCGCACTCTGATGCGGTCTCGACGGAGCCAGTCGATAGATCGAACAGGCCGTAGAGAGTTTCATCGGGCTCGATTGTCGCGACTTGTGGGGTGGCAGACTGACGAGCCACCGCGTGTTTCACCCACCGCTGAAGTTGCGACCGACCGGATCGCTTGCGCCGGCGAACAGCGGGGAGCGGGGACACCACGGGAGCCGACCGATATTGGTTCGACGGCTGCCGGAGAAGGACACCACGAGCGCATGCGCGAAAGTGCGTCGCTCCGTGGACGGGGAGCATCACGACGTCGAGGGGAGCTTCCTGAAGCCAGGCGGAGTCGTCGGTGACGAAGACGAGCGCGCTGAGACGGATCTCGCAGCCCTCAGCCAATCCACCGCAGGAAACCATGATGATGGGAACCAGAAAAATCGCAACTTCACCAAAAAGTCGCTAAGACACCTGCCCCACGGTGGGCGCCAACTGTCGTGGTTCTAAGGTTGACAGTAGAATGGGGGGTAGGTATGAGGAGGCAAGATCCTAGCTATGGTGAAGTTGTACACACAAGGTTTACGAGTTCAGGCCCTTCACGGTGGAAGTAATAGCCCTACGTCTCGGTGCCCGGAGGCAGTCCACTGGATTATATGTGTGTGGAGTTATAGGGGGTGCGAACCCTTGTCCCTGAGGAGGGGGGTGGCTTATATAGAGTTCTCCAGGCCCCTCCCGCCCTCAGTTACAGAGGGTTTAAGGTACATAAAGATGGGGCGTTTCTAGTAGCGCCAGTAGTAAAGGTACATAAATGACCATTAAGTCTACAGAGTAAACGTCCGACTGTTGCTGTGCAGAGCGGCTTTCGATCTTCTAGTCGTCGAGTGACTATCGTCATGGTCGAGTGGGTACTATCTCTTGGTCGAATGAACTTAATCTTCCGAGTGGAATGCTTCTGGTTGAGTGGACAACGGTATCCCTTGAATGCTTATGACTTTAGGGTGATGTCCTAGGGGAGGGCGTCTAGGTCAGTCCTATGACCCTACCCTAGGTACATAGCTTCATCAGGAGATGCATATAACGAGAGGGGAGACTATATCCATGTACCCTCGTAGACCGAAAGTGGAAGCGTTAGTTTAACGCGGTTGATGTAGACGAACGTCTTCGCGATTCAACCGATCAAGCACCGAACATACGGCACCTCCGAGCTCTACAGACGTTCAGCTCGAGGACGTCCCTCGACCTCTTGATCTAGCTAAGTGTCGAGGGAGAGTTCCGTCAGCATGACGGCGGGCTGATGGTGATGGTTAAGTGATCCACGCAGATCTTCACCTAAGCACTACGGAGATATGACCGAGGGTGTAATCTGTGGAGGGAGGCGCCGCACACGGCTAACAGATGTTGTTGTGTGTTCTAGGCGCCTCCCCCTCATATATATAGGTGGGAGGGAGAGGGAGCAGCCAAGGGGGGGCGCCCCAAGTAGGCCGAATCCTACTTGGGGTTCCTCCCGAATTCGGGCCCCCTTCCTTATTCATCGGAGGGGAAAGGAAAGAGAGGGGGAGGGGAAAGGAAAGAGAGGGGGAGGGAAGGAAGGGGGAGGCTGAATCCTCCCCTTTCCTTCTCCCTTCCCCTCTTTCCTTCTCCTCCTATTTCGGCCTATATGCAGGCGCACCAGCCCCTTAGGGGCTGGTCTGTCCCCTTCTTGGCCCATTAGGCCCATATAGTTGCCGGGGGGTGCCCGGAACCCCTTCCGGTGACCCGATATGTATCTGGTGCCCCCAGAACACTTCCGGTGTCCGAATATCATCGTCCTATATATGAATCTGTACCTATCGACCATTTAGAGACTCCTCGTCATGTTTGTTATTCATGCTAGAATTGTATTAACCGGGAACTTAGTACATGTGTGAATACATAGACAAACATAGTATCCCTAGTATGCCTCTACTTGACTAGCTCGTTAATCAAAGATGGTTAAGTTTCCTAACCATAAACATGTGTTGTCATTTGATGAACGGGATCACATCATTAGAGAATGATGTGATGGACAAGACCCATCCGTTAGCTTAGCATTAATGATTGTTTAGTTTTATGGCTATTGCTTTCATCATGACTTATACATGTTCCTCAGACTATGAGATTATGCAACTCCCGAATACCGGAGGAACACCTTGTGTGCTATCAAAAGTCACAACGTAACTAGGTGATTATAAAGATGCTCTACAGGTGTCTCTGATGGTGTTTGTTGAGTTGGCATAGATCGAGATTAGGATTTGTCACTCCGAGTATCGGCTTATCTCTGCGCCCTCTCGGTAATGCACATCACTATAAGCCTTGCAAGCAATGTGACTAATGAGTTAGTTGTGGTATGATACATTACGGAATGAGTAAAGAGACTTGCTGGTAACGAGATTGAACTAGGTATGAGGATACCGATGATTGAATCTCGGGCAAGTAACATACCGATGACAAAGGGAACAACTTATATTGTTATGCGGTTTGACCGATAAAGATCTTCGTAGAATATGTAGGAGCCAATATGAGAATCCAGGTTCTGCTATTGGTTATTGACCGGAGATGAGTCTCGTTCATGTCTGCTTAGTTCTCGAACCCGTAGGGTCCGCACGCTTGACGTTCGATGATGATTTGTATTATGAGTTATGTGATTTGATGACCGAAGTTTGTTCGGAGTCCCAGATGAGATCACGGACACGACAAGGAGTCTCGAATTGGTCGAGAGGTAAATATTCATATATAGGACGATGATATTTGGACACCAGAAGTGTTCCGGGTGATACCGGGTCACCGGAAGTGGTTCCGGGCAACCCCCGGCAAAGGTACGGGCTTAATGGGCCAAGTCAGGGAACACACCAGCCCACAAGGGGCTGGTGCGCCCCCTATAGGGCCAGCCACATGGGGAGAAAGGGAAAGGATAGGAGGAAAATGAAAGTATGAAGTAGGACTCCTATTTCCTTCCCCTCCCCCCTCCTTCGTTTCCCCCTTGTTCAAATATGGTAAGGGGGCCCAAATTGGACTAGGGGCCCAAGTAGGATTCCTCCTACTTGGGCGCGCCCTAGGCTGCCTCCCTCCCTCTCCCTCCTTTATATACGTGGGGAGGGCACCCCTAGAACACACATCAATTGTTCCTAGCCGTGTGCGGTGCCCCCTCCACAGTTACACACCTCGGTCATATCGTTGTAGTGCTTAGGCGAAGCCCTGGGCCGGTAACTTCATCATCACCGTCGCCATGCCGTCGTGCTGACGGAACTCTCCCTCGGCCTCAACTGGATCAAGAGCTCGAGGGACGTCATCGAACTGAAGTGTGCTGAACACGGAGGTGTCGTACGTTTGGTACTTGGATCGGTTGGATCGCGAAGACGTTCGACTACATCAACCGCGTTATTAAATGCTTCCGCTTTCGGTCTACGAGGGTACGTGGACACACTCTCCCCGCTCATTGCTATGCATCTCCTAGATAGATCTTGCGTGATCGTAGGAATTTTTTTGAAATACTGTGTTCCCCAACAGTGGCATCCGAGCCAGGTCTATGCGTAGATGTTATATGCACGAGTAGAAGACAAAGAGTTGTGGGCGATAATAGTCATACTGCTTACCAGCAACGTCTTACTTTGATTCGGCGGTATTGTTGGATGAAACAGCCCAGACCGACATTACATGACTGCGTTCATGAGACTGGTTCTACCGACGTGCTTCGCACACAGGTGGCTAGTGGGTGTCTGTTTCTCCAACTTTAGTTGAATCGAGTTTGACTATGCCCGGTCCTTGTTGAAGGTTAAAACAGCACACTTGACGAAAAATCATCGTGGTTTCGATGCGTAGGTAAGAACGGTTGTTGCTAGATAGCAGCCACGTAAAACTTGCAACAACAAAGTAGAGGACGTCTAACTTGTTTTTGCAGGGCATGTTGTGATGTGATATGGTCAAGACGTGATGAGATATAAATTGTTGTATGAGATGATCATGTTTTGTAACCGTTATCGGCAACTGGCAGGAGCCTTATGGTTGTCGCTTTATTGTATGAAATGCAATCACCATGTAATTGCTTTACTTTATCACTAAGCGGTAGCGATAGTCGTAGAAGCAATAGTTGGCGAGACGACAACGATGCTATGATGGAGATCAAGGTGTCAAGCCGGTGACAATGGAGATCATGACGGTGCTTTGGAGATGAAGATCAAAGGCACAAGATGATGATGTCCATATCATGTCACATGTTTTGATTGCATGTGATGTTTATCCTTTATGCATCTTATTTTGCTTAGTACGGCGGTAGCATTATAAGATGACCCCTCACTAAATTTCAAGGTATAAATGTTCTCCCTGAGTATGCACCGTTGCTACAGTTCGTCGTGCCGAGACACCATGTGATGATCGGGTGTGTGTGATAAGCTCTACGTTCACATACGACGGGCGCAAGCCAGTTTTGCACGTGCAGAATACTCGAGTTAAACTTGACGAGCCTAGCATATGCAGATATGGCCTCGGAACACTGAGATCGAAAGATCGAACGTGAATCATATAGTAGATATGATCAACATAGTGATGTTCACCATTGAAAACTACTCCATCTCACGTGATGATCGGACATGGTTTAGTTGATATGGATCACGTGATCATTTAGATGACTCGAGGGATGTCTATCTAAGTGGGAGTTCTTAAGTAATATGATTAATTGAACTTAAATTTATCATGAACTTAGTCCTGATAGTATTTGATTATCTATGTTGTAGATCAATCGCTTGCGATGTAGCTCCCCGTTTATTTTTGATATGTTCCTAGAGAAAACTAAGTTGAAAGATGATAGTAGCAATGATGCGGACTGGGTCCGTGATCTGAGGATTATCCTCATTGCTGCACAGAAGAATTATGTCCTTGATGCACCGCTAGGTGATAGACCTATTGCAGTAGTATATGCAGTTGTAAACATTTGGCAAGCTCGATAGGATGACTACCTGATAGTTTAGTGCACCATGCTTTACGGCTTAAAACCGGGACTTCAAAAACTTTTTGAACGCCATGGAGCATATGAGATGTTCCAAGAGTTGAAATTAGTATTTCAGACTCATGCCCGTGTCGAGAGGTATGAGACCTCTGACAGTACTTTGCCTACAAGATGGAGGAGAATAGCTCAACCAAAGGAGCATGTTCTCAGTTATGCAGGTACTACAATCGCTTGAATCAAGTGGGAGTTAATCTTCCATATAATATAGTGATTGATAGTGTTTTCTAGTTACTATCACCAAGCTACTAGAACTTCGTGATGAACTATAATATGCAAGGGATGACGAAAACGATTCCCGAGCTCTTCGCGATGCTAGAATCGGCGAAGGTAAAAATCAAGAAAAAGTGTCAAGTGTTGATGGTTGACAAGACCACTAGTTTCAAGTAAAAGGGCAAAGGAAAGAAAGGGAACTTCAAGAAGAACGGCAAGCTAGTTGCCACTCCCATGAAGAAACCCAAAGCTAGACCTAAGCCTGAAACTGAGTGCTTCTACTGCAAAGGAAATGGTCACTGGAAGTGGAACTGCCCTAGATACTTGGTGGGTAAGAAGGATGGCAAAGTGAACAAAGCTATATTTGATATACATGTTATTGATGTGTACTTTACTAGTGTTTATAGCAACCCCTTGGTATTTCATACTGGTTCAGTTGCTAAGAGTAGTAACACAAAAACAGGAGTTGCAGAGACTAGTTAAGGACGCGATGATGTGTATTGTAAATGATTCCAAGGTTGATAAGATCACCATCGCACACTCCTTTTACCTTCGGGATCAGTGTTGAACCTAAAATAAATGTTATTTGGTGTTTGCGTTGAGCATGAATATGATTGGATCATGTTTATTGCAATGCGGTTATTCATTTAGGTCAAAGAACAATTGTTGTTCTGTTTACATGAATAAAACCTTCTATGGTCATACACTTAATATAAATGGTTTATTGAATCTCGATCGTAGCGATACACATATTCATAATATTGAAGCAAAAAGATGCAAGGTTAAAAATGATAGTGCAACTTATTGGCACTGCCGTTTAGGTCATATTGGTGTAAAGCGCATGAAGAAACTCCATGCTGATGCGCTTTTGGAATCACTTGATTATGAATCACTTGATGCTTGCGAACCATGCCTCATGGGCAAGATGACTAAGACTCCGTTCTCCGGAACAATGGAGCGAGCTACTGACTTATTGGAAATAATACATACCGATGTATGCAGTTCGATGAGTGTTGAGGCTCGCGGTGGGTATCATTATTTTCTAACCTTCACAGATGATTTGAGCAGACATGGGTATATCTACTTGATGAAACACAAGTCTGAAACATTTGAAAAAGTTCAAAGAATTTCAGAGTGAAGTGGAGAATCATCGTAACAAGAAAACAAAGTTTCTACGATCTGATCGCGGAGGCAAATATTTGAGTTATGAGTTTGGCCTTCATTTAAAACAATGTGGAATAGTTTCACAACTCACGCCACCTAGAACACCACAACATATTAGTGTGTCCGAACATCGTAACCGTACTTTATTGGATATGGTGCGATCTATGATATCTCTTACTAATTTACCACTATTGTTTCAGGGTTATGCATTAGAGACAGTTGTATTCACGTTAAATAGGGCACCATCTAAATCCGTTGACATGACACTGTATGAACTGTGGTTTAGCAAGAAACCTAAGTTGTCGTTTCTTAAAGTTTGGGGTTACGA
Organism: Aegilops bicornis; assembly: GCA_021605145.1. Taxonomy (NCBI): domain Eukaryota; kingdom Viridiplantae; phylum Streptophyta; class Magnoliopsida; order Poales; family Poaceae; genus Aegilops; species Aegilops bicornis. The sequence continues at coordinate 454,480,327 of CM038674.1, read as the reverse complement.
TGCTTATGTGAAAAAGCTTCAGCCTTATAAGCTCGAACCCAAATCGGAGAACTGCGTCTTCATAGGATACCCAAAAGAAACTATTGGGTACACCTTCTATCACAGATCCGAAGGCAAGATCTTTGTTGCTAAGAATGGATCCTTTCTAGGGAAGGAGTTTCTCTTGAAAGAAGTGAGTGGGAGGAAAGTAGAACTTGATGGGGTAGTTGTACCTTCTCTCAAATTGGAAAGTAGCTCATCATAGAAACCATTCTCGTGATGCCTACACCAACTAGTGAGGAATCTAATGATAATGATCATGAAACTTCGGATCAAGTTACTACCGAACCTCGTAGGTCAAGCAGAGAATTTTCTGCACGAGAGTGGTACGGTAATCCTGTTCTGGAGGTCATGTTACTAAGACCATGACGAACCTACGAACTATGAGGTGATACGTCTCCATCGTATCTACTTTTCCAAACACTTTTGCCCTTGTTTTGGACTCTAACTTGCATGATTTGAATGGAACTAACCCGGACTGACGCTGTTTTCAGCAGAATTGCCATGGTGATATTTTTGTGCAGAAATAAAAGTTCTCAGAATGACCTGAAACTTCACGGAGAATATTTTTGGAATAAATAAAAAATACCGGAGAAAGAATCAAGACCAGGGGGCCCCACCCTGTCCATGAGGGTGGGGGCGCGCCCCCTGCCTCGTGGACCCCCTGGTGCTCCACCGACCTCAACTCCAACTCCATATATTCACGTTCGGGGAGAAAAAAAATCGGAGAGAAGGATTCATCGCGTTTTACAATACGGAGCCACCGCCAAGCCCTAAACTCTCTCGGGAGGGCTGATCTGGAGTCTGTTCGGGGCTCCGGAGAAGGAATCCATCGCCGTCTTCATCATCAACCATCCTCCATCACCAATTTCATGATGCTCACCGCCGTGCGTGAGTAATTCCATCATAGGCTTGCTGGACGGTGATGGGTTGGATGAGATTTATCATGTAAACTAGTTAGTTTTGGTAGGGTTTGATCCCTGGTATCCATTATGTTCTGAGATTGATGTTGCTATGACTTTGCTATGCTTAATGCTTGTCACTAGGGCCCGAGTGCCATGATTTCAGATCTGAACCTATTATGTTTTCATGAATATATGTGAGTTCTTGATCCTATCTTGCAAGTCAATAGTCACCTACTATGTGTTATGATCCGGCAAACCCGAAGTGACAATAATCGGGACCACTCCCAGTGATGACCGTAGTTTGAGGAGTTCATGTATTCACTAAGTGTTAATGCTTTGGTCCAGTACTCTATTAAAAGGAGGCCTTAATATCCCTTAGTTTCCAATAGGATCCCGCTGCCACGGGAGGGTAGGACAAAAGATGTCATGCAAGTTCTTTTCCATAAGCACGTAAGTTCGGAATACATGCCTACATTACATTAATGAACTGGAGCTAGTTCTGTGTCACCCTATGTTATAAATGTTGCATGAGGAATCGCATCCGACATAATTATCCATCACTGATCCATTGCCTACGAGCTTTTCACTTATTGATCTTTGCTTAGTTACTTTACCGTTGCCACTGTTACAATTACTACAAAGCTGCTACTGTTACTTTTGCCACCGTTACCGTTACTTCCATACTATTTTGCTACTAAATACTTTGCTGCAGATATTAAGTTATCCAGGTGTGGTTGAATTAACAACTTAGCTGCTAATACTTGAGAATATTCTTTGGCTCCCCTTGTGTCGAATCAATAAATTTGGGTTGAATACTCTACCCTCGAAAACTGTTGCGATCCCCTATAATTGTGGGTTATCAAGACTATTTTCTGGCGCCGTTGCCGGGGAGCATAGCTTTATTCTTTGAGTCACTTGGGATTTATATCTGCTGGTCACTATGAGGAACTTGAAAGACGAGAAAACCAAAATTTATCCCTCAACTACGAGGGGAGGTAAGGAACTGTCATCTAGCTCTACACTTGATTCACCTTCTGTTTTGAGTAAGCTTGCGACACCTAAACCTGCTTCTGCTATTAATTCTGATATGTCGCATGTTATTGATGATGACACTTCTGCCTTGCATGATACTTATGATGAAACTACTTCTATGCTTGATACCATCGTGCCACTAGGTGAATTTCTTGATGAACAACTTTCTAGGGCTAGAGAGAATGAAATTATTGAAACTAATAATATTGATGAAAGTGATGATGAAGATTCTCCCCCTAGATATGAATTGCCTGTTGTGCCTGAGGGTAATGTTATGGATGAAGAAACTGCTACTTTCTTGCCTGCAATGATAGATATGATCTTAAGAAATTGTTAGCTAAGCTGAAAGAAAAATCTTTGAATGCTAGAATGAAATATAACCCTGCTTTTTCTACTTCACCTATCTGTATTATTGATAAGGATTATGATTTCTCTGTTGATCCTGAGATAATTAATTTGGTTGAATTTGATCCCTTTTATGGCTATGAATCTGAAACTGTTGTGGCACATCTTACTAAATTAAATGATACAGCCACCCTATTCACTAATGATGAGAAAACTCATTACTACTATATCCTTAAATTATTTCCGTTCTCATTAAAGGGTGATGCTAAAACATGGTTTAATTCTCTTGATCCTGGTTGTGTGCGTAGTCCCCAGGATATGATTTATTACTTCTCTGCTAAATATTTCCCCGCTCATAAGAAACAAGCTGCTTTAAGGGAAATATATAATTTTGTGCAAATCGAAGAAGAGAGTTTCCCACAAGCCTGGGGGAGGCTTCTCCAATTACTTAATGCTTTGCCTTATCATCCTCTCAAGAAAAATGAAATACTTGATATCTTTTGTAATGGACTAACCGATGCTTCCAGAGACCACCTGGATAGTTGTGCTGGTTGTGTTTTCAGGGAAAGAACTGTTGATCAAGCTGAATTGCTACTGAATAATATGTTGAGTAATGAAAATGATTGGACACTTCCTGAACCAACTCCGAAGAAGAGGGGTATTCTATTTCTCAGTCCTGAAGATATGCAAGAGGCAAAGAATCTATGAAAGAAAAGGGTAGTAAAGCTGAAGATGTTAATAATTTACCACCTATTGAAGAAATACATGGTCTTGATAACCCACAAAGGTAGTAAAGGTAAATTCTCTCTATAGATATGATAAAGCTGAAATCCCATCTACTAAGTTTGCTAGCCAATGCTTAGATGAGTTTGATAATTTTATTGTTAAACAAGAAAACTTCAATGCTTATGTTGGTAGACAATTGAAATGTAATGCTTATATGATTGAACACTTGATTGATTATATGTCTAGAGTTAAAGGTGAACTTAAACTTATTAGTAAACATGCTTCTATGGTTACCACTCAAGTAGAACAAGTGCTTAAAGCTCAGAATGATTTGCTCAATGAATTAAATAATAAGAAAAATGATGATGTTGTTAGAGTTATGACTAGAGTGGGTAAAATGACTCAGGAACCTTTGTATCTTAAGGGCCACCCTAAGAGAATTGAGCATGACTCTCAGAGAACTAGTGTTGATGCACCTAGTCCTTCTAAAAAGAAGAAAAGGAAAAATGATAGGACTTTGCATGCTTCTAGTGAACCTGTTGTTGACACACCTGAGAATCATAATGATATTTCTATCTCTGATGCTGAAACACAATCTGGTAATGAACATGAACCTAGTGATAATGCTAATGATGATGTTCATGTTGATGCTCAACCTAGCAATAACAATGATGTAGAAATTGAACCTGCCATTGATCTTGATAACCCACAATCAAAGAATCAACATTATGATAAGAGAGACTTCGTTGCTAGGAAGCACGGTAAAGAGAGAGAACTCTGGGTTCAGAAACCCATGCCTTTTCCTCCGAAACCATCAAAGAAAAAGGATGATGAGGATTTTGAGCGTTTTGCTGAAATGATTAGACCTATCTTCTTGCGTATGCATTTGACTGATATGCTTAAAATGAATCCTTATGCTAAGTACATGAAAGATATTGTTACAAATAAAAGGAAGATACCAGAAGCTGAAATTTCCACCATGCTTACTAATTATACTTTTAAAGGTGGAATACCTAAGAAACTTGGAGATCCAGGAGTACCAACTATACCATGCTCCATTAAAAGAAACTATGTTAGAACTGCTTTATGTGATCTTGGAACGGTGTTAGTTTTATGCCTCTTCCTTTATATCGTAGACTTGATTTGGATAAGTTGACACCTACTCAAATATCTTTGCAAATGGTCGATAAATCAACTGCTATAGATGTCGGTATTTGTGAGGATGTGCCTATTGTGGTTGCGAACGTTACTATTCTAACAGACTTTGTTATTCTTGATATTCCCGAGGACGATAGTATGTCGATTATCCTTGGTAGACCCTTTTTGAATACTGCAGGGGTTGTTATTGATTGCAACAAAGGCAATGTCACTTTTCATGTTAATGGTAATGAGCATACGGTACACTTTCCGAGGAAACAACCTCAAGTCCACAGTATCAAATCGATTGGAAAAATTCCATCTATTATTATTAGAGGTTTTGAATTTCCTCTTCCTACTGTCAAAAAGAAATATGACATTCCTGTTGTTGGGGATGTGCATATCCCCGTTGAGGTAACTTAGTGTTATTCGAAATTTCTCCGGTTTCATGCGATTCGGAATGAGTTTGTTAACAAGACTTGATCAACCTTGTTAGTGGATTCCTTTTGATGAGCATGAGATGGATGGAGTTAGAGAGCACACCTTCTGTACCCTCCTTTTACTTTCTGTTATTTAGATTAAATAAAGCAAAAACAATATTTTCTATCTGTTTTCTGAATTATCCTTGCAATAAAAAATACCCCAAAAATAAAAGTTCTCCAAATGCCCTGAAATCGAAATATGATTTTTTCTAGAATATTTAAGAATTATTGGCACTGAGAACACATCAGGGGGAGCCAAGACAGCCACGAGGGTCAGGCGCGCCCACCCCCTGGGCGCGCCCCCCTGTCTCGTAGGCCCCTGGTGGCCCCCCTCCACTTATTCCAGCACCCACACACTCCTTCTTCCTCTATAAAAAATCACCAACCAGCTCAAGCACGATTTCAGCTCATCTTGCTGCCAAATTCGATCTCCTTGCTCAAAGCTCCACTCACAAAACTGCTTTGGGGGATTGTTCTTCGGTATGTGAATCTTCCAATGGTCCAATTAGTTTTTGTTCTAGTGCTTTATTCATTGCAAATTTTTGATGCTTAGGTGACCCTGTTCTTGAGCCTGCATGTTAAATTTATTTGGTCCAAGTAGTTCTAACGCATGATATAGCCTCTAGGCACTTGTGGGAGTAGTTGCTATCAATTTTACTGAGTTTGGTTCACTTTTATTTTGAGTCACCAAAAATTTCAGAAATTTTTCAGAGGAAGAAATGTGTTTAGGAAAATGTACCAAGGTGGTTCTTCAAGGAAGCAAGGACCAGGCCCGCAATACGTGAGCCGGACCATGAACCACCAAGAGAAGCTCAAGTGCGGCCTTGTGAATGGCCGTCAGAAAATTTCATGGTCCAAACAGGAATTAAGGATGAATTTGACGCGTATGTGCGTAATGCTGAACTCGAGGGCTTCATATTAGATAAGTTCCCTCAATACTACCACCTTACTGATGCCTTTGTGAGAAGATTTAAATTTACATCATCATGCAATTCTCACATTGTCCAATTTGATCTCTATAATAAATCTTATACCATGGACTTAGAAGATTTTAATACTGCTTGTAAACTCCCGCAACGGGGTAGTGCCAGTGAACCTCGCAAATCTGAGTTTAAAGATTTTCTTGCTAGTATCACTGTGGGGGAGTCTAGAGAAATAACACAAGCCACCATAGGGAGCATTCATTTTCCTGCTATACATTATTTTGCTCTCTTTATAGGTAGATGCATAAATGGTAAGGATGAGGCATGCCACATGTGTGTTCTAGATCTTAGTGTTCTCAAGAGTGCTGTGTTAGGAGATAGACAATATAACTTGGGGGCCATTATTGCACGTAGGTTGCATAATAACAGTATTAGTGGAGATTTGGTTGGTGGAATTTATGCAACCTGTGTGGCTAATTATCTTGAGATACCCATACATGAAAATGATATGGAATTGCCTCCTGCTTATTTAGATTATAATGCTATGGTTCGCCATCAGTTTGTTGAGAGGAATGAGCAGTTCCTCCAAGATCGACTAATCTTTGACAGACGTTACCTTTGTCCATGTTGCTCTCCTGCTCCTGGTTTCTTTGACTTTCAGGAAAAAGGAGATATATTATAACCAGGAGGAGGCGACCGAAATCTGAGAGAGGAGGACGGAGGCAGCTCGCCTCCAAGCTGCAGCTCACGAGGCAATAGCTGCTGCATCTCAGTACGACCCCAGCTACAACTTTGATCCATGGGCATAGACCAACTTAGGCCAAAAGCCTCAGCTTGGGGGAGTACGTATTTCTCACCGACATTACATTCATGTTCACACACTCATGCCAGTTGTCGGTGCTCATACTTTTTCATTGTACTATCCATGCTAGTTTATTTTCTTTTCGTGTGTGTTTGAAAAACCTTAAGAAAAACCAAAAAGAAATAGTTGTAGCTTTTAGCTAGTTTACTTTCCATGCTGGTAGTAGTAATAATTAAAAGAAAACTCAAAAAGATTTCTCGTTCTTCTTTTGCTTGTTGGGAGCTTTCCTGTGTAAATAGTTTTATTTCCTTTCTTTTCTTTGGGGCTCGAGAGGAGAAGACCATGATGAAAATGTTGAAGTGACTCTTATATGCATTATTGTTGAATTAACCAAGAGCCCATATTACCTCGTCTTCTCCTTTGAATTAAATGCTTGCAGATTCCATATTAGTCCAATGCACGTGCACTATTATTATTATACACGCCATTCGGTCATGCAAGTGAAAGGCAATAATGACGATATATGATGGACTGATTGAGATGAGAGAAGCTGGTATGAACTCGACCTATCTTATTTTTGTAAATATGATTAGTTCATCGTTCCTGATTCGGCCTATTATGAATGAAACATGTTTGCAATGACAATTAAAGATTATAGTTGCTTATGCCATGCTTAATTAGCTAGGAGTTTATAATGGTTTACCTTGCGCGCCAACATGCTATCAAAATGGTTGTGATGTGGTATGATAGGGTGGTATCCTCCTTTGAACGATTCGAGTGGCTTGACTTGGCACATGTTCACTCATGTAGTTGAAACAAAATCAACATAGCCTCCACGATATTTATGTTCATGGTGAATTATATCCTACTCATGCTTGCACTCAGTGTTGATTAATTTTAATGCATGTTCATGACTGTTGTCGCTCTCTAGTTGGTCGCTTCCCAGTCTTTTTCTAGCATTCACTTGTACTAAGCGGGAATACTGCTTGTGCATCCACTTCCATAAACCCCAAAGTTATTCCATATGAGTCCACCATACCTTCCTATATGCGGTATCTACCTGCCGTTGCAAGTAAATTTGTATGTGCCAAACTCTAAACCTTCAAATGAAATTATGTTTTGTATGCTCGAATAGCTCATGTATCAACTAGGGTTGTCTGTATCTTCCATGCTAGACGGGTTATTCTCAAGAGGAGTGGACTCCGCTCCCCACTCATGAGAAAATGGCTGGTCACCGGGATGCCCAGTCCCATGCTCAACCAAATCAAAATAATTGCAAACAAAACTCCCCCAGGACTGTTGATAGTTGGAGGCACCCGTTGTTTCGGGCAAGCCATGGATTGATGCTTGTTGGTGGTGGGGGAGTATAAACTTTACCATTCTACTTGGGAACCGCCTGTAATATGTGTAGCATGGAAGATATCGAGATCTCTCGGTTGTTATGTTGACAATGAAAGTATGCCACTCAAAATATTATTTATCTCTATTTCAAAACCGAGCTCTCGCACCTCTACAAATCCCTGCTTCCCTCTGCGAAGGGCCTATCTATTTACTTTTATGTTGAGTCATCATCCTCTTGTTAAAAAGCACCAGCTGGAGAGCACCGTTGTCATTTGCATCCATTACTATTAATTTATATTGAGTATGACTATGAATTGATCTCTTTTACCATGAATTACAATGTTTAGTCAGTCCTTGATCTTTAGAGGTGCTCTGCATTTATGTTTTGCGGTCTCAGAAAGGGCTAGCGAGATACCATCTTGTTATATCACATTACGATTGTTTTGATAAAGTGTTGTCATCCGAGATTTATTATTATTGCTCGCTAGTTGATTATGCCATTGATATGAGTAAACATGAGACCTAAGAGTTATTGTGAATATGGTTGTTCATAATCTTTGCTGAAAATTTGAATGCTGGCTTTACATATTTACAACAACAAGAGCAAACAGAGTTTGTAAAAGTTTTTCTTTATCACTTTCAGTTTGCCAACTGAATTGCTTGAGGACAAGCAAAGGTTTAAGCTTGGGGAGTTGATACGTCTCCATCGTATCTACTTTTCCAAACACTTTTGCCCTTGTTTTGGACTCTAACTTGCATGATTTGAATGGAACTAACTTGACCGACGCTGTTTTCAACAGAATTGCCATGGTGTTATTTTGTGCAGAAATAAAATTTCTCGAAATGACTGAAACTTCACGCAGAATATTTTGGAATAAATAAAAAATACTGGCGAAAGAATCAAGACCAGGGGGCCCACACCCTGTCCACGAGGGTGGGGGCGCGCCTACCCCCCTGGGCGCGCCCCTGCCTCGTGGGCCCCCTGGTGCTCCACCGACCTCAACTCCAATTCCATATATTCACGTTCAGGAGAAAAAAAATCAGAGAGAAGGATTCATCGCGTTTTACGACACGGAGCCGCCGCCAAGCCCTAAACTCTCTCGGGAAGGCTGATCTGGAGTCCGTTGGGGCTCCGGAGAGGGGAATCCGTCGCCGTCGTCATCATCAACCATCCTCCATCACCAATTTCATGATGCTCACCGCCGTGCGTGAGTAATTCCATCATAGGCTTGCTTTACGGTGATGGGTTGGATGAGATTTATCATGTAATCTAGTTAGTTTTGTTAGGGTTTGATCCCTAGTATCCATTATGTTCTGAGATTGATGTTGCTATGACTTTGCTATGCTTAATGCTTGTTACTAGAGAGGGCCCGAGTGCCATGATCTCAGATCTGAACCTATTATATTTTCATGAATATATGTGAGTTCTTGATCCTATCTTGCAAGTCAATAGTCACCTACTATGCGTTATGATCCGACAACCCCGAAGTGACAATAATCGGGACCACTCCCGGTGATGACCGTAGTTTGAGGAGTTCGTGTATTCACTAAGTGTCAATGCTTTGGTCCGGTACTCTAATTAAAGGAGGCCTTAATATCCCTTAGTTTCCAATAGGACCCCGCTGCCACGGGAGGGTAGGACAGAAGATGTCATGCAAGTTCTTTTCCATAAGCATGTATGACTATATTCGAAATACATGCCTACGTTACATTGATGAACTGGAGCTAGTTTTGTGTCACCCTATGCTATAACTGTTGCATGAGGAATCGCATCCGACATAATTATCCATCATCGATCCATTGCCTCTGAGCTTTTCACTTATTGATCTTTGCTTAGTTACTTTACCGTTGCCATCGTTACAATTACTACAAAGTGCATCGTTACTTTTTGCCACCGTTACCATTACTTCCATACTATTTTGCTACTAAATACTTTGTTGTAGATATTAAGTTATCCAGGTGTGGTTGAATTGATAACTCAACTGCTAATACTTGAGAATATTCTTTGGCTCCCCTTGTGTAGAATCAATAAATTTGGGTTGAATACTCTACCCTCGGAAACTATTGCGATCCCCTATACATGTGGGTTATCATGAGGAAGCGATGATGAGCCCAGATTCCGCAAAATGGCGTGAGGCCATGAAATCTGAGATGGGATCCATGTATGAGAACAAAGTATGGACATTGGTGGACTTGCCCAATGATGGGCGAGCCATAGAGAATAAATGAATCTTCAAGAGGAAGACAGACGCTGATGGTAGTGTTACTGTCTACAAAGCTCGAATTGTCGCAAAAGGTTTCCGACAAGTTCAAGGTGTTGAATACGATGAGATCTTCTCACTCGTATCAATGCTTAAGTCTGTCCGAATCATGTTAGCAATAGCCGCATTTTATGAAATCTGGCAAATGGATGTCAAAACTGCATTCCTTAATGGATTTATTAAAGAAGAGTTGTATATGATGCTACCATAAGGTTTTGTCAATCCTAAAGATGCTAACAAAGTGTGCAAGCTCCAGCGATCCATCTATGGACTGGTGCAAACATCTCGGAGTTGGTATATACGCTTTGATGAGTTGATCAAAGCATATAGTTTTATACAGACTTTTGGAAAAGCCTGTATTTACAAGAAAGTGAGTGGGAGCACTACAGCCTTTCTGATAAGTATATATGAATGACATATTGTTGATTGGAAATAATGTAGATTTTTCTGGAAAGCATAAAGGAGTGTTTGAAAGGAGTTCTTCCAAAGAAAGACCTCGGTGAAACTTCTTACATATTGAGCATCAAGATCTATAGAGATAGATCAAGACGCTTGATAAGATTTTTCAATGAGTATATACCTTGACAAGATTTTGAAGTAGTTCAAAATGGAAAAATCAAAGAAGGAGTTCTTGCCTGTGTTGCAAGGTGTGACATTGAGAAAAGACTCAAAACCCGACCACGACAGAAAATAGAAAGAGAATGAAAAGTCATTCCCTATGCCTCAGCCATAGGTTCTATAAAGTCTGCCATGCTGTGTACCAGACCTATTGGTTACCCTGCCCTGAGTTTGGCAAGGGAGTATAATAGTGATCTAGGAGTAGATCACTGGACAGCGGTCAAAAATTTCCTTGTTTTTGTCGCTACAGAAAATCAATACCAAACGGAGTCCAAATGGAACGAACTTTTTGACAATTTTTCTTGGACCACAAGACACCCTGGAAGCTTCGGCAGGAGGCCAGAAGGGCCACGAGGCAGCGACAAGCTTAGGGGGCGCGCCCTAGGGAGGGCGCCCCCAAGCTTGTGGGTCCCCCGTGGCTCTTCTAACCCTAATTCTTCTTCTATAAATACACAAATATTCCTCGAAGACTAGAGGGCACACCAAAAATACTTTTCCGCCGCCGCAAGTTTCTATCTTCATGAGATCCCATCTGGGAACCTTTTCCGGTACTTTGCCGAAGGGGGATTCGATCACGGAGGGCTTCTACATCAACCTCGCTGCCCTACCAATGATGTGTGAGTAGTTTACCGCAGACCTACTGGTCCATAGCTAGATGGCTTCTTGTCTCTCTTTGATCTTTAATACAATGTTCTCCTCAATGTTCTTGGAGATCTATTCAATGCAATCTTATTTTGCGGTGCGTTTTTTCAGATCCGATGAATTGTGGGTTTATGATCAGATTATCTATGAGCATTATTTGAGTCTTCTCTAAACTCTTTTATGCATGATTTATATAGCTTAGTATTTTTTTTCTCCGATCTATTGATTTGGTTTGGCCAACTCTCCCTCGTGGCTCATCAGGTCTTCTCCTGAACCTTCTAGGGTCTCTTCTGGTCCAGATTAAATTATTCCAATTTTTTTTCTCTGTTTGATATTGATTTCCTGAGATGTCAAAAACAAGCAAAAACAACAACTGGCACTGGGCACTAGGTTAATAGGTTAGTCCCAAAAAATGATATATAATTGCATAATAAACATCCAAGATTGATACTATAATAGCATGAAACAATAAAAAATTATAGATACGTTGGAGACGTATCAGCCGCGCGCCAAGCTCCAGGACGGATCCATGGCGCTGGCGGCGGCCGCGAGCCTCAGACACAAATGGCCACCCTCGAGGTGAAACTTGGTGGAATGGATGTGGAGCAGGGTGGCGGAGCTTTCGGGCGGTGCAGGGCAGCCAGGTGGCAGCAAGAATGGGCGGCGGGGGGGGGGGGTGTGGAGGCGGGAAGTGAAGTCGGCAGAAATGCGTTCACGCCAAAGGAAACAGGGGCCAGCAAAATTGGGTGAAATCCCGTAGATATGGAGGAAATGGGCTTGCGGATTCGGGATCCCACAAAAAAATTCTGGACGGCCGGATTTGGGGGATCTGTTCGGATCGGTTTACGGGCTCCGTTTCGTAAACCGACAGCTATTATGCCAGATGACCCGGTTTGCGGGGTCTGCTAGAGATGCTCTAAGCCTACCCTTGAAGTAAGCAGGTGGGTAATTTTCCGTCCTTCGGCCCATGTGTGTGCTCTTTGTTGGGCTAGGAGGTGGGTCGTAGCCCATTGAGGGGAGAATCCCTACATCATGTGGGGTGGGGGTGCTCGCTTGGGCTTGAATTTGTTTACTCTTGCCTTCTCCTTTGACTTGTTTTTTTCGCGGTCTTTTTCCTTTGACTTGGTGACCTTGAAACCTAGCTTGGACTATTGTTGACTGGAGTGGCTTGCCTGGACCCATGGGAGCTTGCTTGGACTATTATTGACCTTTTAGACTCGGGTTGACTAGTCTTGACTTTTGTTGACTTCATATGTGGAATAAGGTGATGTTGATTACTTGAAGTACGACGAATGAATTTATTTGATGCTATTTGTAAAGAATCTTCCAGTACTTCCATTTCCATTTCAGTGATCAACTGATAAGCTTTTCTTGTTTCCTATGTTTTGCATCTAATGCGTTGCAAATTTGAATAGAACCATTTTCTTTGCATGTAATGAGTTGCCAAAGGAATATTCTACAGAAGTCCAAAGGCTTCCCAATATGCTGCAATTATGTATCTTCTCTTTTTCTACATCTTTTCTTTCATCGTCCAAATTTGTACCAGGAGTTAGGATTACATTGTGGCTAACGAGGCGGGAGACATAACAACAAGGAAATAAAGACGGGCCTCGATGGGAGCACAAATGGTTGCATATGGTGATGAGAGTTGTGGAGGCAGATGTGGTGTGGTCAATATCAAAAAGGAGAAACAATATCAAGCATCAAGAGAAGCACGGATCGCTTCTTCCTCCCGTTGTGACCCAACTCAGCCGGCCCATCTGATGTGTGACATGCGCAAAAATATATGGCTGGGAGTGGGATCGAACTAGCAAACTCTTCAATCAACTTTACAGATTACGACCAGTTGAGCTAGAGTTTGCTTCCTGCCTTGAGCAAGGATTCCATAATTATGAAATTGTCCCATTTGGACTACTTATACCTGAAACTGGCTGCCGGATGATTCCTATCCAGGTGATGAGATAACGGGCATAATCGATTTGGAGTATTCGTGTACGTGCGTGCTTGTGTGTTCGGGGCAGCCGCAAAGATCAATCAGCCCAAGGCTTCTGTGTACATGTAGAACCGGATCATTTAGGAGATTGTGTACTCTCCGGTATTGCCATCGCTTAGTCACTGTCTATTTCCACACACGATTATAGATACGGTAGGGTGGGTGCACGGCTGCACGCCGTCGACCTCGACAAGGAGTTGGTCGTTCGGAGGAGGGCTCCAAGAAGCACCGGCCAAATGGTGGTGCTCTTTTAATCTAGAAGACCACAATACTAAAATATTGTTGGCGCAATGGAATTCCAGCTTGACGTTTCATAGGCAAAGTGTTTGTATTGACTAACTAAATTTGTTAGTTTTTTTATAGGTGAATCTATGTTATCATCAATATAAGGGAATTTGTATGTACGAAACAACCAGGCTTGCTGTGCATAGTTCATGTTTTCAAACATAATATCCACTTCTTCTTTTTTTTTTGCGGGTGATAATATCCACTTCTTCAACCTGCTTTATTTGAGGTATCATTTACTTTATTTTCTCTAGGGCTTTTTTACTCCAGTACTAATTCATGTGAATGCTGCTATGTCCCTTGATTCGTATTCAATTTTTTCTTGGGTTTAACTCTGCTACAAGCTTGCCCTCCAAACAAATGATGCATATGAGTCAATGAGAAGGAGAAATAAGCTATGCTCACAACTTCACTATTCAGGTATATTATCTCCTCTTGATTATTTCACTAGCAATTAACAATAGAAGAAAGAGATATTTCAGTTTGGTGTGCACAATCCGCGACGAAGTACTAAACTATCAACGACCCGTTGCAACGCGCGGGCCTTTTTGCTAGTAGTATTAATATGCGCACATTTGGCTTGCATACTTGTGTTATATCCAATTGGATTGATTCTAGACCATGTATCCTAAAAAAAATGTGCATCGATCAAAACGTGAGTTGAACGTGCACGCGTACTAGTAAAATGAGAAAGGGTCTGTTTAGGACAGATCTAGATGTGACATAGTTATGTCACATTTAAACTAATTTCCACTCTGTTTATGATCTATTTTTTAATTCTATTTTTTATTTTTTGTTGCTATATTATATACTTGTAGGAGCTTAGATGTGACATCTTTAAAAAACATCTAGATGTGAATTAGACAAACTGAATAAGAAATCCTAAGTCTAATCTCGACAATTCCTTCCTCTTAATTCACATTTCCCCTCCGCGAAAACGCCGTGTACGTAGGGTCCTTACACAACACACATTTAAATAGCTTCTTTTTCATCGAGTGGCGCGCACAGCCTACGTTCAGGCAGGTTCTACAAGGGAAGAACCTTGGAATCACCCAAATCTGCGTCCTCTCCGTTGATGGGCTCGCCGGACACCTCCTCCAGCGACCTCCCGTTCGGCTCAGGCAGGAGACAGGTGAAAATTATGCCCAACACATTGCACGCGGCCAGCACGAACAGTGAGGCACGCACGCCGATGCCCGACGGGTACCCGGTCTCCGTCTCATTGCTGCCGTCCGCCCTTTGCGAGGCGTACAGGAAGCCAAACGTCCCGACAATGGCGCCGACCTTGCCTGCCGCTGATGATATCCCGTGGCAGGTCGTCCGGACGTGCGCCGGAAAAATCTCGGCCGGTATGATGAAGGTGGTGCTGTTGGGCCCGAAGTTGGCAAAGAAGAAGGTGAAGGCGTACATGACCACCAGCCAGATTCGCCGGCCAGGCTGCGTCAGCTGGTGGTAGAAGCCGGCCACGACGAGCATGAGACCCTTCATCATGGTGAACCCGAGGAACTGGATGGCCTTCCGCCCGACGACGTCCACAAAGGCGATGGTGAACCAGTAGCCAGGTAGTGTGCCGCAGAGCGCGATGATCGCCTGTGCACGGGCGACGCGGTACGCTTCCTCGAGCGCGCTCATGCTGTTTGCCTCGGGGATCCACTTGATGTCCCTGAAGATCTCCTCCTGGAGAATGATCTGGGAGTAGAAGACGATGTCGAGCACGAACCAGGACGCAACGGCGCCGACGAGATGCCAGCCGTGGCGGCGGGCGAAGCGGCGGGAGAAGACGCCGTAGTCCCTGTCCTTGGTGAAGCCCTCGATCTTGTCCTGCTCGCCGCTGAATTCCACCTTGAGCACCTTGGACATGTCGCGCGCGGCCTTCTCGGCGTCGCGCGCGACCAGCGCCGTATAGCGCGCCGTCTCCGGCATCATCACCCTCCAGCGGTAGGTGAAGACGGCTGGGATGGCACCCACCATGAGGATGATGCGCCACACGTAGTCAGCCTGCGGCGGGACCGAGGCCATGGGGTCTTCGTCGTACGTCGGCGGGTCGAAGCGCGCCTGGAACGTGGCGGAGACGACCAAGGTGACAATGCAACCTGCAAGAATGCCAAACCCTTCCATGGCAAACACGGCCGCGATGAGGCTCCCGCGCGTCCTCTTGTTGGAGTACTCGGAAATGATGGTCGCGGAGAGCGGATAGTCTCCGCCGATGCCGACGCCGAGCCAGAACCTGAAGAAGCACAGCGTGGCCATGACGCCGTCGGCCGTGTTCCCGAACGACAAGCCGGAGAGGAAGGAGCCCATGATCATGAGCATGATGGACTTGCCGTAGAACATCTTCCGGCCGACCTTGTCGCCGAGCCAGCCAAACAAGAGCTGGCCCACGATCATGCCGCAGAAGGTGACGCCGTTGATGGCCGCCTCGATCCGCCGGGGAGCATCCTGGGCTCTCGTTGGCCCGGGACTTGGTAATAGATGCGTCCCAGGAGCTTGGTGACCAGGGTGATGCAGAAGATGTCGTAGGCGTCGGCGAAGAAGCCCATGCCGGCGATCACCACCGCCCACGCGTGGTACCTCTGCGTCCTGGCCACGTCCAGCGCGTGAAGCACCTGCAGCTGCTGCCGTGCCATCGCCGGCCGTCTCCCCGCTACGTCCACACCTCTTGGCCGGCGCGAAGCAAGATTCAAGACGGCCCTCGATCGTGTGTGTACAGGGAATGTGAGCCAAGTCATAGGCGAGCAAGCGGGGTATAAAAGCCGGCTTACTGCTTTGGTTTGTCTAGATGTGCCAAATGGGAACAATAGCAAGATACGAGGGTGGTATAGCTGCATGTGGCTATCTTGTAGCACGTGCATGTACAAGACAATGAACTTGCTGAATGCGGGGAGAAGGAACAAAGGGGGTGGAAACTCCAAGGCGCCGGTGTGCAGCGAAGGGTTCATCGTAGGGCCGGCGCAATGCGCAACATACGGCACGGGGATGATAGTGTCTTGTTGAATGCAGGGGTGACTAACTAACCGGTTTTATTTGTCAGGCAACTCAATTTAGTCAAATTAATCTGGTACCGTCCATTTTTTTTTACTTTGTGATTCGTGCTCGTGTGTAGAGTACCTGGTTGACTGGTGTTGCATGCGTTTTCGGTCGATTTTCTAGAATATTCTTTTAGCTAGTTAAAAAAAAGACTCTGAACCGGTCAAGCCAGCCCTTTGTGTCCGGATTAATATATCCGACCAAATGGGTTGGCTCACAGCGTTCGGGTGCGTGATTGGTGAGTGTCCCGCGCGTTATGTATGAGCGCGGGATAGGAGCTCCCTCTTTCCACAGATATTCTAGTTTTTTTCTTTTTAGGGTATATAATAAATTAGTTGTTTAGTTAGTACTTGACCATGGCCCGTCTGCAGAAGAAAACCCGGCTAGAAAAATCGATCGAAAACAAATGCAACATCAGTAAAAGTCATAGTGTTTATTTTTCTTTCGCGACAAAAAAAATTGTACGTAAGAAGTGCTCTTCATGGGAATCAAACTCAGCACCACGCACCCAAAAACACCAGCTCCTACCACTCCAGCCGGTGACTGCTTATGTCATTTACAAAGCGAAGAATTTAGATAATGTAATACAACGTCGAGAATAAGACATTTTAGAAATTTTTTGAAACCTTTTTCTGCAAATTGTGAACACATTAAAAATGTGGATACATTTGAAAATCCAAGTAATTTAAAATTTTCGAAAAATATTTTTCAAAGGAACAAAATTTGGTATTCCAAACAATTTCTTCATGAACAAAATTTGAAAATTTGAACAATTTTTGAAAATCCCCAGACATTTTTTTAAATGTGGGCACATTTAAAAATTCTGAATATTTTTTAAAACACACGAATAAATTTAAATAGCACACGTCGCACAACGACGTCCTGTGCGGCGGGCTCGTGCACGCTGTGACTCGGGGCGTCGCTATCAAACTACAGTAGGACGTAGTGAAGACAAATAAAGAACACTACAATATCTTTACATTCTGATGTTGCGCTCTTTTGCTATAGTTGCCATGAATGCTGGTGCTTCGCTGCGCTACAGTACCTTGCATGCTGGTGTAATGGGACAAGTGAGATGCATCGAGTGATTAAAGTACTGGGCTGTTAACTACTACACGATGGGATATTGCTAAATCACTATTAAAAATCATGAATTTAAAATAAATAAATAAGGAAAACAGTGTTAATCATGCATGTCAAAAAGTTAAACATGTATATATAATATGTTTCTAGTGTATACAAAAAATTGTTGAATGTGTATTACAACACCCACAAAAAATGGGTACTACAAAAGTTCACATGTGTCAAAAAAAGAAAGCGATGAAAATCGACAAAACAAAGAAAAATGAAGAAACCCAATAAAACCCAAAAAGGAAAAGGCAAAGAAAACCAAAAAAGAAAAATGAAAACCGAAGAAAACCTATGAAAAAGAATGAAAACAATGAAAACCAAGAAAGAAATAAAGGAAAAAATCCGATAAAAATCAAGAAAGAAACAATGAAATCTGAAAAAAAAATACAAAGGAACCATTGCAAAAAATGGAAGCAGTAAAACCCAAGAAGGAAAAAAAGAAAATCGATGGAAACCGAGAAAGAAACAAAGAAAAAGAGAATGAAAAGAAAAAAGAGTGAAAACCAAAAAAGTAACCACAAAATAGAATTTAAATTATAATAATGTTTAAAGAAATCATACATTGCAAATCATTTTTTAGAAATTTTAAAAAAATAAATTAAACAAAAAAGTAAAAGGTCGGGCCCTAGTTGCGAGTCAAGGGTGCGATTGCAATTGGGACAAAAAATGGTCAGGCCCTATTTGTGAGTCAAGGGTGCGGTTGCAATTGGGACAAAAAATGGTCAGCCCCAGTTACGGGTTGAGGGTGAGATTGCAACTAGGACAAAAAAAGATCGGGCCCCAGTTGCGAGTCAAGGGTGGACATGTAACTGGAACAAAAAATGTCGGACCGAAGTTGCGAGTCGAGGATGGACTTGCAACTAGGACAAAAAATTCTCAGGGCCGAGGTGTGAGTCAAGGGTTGACTTGCAACTAGGAAAAAAAGATTGGTTCAGTTGCGAGTCGATGATGGAATTGCAATTAGGACAAAAGAAAATTCGCAGGGCCCAGTTGAGAGTCAAGAGTGGACTTGCAACTAGGAAAAGAAGTTTGGTTCAGTTGTGAGTTGACGGTGGACTTGCAACTAGGACAAAACAATTCTTAGGGCCTAGTTACGAGTAGAGGGTGGACTTGCAACAAGGAAGTTTTGTTCAGTTGCGAGTCGACGGTGGACTTGCAACTGGGACAAAAAAAAGTGTTGAGCCCTAGTTGCGAGTCAAGAGCGGACTTACAACTGAGACAAAAAAATTTGGGCCCCAATTGCGAGTTGAGGATGGGATTACAACTAGACAAAATAAGGCCGAATCCCAGTTGCGAGTCGATTGTGGACTTACAACTGAAAAAAGGGTCGGGCCCCAATTGCGAGTCGATTGTGGACTTGCAACTAAAAAAAGGTCGGGCCCAGTTAAGAGTCGATTGTGGACTTGGAATAAAAAAGGTCGGGCCCCAATTGGGTTGTCAGAGGGTGGATTTGCAATTGTGACAAAAAAAGACCACACTCCAGTTGCAACTCGAGGATGAACTTGCAACTAGGACAAAAATATGTTGGGCCGCAGTTGCGAGTCAAAGATGGACTTGCAACTAGAACAAAACAAAGTTACAGACCTCAGTTGCGAGTTGAGAGTGGATTTGCAAATGAGACAAAAAATGGTGAGGCCTAGTCATGGATGCGATTTCAACTGGGACAAAAAGAAAGATCAGACCCCAACTACAAGTTGAGAATGGACTTGTAACTGAAACAAGAAAAAAAAACCTTGTTTGGCTGTGGACAGCCAACTAAAAGCGATGAGGAAAATTCATGGATTTTAAAAAAGGAAAAGAGAATATAGAAAAAAATAAAAATAAGAAAAGATTGAATTGAAAAAGTTTATGAATTTGAAACACACAAATGAAAAAAGAAAATAAGAAAAAAAAAACACAGTCGTGAGCCAACTCCAAGACCTGCGCATGCACTACAGTCGCAAAAGTAATCAAACAACGGCCTAGCCCCAACTAGCATCGACCTAGACACGGTCACGGGCGAGACAACGCACCACAAGCAAGCACAACAGCGAGACAAACACATTTCCGCGAATCTTGCATAGGGACAGGATCCAAAGGCTCTAGACTTAAATGTGACTGATAAAGAAAATAACCTGGCGAGGGCACTAGCGCACGAGGCACGTCGACAAGGCAAAAAAATTATTTTCTGCAGGAGTCTTATAGCCTTTAATTTATCGTGTGGTGTACAACTTAGATGTGACATAATCAATCATAGTTTAATTGTGTTGCATACGACCACGCATAGAGGGACATGTGTGTAACTGCATAGTTAGTATATTATGAAAACACAACAAAAGAAAAATAAATAAGTAACAGTAGCTTTTATAAAGAAAACACATTTAGAAATGCATAGAAAACAAAAAACGCAAACAAGAAAAAGGAAAATGAAAAAAAGTAACGTTGCGACTGTTTCCCCATAGCTAGAGTGAATAGCAAAAAACTATCACATTACGGGTCATCGTTCCAAAAAAACTACCGCTTTTTTAATCTTTTTAAAAAACTACCACAAAATTGTTTCGCTGTTTCAAAAAACTACCATGTCGCACTGATGACTACTTTGGTTAACTTTAAACGTTATTATGACAGGTCGGGTCCACTTGTCAGGTTGACCGTTTGATTTGACCGTTAGTTTGACCATTGACAGGTTATGACAGGTGGGGTCTAAGTATTTTTTTAGCAAATAGGTCCCAAACAAAATATAAAAGCAATCGGGTCCCTGATTTTTTTTTTAAAAGCAATCCCGTCCTCCCGGGGAGCTCATCGCCGGAGCCGGCCAGTACCACACCGGCACACCGGCGAGCTCACTGTGGTCGTCGGCTTCTGGCCGTGGCGGCGGGAAGCAGCGGTGGGTTGAACCGCCGAGCTCCTGCCGCTTCGCCCGTGCTCGAGCTCACGGCCCGGCGGGCGGCTGCCCGTGGCGGGGGCGGACCCTAAGCGCGGCGGGCGTCCATGACGTGGCGGCGGCGTGGTGGTGGCCGGCCCGGAGGCGCTCCCCATGGCGTGGTGGTGGCCGGACCAGGTGGCGGCGGCGGCCGTGGCTCCGTCGGCCATGGCGCTCGGGATTTTGAGAGATAAGGGAGGGAGAGAGGGGAGAAGAGAGATAAGGGAGAGAGAGCACTTACATGTGGGACCCAGCTGTAAGTTGACGGTAAACAAACAGTCTGTTTAGTAGCGGGCCCGACCTGTCATAAACGGGATTAATTCTAAGTCGGGTGGTCATTTGGGTTTTTTGGAACAGCAGAACAATTTTATGGTAGCTTTTTGAAAAAATTAAAAAGGCGGTAGTTTTTAGAACGATGACTCGTAATGTGGTAGTTATTTGCTATTCACTCCCATAGCTACCACATCACACGAACCTCTCAAAAATAAAAATGAAAAAAATGACATCCGGCCGTACAGAGTACAAAAGCCCGCTACACAAATCGATGGACAAAAAAAAAGTCCACGCAAAGCCGAGTCTTGAACTCAAGACCTCTTGGCTCCGATACCATGTAAAAGTGCATGCTCTAGCCAATGCAAGTAAAAGACCAATCTGATGAAAGAGACTAAGCAGCACATATACGTCAACAGTTACATCCGACTTTATTTGATTATGTACCTCTAGGAGCGCACGAACTGCTCGGGCTGAGCTCAACCCGTGACCGTTCTAATTTTATTTTTTCATTGCTCCCTGATATCTCATTATTTTGACAGTTCCAATTTTATTTTTTCTATTTCTCCCTGATATCTCATTGTTTTGACTTATATCATCGTCCCCACCACCAATCTTTCACTTATTGTGAAATGACTTCTAGGGTGTACCATCACCATCAACTTCTTTATCAACGTTATCGACATCTTCAAAAAGTCCCACCATAGCAGCCACCTTCTTGTTCTTCTCTGGATCTTAATTCTATTTATTTGGTAGCTCCTTAGCTAAAGAAACAATCGCAGGCCTTTCCAAACCTCCCCCTTCCACGCTCAATCAAGTTCCATCTTTGTCCCATTTGTACCCATTTTTGGATCCTCCTCATCATACATAGGGTTTGAATATCCCCTCTGCCGGCCATAACCCCATCCAGTTTGATCACTTCATCTCCCTCTTTGTTCTCGACCACCTCACCCATAGCCATTGCTTCGACCACAGCCTCTACCTCCACTAGCCATAATGAAATCTCCCCATTCAAGCTTTCTTGGATCATGGTCACCTGATCCACGCTCTTGATACAAATGCCTGATCGGTCCACGTTTACCACAAAATCAAAAGCTTTTCGTACTTGAAAAAATTCCTACTTTTGATCCTTCGTTACTGACACAAAAAGACTTAACTTCCTGTTAATGTCCAACTTCACCTTAACTCAACACGAACTGCCCTACAAAGCTCAGCTTGATCTGGACCTCCTTAACGGCTTAACCTCAACAATATCTTTAGCCATACCTCTAATTACTGCCTCCTTCAAAAGAGTTGCCGGGGAACTTGTAAATTTGGGTCCAGACCGTGGTTTTACCTCCTGCAGATGGCTGGTGCAGCGGAAACTCCACCACGATCATCCAAACCATCCTGGCGCGCACAGACCCACCCCACCGGCAAGGTGCGCGGTCGATCTTGCTGCTGGCATGCTGGGAGATTTGGCAAGAAAGGAACCAATGCACTTTCCGTCGCAGCCTCCCAAGTGTGAGAGAAATCCTCAGACGCATCCGTGACGGCATCGAGCTATGGAGGATCACCGGAGCATCATGCATTGAGAGCCCCTTTGGGGAACCACCATGAGAGAGTAGGATTTTTCCCTTTCGTGCATTAGGGTTTGTAGCCGCCTGTGGCCAACCCTGCACTTGTGATCTTAGGATCTTCGCCCCACACCTGTTTTACCACTGCTTCCTGCTAAATCAATGAAAAGCCAGCGATTGCTGGATCTTTCAAAAAAATATCATGTATGATCAAGGCATGGTTCCTAAACAGCAACGACCCCTTTACAACACCTTACCCCAATCTGCCAAGCAATCGAATTGGAATGTAAACAAATTGCCATCCACTTTCTTCCGGGTGACCTCCCATGCCAGATTCCATGCAGATCACATGTCGTCGAACAATGCCCCCTCCTGGCTAAACCCTAGTTACTTTGTGTGTACTTTGGCAATAGCCACTAGCTTCTACATCGTCTGCCATATGTCGTCTCGAATCTGTCTTCCTTTCCAATCAGCCGAGAGAGACCAAGCAAACTGCAGACAGGAGACGGGACAAGATCAGCTGAGAAACAACCAAGGTTGTCAGAATCACGATTCTGTTATACGATTCTACGAGTTTACGATCCAAACAAATCACTCTGATTCTACGATTTTAGTTCATAGAATCTACGTTTTTACGATCCTGATAGTAAAGATTCTACGATTTGCGATCCTACCATAGAAGCTCCGATCCGATTCAAAATCGCGATTCTGACAACCTTGGAAACAACTCTCGGCCAGGTTAGGCCAACTCCACCGCGCGACCCCAAACGGACGTCCGTTTTGTCCGGATTCTGTCCGTTTGGGTAGGGCGATTGGGTCGTGTCCGGGCCTGTCCTGGAATGCGGTGGCCGTGCGCCCAGCGCGCGGACGCATCCCGGCCGCATGCTGTCCGCGTACATTTTTCTTTGCAAGTCCTTAAATTCTTTTCATCATTCATTTTTGATACATGAAGAATACATCATCACATTTTGACTAGTAAAGCAAGACCAAAGAAAATAAAAACAACAAGAATACATTTTAGAAGATACCCAACTTTCATAACTGCTCCCTTGAGTTGGGTTAGGGCCTTCTCGATGCACTCATTGTTGATCTGTGGAGGAGGCTTGATCTGGCATCCTCCTTTCTTCTTCAAGCCAGAAGTCGATGTTGCTTCCTGACACCTAGTCTCGTGTCTAGCCTCTAATCTAGCAACAAGTGCACTTGTCTCATCTACAACCTCTATGCTAGCTAAAAGTGCACGAACATGTACTAAATTTCGCTCTATCAATATATTGATGTACTCTTCTTCCCAATACCAAAACTTGCATCCATGCTACACAATAAAATTTGTAGTTAGCACAACTAGTCAAAACTAGAGCACAAACCGAAGCTAAAAAGAGCACTTACCCCATCGTTTAAGCACTTGATGAACACCCAACCGGGATTTACCGGCGTTGTAGAAACGCGGCGCACGACCATCCTTGGGCAGTGGTCGCACTTAGTGAGTGGTAACAGTGCGCCGGCGAGCTTTTGGGCAAGCACCGAGCCCGGCCGACTGCCATTTGTGTATCTGCCGGCGGACCATCGACGGTGCAGATCCGAGCGGCTAGAGGAGGAACCACTGCCTGTATGTGGCCTTGCGGCCCTGCCAGGGCCTTCCGGCGAGGTGCCCGGCCAGTCCATGGTGCGGCCCGGCCTCCCACAGCCGGGCAAGCTCAAGACCGACTGGATCCGTCCCAAATCCGGCCGGCGGGTGCGCAAACCAGGTGGCCGTGGTTGGGTAACTTGACGGCGCCGAGGGGAAGGATAGGGTCGCGCGATGGAGTTGGCCTTACCGCCGCTGGAGAAATAACAAAACCCTCAAGGGGGTTGACGATTTTGTTCGTTCATTTTGATTTTCACTAGGTTTGCTTTACCTTTGTTTGGCTTTCTTTTGGTTTGTTTCCTGTCGAGCGTGTGTTCTGCGTCGCTTTTGCCATTCTCTTTACTCGCTGCGAGAGCTAGAGTTAAAAGAAGAAATACAGCTTGTAAAACTAAAGTTGCACATGAGTGCAACTATCCGATTTCCTGGGCATTTTTCTACTAATAAATGAATCATAGAACATTGTGTTTACAGACTTATGATACAACATGGGCACATGGAACACATAATACAAAAAAATTGCTTCTACCTCTCGGGGATTTTCGATCTACCTCTTTGACCCTTGACAAAGGCGGACATAGCCAGATGCTCCGAAGCGTATGTCATAAATGACGCCAGCACCACACCACCCGCTACCATCAACCCAAGTCTGCCAAAGGAAACGGAATTTTGTTAAGACAGTACAAACACATGACAAAACATAAACATCACGGTTGCAAGCTTGCAATTGTCCATGTAAAAAGTCCTATGGCGAAGTGTCAAATTAAGATATCTCATGCTCAGGAGCAACTTCCAGAAAACATTTTGAATTTAATCACAACTGAGTACAGTTTCGACGGGTTGAAAGCGGACTAAAAGAATTTCCAAGTTACAGTCAAATTATTTTGTCGTGCCCTGAAATGAAGAAGCATAGACATAGACAAGAGGGTCTTACTTTGCAAAAATGGCAGTCATGCCAAGGACGGTTGGTGATAATGGTGCTATCGTAGAGATGGTAGCCATCCCCATCCAATAGAAAGCTGAAGCTGTGTCACAATCAGACGTATTCCGCTGATGGCCTGCAAACAGACCAGAGCGTCCGTTAGCTCAGCTTGAACAAGAAACTATAAGTTGACACGAAATTTCTAGAAGCTAACGCACCTGTGCCAGTATAATTCTCCGATAAATCCAAACTGCCATACCCAGCTTGATTTGCACTAAAACTTCCCCATTTGTATACAAAACGAAGGTAGCTCCCGAACAACAAAAAGAATGTCACAAAGGTCCACTCGAACATCAGCAGCAAACCCGTCCATGGCATCACTTGCCGTGGAATAACAAGGAAGGCAAATGCAAGAGATATCAATGCACAAATGAAACAGACTACCACAGCGATTGCACCAAAATAAGAAGGCAACTTCAGATGTGCTCCAGTAGATAACTGCGAGAGTTAAGAAGTCATCAAGATATGGTCATGAATGTAACCTTGTTTACTAGAAAGATGGAATGAAATATGATATGTGTGAGCACAGTCAGGACTAAATTGAAATAGTGAAAGCGGTATAAAGATAGCTCCTCTGTCTGTGACCATGTGAACACTTGAATAGTTTGTTTAAGAAAACGAAACCTTGCCATTCATATGAATCTACAGGTTTTCAATAGACGAAATTATTATCATAAACAAGAAGTTTGAATGGTATATTGATGCCACAGCTGTTTAGCATGCTACCATTTACTAACAGCGCATAAAGGGCTACTACTTAAAAGTGGCTAGCGAAAATTGATAAAAAATGTTTTCTTATAGGACAATAATGGCCATCTTATATTCTTTAACTTTATTCAATTAGCTATAGCAAGACACCATTGTGTGCTTATTTAGTAGCAAGAATTACAATCCACCATTTACAGTTGAAAAGGAACCAACCTTTTGATTTGATATACCAAAGGAAGATGAAGCCACTCCAACTGTTGAATAAGACGGAAGTTCCTCTTCAGATTTGTATTTGTAGCGAGCTTGTCTAGCAAAAGCACACAGAGTTCTCATACTCAACAGCTCCTTATTAGTCTGTCAAAAAAACATAAAACAAGCATCAGCTTTAAAGTGCAAATATCTATGAAATTAAAGGAAATATTTTCAGCAGGAAAAGGACTTTAACCTGAAAGCATGATCCATAATAACCACATAACAGCATGCAAAAGGGAAGAATGAAGAGAATTTTGACCACCAACTGGTCACGAGGGTTTTTCCCTCCACCAGTTCCAGGAAGAGATTCTTCAAGATTTTGCCTAACATCCTGCAATCATAAATAACACAAGTTCATTGGTATCATGCGGCTACTTAACGTTTCATTTTGAAGCACACGAGAAGTACTCCCTCCGTCCCATAATGTAAGACGTTTTTTGGCTCTAGTGTAGTGTCAAAAAACATCTTACATTTTGGGACGGACGGAGTAGCTTATTAGCCCGTCAAAAAGAAGTAGCTTATTACCTGCCATACAGCTACAGGTTTAACAAGCCAAGCTGTCCACCAGTCCCACGGCTTAAGAGGTCCAAGTGTGTAGTGAATAACCCTAAGTTCTTTCTCATCAACCATCCACTGAAGCAAATGTAAGAAGGTAAGTTTCACAAATAATCAACAGGTGGGCGTCGATGGTATGTGACAACAAATTCACATAAGGATTTTGTGTCCTAAATCTCATGATAGTGTTAGTGCGATATTGAAAAGTTTGTGTCAAAATCTGAAATACTGGTGCTTTGAGCACTAATGCCACATTTGTACATTAATCAAGCTCTACAGAAACATAAGACAAGGCTATCTCAAAAACAGGGATGGAAGAACCGCTGCTAGGAAGCCAGTTACTGCTAGTAGGCAGATCCGCAGGAAAGGGCTGGGATTTGGAAAATCAACAGGTGAGATGCTTCCAATCATACTGTTATACGTAAAAACAGAAAACCAAAACTTGGTTCCATATGCTTTTCCCAAAATAATAGGTGTTTTCCTTCGAACCAAGTCAGAAATTAGGTTCGATCAGTTTTAGGTTAAGTTGAATTTTCCGAAGACACGTAAAATGAAGGCTGAAGGGGAAGAAACCCGCATATACATAGAGGAGGAAGTAAGGACTCGAACCCAGGTCAAGTTGAATTTGAAAGGGAGAACCGGTAGAAGATATAGTAAAAAGAGCTAGTTTTCAAGGAATCGAACAAAACTCAGCACCAGCTGTGTTAGTGTGCTATACATCAAGAGAGCTTGATACAAACTCTCTTTTTTCAGTTTTAACACAACATTCCATTCAAGGAGTGGAACATTATCTAATTCTAATGTTTAGTGAAAATAATAATTCCAATACCTCTAGTCAAGTACTCCCTCTGTAAACTACTCCCTCCGTCCCACAGTATAAGATGTTTTTGCAAGCTAACATAGCTTGCAAAAATGTCTTATATTATGGGACGGAGGGAGTAATATAAGATTTTTTTAGATCACTACTTTAGTGATCTAAAATATCTTATATTAGTTTACAGAGGGAATATAATAGAAGGTTCAAATAAGATAAGATAGAAGGCTTCAAACAAAACATCAAATGCTTAGTGAATAAAAACCTTTTCAATGTATTGTTAACATATTCGAATATACTCCAGGATAAAAGATAATCTAATATGTATTACTAGAATTCTAGTAGATTTTTTTTTCTTTGTTAACACAAGAAGAGAAAAAACTTGAATGCTGGATTGAGTATACAGGGCACCTAATGTCACGCTGCCTAAAAAAATGTAATAGTAAGGGGGCAGCCCGGTGCATGTAGCTCCCGCTTGCGCAGGGTCCGGGGAAGGGTAGTAACAACACCGTCAGTATCAGAGAATGCAAAACAAATATATGATCAATATGTGAGTGCATAGAGTAGAACCTTATTCGCAAGCATGTAAAGACCGACATCAGCATTGTACAATGTGGAGAGGCGTTGCGTCTCAGGTTCAGGTGTTAAAGGTTTATTGGGATCATAAACACGGGAATTGGCAAACTCAGCATAATACGAATTGAGAAAACCTTGATCTCCTGCATGATCAAGTCAATATACTAATTCAGTGTTATAAGATATAAAACATGAAAAAAATGATAGGGGTAGAACAGAAAGGACAACAACAAACACATTTCACATATGTACATATGCAGCACCAACAGCTCCTCTAAATTAACTGAAAGCTCCAACCATCACATGATTGAGGGAAAAGAGGTTCCCAGAGTATGCAGAAATCTCTAAGCAAGTAATACAAATATTGAGTAGCAAAAGTACTTTCTTCATATTGTTCATCTCGATTACTCAAACAAGGACTACTGTTTTCCTTGACATACCATGTCCCAAAGGACAGAAGGTGCAGGGTAATTTTCAGTTGGAAGAATATAGAGCAATGAGTTACTCAGCCTAGTTCAAAAAGAAAAAGGAAAACAAAATAGCAAGAAAAACATGCACGATAAGTACGGTAATGCACTTACCTCCCGTGTAAGAAGGTAAGCTGTTTACTTTGTTCATCATATCCTTGAAAAGAGTTTCAGATGGCTCAACAACCATTACTCCAGAATTCATTCTCTCAGAATGTTTCAAGTTTGCACAGAACTTTCCACAGTTGAAAAGATCCTCGATACTTTTCACCACAACGGTGTCTGCGTCGAGATAAACAACTGGAAAACAGTAAACTATGAGAAACGTGTTTTGTCACAATAATAAAAAATAACAATGTAAAACTGAATCAGAATGAGAGTGGCGTATTGGCACATGGGAGCATATGCTCCTGGATTTTAAAATGTGTTTTGAACATATTTTGAAATGTCACAAAATTCTGACAAAATGATTCTCGTGTACATCTCAACATTCTATGTGCATGCAAACTCGTTTCGTGGAAAACCGACAACTTTTATATCACATGCGAAAAAGACAAAATTCAGGGTTAAAAAAAGGCTTTTCATGAGACATTTTTTTGTCTTTTTTACACAAGGCATATAAAATGTCGGGTTTTCACGAAACTTGGCGTGCGGATATACAATGTTGTGATGTGCGCGTCACATTTATGTTCAGAATTTTTTGATATTTTGGAATATATTTTTCGATGGCAGGAGCATAAGCTCCCATGTGCCAAAGTGAATTTCCAAATCAGAATAGCATATATCTAATTAAACCAAAAAGATATGGAACAAAAATAAAAAAATCATGAAAGGGTAGAAAAAATGTTATCCAAGCATACCTTTTCTGTAGGTAGTCATGTTGAATATTTTCAATTTGGTATACACACCCCAAAACCTTGTTGGCCTCACTTGATTAGGATTCGCCAGCAACGTTATATGCTTCACTATAAAACCGTCAGCCTGTCATATATAAAAAATGAAGTGGGTACTAATCTGCAACAGAATTTGAAAAAAATTGATGTCACAAAAAATAAAGACAATGCTGGGTCTCTTTGGTCTGCTGAGTGAAGTTGCCTCCAAAAATCATGTCAAATTCCAAAGTAAAGAACTATAACAGGGTCCACATCCTATCTCACTTAGGACCCGCTTCCAGTTAGTGGATGGCCATGGAGGTTTTAGGCACATAAAGCTCTAATGATACAGTATTTAAGGTATAACCTTTCGATATTTTTTTTATTTTTTATACATACTCTGAATCGCTAACCACTGACATAATATAACCTCAGAGCTAAGATATTGCGTGTGCGCGCATGCGTGTTATTGAACATATTTTTTGTGTTTTGTTGGTGGAAATCTAGTATCCTAGAGGAGCAAGAAACAATCAGCAGTGTCCCTGTAAACAGCTTAAGGGAGTAATGAGCTATGTTATGCTCGAGTGAGATGATATGATTGTGCGGTCTGCTATCAGCGTTAAGGCTACCAAGGGGAGGACTATTGAAGCTTCGGTGTGATAAGAGGTAAGCGATCAACTTTGTGTGTTAGAGCTAGGCCCATGAGGCCCATGAGGCCCATGAGGCCCATGTATATATGTATATATGTATAGCAAAGAAGACACAGGAGGGATGTAGATGCTAGAATTTTTCTCAAATTACCAAAGGAGAATACCAATAAAGTATCAAGTGTTGCACAATCCGAGTCTTAAACAAGAACAAGAACGACTAGTCACTTCCTAGAGCATTGCCATAGCCCTAGTTTCTCTGTCTATTCCCTGCCACCATTCACAGCACCTGATCACTCACCAAAGTGTACAGTACAACCCCTCCTCCGGTGTCTTATCCCTACAACCTCTCAAGCTCTCAGGGCAACTCCAACGCGGGTCACCAAATTGTCCAGACCGGACAGTCCAGACACTTTTAGCCATCCAACCTGGGTCACCAAATCGGTCTGGACCGGTCCGGAAGTCCGAAATCCTACAAACTGGCACCAAATCGAGGGGAGGTTTGCGGGAGACTAGATGTCTGCCTGGCTCACTGTCAGTTGGACCACATATTCCTACAGCCCATGTGTCCTAGTCATCTCTTTTCCCTCTCGGTCCGCCTGGCCCACTGTCAGTCATAGCCTATAGTCCGGATTGAGTAAATTGCAAAAAAAAAAACACCACAATTGTGCAAAAGTCATCAAACACCCAATTGTGGTGGGTTTTTTCAATTTACTCATCCGGATTTGATGAATACAGTTGGATGGTTGGGCTGTCTGCGGACATGTCCGCGGATATTTGGTGACCCATATTAAGTGACTTCCCCTTGGAGATGTCCTAAGCTTCCTCACTATAACTTAAAAGGGCATTCCATAGACGCAGGTGAACTTAAGACCCTGATCACAAAGTGTAGAAACTGTGTGGGTGGGGAATATGATTTAAAGAAAATAAGACGGGGGTCTGCTGAAGTATTTATTATGATAACATGTAGGTACTCCATAGTCTTACTGTAGTCAAAGATTGGATTACAAAGAAATAAAAATGCCCTCACAGATACAATCTAGAGTAATGAACCTAAAATCCAATAACGTCTCTCAGAGTGGATGGATTTGTACCAGCATAGTCTTCCCTCTAAATAGTTGTACAAATGACTGCTACATTTATCCTGGGATTGACACAAATAGAACCATATCTCATTTTTACAGATTTCCTTAGACCTACTAATTACGAAATGTGTCAAATATTTACTTGTCTTCATGTAACACGAGCTTGTTTCTTCAGCATACTGACGTCACAATTCACAGGGTTTGGTTCCAGCCCTAAAACTTCATCTTCACACCACACTACACATATTGGAGGAAAAGATAGATGCACTCGTCAGTTAAGTGCCAAAGCATGCACTTCTAAAATGCAAGTAAAAATGAGAATTGAGATGGGTTGTATTTCTATCCGTGAGCTTTCTGCACCAATGAGACATTACTGCACAGTGCACGCACAGTTATTTGATTCTACATCATGATGAAGCACAACTGCACAACTGAATTACTGAAGTACGAGAGAGAGACGAGCCTAAGTTCAAACTAGAAACATAAGCTGCGAGCTCCGTCTTCCAGCTTGTAGATGATTCATTTTAATGCCAAATTCCCCGGTCCAACATTAAACTAACAAATAGGACCGATCAGCACGCAAGCTCATAGTGCCAGTTTTGTTGACTTGTCGACTGAAGCACAGATGTGCGCGCATACCTCGAGGAGCTTCCGAGAGTAGTCAGAGACGCCGTCGGAGACGAGCACGACGAGGTCCCGGCGGGTGCCCATATCGCGGATGGACTTCCCGAGGACGCGCACGCCCAGGACGAACTCGTCCCCGTAGAGCAGCGTCACGTAGGCCTCCTCCGCCCCTGCCGCGGCCGCCACCCCGCCTCTGCCGCCGACGGCCAGCAGGGCCACCGCGGCGAGGAGGGCGGCCAAGAGCCCGAGCTTGCGCGGCCTCCACCACATCGCGAGCCGGGCCGGGCCGGATCGGTTGCCGCGGGGAGGAGAGAGAGAGAGAGGCGGTGGAGGAGGGGAAAGCGCGGCGAAGAGCCGAGGAAGCGGCGGAAGGAGCAACGACGGTTCCCCGCAGCGCCTCGTCTGTTCGCCCGTTTTCCTTTCCGTCAAAGAGAGTGTGGAGTTTGGAATTTTCGTTGGCCGTTCAAGTCCAGGACGAACGGCGATGGCTACAACTCTGCGAGCGCGTGCGCCTACAGGTGGATCTCGTTGGCTTGAGAGAAGGAACATGGAGCCGAGCTGGAAAGAGGTCGGACGGCTGCGCAGCAAAAGGACCCGTGCTTGCAACGGGACAAAAAAAATTATCACATTTGTTTTAATTTATTATAACCTAAAATCAATTATTTCATCCCTTAGCATTCAACTTCTAACCATGACACTTGGTATACACTTCTAATCTCAGGTTTTCAATAATAAACAAAATTCAACAATAACAAATGTGCACACTGTTAGTTGTGAAAAATTCTGTTGGTACCAAATTCTTCAACATATATTAAAAATAAGTATATTTATACGGCTTCTACATTCTCGAAAGAAGAACAGGTTGATTTGTTTCAAATAGAAGAACTCTGGAAACATATGGGCCAAAGTAAAGAATGTAGGAAATAAAGATACACATATTAGATTATGCTATGTAGACCTTATTTTCATGATACATCACCTTGTTTATCCTGCTGTTTCAGAGTAACTTGCATACATAAGCAAGTTAGCATAAAACCAATAGAAATAAGATAACCACTATAGAGTTCAATCGGGCTTCTCGCGTTACAAAACAATTTGCCCCTTCCTTTTGGTTCACATTTCTTTACAGGTTTTCTTACTGTTTTGCATTCTATGACCATCTAGACACTATTTTTCAGATAATTTTGTTGTCCCTACTACTAAAGATCAGTTCTAGACACATTTAACCCCATGTACTACGCTTCTATGCAAAAAAAAAAATGTACTACTACCCTGAAGCAATTGAAGCGAGACCCTTCCCTTTGGCAATCAAACTGGAAGTGTTGCTCCTGCATCAGGAGTACCAGCGGAAAACAGAGGCATGTATCCCATAGGTATGTTGATCAGAGGAAACTTGGAGCATCCATTAACAAAATTCACGTATGAAACCCATCCTGATCTATCCTAATGATCTGATCCTCAGAACCTATGACAAACGGAGCATACACCATTTGAACTGCACCATTGAATGATCCATTCAAGGCAGGGTGAATTTGTTCAAAAATAGGAGAATTCCATCAGCATATTATTGATGAGTGGTGAAACCTGACGATTAGTATGTCACATTAGTAGCTAGTTACAGTAAGTCTACATTCTGCCCTTGACCACTGAGTAAGTTTCTTGTATTTTTTTCAAGCATGTCAAACACATCATTGCATGTAGAACAATCAAGGGACTGGCACACCTTGATTAGTAATAATATATCGAGCAAGTAAGAGAACTCTCTTTCTTTTCGTCTTCAAAATCACAAGGATGTCCTGAACCAGCAGTATAGTTTCATCATTGTCAAGAGCGTGCATCTCAGAGCACAAGTATAATTATCAATTGCAGCATCCACTACCACCTCGACAACAGTTATGAGGTTAGAGCAACTTCAATGGGGCGACTCATTTCGTCCGCCGCCGTCCGTTTGGGTCGGCGGGACAGAAAAGGCGGCCCAACGCGCCGACTCAAATGGACGCGTGTCCGCTTGCCGTCCGCATGGCGACCTGTTTCCGGCCCAATTTTGAGCCGGATTTGCGTTGGCGCGGACAAGAGACGGACGCGCGTGCACGCGCCTACTCCTCTCCCCGGGCCCGCTGGTCGGTGGCCGCCACCACCATTTCCACCCATTTTCCCAAAAACACACCTGCCTGCGCGCGCTCCCACCCCACACCCCGCCATGGAGGACGCCATCAACCTCGATGCCGCCGCCGGCCTCGCCTCCCTCGCCTCATCTGGCGCCGCCGCCCCCTCCGGAAAAGGCAAGCCTCATGCCCCGCGCAAGACCGCCGCCCGACCAAGCCAAAGAAGGTGCTGACGCCCGAACAACGGGCAAGGGAGTCGGCCAAGAGGAAGGGCCGGAGGCACGCCGCGGACGCGAGGGATGAGGCCGCCGCCGTCGCCGCCGCTCAGCAGGAGGTCACCAACGCCCGCGTCGCGGCGGCAACGAGGGAGGCACTCTACATGCTAGGATTAAACCCTAGCCAGCACGACCTCGTCCAAGCCGTCGTCGCCGCCGCCAGCACCGGCTCGTCGGCGTTTTCTCGGATGGTGCTACCCGACTCGCCCCGAGCGTCGGCTTGCAACCCGCATTTCAAGGCGGAGCAAATGGATGCTTTCATGGATATCGAAAGGAGGAGGCTTGATATGGACACCGAGAAGCAAGCCAAGATGTTCGAGCTAGAGGCAGAGAAGCAAGCCAAGATGCTAGAGATCGAGGCCGCCAACGCCAAGACCAAGGCGGAAGAAGTGGCTCTCGCGAGCATGATGACCGGTGTCGTGGAATTGTCACGGCAGATGTCCTCTTGCAAGGACTTAGTCGTGGAGCCATCGCAACTAGGAAGCTTAAAGGGGTTAATCGGGACAAAGGACACGAGAGGTTTTATACTAGTTCGGCCCCTTTCGGTGAAGGTAAGGCCTACATCTAGTTGGGTTGGTATTGCTTGAGGTTTCGATGACCAGGGAGCGAGATACGCTATGCTCGGTTCTCGATTGGTTGTTTCTTGCCCTAAGCCGCTAGCGGTCGCCCCTTATATACGGGTTGACGCTCATGCCTCTAGAGTCCCGCCGCTCATAAACAGTGCCCGGCTCGGTGACTAGTTAATTCTACCTTATGACAAGTCATGCCATCATGGCGGTTTACCACTACGGGCCTTAAGTCGCCTGTGGGCTTTAGACCCTTTATTGAACCGCCATCTCCACGCTTGGTCTTGGGCTTCTTCTGATGAATCCCTCTTTGCGTAACCCGGCCACTCATGGGTGACTTACACAAATAGTTATATCCCCAACATTAGGCCCCAGATTGATTTGAACCGGTTCATGTCAATCTTAAAATACCTTAAAAACAAGCCTTCGCTTTTGTCGCTGCAAAGGTCATAACCCACCGTGACGTCATCTTTTGGATCCGTGTTAACCCGCCATGACGCTATCTTCAATTAAATCCCTATTTTATTTTGTCATATCTTCAACTGATCTTGCCTTTACTGACCATCCCGAAAACCAAGGCGTCGGGGTCGCTGGATAATAATGCTCGGTCTCCTTGTTTCTCGCGCCGTCTTAGTCGGCCTTTCCTTATAAATAGGCTCAACCTAGGTCTTCTTCATTTTCTCCCCTCAGTCATCTTCCTCCGCCCGCTCTCTCCCTGTCGCTCGAGCTCCGCCGTTGCCGCCGCCGCCGCCGAGTTCCTCGTCTTCATCAACTCAGGCCGCTGCATCACCCTGAATCTGATCAGAGAAACGCGACGAACCTCCGCCGCAGGCCTGCACCCGTAAGTCCCTTTTCTTTCCTGTCTTAGATCTGCATTATAGTTTTCATCGAGTTCGTCGGTGTTCATCGCCACCCGCTACAAACCCTTGATAGATCTCACCCCCGACGCCCTTTTCTGATTGTCAGATGGTATAGAACTGTTGCGGTCGCTGTTTCACCCCCATTTTATATGCAAACGGATCCCTTTTCCTTTGTTCAGAAGCTTCTTTCGAGTGTATGAACTTCTCTACACTTATTTTAGGTCTAGTAATTTTTCTTTTCAGAACGACCATTTGATCCAAAATAATAGTTGTAACTTATGAAACCTGTTTTTATCACCCGGAAAACTTCTTATGTTAACTGCTTTTAACATAACTGTCCAAGTATCCGGTTTAGACGCGTCCCACTTAATCTGTGAACCTTGGCGCCTTCTCAGATCTTTTAAGCTTTTGAACTGTTGCTAACACTTGTGGCGGCTTAAATAATGTTGCCCAATTATCCTTATGTCATTAGGCCCCTTTAAGCCGCTACCTTCAGTAATTTGAATGTTTTCTTCCGGGTTAACATTTAAACCGGAACTTCTTATTTTGTAATAGGCCACTCTGTTGTCATGGCGCCTAAGTCGACCAAAGCTCCTGTAACCTGCAACTGGGTCCCATCCACTGTCACTAAAAACAAACTGGTTGAATTTGTGAAGTCTGGCCATTTGCCAAAGAAGGAAGTCATGTCTTATCGCGTCCCTGACCCATCTGAAGAGAAGCCTCAACCCAAAGAAGGGGAGGTAACAGTTTTCACGGATCACATGAGCCGGGGATTTGCCCCTCCCGGCTCAAAGTTCTTCAGAGAAGATTTAAATTTCTTTGACCTTAGACCTCAAGACATTGGACCCAATTCCGTGTCCAATCTTTGCAATTTCCAAGTCTTCGTGAGGTATACAGGAGAGGAGCCAAGCCCGCTCTTATTCGGAGATCTGTTTTACTTGAACCGGCAGAATGGCGCCTAACGGGCCGAGTCTTGAACTTGGCGGTATCTCAATCCAAATGACGGAGAGACCGTCTGCTTTCCTTATCTTTGAGCCGAAGTCACCCCAAATATTGGAACCATCCATGGTTCTACTGTCAGGATACTTCTCCACCGATGAGCCGCCTCGCCGGCTTTCGCGCCGCGCTTTGAGTCCAAACCATCCATCGGCGGATAACCGATCACGCTGTTGAACGTCGCGCTCAACCCCACCA
Organism: Aegilops bicornis; assembly: GCA_021605145.1. Lineage (NCBI taxonomy): Eukaryota > Viridiplantae > Streptophyta > Magnoliopsida > Poales > Poaceae > Aegilops > Aegilops bicornis. The sequence goes on along the minus strand of CM038674.1, from coordinate 454,443,707 downwards.
TCAAGAAGATTAAAGCTCTTCCGGGAAATGGTTTAAATGGCATTGACTTGGTCCGGTCTGGGTCACTTGGCGATACTCCCATTAAGCCGCCGCCCGCTTAATGTGCACCTATACAAAGTAACAAACGACCTAATGCGCCACGCTTCGACGACTTGCCGGATGACGTGGCGGATGCTACAACCCGCCATTGTCAAGGAGGGTATCGTTATCAACAACACCTTCGAAGTTACTTCCTTACGCAAAAGAACCCGGCCCCTGCGGTAAGTTACCAATCTTAATAAATACTCTTTAATATGTTTACCTCCTTGTACTTATAATTCCTTATCTTTCCCATAGGCCAGTGATGATTTCTGGAAAGTCAAATATGACCACGAGGCCGCCCAACAAGCCAGAGCAGCCAAGAAAAATGAAAGGAAAAACGCCAAGACGGGGACTTCAAAAAAGAAGAAACCCAGCGCCTCTGAATTGCTCAAATTGGATGACTCTTCTTCAGATGAGGAAGAGGTAATCCCTTATTCTCTTTAACTCTTTTGTTATTATTTTATTGATATTTCCGCCTTTCAGGAAGACACTGGAAACAGCCAAGCTCATGGCGAAGAGGTAACTATAATTTCCTCCGACTCAGAGCCCTTGCCAAAGCACAAAACCCGGCGGGTGACCCGGAAAGTAAGAGTTTCACATCCCTTAGCTTATCAAGATCCTCAATTTCTTTTGAAGCAACAACAGCTTGAGAACCGGAGGCAAACCCGGACAAGTAAGGATGTAGAGCTCTCTTCCGCTTACACCGACGAAGGTGAAGCGCCGAATCGAGGTCATCTCCGCTTATGCTCGCTTATCCTTTGGCGGGTTTAATTATCGACCTCTCAATTCATCCGACTCCAATTATCAGGATACCTCACCTTCTTCCGGCGTAGTCTATGCAATCCAACATGCCGCCTTCAAGATCGCCTCGGGTAATGTATCTTTGTTATCCTCATGCTTTGCCTTACTCATATTCTGTACTCATCCCTTTGTTTTTATTCACAGTGTGCAGGCGAAGCCCAGTAAAAGGGCAAAGAATAATAAGCCGATTGAAGACCCGGTAGCGACGGAGCCAGAACCCGGAACCACTGCCCCTGATGCTTCTACTCATCAACCTCCTCCTGAGCCGGCCCATGAAATTCCAACACCATCTTCCAACCCGCCTCAAGAAAGCACTCTTGATAGCTCCGATAAGCCGGAAATTCCTAGCCCGGTCCGGACGGCTGAACCGGAAGTTGAATTCTTGAAAAGCCAGTATGTTGAGCCGGGACGGCCCATCGTTTGCCAGTGTACCGCTAAGGAAGAACTTGTCAAAAGCCGGAAGACCAAACAGGACATCGATGATTATGCCCACTTAAGCATTGGCGATATAGTCTCAGGCTATCTGAATCAAGTGCATAACAGCCGCGACCTGGAAATTGACATGGTGAAACAGAGGTATAACTTATATTATTTCTTCTGAATCTTACTTACTGTACCAGCCCCCAAGTTTACTGCTTATAGGTAAATATGTCGTAGACTTAGATACTGACTTACTGTGAGCTCACCCGGTTTACAAGAAAGTATATTTAACCCGGCTGTAATATAGCAACTTTTAAAGAAGCGATATACATTAGCCCCCAAGTGTCAAGTATTTTTACTTGTAAAGTGCTTGAGACTTTAATATTCATAAGCTGACATTATAAAGTAAAATTTTCTTCAGCATACATTAGCCCCCAAGTGTCAAGGGTCTTTACTTGTAAAGTGCTTGAGACTTTAATAATACCTTACCATAACCTTACTTGTAACCCGGCATTATTACAGGTCTCCACCAAATCAATTCGAATTGTGATTGGCCGACACGAAGACCTGGCGTGCCCAAGACCTTGAGATTCAAAAAGCCGACTCCAAATTCGCATTGATTCGGCATCTCTCGAGCAAGAAAAATTGAAGAAGGATTTTGACGCGGAGAAGAAGGCCTGGGCGGATGAAAAATCTTCACTTGTGACCCGGGCCGAGACAATGAAGGCGCTCTTGTCAAGCAACCGCCGAATTGTCCGGCTTAAAGCACCAGATATCCCAATGGTCTCAAAGAATTTTCGGTAAGTTACTATGTGTAACTTTTGAAAATCACCATGATTCATTTGATAACTGTTTCAGATATGATCTCCGATTTAATCTTATATGCATAAACGCAGGTCCCAGGAGTACCAACCTGGAGCAGAATATGCTGATCAAGCTTAAGGTGGTGTACACTCTAGTAGAACAGCTGTACACCGGGTCACAACGTGCTTTGGCCGTTGTGGCTTTATCAAATGATACTCCTTATCTCCTGCAGGATGTGCTCAAACGGCTTGCCGTGTTACCTCAACGGATTCAGGAGTTAAGGCGAGCATCTGGTAGAACCGGGGCCATAGCCGCCTTAAGCCGGGCCAAAGCATTGGTTCCAGAGCTAGACTTAGGCGATGTTGCTCTTGGATATCCTAGCTTAAAGGAGGACGACTCTGCATTCAATGAATCGACTTCACCACTGTGTGAGAGTCGTGACGTCCTGTGGCCACAATCCTCTAGAACGATATTGATCTTACAAAGTACCACCGGTTATGACAACGAGAACCGGAGGATTCCAACTCCGCATTATGATGATGTCACCGATCCCTCCAACTCGTAAGCATACCTTTGCTCACGAAGTTGACCCGACAGTTTAATAGATGATGAAGCTGAATTTGAAGCCTTAAGCGGCATTGACTGGACCTCGTCAACCTTCCAGGACAAAGCAGCAGACGAAGAGGCGGAGAAGGATAACCCGGAGTCGTCAAGTCCACCAAAGGAGTAATCTGCCTGGCACTTAAGTCTTTTGAAAAAACAATGCTTCATTATTCAGAATCGGGGAGTCTTGTAATAGGGTAGAAAAACTTCTTAACTCTGTCATGCCTTCGCGCATGTTTGTGGTGCTTAACAATGTCTCAAACCGCTACCATTGTGTACTGCCGGCTTCCTTGAATCATCCAAAAGCTTTTTGCTTTACCCTGTATATAAAAACAAAAACTTCCTTTAGCATCGCACCACATCCGGGGTCATGTAAAATAACGTTAACCCGGAGTAGGAACCAAAACATCATAAGTATCAGCCGGTTTAAGGCGTACCTTACCGGCTTACGTGATCCCAAAAAAGCAGACAGTTATACTTAACTTCTGAAAATTGGCACATATAATGTTTACCTGGCCCTTAATATTATTTACTCTTATAGAATAAAGTAAACCTGATTTTCAAAGGCCACTGATTCGAATACGATCAGTAGAACCGTTCCAGAGGGGTTAAGCTAAGATTCGGATACGATCATATAGCCCCCAATGGCTTTGGCGATGCCGATCAAGTGGGTATCGACAACTATGTTCTCTTTGGTTCGAATACGACCTATGTTTGAACAGGAAGCCCCCCAAGTGACCATGAGAGTTGTTTAATGACGCTGATTCGATTATGATCCATGTCAGACCCAAAGAGGTTAAGCTATGATTCAAATATGATCAAGAAGCCCCCAAGTGGGTTTGGGAGTGTGCCAATCAATTGGGTATCGACAGCTATGTTCTCTTTGGTTCGAATACGACCTATGTTTGAACAGGAAGCCCCCAAGTGACCATGGCTTGATTCAGATATGATCATAAGCCGGACCAAAGGGAAAACCGGATTCAAATATGATCCGCTCCCTGTTAGTCGTTTCCACCACCTGGTAAAGAAGACACATAAACCTTATAGGATGGAAAGGAAAGAGGTCCTGCTTTATTGCTTTATATAATATATACATTGCTTAAAAAAACAAATATACTCTGAAAGCCGGTGGCTTAAGTATAGTTGGGCCGGAGATGCGCTATGTTCCACGGCCGGCGGGTCTCTTCCTCCGACTTACGTGAGTCCTTATACTCTCGAATATCAATGAGGTAATATGACCCGTTGTTGAGATTCTTGCTGACCACGAACGGTCCTTCCCAAGGAGGGGACAGCTTGTGCATATCAGATTGATCCTGGATGAGCCGGAGCACTAAATCGCCTTCCTGGAAAGTTCTGCTTCTAACCCATCGGCTGTGATAACGGCGCAGGTCTTGCTGATAAATCGCTGAGCGCGCTATTGCCAAGTCTCGCTCTTCATCCAACAAGTCAAGTGCATCCTGACGAGCTTTTTCATTATCTGCCTCAACGTAAGCCGCCACCCGGGGTGAATCATGCCGGATGTCACTTGGCAGAACCGCCTCACTCCGTACACCATGAAGAAAGGTGTATAACCAAGAGACCTGATAGGGCGTTGTGTTGATGCTCCATAGCATGAGGGTAACTCCTCCACCCAACAACCCGGAGTTCGCTGTAAGGGAACTAAGAGCCGGGTTCGATACCTTTCAAGATCTCTTGATTAGCTCTTTCCGCTCGGCCATTAGATCGGGGGTGAGCAAACCAAACATCAAGCCGGATGTGCTCTTGTTGATAGAACTCTTCCATGGCATCGTTGGAGAGATTAGTACCATTATCAGTTATAATACTGTGCGGAAAACCAAAGCGAAAGATCACCTTTTTGATAAACTAAACCGCCGTGGCTGCATCACACTTACTGACCGGCTCTGCTTCAACCCACTTGGTGAATTTATCCACGGCCACCAACAGGTGTGTCTTCTTATCTTTAGACCTTTTGAAAGGTCCAACCATATCAAGCCCCAGATCGCAAACGACCAAGTAATTGGAATCATCCTCAATTCTTGAGCCGGCACATGTGCTCGTCGTGAGAATTTTTGACATCCGTCACATTTGCTGACCAGATCCTCCGCATCAGCATGAGCCGTCAGCCAATAAAAACCATGACGAAAAGCCTTGGCTACTAGAGACTTTGACCCGGCATGATGACCGCAATCACCTTCATGAATCTCACGAAGTATCTCCTGACCTTCCGTAGGCGATACACAACGTTGAAACGCCTGATGACGCCAAGCGGTGATGCAACTCGCCATGAACAATCGTCATGGATTTGGACCGCTGACGATTTGTCTTGCCAAGGTCTCGCCCTCGTGCAACTCTTCCCGGGTCATATAGGCTAAGTATGGAACCGTCCGGTCCGGGATGGCATGGAGAGCCGCCACCACCTGCGCCCGGGTCTGCATCGCAAGCTCTTCCTCTGTAGGCACTCGCATGTAAGGGTTATGCAAAATGTCAAGAAAAGTATTAGGCGGCACCGGCTTACGCCGAGACCCCACCGGCTTAAAGCATCACCGCCACATTCTTCCTTCGATCAATGTGCTCTACTTGATAACCTTTGAAGTGCCCAGCCACCGCATCAACTTCACGATGATAAGCCGCCATAAGGGGATCCTTAGAATCCCACGTGCCTGACACCTGTTGAGCGACGAGGTCTGAATCGCCCAAGCACCTTACCCGGCTCAAATTCATCTCTTTGGCCATCCGTAGGCCATGGAGTAAAGCCTCGTATTCAGCTGCATTGTTAGTACAGGGAAACATAAGCCGGAGCACATAACAAAATTTGTCACCTCGGGGGGAAGTCAAAACGACTCCAGCCCCCGAGCCTTCCAACTGCCTGGACCCATCGAAGTGAATAGTCCAATACGTGTTATCCGGCTTCTCCTCTGGCGCCTGCAGCTCCATCCAATCATTGATAAAGTCCACTAGGGCTTGAGACTTGATAGTTGTGCGCGATATATACTTCAAACCGTGAGGCCCAAGCTCGATGGCCCACTTGGCAACTCTTCCTGTGGCTTCCACATCGGATGATGTCTCCCAAGGGGCTGAACTTACCACGCTTATAGGATGACCTGGGAAGTACCGCTTAGCTTCGGCTTGCCATGAACACCCATAAACAAGTTTCGCCAATGTGGATACCTTTGCTTGGACTCTATGAGCACCTCATCGATGTAATAAACCGTCATTGAACTAGATGCTCCTTGCCAGTCTCCTTATGCTCCACCACAATGGCCACACTAAAAACATGTGAGTTAGCAGCAACATACAATAGCAATGGCTCTTTATCAATCGGAGCTGCGAGAACCGGTGGCTCAGCCAACTGTCTCTTTAAATCTTCAAAGGCAGCATCGGCAGCCTCACTCCAGACAAAGGTGTCTGTTGTCTTCATCATCTGATACAGCGATAGAGCCTTCTCCCCTAGCCGGCTTATGAATCGGCTTAGCAAAGAACGCCGACCCGCCAACATTGAACATCATTGATGCATACTGGTTTAGCCAGAGAGGTAATCGCCTTGATCTTCTCCGGGTTAGCTTCAATGCCCCTGTTTGAGACCAGGAATTCCAAAAGTTTGCCTGCAGGTACACCAAATACACACTTCTCCGGGTTAAGCATCATCTTGTAGACCCGGAGATTGTTAAAGGTTTCCTTTAAGTCGGAGATCAAGGTTTCCTTCTCTCTGGACTTCACCACAATGTCATCCACATAAGCATGAACATTGCGCCCAATCTGATTGTGGAGACAATTCTGCACACACCGCTGATAAGTCGCTGGGCACTCTTGAGCCCAAACAGCATAGATACATAGCGAAGGCCCCAAATGGAGTAATGAAAGCCGTCTTCTCCTGGTCCTTAATCGTCATCTTGATCTCGATGATAACCAGAATAAGCATCAAAAACTCAACCGCCGCAACCCGGCTGTGGCATCGATGATTTGATCAATGCGGGGTAGAGCAAAGGGATCAGCCGGACAAGCTTTATTTAAGTCCGTGTAGTCCACACACATCCGCCAGGTGCCGTTCTTCTTGAGCACAAGCACCGGGTTAGCCAACCACTCCGGATGAAAAACTTCCATGATGAACCCGGCCGCTAAGAGCCGAGCGACCTCCTCCCTATAGCCTTTCGCCTTTCCTCATTGAATCACCGGAGAAACTGCCTGACCGGCTTATACTTTGGATCAATATTAAGAGTGTGCTCAGCGAGTTCTCTCGGGACACCCGGCATGTCAGAAGGTTGCCATGCAAAGATGTCCCGGTTCTCACGGATGAACTTGATGAGAGCGCTTTCCTATTTGGGATCCAAGTTGGTCGCGATCTTTGAATCGCTTGGAAGAGTCGCTCGGAGTGAAGTCAACCAGTTTTGTCTCGTGGCCGACTTAAATTTCAACGCCGAGTCTTGCTCTGTGGTTGGCTTCTTCAAAGAGGTCATATCTGTCGGGTCAACATTAGTTTGATAAAACTTCAGCTCCTCTTCGGCACAAACGGATTCAGCATAAGCCGCATCGCCTTCCTCGCACTCCAAGGCCACCTTTCGACTCCCATGCACAGTGATGGTGCCCTTGTAACCCGGCATCTTGAGCTGCAGATAAACATAACACGACCGTGCCATAAACTTGGCATAAGCTGGCCGTCCAAACAGAGCATGATATGGGCTCCTGATCTTGACTACCTCAAACGTCGACTTCTCGATCACCGAATCATATTCGTCTCCAAAAGCCACTTCCATCTCGATCTTTCCAATGGGATATGCCGACTTACCAGGTACCACCCCATGAAAAACAGTGTTAGACGTCCTCAAGTCCTTATCAGTCAGACCCATACGGCGAAAGGTCTCATAATATAGAATATTGATGCTGCTTCCGCCGTCCATGAGCACCTTAGTGAATTTATACCCACCAACCTGAGGGGCCACCACCAAGGCCAACTGACCCGGGTTATCAACCCGGAGGGGATGATCTTCTCTACTCCAAATGATAGGCTTCTCTGACCACCTCAAATAACGGGGAACCGCCGGCTCAACCGAATTCACAGCCCTTTTATGAACCTTCTGGTCTCGTTTACACAAGTTAGTGGTAAACACATGGTATTGCCCACCGTTCAACTGTTTTGGATGGCTCGATAACTCGACCGCTGCTTTCTGCTGTCCTCCTTGACCAGATGCTGCGATTATAGCCACCTTGACCACCTTGAAAACCGGAACTTGAGCCGCCACCGGGCCATGGAAACCACCGCTCTGAACCGCTTTGATCCGTGATTGCCATCAAACATGTTTGAATTCTTGAAAGCCTTCATGATCGCGCGGTCCTTCCATAAGTGGGTGACAGGATTTTCCCAAGTACCGTGTCTTGGACAAGGCTCATTCAGAAGCTGCTCAAGAGATGGACCTGAGCCACCAGATCGAGGAGGTGCTCTCCCCTTACGCTTCTTGTTATTACCTTGGGCATTAGCATTGGCCACAAACGCCGGGTTACCGTCCGGCTTACGCTTGTTGCCACCTTGACTTACCGGTTGTTGCTGCTGACCCTTTCCATTGTCGTTCTTCTTTCCTTTCCCTGTCTTTTCCTCCTCAGACGCGGGATCATCGGTAGTATCGTAATCGGCATATTTAACCAAAGCTGCCATCGCGTACCCATGTCATTGCAATCACGCTTTAAGGCGCCTACCGCTTTCGGCACAAAACGACAATTCTGATGGAGCATAAGTACCGCAGAGCCGGCGTCCATCTTATCAGATGAATGTATTATTTCCTTGACCCGGCGCACCCAATGAGTTGTGGACTCACCCTCTTCCTGCTTACAATTGGTCAAGTCTACAATGGACATAGATTGCTTGCAAGTATCCTTAAAGTTCTGGATAAACCGGGCTTTTAACTCGGCCCATGAACTGATGGAATTGGGGGGCAAACTTTTCAACCAAGATCGGGCCGTTCCATCTAACATCATGGTGAAATACTTAGCCATTGCCGCGTCGCTGACTTCCAATAACTCCATGGCCATCTCATAACTTTCAATCCATGCTCCCCGTAGAAGTCGGCCGTGTAATTCGGCATCTTTCGAGGTCCCTTGAAATCCTTGGCAGACGCACATCTCGCAGAGCCGGCACCGGACATAAGGGACACCACCGGTTCTAGTGGCCACCCTGCTCCAATAGAAGTCATTGGATACTCGGGAGACCATCATATGCCTTCGCCGAGCCGCTAATTGAGCCGCCTGCTCATCCTCCCCGACGAATCGATCCTGACCGGGTTATAGCCACGGGTTGGTTGCGACACGGGCATTGCTTGATAAAGCTTCGACTCCATGTGCAGAACTTTCGGACTCCGGTTTGGACGAGGTGCTATCCAAGGGTGAGGAGTGGAATGAATCCTGTCCCCTCAGAAGAATAGTTCTCTTCTTTGTGCCAAAGCCGTCTGAAGAAGATCCCTAACCCTCCGGGTTTCCACCATTGTCGGGTCATCAGCATCTACTGGAAGAGCCGCCAGACGGGCCGATGTTGCTATCAAGTTCTCCATGGGGTTGGAAAAGTGGCCCGGAGGTGTCGGTATGTATCGGGGCGGGGCCATGCTCCCGTGAAGAGGTGCCGTCTCTCGAGGCTGAACCGGCCCTCCTGCTCCAGGTGTCATAAATTGATTGGCTTCGGGCGGATTGCTAGGACCAGCTCCGGGTGTCGTGGAAAAGATTCCGAGGATCGTAAACCGGAGGCAGACGGACTGGGTCTTCTGATGTCTCCTTCTCATCACCTCATTGGATGCATTCAGACTCATGTTAAGCTGGAAAGCCTCTGACTGGAGTCGCTGCGCCCGTGCATCCAAAGCCGCCCGCTCATGACTAGCTTTGGTGTCCTCAGCCGCCAAGGCCTCCTTGGCCAAGGCTATCTCCTCACGCACTTTTGCCACCTCCGCGTTATGTTCATCTGGATTTGCAGGAATAACCGTGGTGGTTAACAGTGCCGTCAACTTGTCCATAAGATCTATTAGCACCTGAGCGGCGTGGGGGCCTCCTGCCCGGCCGCTCGACCAGACATTATTGCTTTATTGGTAGCCGAGTTTTGGCCGGGTTGGGTACCGGCCATAAAGACTCTGCTTGACTTGGCGGCTCATAGCAATCCGGAACGCTAGAGTCGTCAGAACAGCCCCCAAGCATGCCTTCTTGGACCTGATACAGAGAGTCTGTTGAACCGGAGGACGAATCATCATCTGATGGGACGGCTATCTCTTCGCCACCTCCAGATCCTTCAAAAAGTGCCTCTCCGTGAATACATCCCACAAAAGCACGCTTCATGGTAGATTGAATCTCAGCGGGTCTCGCACGCTGAGCCGTCTCAATGAGGTCGGCGCAGCTGTCCGGCTCGGGGCCCGGCTCACCAATCCGGCCAATGAAGACATGGATTCCGCCAAAGGGGACCCGGTACCCGTACTCAATTGAGTCGGCCTCGGGGCCCCAGCCTTCGTTGTCGATGTAGATCTTGCCGCGACAACTCTTGGTCATCCGCCCATGCGTATCCCTTGAGCCCTTGAAGCTGCCCTTCAAGAACTCAAATCCACCATGCGCTGGCCCCACGGTGGCGCCAACCGTAAATGGAATTGTCACGGCAGATGTCCTATTGCAAGGACTTAGTCGTGGAGCCATCGCAACTAGGAAGCTTAAAGGGGTTAATCGGGACAAAGGACACGAGAGGTTTTATACTAGTTCGGCCCCTTACGGTGAAGGTAAGGCCTACGTCTAGTTGGGTTGGTATTGCTTGAGGTTTCGATGACCAGGGAGCGAGATACGCTATGCCCGGTTCTCGATTGGTTGTTTCTTGCCCTAAGCTGCTAGCGGGCCGTCCCCTTATATACACGGGTTGACGCCATGCGGCCTACAGAGTCCCGACCGGCTCATAAAAAGTGTCCGGCTCGGTGGCTAGTTAATTCTACCTTATGATACAAGTCATGTCATCATGGCGGTTTACCACTACGGGCCTTAAGTCGCCTGTGGGCTTTAGACCCTTTATTGAACCGCCATCTCCATGCTTGGTCTTGGGCTTCTTCTGATGAATCCCTCTTTGCGTAACCCGGCCCCTCATGGGCGACTTACACAAAATAGTTATATCCCCAACAACCGGGGTGGAGATCATGAAGGTGGATCTCAACACCGTGTCGCCAAGGAAGAAGCCGTGGTTAGAGAAGATGCAGGCCGGCATGCTCAAGTTCGATGATGAGTGATCTATGGCGGCGAGCGCCATCTTTTTTGTATGCCGGCAGGTGTGCCGGCATGACCACGGGAGCCGCGATGGCATGGTCAAACTCAAGTCCCACCTTTTTTGTGTGCTGGCATGTGTGCCGACCGGTGGCGAAAGTGCGCCAAAGATGAACTGTGGTGATATTTTCGAAGTCGGCATTGTATGCCGGCGCTGGCATGGTGCCGGCATGAGACATGGCCGCTGGCATGATCGGCCTCGGGCCTTTTTTATTCAAAAGTTGAATGCGGGCATGAAATGGGTCAGCGTGTTGGGCGCACTGCCGACCAAAATGCAAAATTGGGCGGACGTCGGGCGGGCGGCCGACCCAAACGGACAAAAAGCGAACAAATGCGCTGTCCGTTTGGGTCGGCCCGTTGGAGTTGCTCTTAGAGCATCTCCAGCCGTTCGGCCCCCCAGGGCGCCTAAAAAGAGCGGCCTAGGGGCGAGCCGGCGCTTGATTGGCCCCTGGGGGCGACCTAGCTCGATCACGCCCAGCGCCCGGCCCTGTGACGCGGCAATTTCGAATTTGGTTGTTCCTGCTCAAAAGACACCACAAGTCCGGCGATCACAGGCCACTGTTCGGCGATCGGATAAATAGTCCGGCGTACAAAAAAAAGAGCGCCACAAGTCTGGACGCGTGCGCAACTCATCACTCGGCAGGGTCGGCCTCCGGCGTCGGCGGAGTCGGCGTGCACGGGCTAGGCGGTGTTGGAGCCGCTTCTGTGCTGGGCGGCGTGGGCCTGGCTTCGGTGCTGCTGGGCGTCGTGGAGGCATCATCACTCGGGCTTGGCGGCGGCGTGGGCGTGGGCGCGGGAGTTGGCGGCGCCGTTGTCGGCAGCTGGTTCAGGATGAGGCCGCGCTCCGCCATGTACCACGCCTTGAGCTTCTTGTCGTTGCTCTGGAGCATGTCCGCCCCGCCCATCAGAAAAGCCAGGTTGGTGTTCCTCTTCTTCGCGGCGACGTTGGTCCGGAGCAGGTCGAGCTTGACGACGCTGTTCGTCATCAACGCCGACCACCGCGCCTCGGTCTTCTCTTCACGCAGGGCGGCCCGGGCCTGTGCGTCGGCGAGGCAGTGCTCGATGGACTCCTGCACTCGCGCGGTAGCCGCGTCGGCGTGTTTCCCCTTCTTGGCCCCTTTGTTGCCGTCCGGCCGCCCTTTTGACGCGCCCGGCGTCGGCGCGTCCGGCTTGTAGGTCTCCTTGGCCTTGTCGAGGGTGCGCCGGACTTCCGCCCACTTCTCGCACTTGTCGATCCGCTTGTAGACGTGGAGGTACTTGAATTCTTGGTTGTTGTTGCCCTGGCGATACAGGGCGAACATGCGCAGTAGCTACGCCGAGGAACAAACAGTTGGCGGGCGCACACGGCGAAGAGAAACGGGAGACCAGCGTGCCATACCTGATCCTCAACATTGGCGCGGCTCTCTGGGCGAGCCGCGATCTCCTCGATGATCCCATGCCATTTGTTGCACGCTGCCTGGATGAGCCCCCAATGGTTCGCCATTGTCTTCGACGCGCGCTGCATGTAGACGCCTTTAAAGTAGGGGTCGACGAGCTTGCGCTCGTCGAACTCGGCCTTGATGCACGCCCAGTACGTCTCAATGCTCTGGTTCGTGCCTGTGGTCGGATCGAGGCAGACGACTTTTCATGCTTCGGCGAGACATTCCTGCTCCTTGGACGCCCACTTGATGTGCGGCTCGCCAGTCCTGGCCGCCCCCTTCTTCTTCTTGCGCATCCTCGCCGGAATAGTCGCTGGCTCCTCCTCGTCGTCCTCCTCCTCGTCCTCCTCCGGCTCCTCCTCGTCGTACTCGAGCTCGTCATCCATGCCGCTGCTGAGGTCCAGCGTGTCGTCCTAGGTAGCGAATCCGGGGGACGCGGCGGCCGCGGCCGAGCCTGCCGTGATGATGTCATCCATGTCGGTGTCAGTCTCGTCAGTGTCGCCGAGGCGTGACATGGAAGCTTGTGAGAAGGGCAGCGCTCCACGGCGGAGAGGGAGCGTCGGGGAGGACGCTTAAGCCGGCGGCGAGTAGTTGTATGGAGGGTACTGCACGCCTGCGAAGGCAGGCGAGGGCGTGCGCTGGGCCGGGTGTCCATGAGGGAAGGTGACGTTGGGGTTGAACCCACCGTGTGCGTCCCCGTCGGAGTAGCCCGGCGATGGCGTGCATCCCCATGGTTGCGTCGACGACGAGAAGCCGACCGGAGAGTCGATGCTTTGCTGGCTCCAGGACGCGTATTGGGCATGGCCGCCGAGTGGTTTCATCATCCCCACGTGAGCCGCCTCGGCCTCGGCTTGATCCGCCGCAGCCGCAGCCGCATGCGCCGCGTTGTCCCGGGCCTTCTGGCGATGGCCCTGTTCCGCCGGTCAGCGGTGACAGCCTCCCGTCGCTGAACTTTCGCCCTCTAGTCGGCGTTTGACATGCCCGGTGGCTTGGACGGCGGCGCCCTCGGCTTCCTCTGCTTCGGCTAGGCGACAGTGGCTGTCGCAGTTGTCACGGCGCGTGGGATCACGTACTTCTTTGGCGGCATGGCGGCCGACTGTGAGGCGAGCGGGAGGGAGATTGGCGGGAGGAATGGAGAGAATGAGAGGGAAGTGGGGGGAAAGCGGGAACAAACGGCGGGAAGAGGCTCTCGACTCGCCGACAGAGCGGCCCCACGCCCATTTTCACTTGTGCCGGCGCCCCCAGCGCGCCGAATTCAGCTTGGGGCCGCCGGTGCCAGTTTTGGCCCATGCCAGCGAAAAACAGGCTACTGGGGGCGCGACTGGGCCGATTTTTGGGCGCCAGCGCGACAAAAACGCCTGGGGAGGGCCTGTTGGGGGCGCGGTTGGAGATGCTCTTAGAGCATCTCTAACCGATCTCTCAAAATGCGGACTTGTAAACACAGTTTATAGTTTGCTACTTGTCTCGGATACGTACCGAAAACCTCCGTGAAAGAAAAAAAACCCTCAAATGGAACTGTAAATTTTGAATTCAAGACTTCGCAGGAGAAATAGACTGAGTTCATAGTTCTTGATCACCATACATAGTTCATACATACACTAAATTACACTAATAGCTAGGGGGATAGGCGGACACCATAACCCTACAGCCAAAAAATGGCTCACCGGAGCCATCCGGCTGTGGCGGCGACGGACATCCTCAGTCTTCGTCGTCGAAGAGGAGGTCAATGTATATGTCGTCCTGCGCCTTCTTCTCGCGGCGCCATGCGTCTTGGTTGTCGGTGAACTCCTTCTCCTTGTCAAGCCCCTACTGGAGGAGGACGTCGTCAAGGTTCGCAAGAGATCGCTGGCTCTGCTCCTCCTCCTCCTTCTCCGACGCGCTGCATGCCATGATTGCCCACTCTAAGATGTCCGCCTCAGTCGGGGGAAGGAAATCCTTCGGCCCGATGACGCCACCGCACTGCAGCACCGCCTCCGCCTCGAGCTCCCACTTCACCATGCGGAGGGCCGGAGATCTACCGGCTCCCTTTTCATCGGTGTGAGGAGCAGCGTGCGGGGACTCGACCCCCCGGCGGAGGAAGAGCCCGCGCCGGAGAAGATCAGCCCGTGCTGGTGGTCGTACTCCTCCGTCTCGCGGCGGAGGAGCGACTCCGGCGGCTGGAGGCCGTGGTTGGTGTACTTCTTTGCCGCGTGCTTCCTCGCGCCGTCCACTCGACACACCGCTGGAGCTCGGGGTCGTCCCTCCGGCCGGAGCTGCGGCCGGAGCTCCACATTCCGCCCCACATGATGGCGTCCGGTGGCGGGATTGGACTCACCAGCATCGAGAAATAGAAGGGGGATTGGGGAAACCGTGGCGGCGGGAAGGTAGGATTTCAACCCGTATTGACGCCGCGAACCGGTAGATATACCGCGTCGGGGCGGGGGCGGTTTGCGGGCCACCATAAAATGTTTTATGGGCCGAGCGAGTATACGGGCTCTGTTCTGGCCAAGAAAATGGGCCAAGCCCGTATAGTCACGGGAATTTTGCGGGCCCGCATGTTTTGAGGGGTCTGCTAGAGATGCTCTTATACATGCCCTGCTTCTCCCAACACAGAATAAGGTTCGGCCAGAGCCGGAGGAAAGAAAACCCTAGTTCGATATTTTTTCGTTCGTCGGGTTTCGACCGAATTCACTTGGTTTCTTTCGCTCGGTTTCCTTCCGTATGATTTTCCCTTTTTTCTCCATTTTTTGGACGTGGCTAGCTAGCGCATATGTGCTCCCTTGTTAAATTGAGCAGACCCTCCTGTAAGTGCATCTAGTGCCCCTTAATGATTTTGGTGTATTGAAGACTTATAGGTTAAGGGTCTAATGTGTGTGTGAGTGTACACAGGTTCTATAAGTCTATGAGGAGTTTGATATTTACGAATAAAGTCGACCCCTAAAAATGAATGTCTTCAGTTGAAGACTTTGGTTTTCTTGAAGACTTTGGAAATGAGGAAATTGGTGTGACCTTGAAGACTTCGATATTAATGTGAGGATTATTAAGCGTAAAGACTTTCGTTTTCGTAGTTTCATTTTCTCTTTATTGAGTCATAGGAAACATCATACTGTTAAAGGGGGTCGAGGTAAAACTAAGGAAAAGTTTCCAAGTGATGCTCATCTCAAAATTCTACACCTACTCAATCCTTTCGAGTGAAGCCATTGGAAATCTCATACACTTCAGTCAAGTTCTTCAGTGACAGAGATGAAGACCTTCTGGTCTCTGAGGAATTTTTCTGACTGAGGAGTTAGGAATTCGCCAGTGCAGATTGCCTACAAGTGAGGAACACGATAGCCCTGAGGAATTTGAGATCTCAAATTTCCGACCGTTGATGTGCTATGCACCAGCTGTCCAAAATATCCTATCCACCTAACGGTCATATCATTGAAGGGCATTTATGTCTTATCATGTTGGGCTACTCCTAGGCTATAAATAGCCGTCCCCTACAACCACTAGCGGTGTCACGCCCAAGATGCGACCCTATCCTAAAGGAACTCGAAGGTCCCACCAAGGATAGAAGCGCATCTTGAAGACGCTTTTGCAAGGTGGATATCATTACATCAACATTACATAATAGTGGGGATACATACATAAGGCACAAACGCCCCAAGAATACATCAACATCATACAAGAGATCAACATCCGACTACGGATGAAACATAAACAGAAACTCAAACAATATCCACCCTGCTAGCCCAGGCTGCCGACCAGGAACCTATCCCCTGATCGACGAAGAAGAAGAAGCAATCCAAAACAAGTAAACATCGCTCTCGCGTCATGATCATCGCACAACCTGTACCTGCAACTGTTGGTGTAGTAATTTGTGAGCCACGAGGACTCAGCAATCCCATTACCATGGGTATCAAGACTAGCAAAGCTTAATGGGAAAGGAAGGGGTAAAGTGGTGAGGTTCCAGCAGCGGCTAAGCATATATGGTGGCTAACATACGCAAATGAGAGCGAGAAGAGAAACAAAGGAATGGTCGTCAACTAGTAATGATCAAGAAGTGATCCACGAACTCCTACTTATGCCAGACATAACCCAGAAACCGTGTTCTCCTCTCGATCAACCCCGAAAAGAGACACTCACGGTTACGCACACGGTTGGTGTATTTTAGAAGAGTTTACTTCAAGTTTACTACAACCGGACATTAACAAATTCCCATCTGCCACATAACCGCGGGCACGGCTCTCGAAAGTTCAAATCCTGCAGGGGTGTCCCAACTTAGCCCATTATAAGCTCTCGCGATCAACGAAGGATATTCCTTCTCCCGGGAAGACCCGATCAGCCTCGAATCCGGCTACAAGACATTTCGACGATAATAAAACAAGACCAAAGAAAGCCGCCCGATGCGCCGACAATCCCGATAGGAGCTGCACATATCTCGTTCTCGTGGCAACACCGGATAAGTCAAGCTACGAGTAAAACCAAGCCTCAAGTTGCCCCGAGGTGGCCTCAAGAAGGTTGCTTTTGGACCAAAGACTTAGAGAAGCAATCGGCCGGGGCTAAAATAAAGATGACCCTTGGGTTGGCCGACCCAAGGGAAGGGTATAGGTGGTGGTGAGGCAAATGGTAAAACCAAGGTTGGGCCTTCTGGACAAGTTTTTATTCAAAGCGAACTGTCAAGGGGTCCCATAAATCACCCAACCGCGTTAGGGACGCAAAATCCGGGAACATAATACCGATATGACGGAAACTTGGGCGGCAAGAGTGGAACAAAACACTGGGCATAAGGCCGAGCCTTCCACCCTTTACCAAGTATATAGATGCATTAATAATATAAGAGATATTGTGATATCCCAACATAAACATAACCCAACATGGAGCAATCTTCATCTTCACCTGCAACTAGCAATGCTATAAGAAGGGCTGAGCAAAAGCGGTAACATAGCCAAACAACGGTTTGCTAGGAAGGTAACAAAGGTTAGAGGTTCATGCAATTTGGGAGGCTTGAGCAGCAAGTGGTAGGTAACGCAACGTAGAGATAGAACGAAGCAACTAGCATAACAATGATAGTAATGAGATCCAAGGTGACGGTCATCTTGCCTGAAATCCCGCCAGGAAGAAGAACGAGTCCATGAAGAAGACGAACGGAAGTAGTCGAACGAATCGTCACAATCGCAACATTACCGGAACTAAGAAGCAACACCGGAAAGAAACAAACAACATGGTAAATGCACAAGCATAAACATGGCATGATGCACAATCAAGTATGATGCATGTCCGGTTTAATGAGGCATGGCATGGCAAAGTGCAACAAACAATGCTACAAATTAAGTGGAGCTCAATATGCAACGAGTTGCATATTGACAAAACACCACATCAATTATTTAGTTCTCTCCCGTTTAGGTAATCAACAATATTAAATGTTGTTAAATATGGCAAGAGGTGAAGCATAAGTAAACTAACTATTTAGGCAAGTTTAAATGAGGCCGGAAATAACAAACAACAATTCCGGAAAATCCTCATGTGCATATTTCGAATTTGCTACTGTTCTGTCCTAAAACATATTTTATTGTTGTTAAACAGGAAAATAAACTGCACCATGTTAAACTAGGCATTTTTCCACCCATTTACATATAAAGTTTATTAAAAACCGAGCTACGGTTATTTTTTTATGAAATAAATCATTTTAACATGGCATTTAGGCAAATTAATGCAAACAGCAAGTTAAACATTTTTAACATGGATGAAAGTGGCATATTATGAAACTAGACAAAATTCTAAGCATCTTACATATATAAATCATTTTAATCCGATGCACGGTTTGTGAGTTATTAGATGTATGATGTATGAGGGGTTTTCTGCAAATCAGCAGTTCCTGGATAATTAACAAAATTCGCAGGGCACAGAAAAAAAACAACTATGGGCTGAATCTGGAACAGGGCAGGCGCTGGGGGCAGCTCACCCATGGGCTGAGGCCCAGTTAGTGGAGAGGATGCAGGCTGGCGGATCTGGTGCCCACGGCGAAGGCGAGGCAGAGGAGGGCGCGCGCGGGCGACGTGGTGCTCGTCCACGCTGGCGCTGGACCAAGTCAACGAGGGGAGCGCTGGTTGCCTCGTTCATGAAGCAGGGGATCGAGCAGCAGGAGGAAGGCAGCAGCGGCGCTGGAGGGTCCTGGCGTGGGCACCGGTGGCCGGGGACGGGCGAATCGAAAGCAGAGGAAGCGCCATCTGCTCGACGAGGAAGCAAAGGGCAGCAGAACTTGCGGTATGGCGTAGGGCGCGGGCGCGGGCGGGACTTGGCGCGATCCACGGGCGCGGGCAGAGGTTGACTTGGGGCTCCAGCGGAGGAACTTGAGGCGCAGGGGGGCGAGCTCGAGCAGATCCGGTCGGGTACGTGGCCTTGGTGGAGAGGTTCCGCGCGGGAACGACGGCGAGGGCGGAGCAACGAGATGGCATGGGCGACGAGGGACTTGGCGCGGAGGCGAGGGGATGGAGCAGAGGCGAGCTCGACGGCGGGGAGGTTCAACGGGCGGCGGAGCTGACGGAGAAGGCGGCCGGTTGCAGGGGACTTGCGGCGGAGCTCGATGCCTCGCCTCGCTGGAAGACGAACGGGACGGCGGCGACCGGCGCTGGTTCAAGAGCAGCAGAGAGAGATGGTTAGAGGAGGAGCACCAGAGAAAAGGGAGACGGGGCGCGAGGAGACGGCGACCTGCTGGTGGTGCCCGACGGCGAAGGGAGCTCCGGTGGTGCTGCTGCTTGCGGCGGCGCGCGGGAAGCACGGGAGGATGCAAGGGGCCTGACGCTGCGGGATCGAGGCTCCCTGCCGAAGCTCCTCGAGGCGTGCTCAAGACGGGAGCGAGAGAGGCTGGGCCTCGGGAACAGGAGGAGGTGGCGGCTGTGGTTGGTCGTGGCGCAAAACCAGGGAGGTGGTCGGAGGCGGGAGAGGATCTGGATCGGGCGCGCTCTGATTGGTCTGATGCTGAAAACGAGGAAGGGAGAGAGGCTGGCTGGTTGGGATGGATCCCGAGGGGATTTGGTGGAGTGGCGGCGGCGGCGGAAGATTTGATGGATGGATGGGACTAGGGTTTCATCTGTTTATATAGCATGAGAATTTTAGGAAGGGGCTAGAATGACCCTCCGATTGTAATCGGACGGCTGAAAAAATATAGGTTAGGATGTTCAAATAAGAAAACGGAGATGTTTTATAGACGTTTGGGGATGATCCGGATCCATCGGTAACGACAGACCGGTTCGGGTTCGGGTAAGTTTCGGACACGCACCACGAGGGGTCTGAGAGAGGTAAACGAGGACAAAGGCCTGACAAAATACCAACGGAGGCAAAGAGAGAAAGAGCAACTGCGAACGGCTAAGAGTTTTAAGAAAACATGCAGATGCAATGCGCATGATGCTATGAGATGAGATGCACGACATGAACAAAATGCAAAACAAAAGATAAATCCCAACCACGAAGGAAATATCATAACGCATCTCCGGAAAAGGCAAGAGTTGGAGTTACGAATATGGAAAGTTGCATCCGGGGCGTTACAAGCTGGTTGGCTGCTCCAAGAGAAACTGACACTTGTCATTAAGAGCATCCCATCCTCCGCGGACTTTGAGCGAAAATCATCAGTGAGGAAAAACTCAAACCCAAACACGTACTACCCAAAGTGATTGAGCATCACTGAAGAGATTGTTCCTGTGTGGAACTGACGCTTGTTACCTTTGAGGACTGTGCATCCTCTAGACGGTTAGGCGTCAGGGTATAGAGCATCCAAGAGGAATTGTGGATCGCCGAGTGACCAAGTCTGTGAAGGTTTGGAAGTCACCTGAAGACTTACCACGAGTGATTGGGCGAGGTCTGTGTGACCTTAGCTCAAGGAGAATACGGTGAGGACTGGGTGTCCGGGACTGTGTGTCCTCGTGTTTAAATACTAGCCGCTCCAACCAGACGTACAACTGTCACAGCAGTTGGAGCTGGTCTACCAAATCATCGTCTTCACCAAGCTACTAGTTCTCATTCATGTGTTGATGAAATTGATCGTTACTGTTTGAAGACTTTGACTGAAGACTTTCTCAATTTCCTCAATCCTAATTCTTTAGTCACTTTGTCTTCAGCCTGCTTATCCTGTTTTCACGCTACCTGTGCTCTGTGTATGTTTCATCTCATCATGATGACTATGCTACTGCTTTGTTATGCATGCACGTGAGTACTTATTCCGCTGCTTGTATTTCGTCGATTAGCAAATTCCTATAGTTGAATTTCCTCAGTGAAGAATTTGTGAAAATCGCCTATTCACCCCCGTCTAGTCGATATAATGCATTTTCAATTGGTATCAAGGCAAGGTACCCCCTTGTTCTGTGTGATTTTGGTTTAACCACCTGGAGTTTTAGTTATGTCGACTGCAGGCATGATCAAGGTCTCAGCTGGGTGTCCTACCTTCGATGGGACGGACTACCCCTACTGGAAGAATAAGATGCGCATGCATCTTGAGGCAATTGACAACGATCTCTAGTACGTTGTGGAAAATGGCGTTCCCTCCATCACTCCTTCCGTGAATGCTGCTGATGTGAAGAGATTCAAGAAACTCGACTCTCAAGCGAAGAATATCATATGTGGCCATCTGAGCAAAGGACTGCACGACAGAGTGAGTGCTTTGGAGACAGCAAAGCTTATCTGGGATAGGCTATCCAAGGTCAACGAAGGAGTCTCAACTCAACGTGACTCTCGAGTTGACGTTCTTCGAAATCTCTTCAACCGCTTCAAAAGACTCGACAATGAAAATGTTCAGCAAACCTTCGATCGCCTCACTGACATCTCAAATGAGCTTCAAGCACTTGGTGCCACTGACATCACCGACCATAAGGTGGTGAAGAAATTGCTGAGATCACTTGATTCCTCATTCGATACACTTGCACTGATGATTCAAGAATGTGGAGACTATAAGTCACTAGATCCCGCTGATATCCTCGAGAGGCTAAATACTCATGAGTTCCAACTAGCTGAGACGAGAGACCTCTACGGGCCAAGCTATGGAAGATCACGCGCTCTAAAGGCCACTGGTGATCCTGAAGAACTAAGCCAGGAGCTAGCAATGATTGTGAGGAAATTCCATAAGTTCTCAAGACGTGGTCGCTTTGGAAAATCTTCAAGAGGTGATGACATGAGATCAGATTCCTCATCCTGCGATTACAAGAAGAGGACTTGCCACAAATGCAAGAAACCTGGTGATGACCCACAAGTATATGGGATCAATTGTAGCCTTTTCGATAAGTAAGAGTTTTGAACCCAATGAGGAGCAGAAGGAAATGACAAGTGGTTTTCCGCAAGGTAATGTCTGCAAGTGCTAAAATTGTAAGTAACAGAGTAGTTTGATAGCAAGATAATTTGTAACGAGCAAGTGACGATAATAGTAACAAAAGTGCAGCAAGGTAGCCCAATCCTTTTGAGGCAAAGGACAGGCCAAAACGGTCTCTTATAATAAGCAAAGCGTTCTTGAGGGTACACGGGAATTTCATCTAGTCACTTTGAAAGTGCAACTATCCCTGGGTGGTTTTGGTAATTCCTAACAACATATAGCTCATTGAACTAATGCTATTTCAAGATAAAAATTTCAGGAAAGCTCAATGTTTGGCATGGCATGGATGAGAAAAGTGGATCCCTCAAAATTCTAAGGACAAAGGATTGGCTCAAGCTCAAAGCTCAGGACTCTACATTTTTCATTTTAAGTGGTCCAAGATCACATTGAGTCCATAGGAAAAGCCAATACTATTAAGAGGGGATGAGGTGTTGCTTAATGGCTTGCTTGCTCAAAGTGCTTAGTGATATGCTCCAAAGCCCTCAACTACTTTCTCACATCCACATATGTCCTAAACCTAAAGTCAAACTCGCCCCCACCAAAACTTTCTATCCGGCGCCACCGAGTTCAATTGACATAGCCACTGCCAGAAACCCTAGTCTTTTCAGTCTCACCGATAGGGATCGGTCTCACCGAGATGGGATTTTAATCTCTCTGTTTCCCTTCATAACGTTTCGGTCAAAACGAGATGAGCGATCGGTCCCACCGAGAATTCAATGCAAACTCTCTGTTTCCCTTTTGTAATGTTTCGGTCCAACCAAGATGAGCGAATCAGTCCCACCGAGTTTGCCTGACCAACTCTCTGTTAGTCTATTACCAAAATAAGTTTCACCGAGTTTGTGTAATCGGTCTCATCGAGATTATGTTATGCCCTAACCCTAACAAAATCGGTCCCACCGAGTTGACATGTCGGTCCCACCGAAAATACTAACGTTCACATTTTAAACTAAATCGGTCCAACCGAGTTTCATGATTCGGTCCCACCGAGTTTGGTGATTTGTGTGTAACGGTTAGATTTTGTGTGGAGGCTATATATACCCCTCCACCCACTCTTCATTCATGGAGAGAGCCATCAGAACATGCCTACACTACCAGCATACATTTTCTAAGAGAGAACCACCTACACTTGTGTTGAGGTCAAGATACTCCATTCCAACCACATAAATCTTGATCTCTAGCCTTCCCCAAGTTGCTTTCCACTCAAATCATCTTTCCACCAAATCCTATCCTATGAGAGAGAGTTGAGTGCTGGGGAGACTATCATTTGAAGCACAAGAGCAAGGAGTTCATCATCAACACACCATTTGTTACTTCTTGGAGAGTGGTGTCTCCTAGATTGGCTAGGTGTCACTTGGGAGCCTCCGTCAAGATTGTGGAGTTGAACCAAGGAGTTTGTAAGGGCAAGGGGATCGCCTACTTCGTGAAGATCTACCCGAGTGAGGCAAGTCCTTCGTGGGCGACGACCATGGTGGGATAGACAAGGTTGCTTCTTCATGGACCCTTCGTGGGTGGAGCCCTCCGTGGACTCATGCAACCGTTACCCTTCGTGGGTTGAAGTCTCCATCAACGTGGATGTACGATAGCACCACCTATCGGAACCACGGATAAAAAATCTCTGTGTCAACATCGCGTTTGCTCCCTCAAACTCCTCCCTTTACCTTCATGTGCAATTGTTTTACATTCCGCTGCTATACTCTTAGAATTGCATGTGTAGGTTGATTGCTTGACTTGTGCAAAGTTGCTAAAATTTGCCAAGAACTAAAAATGGGAAAAGGCTAGATTTTTATTTGGTCAAGTAGTCTAATCACCCCCCTCTAGACATACTTTCGATCCTACAAGTGGTATCAGAGCTTTGGTCTTCATTTGCTTTGATTTCCATAGCTTTTGGTGGTCATAGCCTTGGTTTCACAACCTAGGAGAGTATGTATGCCTAGCGAGGAAATTACCACCGTAGAGGTCCTTACTTTGATGGTACAAATTTTGCTAGTTGGAAGCATAAGATGAAAATGCATATTCTTGGACATAACCCCGCCGTTTGGGCTATTGTGTGTATTGGCTTGCAAGGTGAATTATTTGATGGGAGAGAACCAAACCGTGAAGCTACCGCGGAAGAGTTGAAGATGCTATAGTACAATGCTCAAGCTTGTGACATTCTCTTCAACGGATTATGCCCCGAAGAATTCAACAAAATCAGTCGTCTTGAGAATGCAAAGGAAATTTGGGATACTTTGATTTATATGCACGAAGGTACCGAATCCGTCAAGTAATCCAGATTGGGTGTGCTTCAAAGTCAGCTTGAGAAGTTCAAAATGAAGGATGGTGAAGGCGTCGCTGAAATGTACTCTAGGCTTGCTCTCATCACAAATGAGATTGCCGGCTTAGGAAGTGAAGAGATGACCGATAGATTCATCATCAAGAAGATCCTAAGAGCCTTGGATGGAAAATATGATACCGTGTGCACATTGATCCAAATGATGCCCAATTACAAAGATCTCAAGCCAACGGAAGTTATTGGAAGAATTGTTGCTCATGAGATGTCACTCAAAGATAAGGAAGAGCTCCACAACAAGTCAAGTGGTGCTTACAATGCCTCATGTGAAGATCCCACATCATCAAGTGAGAAGCAAACCTTCAATGAAGAATTGAGTCTAATGGTGAAGAACTTCAACAAGTTCTACAAGAGTAGAAGCAAGGAAAGAAGTTCCAAGTCAAGGTCCTACAATGACAAAAGATCTTCTAGTCGTGAGCGTAATTGCTACAATTGTGGAAGACCCGGACACTACTCCAATGAGTGTACGGCTCCCTACAAAAGAAGAGAAGATTCTCCCAAAAGAAGGAGTAGAAGAGAAAATCACCATCAAGAGAAAGAAGGAGTAGAGATGATCGTTATGAACGAAGACCCTCTCGGAGAAGCAAGGATTCGGAAAGGAAGGACAAGTCATCAAGGAGCCACACAAAAAGAAGACATCAAGCTCATGTTGGTGAATGGGTATCCAGCTCCGACTCCGATAGTCACTCCGAAAGAAGTTATCACTCCGACTCCAAATATACTCAAGATGAAGGTGTTGCCGGTCTAGCACTTGTGTCAACCAACTCCTACGACATATTTGACTCACCAAATGAAGGAATTGGAAGATGCCTCATGGCCAAAGGTCCAAAGGTAACACACCCCGAGTATGTTAATTTCAATAGTGATGAAGATGATTTACTAGGAGATGATGATTTACTTGTTGACAACTCTAGTTATGAAAACTATGATGAGCTTGCTATTAATCATGATAATCAATATAAAACGAATGATGATGATAAGAAGGAGATTGAGCGTCTAACTAAAGAACTAAACACTCTTAATTTAGCTCATGAAACTACCTTGGAAGATCATCGAGAACCTTTAAAGACTCATGATAAGCTACGCTTTGAAAATCTCAACCTTGAGCAAGAACATGAGTTTTTAAACGCAATCAATGATGATCTTCGCAAGAAAAGTTCTTCTTACATTGCCATGCATTTACTCTTGTCTACTTACATGCCACAAGTTAAATCTAACAACAAGAACAAGAAAGATTCTTCATCTAGTAGTAACAACAATCATGCTAAAACTAATGTTGTTGCTTATAGTAGTTCTCTTGATTCCACTAATGATTCTCTTAGCCAAGTAACACTTGAGCAAGAAAATAGCTTACTGAAGGGAATTATAGAGAAAGGTGTTTACAAGAGCCTTGCCGGAAGTAAGCAATTTTAGGAAATTGTACGCAAGCAAGGAAGACACCGGAAGAATCAAGGTGTTGGTTTTGAATGAAAGTTCAATGCCAATGGAGTTGAGTGGGAAGAAGATCAATACCCCAAGACGAAGTTTGTTCCTCAACAAGAGAAGTATGATCCTACTTCCTTCAAAGGAACACAATGTCAAGATGATCTTCCACCACAAGACCACAAGCAAAAAGGCAAGGACAAGCTTCAAGAGGAGATTGATGCATTCGAGGAAGCACCCAAGGCCTTGGTAAGTGGATTCCCAAGACTACATCAAGTTCTACTTCAAGTACGACTACAACCCCAAGGATTCCCATCAAGATGGTGTGGATCCCTAAGAACAAGAACTAGAGAGTTCTTGAGGGTGACTCCGCCAACCTACTTCACTCTTATCATTTTGGCAAGGACAAGTGCAAACAACTTTCATATCTTGCACTAGTTCAAGGAGTCACAAACCCTCTTGTTGGTAAGACAAGGGACAAGGTAACCTAATGCTTTCATGTGCATCATCTTGTGTACACATCACTCTATGTATATGGATATCCTTGTTTGTTCCTTGTCGGACTAACCCGTGTAGGTATTGAAAGTGCAACTCACTCCAAAAGATTGCTCCGAATGATCTACATCAACATTGAGCATCCACATCTTCAACACCTACATGAAGTCATCATCGACAAAACCCAAGGTTAGTTCATCCCTCCTACGAGGGATATCACATCTAGGGGGAGCTTTACTCTAATCAATTGAGCCAAAGCAACTCTAATGATGTGAACACAACAAAGCTTTATGTAAAAGTGGTAACCCCACTTGAGCTTAAACGATGAGTATGACCTATGATCAAATGCTCTCATTTGGCTCCTAAGTCAATATACCTCATATATAGATGACCTAGTCATCACCAATTATTTGATAGATGCTAGAGTGGTTGTGCATGCTTTGTCACATATTTCATTTGTCATTTTATTGTGTGAGCATGTTGAATGCATATTTTTACTCATTCGAGGACATCCATTTGTTGCTTTGATTGTTTGGCTTTTTCTCTTTTGCCAAATGGATGGACAAGAATGCCTAAGAACTCCCTCTAGCTATCTATGCTTTCCTCGTCTCAAACTCTATTCATGCTACATCAAAAGTTTGATCAAGTCAGATTTGAACCACTCTGTGTGAGGAGCACTCGGAGTTCCTGATTCGTCATAGACTTAAACTTCCAAAACCCCTTTGTGCATTTCGGTCGGACCGATTCATCATTTTCGGTCCTACCGAGATCACTAAGTTGATCTAGGTTTTCAATCTCGGTGCAACCGATTAGAACATTCCAGTCACACCGAGTTGCGAATCGCTTGCGGTTTGCATCTCGGTGCCACCGAGTTGTTCCACTCGGTCACGCCGACAGTGTCAGGTTATATATATCGGCGGGTCAAATTTTGGAATTTTTTCCGTAACCCTTCGCCCGCGCGTAACCTGCTCTGCCTTCTCGGGTCTCCAGATCGTCCTCTTGCCGCCAGCGGCCTCCCGCCGCTGGTCTCCGCGCCGTCAAGGGCAATCTGCCCCGCCGTTGCCGCTGTAGCAAGTTCACCGTCGAGATAGGGTATGAACTTGATCTTTGTGCTATTCATTAACTCCGATTCCTAGCACATTGCTTTGCCATGTTTCTTACCACGTATGAAATCATCCTGTCCAACGAAAACATCCCGTAGATTAGATTAGATTTGAAAATTTAGGGTTAGGTTTCCGCCGAACTCATCTCGGACCGACCGAATTGTAGAAATTGGTCTCCACCGATTTGGCTTAGGCCATTGTACATGTGATTTTCGGTCTGACCGAGAATTGCAAATCGATGTGACCGAGTTCGATTCTCTGTGAAACCCTAGCAGTCTCGGTGCCACCAGACTGTGACTCGGTCTCACCGAGTTCACTAGTTTAGGTTCCAAAAGCTGCTTCGGTATCACCGAATTTACAAATCGGTAGCTCCGAAATGCTTTCTGTGGAGAACTAAAACTAAGTCTTTGAGTCATCTGTTTTGCAAAACTCTAGTACTTTGTGATGCTCATCTTCTCTACCTCATCCATAATCTTTTCACAGGGTCTGCTGACATTTTACCTGCAAGATGTCTGACCAGAGTGACAGCCAGAACAAGTCTGAACAGCAGGTGCAGATGAGTGAGGGTTCTGATCCCTCTAGCATCTATGATGAGGGCAGCAGGAGCACACCAAGTAACTTGCCAAAGGCAGCTACCAGGACAAGGAAGAAGAGAACTTCTGATTCGGAGGATGAAGATTATGTGGCTGTTGAGGATGAAGCCACTTCAAGGAAAAAGGTGCTGAAAAAGGAGTATGGCACAACTGCTGCAACAAAGCCTTGACTAAAAACAAAGGCTCTAGCAAGAAGAGTTCCAATGTCAAAGCCAAGGAAAGTTGCCACAGGTGAAACCATGAAGTTCACCATTGAATCTGAAGAAGAAGCAGCTGGTGAGGATAAGAAGAAGAAAAGGGAGAGAACCACTACTGCCAAAGTTCTTGGCAAGCCCTCAATGAGGATTGATTCTGAAGAAGAAGAAGTGCAGGAGGATGCTGCACCAGCACCCAAAGCTCAAAAGCTCATGGGAGATGCAATCAGATCAGGGGCTGCTCCATCTAAGCCCAAAGCTTCTCCCATGGCTGCCGCTCTAGCTCAGAAGCCTAAACCCAAGAGAAGCACTAGAAACATTCCTGCCGAGGAGAAAAACAAGGCCCCAGTGCCTGAAGCTGCTGAAGAAGAAGAAGATGACTCAGTTGTGTTGAGGAAGCTGAAGCCCAAGATCCCTGACCACAATGATGCACACCATGTGGCAGAAAACATGAAAATCAGGAAGGAGGCAGGACTGAGGTTATGGAGACAATCAAAAGGACATCAGCTGATCAGAAGAGGAGTTGTGGGTATGCCCCACAAATTCAGGAGCTCATCAACTCAAAGATGGGCACATGCAAATATCTACTGGATAAGGAGCACCTGCCCATCTACCCTGAATTTGAAGACAACACTGTAGTCATGAATGAAAATGAACCATCTTCAGCTCAAGCACATGAGAAGAGAGAGAAGGCAAGGGCAGAGAAAGATGCCAAGTGTAGAGGAGGCATCTCAGGTTTTCCTGAAGAGCAAGCAAGATCAGCTAGCATATCTGATCCAATCCACTTTGAGGATTGAGAAGGGCTTCGCCACCCTGACTCAAAACCAGGAAAGCTTGGAGAGGATTATAGAAACCAAATTCTATGATCTTGATCTGAAGGTAACTGAGATCCAAACTGCTGTTGAGCAGCTTCAGGAGGAAGCAGAAGAGAAGAAGGGCAAGTCTACTACAGATGCTTTTGCTAGAGTGCCCAGAGGACAAAGATCTGCTGCAGTGCCCGTGACAGATACTCGAGCTACATCATCAGCACCAGCAGCTACAGCTCCAGTGCCACCTCCAGCAGCCACTCCATCAGCTCCAGCTACATTCGTCCTTGGAGTTCTCTTGACACCACCTCATGAAGACCAAGCCTGAGAGACGTTTAGCACTATGCATTTTTGAACTTTTTGGTAACTTGTTGCCAAAGGGGGGGGGGATGTATAGATCATAGGCTTCGAGAGAGAGTGTTGCTTCTTTTATCTCTCTT
The DNA here is from genome assembly GCA_021605145.1 of Aegilops bicornis. NCBI lineage: Eukaryota > Viridiplantae > Streptophyta > Magnoliopsida > Poales > Poaceae > Aegilops > Aegilops bicornis. The sequence goes on along the minus strand of CM038674.1, from coordinate 454,414,617 downwards.
GCTATTTTTGTTGAACTTCTTTATTGTGTGCTTGTGCGATATACTTTATGTGCTTGTGAGATACTTGTTTGATCATGTGTTTGATCATATGCTACCTTAATGCTTGTTGGATGATATTATCTCTTATATCCTTATATGATCACTCACTTTCTTGAGTGCATGCTTTTAACTTCTATTATTTTGAGCGCTCCACTAAGATGTATGTGACATGGAAGAGTAACCCATGATCCTAATCGATTGTGCATTTGCATTCAAAAGAAAATTTTAAATAATGCACAAATTTAGGGGGATCTCTTGCTTAACACATACTTCTCAAAGCGACAATGTTTTCTCAATCTTATTTATCATTTGTCGAAGCTTTGATCTATATGTTGTCATCAATTACCAAAAAGGGGGAGATTGAAAGTGTAACTATCCATGGGTGGGTTTGGTAATTCCTAACAACATTTAGCTCATTGAGCTAATGCTATTTCAAGATAAACATTTCAGGAAAGCTCAATGTTTGGCATGGCATGGATGAGAAAAGTGGATCCCTCAAAATTCTAAGGACAAAGGATTGGCTCAAGCTCAAAGCTCAGGACTCTACATTTTTCGTTTTAAGTGATCCAAGATCACATTGAGTTCATAGGAAAAGCCAATACTATTAAGAGGGGATGAGGTGTTGTTTAATGGCTTGCTTGCTCGAAGTGCTTAGTGATATGCTCCAAAGCCCTCAACTACTTTCTCACATCCACATATGTCCTAAACCTAAAGTCAAACTCGGCCCCACCGAAACTTTTATCCGGCGCCACTGAGTTCAATTGACATAGCCACTGCCAGAAACCCTAGTCTTTTCGGTCTCACCGATAGGGATCTCGGTCTCACCGAGATGGGATTGTAATCTCTCTGTTTCCCTTCGTAACATTTCGGTCAAAACGAGATGAGCGACCAGTTCCACCGAGATTGTAATGCAAACTCTCTGTTTCCCTTTCGTAACGTTTCGGTCCAACCGAGATGAGCGAATCGGTCCCACTGAGTTTGCCTGACCAACTCTCTGTTAGTCTATTACCAAAATCAGTTTCACCGAGTTTATGTAATCGGTCTCACCGAGATTATGTTACGCCCTAACCCTAACAAAATCGGTCCCACCGAGTTGACATGTCGGTCCCACCGAAAATCCTAACGTTCACATTTTGAACTAAATCGGTCCAACCGAGTTTCATGATTCGGTCCCACCGAGTTTGGTGATTTGTGTGTAACGGTTAGATTTTGTGTGGAGGCTATATATACCCCTCCACCCACTCTTCATTCGTGGAGAGAGCCATCAGAACATGCCTACACTTCCAACATACATTTTCTGAGAGAGAACCACCTACACTTGTGTTGAGGTCAAGATACTCCATTCCAACCACATAAATCTTGATCTCTAGCCTTCCCCAATTTGCTTTCCACTCAAATCATCTTTCCACCAAATCCTATCCTATGAGAGAGAGTTGAGTGTCGGGGAGACTATCGTTTGAAGCACAAGAGCAAGGAGTTCATCATCAACACACCATTTGTTACCTCTTGGAGAGTGGTGTCTCCTAGATTGGCTAGGTGTCACTTGGGAGCCTCCGTCAAGATTGTGGAGTTGAACCAAGGAGTTTGTAAGGGCAAGGAGATCGCCTACTTCGTGAAGATCTACCCGAGTGAGGCAAGTCCTTCGTGGGCGACGACCATGGTGGTATAGACAAGGTTGCTTATTCGTGGACCCTTCGTGGGTGGAGCCCTCCGTGGAATCACGCAACCCTTACCCTTCGTGGGTTGAAGTCTCCATCAACGTGGATGTACGATAGCACCACCTATCGGAACCACGGATAAAAAAATCTCCGTGTCAACATTGCGTTTGCTCCCTCAAACTCCTCCCTTTACCTTCATGTGCAATTGTTTTACATTCCACTGCTATACCCTTAGAATTGCATGTGTAGGTTGATTGCTTGACTTGTGCAAAGTTGCTAAAATCCGCCAAGAACTAAAATTGGGAAAAGGCTAGATTTTTATTTGGTCAAGTAGTCTAATCACCCCCCCTCTAGACATACTTTCGATCCTACACACTTTCATCATGTTGGTTCGATTTGTGTTCGCTACTTTGATAATTTGATATGTGGGTGGATGGTGCTTAGGTGATGTTATTACTTGAACAAACCTCCTACTTATGATTAACCCCCTCGCAAGCATCCGCAACTACGAGAAAAGTATTAATAATAAATTCTAACCATAGCATTAAACTTTTGGATCCAATCGGTCCCTTACAGAATAACGCATAAACTAGGATTTAAGATTCTGTCACTCTCGCAACCCATCATCTAATTACTACTCCACAATGCATTCCCTTAGGCCCAAATATGGTGAAGTGTCATATAGTCGACGTTCACATGACATCACTAAGGGAATCACAACATACATACTATCAAAATATCCAACACATATCAAGTTCACATGATTATTTGCAACATGATTTCTCCCGTGACCTCAAGAACAAAAGTAACTACTCACAAGTGATAAACATGCTCAAGATCAGAGGGGTAATAAATAGCATATTGGATGTGAACATATAATCTTGCACCAAATAAACCATATAGTAATCAACTACAAGATGTAATCAACACTACTAGTCACCCACAAGCACCAATCTATAGTTCCGGTACAAAGATTGAACACAAGAGATGAACTAGGGTTTGAGATGAGATGGTGCTGTTGAAGATGTTGATGGAGATTGCCCTCCCCAAGATGGGAGAGTTGATGGTGATGATGATGACGATGATTTCCCCCTCTGGGAGGGAAGTTCCCCCGGTGGAATCGCTCCGCCAGAGGGCAAAAGTGCTCCTGCCCAAGTTCCGCCTTGAGACGGCGGCGCTCCGTCCCGAAAGTCCTCTCCTTATTTTTCTAGTTCAAAGTGACTTATATACTAGAAGATGGGCACCGGAGGTGGGCTGGGCTGAGCACAACCCACCGAGGCGCGCTGGGGGCTGTGCGCGCCTGGGTGTCTTGTGCTCACCAGGCGGCCCCCCTCCGATGGTTATTTGCTCCAGTATTTCTTATTTATTCCATAAAAATTCTTTGTGAAGTTTCAGCCCATTTGGAGTTGTGCAGAATAGGTGGCCTGACGTAGCTTTTCCAGATCCAAATTTCCACCTGCCGGAATTCTCCCTCTTTGTGTGAACCTTGCAAATTATGAGAGAAAAGGCATTAGACACTACTGCAGGTTGCTGCTAACGCGACACTACGATTAGGGACCCTTCGATGAAACTGTGTGCGATGCCATAATCGCAAACGGTGGTGTAAAATAACCTTCAAAAAAGGTGCAAAACATTTGCGATGGAGGATGCATCAAACACGGTTCAGATTTTAGTTGCGTGTGAGATGTAGGGCATACGATTTAGCTCAATTAACTATTTGCGATGAGGAGAACAAAAGAAACGGGCAACCAGATGAAGGTGTGCGCGATGTACAACATACGGTTCACTCGGATGAACTGTTTGTGATTAGACAACACAAAATAAACGGTCAGCCTGATCAAGGTGTGTGCGATGTACAACATACGGTTCACTCGGATGAACTGTTTGTGATTAGGCAAGAGAACAGAAACGGTTCAATTTAACAAAATGTGTGTGATACGCGGCAAACAGGTCTGTAATCAGAAATGTGTGCGAAGACCCATAATAACACAGACGATTGCTTCTAATAAGATGTATGTGATATGCTCTGTCTACACAACATCTATTGGCCATTGTGGGTCAGGCGGTCATCCTAATACGCCATAAGGATGCGAAGAGGCATTCCTATCAGCAAGGACTAGCTGTTCCACCAGTAGCTCATGTAAGAAAACTGTCAAGTTAAGTGTGCTCAGGCTGGAGCACCATCAGATGGGTGACTGGATGGGAAGTTGTGTTGATGTTAAATTAACTGATAGGATGGGTCATTGATAATCCCCAAGTGCAGGGAATCATCGTAGCACTTTCCAAAGGTGGAAGTGATAAGTATGGAGTGTCGAACCCACAAGGAGCTAAAGGTAAGATCAATATTCTCTCAAGCCCTATACGCCATCGACACGACTCTACGTGCACCGACGTTTGCTTCCAACTAGCAACGAGAAATAAAACTACATTGTGGGTATGAAGAAGATAACTTTGCATGGTAATGGAGAGCTAAAATATAAAAGTAGGTGCTGTTATCATAAAGTTAGAATATATTACCAAATAATATAGATAGCGAGTGTGGAATAATGATGGATCGGTGTGCGGAATTGTCCTAGGCAATTGTTAACAAGACCGGTAATCACTTTTGCAGTTCCATATGAGGGAGAGGGATAAGCTAACATACTTTCTCTACTTGGATCATATGCACTTATGATTGGAACTCTAGCAAGCAACCTCAACTACTAAAGATCATTAAGGTAAAACCCAACCATAGCATTAAAGCATCAAGTCCTCTTTATTCCCAGACGCAACAATCCCTCTTACTCGGGTTTAAGCTTCTGTCACTCTAGCAACCCACTATAAGCGAATCATGAACGTATTGCAACACCCTACAGTGAGGAATCCCTCACGCTATGCGACCTGAGGAGGGCACCATAGGACAGCACCAAAGTAAAACATACAACTCATACCAATCTAGATCATCAATCAACCCAAAGACAAAAGATATCTACTCAAAACATCATAGGATGGCAACACATCATTGGATCATAATATGTGGCATAAAGCACCATGTTCAAGTAGGGGTTACTGTTGATTGTGCGGGAGAGTGGACCGCGTAAAAGATATGAGGATGGTGATGATGATGGTGATGTTGATGAAGACGATCACAAGGCGATGATTCCTCCCGATGGCACCGACGCCACCGAGAGAGAGGAGGAGAGGTTCTCCCCCTTGTGCTTCCTCCTCCATGGCCTCCACCCTCTGGTCCTTGGCCTTCATGGTGATGATGGCCCCTCCGGGATACTCCTCCATGGCCACCGGTGATGATGGCCCCCTCCGGCAGGGTGCCGGAGAGGGCCTAGATCAATTTCTCATGGCTCCAGAGGCTTGCGGCGGCGGAATTTCTGATCTAATCTCTGTTCTGGAAGTTTTAGGGTACGAGAGTATATATGGGTGCAGGAGGTACGTCGGAGGAGCTTCGGGGGCCCCACGAGGCAGGGGGCGCGCCCTAGGGGGGGGGGGGCGCACCCCACCCTCGTGAGCACCTCCCTTATCTCCTGACATAGGGCCCAAGTCCATCCGGTAGCTTTCCTTCCAAAAATAACTTCTCCAGTTGGTTTCGTTCCGTTTCGACTCCGGTTGATATTCCTTTTCTTCGAAACATTGAAATAGGCAAAAAATGGCAATTCTGGGCTGGGCCTCTGGTTAATAGGTTAGTTCCAAAAATAATATAAAAGTGGATAATAAAGACCAATATTGCCCGAAACAGTAGATAATATAGCATGGAGCAATCAAAAATTATAGATACGTTGGAGACGTATCAGTCATTTCAGTCAAAATGACCGAAATGACCCATTCCCTCAGCTAATTTAACCTCGAGATCCTTATTTTTTTAATATTTTTTAACACATGTTAAAGAAGGTCTACCGCATTACTTTTTGACAATGTGCGATACGTCGCATACACTTGATCCATCCGACCTGTTTGTGATGGAATAGGCCGTGTGTGTTGTGGGCAAACACTTGCTAGTATTCAACCGTTTGGGATTGATGAATTCATCACCGACGGGTTCCCAAGTGTGGTCCGTGTTCATCTGATCATCATCTACTTATCGTGCTAGCTTGATGTTCCTTCTATGCTAAGTTTCCATTAATGGATGGCATTTTATGAACACGCCACCGTTTCCCACCATTTCCTCACCTGTTTCCCGCCACCCTGCTATATTACGCATACGCGGCGCGCGACGAACGGAGGCGACAAGCGCAGCCTGTAGCACATCCACCTTTTCCAAGCATGCCAACCCACCAAAGCGTCGTCTCTGCCATCAACCTCGTCGACGAGGAAAACGAGCAGGCGCCACGGCCCGTCGAGGCCGAGGCGCTCCCCGGCAACGCGATGGACGATTCCGTGATGCGCGTCATCACCAGGGTTGAGCATACCTTTGGCGCATGGCGCTTGAGCGTCGCGGATCAAGATAGGCATGTCAGTGCCGACAGGTTGCAGCTCGCCGCACAACATGATCGATGGTGCGCCGCAGAGCAAGCTAGGCGTGTCCGCGCCGATAGGCTGCGGCTCGCCGCCCGGCGAGACCGTTGGAGCGCCACAGAGCAAGAGGCGCGGCGCGCTGCACAGCAAGATCGGATCCATCGGTGCTTGCCTGCTGTCAACACAGCATCGCTGCTGGGTACACGTCCCGTCAGTACCCCCATTCCTCGCCAGGAGTGGGCAGAGGCCCTCAGCGCCGTACTTGCACCAGAGGCCGTCCGCGCCGTACTTGTACCGGACGCCCACTGCGCCGTTCGCATGGGTGCCTCCGTTCGCCTTGTCCACGGCCCGCTGGATGCCAACGTGCTGGTCCGTAGGCTCGACCGCCTCCTTGGCCCAGGTGTCCACCTGGGCATAGTAGAGGAACATGGCCGTCGCATCCTCGAGCTGGTGATCTTTGATGAAATAGCCAACTTGGAGCTCGAGATCACGCTCCAGATGTACCGCGAGCGTGTCGAATGCTTGGATGAACGCCTGCACGAGTTCAGGCAGAGCCAAGAGATACCCTAGGCAAGGGCTGCTGGTCATGGTCTCATGGATGCATTTTATTTTGAAAGTCATTTAAACGTGGATAGCTATGTATTCACAGCAATCATAGTATTGCTCTGTTTCAATATGTGTACTCTATTTTCCATTCTTATATGTTCTGTTTCAACGTGTATATATACGCTTTCCATTCTGTATATGTGGATGATAACAACTAGATTCAAATTAGTATACAAAAACAGTTAGAAAATGGAATTCATTATATATATATATATATATATATATATAAATTGTTCATTAGTTCATCACAGAATATATATATATGTATATATATAATATCATCACATATACGTGATGATACTTAACTACTAGATACAATGCATAAAATTAAAAATCAACAATGCTAAAACTAATAATCCCTCCTGGGGCCAGATTCAGCAGCCCCTCGGCAGCTCCACAGTGCTGGCGTCTTCGATCTTGAGGCGGTACTCCGACTCCTCGCCTCGCAGCTTGGCGTACCGATCTGCCTCTTCTTTGGCGGGCCTTGACCGATCTTGCAATTTCGTTGGGCGCCCACCGGAGCTCCTCGTCGGTGGCACGTTGGAGCTTATCGGCCCACCTCCATGCAGCGACGAGGCGCCCAGCGCCTATGACCATCCTCGCGAAGTACCCGTCTTCGTACACCTCCTCGGCACGACGACTCGCCCGCACCCAAAGCCTCGCCGCCTCCTTTTTCTAGGCGGCATCACGGGCTTCACATGCCGCCTGGTTCCTGGCTTCCTCCTCTGCCATCTCCTTCTTGAACGCCACTTGCCTGGCTTTCTCAGCCGGCGGCAGTGACTTCCACAGACAAAGATTGTATTGGCCCCAAAACCAATCCAAAGTTGGGGGGTCTGGCGCAACCTCGTCAGGCAGCGCCTAGGGGTCCTCGTCGCTGCTAATCGAGTGAGCGTCCTCAGGGGGGGCGACTCCTCGTCGGCGCATGGGCAGACCGGCGGCGCCATGGCAGAGATTTGAGAGAGAGAGAGAGGGCTAGCAAGAGGAGGATGTAGATGAGAATGCAGGCGGGACGACGTGAGCAAGGTAGTATTTATTGGTAGCCAGAATCTAGATCGACGGGGACAGTACACACGCGGGTCGCTGGAATTTACGAGTACTGTAGTTTGAATTACACACGATTCCTGCAGCAAAATCTGTGTGTGAACATAATAGCTGACGGTTTCCAATACAGAACCGTCTCTAATTAATGATCCCCACCAATCACCTACCAAACCTCGAGCCGCGATATAGAGTGCCAATCGTGTGGGGGCCGGTTGTCTTACCAGATCTTTACATTTTCTTTCTTGAACACCAGATATTTACATCGTCTGATGATTTTTTAACTCACAAGTACACACAAGTATGATTTTTCAAACCGTTTTGGTTAGGCGTTGCATGTAGATGTAGTTCAAATTTGAATTACGGTCATTAAATGGTTATAAAATCACTTAAATGTCTTTAAAAGGTCAAATGACCCCTGAAATTTTCCAAAATTTCACATGACAGTTGTATTAGTGCATGCTAAACGTAGGGAAAAAATTTGAAGGCCGTAAGAGGAAGCTATCTCCCGTTCGTCATCAAACATGTATTGTTCCCTCTCGGAACCACGAACCTTCTAGCGAGTTGCTCCAGTTTGTGAGGGGTGTGTGTCCAAACTTTCGTAAAACAGGCAAATTTATTTTCCACATCATCTTGGTGGCATGATATTAAATCAAGCAAGGTTTCATGTTTTCTGATCATTTTTTAATTTTTTGGAATTAAAATACCATGGCACTCACTACAAAAAAATGACACATCCATGACATTTTGGGTCGAACGAATTTTTTTTTCTGTCATACATATGACACTTCTATGACGATAATTGTGACAAAACCCGGTATCATCGTATATTTGGTGGGCTCCTACTTCTATGACAAAAAATCATGACAGAAAATGGGCTTTTCGTCCTGGGCGGGCCGGAGACGCAGCTGCATGACATTCTTTGGGCCGTCCATGACGGAAAAAATCGTGGTAGAAGCGAGGGGAGGAAAATTTTGGGGAGTTCGATTACGGTGGGAGGTCGGGGCGAAGCGATGCGTGTTTCTCGTACTGCGTATCTGGCGTGTGTGCTAGGCGTTGGCTCTAATCGAACCCGAGCGAGGCGTTGGGATCTAATTGAACCCGATCATTGCACTTTGCGAACTTACGCTGCCATCGAACCCGAGCGATCGATCGATGGTCGTTAATCGAACCCGATCGGCGATTCCTTCCCTCTTCGCTGCTGAAGCCGATCGATTGGATGAACAATGAGTGTTGCGAGGGGGTTGGATGAGCGATGGCGGTGGCGTTGCCTCTGGATGAACAGGACCCGTTGTGTGGTGGAGGGCTGGATGAGCGATGAAGCGGTGGAGGGGTGCCCGTGGAGGGGTGGTTGAACAGGACCCCGTGGTGTGGAGGGCTGGATGAGTAGTAGACGATGGAGGGATGCCCGTGGAGGGGTGGTTGAACAGGACCCCATGGTGTGGAGGGCTGGATGAACAGTAGACGGTGGAGGGGTGGTTGAGCGATGGCGGTGGAGGCTGGATGAACAGGAGCCCGTGGAGGCTGGAGGAGGTCGTGATGGCAGAGGAAGCTGGAGGAGGTCGACGGTGGAGATGAATGTATCCCGTGGAGTCTGTTTTGCGATGCGCCACACCCCTCCCGATGAACAGGACCCCGTTTCGACCGTAGCACTCCAACACAAGTCCGTTTAAATGCGTTTTGCGACGCCACACCCCTCCCGATCAACAGGACCCCGTTTCGACCGTAGGAGGTCCGTTTTCCCTGCTTTACTGCAGACGCCACACCCCTCCCGATCAACAGGACCCCTGTTTCGACCGTAGGAGGTCCGTTTCGTCCGTTTTGCGGTACGCTAGACCCCTCCCGATGAACATGATCTCGTTTCGAACGTGGCCAGTCGAACACAAGGCCGTTTCCTCCGTTGTGCGTGTTGGGGAACGTAGCAGAAATTCAAAATTTTCTACGCATCACCAAGATCAATCTATGGAGATTCTAGCAACAAGAGAGGGAGAGGATGAGCATCTTCGTACCCTTGAAGATCGCTAAGCGGAAGCATTACAAGAACACAGATGAAGGAGTCGTACTCGCAGCGATTCAGATCGCGGTTGATTCCGATCTAAGCACCGAACAATGATGCCTCCGCGTTCAACACACATACAGCCCGGGGACGTCTCCTCCTTCTTGATCCAGCAAGGGGAGAGGAGAAGTTGAGGGAGAACTCCGGCAAGACGACGGCATGGTGGTGATGGAGCTCGTGGTTCTCCCAAGCAGGCTTCGCCAAGCACTACGGAGGAGGAGGAGGTGTTGGAGGAGGGAGAGGGCTGCGCCAGGGAAGGATGCAGTGACCTCTCTCTCTCACTATATATAGGGGAAGGGAGGAGGGGGCGCCCTAGGGTTCCCTAGGGGAGGCGGCGGACATAGTGGAAACCCTAGATGGGTTTGGCGCCCCCACCCCTAGGAAACTTGCCCCCCAAGCCGGGAGGGGTGGCTGCCCTAGGGGTGGCGCCCCCACCTCTCCGAGTTACGTGAGATGGGGTGGGAGGGCGCTCAGCCCTTAGTGGGCTGATGTGCCCTCTCCCTTGGCCCATAAGGCCCCCAAAGCTTAGGGGCCTCCGAAACCCCTTTCGGACACGCTGGTCATCACCTGGTACCCTCGGAACAATTCCGGACTCCAATACCCTTCGTCCAATATACCGATCTTCACCTCCGGACCATTCCGGAGCTCCTCCTCATGTCCGGGATATCATCCGGGACAACGAACAACCTTCGGTAACCACATACTATTTCCCATAACAACTCTAGCGTCACCGAACCTTAAGTGTGTAGACCCTACTGGTTCGGGAACCATGCAGACATGACCGAGACGCGTTCTCCGGTCAATAACCAACAGCGGGATCTGGATACCCATGTTGGCTCCCACATGTTCCACGATGATCTCATCGGATGAACCACGATGTCAAGGATTCAAGCAATCCCGTATGCAATTCCCTTTGTCTAGCGGTATTGTACTTGCCCGAGATTCGATCGTCGGTATGCCGATACCTTGTTCAATATCGTTACCGGCAAGTCTCTTTACTCATTCCGTAACACATCATTCTGTGATCAACCCCTTGGTCACATTGTGCACATTATGATGATGTCCTACCGAGTGGGCCCAGAGATACCTCTCCGTCACACGGAGTGACAAATCCCAGTCTCGATTCGTGCCAACCCAACAGACACTTTCGGAGATACCCGTAGTGCACCTTTATAGCCACCCAGTTACGTTGTGACGTTTGGTACACCCAAAGAATTCCTACGATATCCGGGAGTTGCACAATCTCATGGTCTAAGGAAATGATACTTAACATTAGAAAAGCTTTAGCATACGAACTACACCATCTTTGTGCTAGGCCTAGGATTGGGTCTTGTCCATCACATCATTCTCCTAATGATGTGATCCCGTTATCAACGACATCCAATGTCCATGGTCAGGAACCCGTAACCATCTATTGATCAACGAGCTAGTCAACTAGAGGCTTACTAGGGACATGGTGTTGTCTATGTACCCACACATGTATCTAGGTTTCCTATCAATACAATTATAGCATGGATAATAAACGATTATCATGAACAAGGAAATATAATAATAATAACTAATTTATTATTTCCTCTAGGGCATATTTCCAACAGTCTCCCACTTGCACTAGAGTCAATAATCTAGTTCACATCGCCATGTGATTAACACTCACAGGTCACATTGCCATGTGACCAACATCCAAAGAGTTTACTAGTGTCACTAAACTAGTTCACATCATCATGTGATTAAGACTCAATGAGTTCTGGGGTTTGATCATGTTTTGCTTGTGAGAGTGGTTTTAGTCAACGGGTCTGCAACATTGAGATCCGTATGCACTTCGCAAATCTCTAGGTCATATTGTAAATGCTGCTTCCACGCTCCACTTGAAGCTATTCCAAATGGTTGCTCCACTATACGTATCCGGTTTGCTACTCGAGTCACTTTCGGATAGGTGTTAAAGCTTGCATCGACGTAACCCTTTACGCGAACTCTTTATCACCTCCATAATCGAGAAACATGTCCTTATTTACTCCAAGGACAATTTTGACCGCTGTCCAATGATCCATTCCTGGATCATTCTTGTATCCCTTGACTGACTCATGGCAAGGCACACTTCCGGTGCGGTACACAACATAGCATACTATAGAGCCTACGTCTGAAGCATAGGGGACGACCTTCGTCCTTTCTCTCTCTTATGCCCTGGTCGAGCTTTAACTCTTAACTTCATACCTTACAACTCAGACAAGAACTCCTTCTTTGACTGATCCATCTTGAACACCTTCAAGATCATGTCAAGGTATGTGCTCATTTGAAAGTTCCATTTAGCGGTTTTTGATCTATCCTCATAGATCTTGATGCTCAATGTTCAAGCAGCTTAATCCAGGTTTTATATTGAAAAACACTTTTCAAATAACCCTATATGCTTTCCAGAAATTCTACATCATTTCTGATCAACAATATGTCAACAACATATACTCATCAGAAATTCTATAGTTGTGACGCCCGGGTAATCAAGCTACAGTAACCCTCTGGTAATGATGCCATGTCACCACGATTACCGTTCTTAATCTCGTGTTAGTTCGAAACCGTTTCAAATTTCAAATTCAAAATCTAGTCAAACGGTAAAAGTTTTGAGAAAGTCAAATCTATAATGTTCAAGGTGTAGCAAATAAATCATAGATGCTTATGGTGGTGGATCCAAATTAACATACAATGTTTAAGTGCATTAGATAATAGGAACGATCATTTGAAACAATAATTTGAGCGTCTCTTAAATAATTAAATTGTTAAAACTACATCTTATAACTACAAGAATAATTGTGGCGATGGTATAAATACTATTAGTAATTTAGGTGCTAACTATATGTTTTACAAAACTAAAAAATTAGGGTAATAAAATTAAAACAGAAAAGTAATAAAAATAAAAAGATCAAGAAAAACAAAAAAACAAAAAAAAACAAATGAGTGAGACCCCCTGGCCATCTGGGCCAATCGGCCCAGCCAGCCAGCCCACCGTCCAGGCCGGCCCACCCGGTGCCTCAGATAACCCCACCCCACTAACCCTAGAGCCCACTACCCCCACTCCCCGAAATATCTCCCTCTCCCCCGATTGGATCGAGATCGAGAGGAGGAGACCACCCCGACGACCACGCCTCGCGCCTCCCCGACGACTGCGCCTCGCGCCGCGACGTCGACGCCCGTCCCCGATGCCGCCCCGCCCCGTCACAGGACCTCCTCCTCGCCTCCTTCTCCCTCGCGTCGCCCTTGAAAGGCCCCGCCGTCGCCGCCCGAAACGACTCCGCCTCGGCGACCTCGTCGCCTCCTCGCCGTCCTCTCCGCCGACATCGTCCCCGTCTTCCTCCTCATGCCCCGCTGCCAAGTCCCCTACGAATCCCTGTGAGGTCCCCCCTCCTTCTCTTCACCGCACCATGCTGGTCGCCGTCGCCGCGAACACCGCGCGCCCTCGCACCGGCCACGCCCGCTCGTCGCGCCTGCGCATTGGGCGCCTCCCCTGCTCGCCCCTCACGCGGGATCCCAACCGCGCCTAACCGCACCCGCAGCCGTCCACTGCTGCGGCGGCCGCTGCCGCCCGTGGCCACTCCGGCCACTGGCCCACTGCTGCGCCCGCATCCTCCTGGCCGAGCCGCCCCACCACAGCCACTTCCCTCTCCGTGCGTCGCTCCGGCCTCGCCTTCCCTATCCGTGCGCCGATCCGGCCCTCCCCGCCTCCTCTGTACACCGCCCGCAGCCACCACCGTGGCTGCCACATTGACCTCGCCATGACCATGACACCCTCGTTGGCGGCTCTGTGACCATGCGGCACCCGGCCTTGATCAGGCTGGGCGCCCGCCACCGGGGCTCTGCCCGTTCGCCAGCCTTGAATCCACTAAGCCCTATGGGCCTATGACAAACAGGACCCACGCCCGAACGGGATTAAAAAAAGATTTTAAAAATAATAATAATAAATAATTAATTAATTAAAATAATTAAAACATTAATTAATTAATTAAAGAGTTAATTAACTTAACTAATCTTGATTAGTTAACCTAATTAATTGTAGTTAATAAACCTAATCGTTTTTAGTTAGACTAACTAAACCTGATTAGTTAGTCTTAGACAATGACAACCGGGACCCACGTGTCAGTTTGACCCGATCAACTATGTTGATCGCTGATGTCAGCATGACATCATGCTGATGTCATTAATCTGTTTTTCGGATTAATTAAATAATTAATTAAATTCCAGAAATTAATAAAATCTTTAGAAAATCATATCTTCTAATCCGTAACTCGAATTAAAATATTTTCAACATGAAAGTTGCTCAGGACGACGAGACGATCCCGGACACGCAGCCCGTTCGTCCACCACACACCCCTAACATATCAAACTCGCAACTTTCCTCCGGCCCTTCGCTTGAAAAACGCTAAACACCGGGGATACTTTCCGGATGTTTCCTTCACCGGTATTACCTACTACTGCGTTAGGGCACAATCGAACACCGTGTATTGTCTTGTTACGCTTTGTGATGCTTTGGTTGCTCTGTTATTTATTGTGTTCCTCTCCGTTACTTCTTTCCGATAGACCCGGAATGCCGTGACCCCGATTCGACTACGGTGTTGACGACTTCGTCCTTCTTATGTCAGGCAACCAGGCAAGCCCCCTTTGATCTCCAGATTTCGCCTACTATTCTCTATACTGCTAGCATTAGATTAGTGTAGCATGTTACTACTTTCGATTAATCCTATCTTTCTTGCATAGCTTTGTCCTTGTTACTCTTGTTGTTACCTTTACCGCTATCCTATTGCTTAGTATAGGATGCTAGTGTTCCATCGGTGGCCCTACACTCTTGTGCATGCCATGCTATACTCTTTGGGCTGTGATCACTTGGAGGTGATCACGGGCATATACTATATACTTTACATCGTTACATTACCCGTGATATCTTGTTCGAGATGAAATTTGAAAGGACGGTGGCTCCATCCAGTAGAGGTGGGCCTCGGGTTCCCACGGCCCCATTGTTACTTTGTATGGAGCGACAGGGCAGGTTGAGACTACAGGTGAGAGGTGGGCCTGGCCTGGTTGGCGTTCTCAGCAGATACTTAACACGCTTAACGAGATCTTGGTATTTGATATGAGTCCGCCATTTGGTCTATACGCACTAACCATCTACGCGGGAGTAGTTATGGGTATCCCGACGTCGTGGTATCACCAAGCCTTCGTGGACGGCCGATCGAGCGACGCTGCGTGCGGATTGGACCGGAACGCCTATTAGGCTAGGTCTGCTTCCGCCGCCCACGCATAACGTCTTGGTGTGCATTGGGCGATGGGCCCCGGACCCCTGTGCGCGCTTAGGTTTAGACCGGCGTCTTTGGCCTCTCTGTTGTGCCTAGGTGGGGCTGCGGCGTGTTGATCTTCATGGCGGGCATGACCCAAGAAAGTGTGTCCGGCCAAATGGGATCAAGCGTGTTGGGTTATGTGGTGCACCCTGCAGGGAAGTTTAATCTATTGAATAGCCGTGATCTTGATAGCAGGGCGACTTGGAGTTGTACCTTGACCTTATGACTACTAGAACCGGATACTTAATAAAACACACCCTTCCAAGTGCGGATACAACCCGGTGGTCGCTCTCTCGGGGCATTGAGGAGGGATCGCGGGTAGGATTATTGCTATGTGATGCTACTTGGAGGACTTGATCTACTCTCTTCTACTGTGCAAAGGCTGGAGGTCGCCGAAGCTAGCCTTCTCGGCTGTGATTAGCTATCCCCTCTTATTACGGCATCCTGCAGTTCGGTCCACCGATATGGCCCTTTACACATATATCCATGCATATGTAGTGTAGCTCCTTGCTTGCAGTACTTTGGATGAGTACTCACGGTTGCCTTGTTCCCCTTTTCCCCCTTTCTTTACCCGGTTGCAACTGCAGACGATGGAGCCTGGGAGCGACGCCACCGTCGATGGCGACTACTACCCCGGAGGTGCCTACTACTACGTGCCTCACGACGATTTAATTGGAGTAGTTTAGGAGGATCCCAGGCGGGAGGCCTGCGCCTCTTCGATCTGTATCCCGATTTGTGCTAGCCTTCTTAAGGCAAACTTGTTTAACTTATGTCGTACTCAGATATTGTTGCTTCCGCTGACTTCGTCTATGATCGAGCATTTGTATTCGAGCCCTCGAGGCCCCGGCTTGTATTATGATGCTTGTATGACTTATTTATGTTTTAGAGTTGTGTTGCGATATCTTCCCGTGAGTCCCCGATCTTGATCATACACATTTGCGTGCATGATTAGTGTATGATTGAATCGGGGGCGTCACAAGTTGGTATCAGAGCCGACTGCTTGTAGGAATCCCCCTTTCCAACTCCTTGTCCGAAGTTGAGTCTAGTCATTGCAAAACTTTTACTAACATGGCTGTGTGGCCCATGGGCTCACGTCGCCATTGGGTGGTACTAGGATCTTTTACTCCTCGACCTTTACTATGGGATTCTGAACTCTCTTCTATTCGGGTTAAATGATTTTTACTAAAATCTAACTTTAGGTTCTCGAAAATACTTTCTCCCGGAGAGGCCCTTGGTCGAGATGATCACCGATCGCACCGTAAGATTTCGGAGATACTCTTTGATATTCTCTCGAGACTTTGTGCCCATCACTTTTGCTATTCCGACCACCGATAAATCCTTATGGATAACTACTTACACTTGCCATTCATACGATCATCCCCCATTGATCTTGTTATTACAAGATACCCCGAAGTTTTCTCTATTGTTTCGAGGATACTTTGTGCCTACTGCCTTGCAGTTCTTTGCTACATGAATACCCCTACGGATAATTTCTCGCACTTACCGAGTATCCACTCATCCCCAGTTGATTCATGTATGCCACCAATCCTCGAAATATCATTCGATCTTCCGAAAATCTTCGGCAGCCTTTTGCTCTTGAAATTCTTGCTTGCTTTCATTATGGTTAATCCCATAAGTCTAGTAATCTGATTGGCATCCTTTGTCACTATCATTTTGTGTCCGTTGATTCTATATGTGTGCGAATGCACGCAATCATCAGTTGATCCTTATAAATTATATTTTCGGCTACTTTCGAACATGAGCCGGGTCTCGCCAATCAGATTGCCATTATTTGTATCCCTAAGTTTATTCAACTTATCAATCCCTAATCAGAGCATTGCTTCTGACCCCTTGTCTTGGAATTCATAATTCCTTTGCATTTAAGCTTTGAGTTACTCAGTTGTTTCTATAATCCGGTGCACTTGCATTCCTTCTTCCTTTGATAGAGTACCGATACCCACACCAGCTCCGTTGTGGACCATCGGTTCCTTTGTTGGATTTTATCCGATGTTGTCTTTCATAATTAATCACCTTGTGAGTTCTTTCCCGATACATAATGCCTTTGGTACATTGTATCCTCTGCTTGACCAACCATGCTCTGCTTTAGCTGGTGGTATTTACTATTGAAGCTTGTGGTATATGTTTCCACGATACCCTGACGGGTTGAACCTATGCCTTCCTTTATATGTGTGAACTCGGAAGTTTTCACGAGTCATACTCTTCTGGTATTTCACCAGGTAAAACTTTCAACACTAATGCCTTTATCAAGCGAGAAGTGAATGGAAGGTTATACATTGAAGAAGTGGGAGTCGACCTTGAACCGTGCGTTCATGCCCATGGACACGATGTATAACTTATCATGGAAGCTGCTCGTAAAAATAATTACCCCTTGTTATAAGTTCATCTTGTATCCGTGGTTCGATCCTTTATGATCGTGGGTTCCGACCATGATTGTTCTCCTTTGATTCTATTTCTCGGACAAGTTAAAGTGCTTGCCTTCTGCAGATCAGTACGCCTTCCCAACCTCTATTTTGTTCTACCTTCGAGTATTACCCCCTGGTATCTCGAGGATATCAACCCATTGCACTTCATCTTATGAATTTCTGATGAAGTAGTACGTTTCCCCATCACAGTCACTCCACGGGTTATGGGTTGTCGTCAACCGAGAACCCCGATTTGTGAATCGAATCAACACTGAGATTCGGTACCCCCAGTACTTTGTGGTTGAGAAGTTTAATACTCCATCCCGTCACTCCTAGCCTGATCGGCTACCTCATTATCGTGCTAATTTTAACTGTGCTACCGGGTCCTTAATTCCGGAGCACAACATTCAATGATTGAGCTAAGCTTACTTCGGTTTCCTTGTCTTATCGTTCCATCTTGAACAACAAACTTGATCTCGAATTCCGTGTCCTACTCGTGGTTCCAACAACCTTTCGCTTCATCATTCGTTTGACTTGATGTCATCGTCGATCGATTACATCTTCGTGGAATCTCTCGACAAATGTGTCATGATCATCATCTACATTACGATGCTCTTCCAGGATATCAATTGAATTAATGATGAGAAATACCATCCTTGCCCTTGATGATTTGTGTTGTCATCGACCTCTTTATTGCGTTCCCTCCAACAAAAACTTGTTTGTGTTCTGTGTTATACCTCGAGTTCCTTGCTATCTAGCATTTGTTCTTGTTTACCATGGAGTATTACCATCTTTTATGTCAAGAATGTCGTGAGGATTACTCCACCTCTTAAGAATTCTTGGTATGGTGATACTTCTCACCCTCACAATTCTTTCTTGGTACCCGTGTTGTTTCTAACCGGAATACCGACAATTGAACTATGATGTGTGAATTCAAAACTTCTAGCAACCCTATTGCTTTGAAGTGAATGGTCGAGTTTCATTCTAATTCTTTTGTTCGTCAAGTCACCACTCTAACATTGATCGTGCAACCCAACCCATATTCGGTGCACCTTTGAACCAATGTTTAATTGAGTATGTTTCCCTCCAGCATACCTCATTATATCATTTGATCTGACAAATGTTATCTCCTTGTTCTCATAAGTGTTGAAATCCATCTTTTGAAAATCTCAATGAATTGTCGCTGAGTCAATCAGCCACCTCCTCACCTCTCCTTGGTTTAATGATGAACTATTGTTTCAGGAAACCGCTTCCATAGTTCATTTCCCGAGAATCTTGCAATGCCATTTGAACGATTTGTGTTGCACCTTTTCTTCTCGGACATCCTGAGTCTGAGGTATCACGACACCAATTGGATCTGAATCTCAGTCAGATATGTTGGTTGGGACAACTTTCGAGGAGTTATGTTGTTGGTCCTTTGATGACCCGGTAATATGATGTCATGCCTAGCACCCCCCCCCTGGGTGGAGGACCGATCATTATAAATTCTTTTGCAAGGATAACCATTCTTCCTGGAGGAAATTGTAAGACCTATTTTATAAGCTGTTCCTGATGGATCCATTGAGTATCTAAAGTCCGACCTTTGTTTTGGAGACCATGTCAATGCTATCTCAAAAGCTTGTCTGTGGAACTCCGATTATCAATAAAAACATTTGAAGCCCAATGCTAAATGTTTTCTTGCTCAATTATCCAAACACCGTTCTATGGGTAATGCCATAAAATTTCTCTCCCCTTACCTAAGGAGTTTTCTGCATTATATCCTGTCATGGATATCATGCTCTGTTTGTCTTTGGGAAGGATATACCCCTGAAATATGTGTTTAAACACATTTTTCCTTTCCATTGTTCTGTTTAAACTTGATAATCACTTTTCCTTTCCATTGGTTTGTTTAAACCTTCTTGTGATTTATACAATAAAAGCAGTAATATTCCCTACTTATGTAAACACCTCGTTGTACCACTCTGTCAGTAAGGCCCTGTTACTATTGTTGCTGACATTCCGGTAGCCACCGATGGACGAGAACCTTGCCTATTGGTCCGCCTCGTTCAACGAGCAGGAAAATGGTTCTCTTCGTCCCTCGCCCTTGGTACTGATGTTGTGGCCGACATAACTGATAGGCTATCCTCTGACGTACCTTGCTTGCATGATCACGCAAGACGTCTCCGCCCTTCCTACTTTAACCCACATGGTGGGCCCATAACCCACAGGTCCACTGGATCGAAACCTGACTTTCCTGTACCACCCCCATGTTCCCAAAGTTATTCCTCACGCATGACCTCGTAAGTAATTCACGAGCCACCTCCCGAGAGATCATAAACTCTGGTATCAGACACCATACTTATTTCCGTTGTTCTCAACCCCTTTCACACTTTGTTTCAGGCCTCGAACGATTGCCTGCCCGCTTGGAACTTCCCATGATACCTCTTTATTTTGCTCCCGATATTTTCTTAAGTTTCAATTCAAGAGTTACTTTCCGCCACCTTCCCCGATGTTATCGACCAGATAGTCAACCTTGCTGAGGTCCATTCTTCCGGAATACCCCCCTTACTCTGTCGTAAGTACGATGGAGATCCTGAAGAAAGGACGCCGACTTCATCATGATCACCTGAAGCGAAGAAATGAAGACATCAATGTACTGGACCGGTCTCTTTGAGAAGAGCAAGCCAGAATGAGAAGACCCGCTAGATTCGTTACCAAACCTTCCCCCTTTCACTACCTCTTAAATCTCGGGACGAGATTTCTTGTAGTGGAGGAGAATTGTGACGCCCGGGTAATCAAGCTACAGTAACCCTCTGGTAATGATGCCATGTCACCACGATTACCGTTGTTAATCTCGTGTTAGTTCGAAACCGTTTCAAATTTCAAATTCAAAATCTAGTCAAACGGTAAAAGTTTTGAGAAAGTCAAATCTATAATGTTCAAGGTGTAGCAAATAAATCATAGATGATTATGGTGGTGGATCCAAATTAACATACAATGTTTAAGTGCATTAGATAATAGGAGCGATCCTTTGAAACAATAATTTGAACGTCTCTTAAATAATTAAATTGTTAAAAACTACTTCTTGTAACTACACGAATAATTGTGGCAGTGGTATAAATACTATTAGTAATTTAGGTGCTAACTATATGTTTTACAAAACTAAAACAATTAGGGTAATAAAATTAAAACAGAAAAGGAATAAAAATAAAAAGAGAAAGAAAAACAAAACAAAAAAAACAAAAAAAACAAATGAGGGAGACCCCACGGCCAATCGGGCCAAGCAGCCTTGACCCGACCACCGTCGAGCCGGCCTACCGGTGCCTATATAACCCCCACCCCACTAACCCTAGAGCCCACTACCCCCACTCCCCCCCGAAATATCTCCCCCCTATCTCCCCCGATTGGATCGGGATCGAGAGGAGGAGACTACCCCGACGACCACACCTCACGCCTCCCCGACGACTGCGCCTCGCGCCGCGAAGTCGACGGCCGTCCCGATCCGCCCGCCCGTCCACGGGACCTCCTCCTCGCCCTCCTTCTCCCTCAGCGTCGCCTTGAAGGCCCGCCGTCGCCGCCCGGAACGACTCCGCCTCGGCGACCTCGTCGCCTCCTCGCCGTCCTCTCCGCCGACGTCGTCCCCGTCTTCCTCCTCATGCCCCGCTGCCAAGTCCCCTACGAATCCCTGTGAGGTCCCCCCTCCTTCTCTTCACCGCACCATGCTTTGGTCGCGTCGCCGCGAACACCTGGCGCCCTCGCCACCACGCCCGCTTCGTCGCGCCGCGCATTGGGCGCCTCCCATGCTCGCCCCTCACGCGGGATCCCAACGCGCCCTAATCAGCGCCCATGACCGTCACTTCTTCTGCGGCGGCAGCTGCCGCCAGTGGCTACTCCGCCATCGGCCCCTTCTTGCGCCCGCATCCTCCTGGCCGAGCCGCCCCACCACAGCCACTTCCCTCTCCGTGCGTCGCTCCGGCCTCGCCTTCCCTGTCCGTGCGCCGCTCCGGCCCTCCCCGCCTCCTCTGTACACCGCCCGCAGCCACCACCGCGGCTGCCCTGGCCACTGACCTCGCCGCGGCCACGACACCCTCGCTGGCCGGCTCCGTGACCGTCGGCACCAGCGGCCTTGATCAGGCGCCCGGCGCCCCACCCGGGGAGCTCTGCCCGTTCGCCCGGCCTTGAATCCACTAAGCCCTATGGGCCTATGACAAACGGGACCCACGCCCAGAACGGGATTAAAAAAATATTTAAAAAAATAATAAATAAATAAATAAATAATTAAAATAACTAAAACATTAATTAATTAATTAAAGAATTAATTAACTTAACTAATCCTGATTAGTTAACCTAATTAATTGTAGTTAATAAACCTAATCGTTTTTAGTTAGACTAACTAAACCTGATTAGTTAGTCTTAGACAATGACAACCGGGACCCACGTGTCAGTTTGACCAAGTCAACTATGTTGACTACTGATGTCAGCATGACATCATGCTGATGTCATTAATCTGTTTTTCGGATTAATTAAATAATTAATTAAATTCCAGAAATTAATAAAATCTTTAGAAAATCATATCTTCTAATCCGTAACTCGGATTAAAATATTTTCAACATGAAAGTTGCTTAGGACGACGAGATGATCCCGGATACGCAGCCCGTTCGTCCACCACACACCGCTAACATATCAAACTCGCAACTTTCCCCCTCCGGCTCCTTTGCCCGAAAACGCGGAACACCGGGGATACTTTCCCGGATGTTCCCCCCCCTTCACCGGTATCACCTACTACCGCGTTAGGGCACACCGAACACTGCGTATTGTCTTGTTACGCTTTGTGATGCTTTGATTGCTCTGTTATTTATTGTGTTCCCTCTCCGTTACTTCTTTCCGATAGACCCCGAGACTGTCGGCGACCCCCAGTTCGACTACGGTGTTGACGACTCGTCCTTCTTATGCATGCAACCAGGCAAGCCCCTTTGATCACCGGATATCGCCTACTCTTCTCTATACTGCTTGCATTAGAGTAGTGTAGCATGTTCTTGCTTTTAGTTAATCCTATCTTTGCATAGCTTTGTCCTTGTTACTCTTGTTGTTACCTTTACCGCTATCCTATTGCTTAGTATAGGATGCTAGTGTTCCATCGGTGGCCCTACACTCTTGTCCGTCTGCCATGCTATACTCTTTGGGCTGTGATCACTTGGAGGTGATCACGGGCATATACTATATACTTTACCTTTGTTACATTACCTGTGATCTTGTTAGGAGATGAAATTTGAAAGGACAGGTGGCTCCATCCAGTAGAGGTGGGCTCGGGTTCCCGACGGCCCCGATTGTTACTTTGTGGCGGAGCGGCAGTGGCAGGTTGAGACTACAGGTGAGAGGTGGGCTGGCCCTGGTCGGCGTTCGCGGATACTTAACACGCTTAACGAGATCTTGGTATTTGATCCGAGTCCGCCATTTGGTCTATACGCACTAACCATCTACGTGGGAGTAGTTATGGGTATCCCGACGTCGTGGTATCACCGAACCCTTCGTGGACGCCAAGACCTTTGGCGCGCGCGGATTGACCGGAAAGCTCGTTAGGCTAGGTTCGCTTCCGGCCATACGCAACGTCTTGTGTGCATTGGGCGATGGGCCTGCACCCTGGCGCTTAGGTTTAGACCGCGTCTTGGCCTCTCTGTTGTGCCTAGGTGGGGCTGCGGCGTGTTGATCTTTTCGCGGCGGGCATGACCCAAGAAAGTGTGTCCGCCAAATGGGATCAAGCGTGTTGGGTTATGTGGTGCACCCTGCAGGAAGTTTAATCTATTGAATAGCCGTGATCTTGATAACAGGACGACTTGGAGTTGTACCTTGACCTTATGACTACTAGAACCGGATACTTAATAAAACACACCCTTCCAAGTGCCAGATACAACCCGGTGGTCGCTCTCTCTCAGGGCATTGAGGAGGGATCACGGTAGGATTATTGCTATGTGATGCTACTTGGAGGACTTGATCTACTCTCTTCTGCTGTGCAAAGGCGGAGGCTGCCGAAACGTAGTCTTCGATAGGATTAGCTATCCCCTCTTATTCTCGGCATTCTGCAGTTCGGTCCACCGATATGGCCCTTTACACATATATCCATGCATATGTAGTGTAGCTCCTTGCTTGCAGTACTTTGGATGAGTACTCACGGTTGCCTTGTTCCCCTTTTCCCCTTTCTTTACCCGGTTGCTGCAACAGACGATGGAGCCAGTGAGCGACGCCACCGTCGATGGCGACTACTACCCCGGAGGTGCCTACTACTACGTGCTGCTTGGCCGACGACACTGGAGTAGTTTAGGAGGATCGAGGCAGGAGGCCTGCGCCTCTTCGATCTGTATCCCGGTTTGTGCTAGCCTTCTTAAGGCAAACTTGTTTAACTTATGTACGTACTCAGATATTGTTGCTTCCGCCGACTTGTCTATGATCGAGCATTTGTATTCGAGCCCTCGAGGCCCCCGGGCTTGTATTATGATGCTTGTATGACTTATTTATGTTTTAGAGTTGTGTTGTGATATCTTCCCGTGAGTCCCTGATCTTGATCGTACACATTTGCGTGCATGATTAGTGTACGATTGAATCAGGGGCGTCACAATAGTGCTCCCACTCACTTCTTTGGAAATACAAGTTTCTCATAAACTTTGTATAAACCCAAAATGTTAGATCATATCATCAAAGCGTACATTCCAACTTCGAGATGCTTACTCCAGTCCTTAGAAGGATTGCTGGAGCTTCGCATACTTGTTAGCGTCTTTCAGGATTGTCAAAACCTTTCTGGTTGTATCACATACAACCTTTCCTCAAGAAAATTGTCGAGGAAACAATGTTTTCACATCCTATCTGCAAGATTTCATAAATAATGCGAATCGCTAATCCAATTCCAACAGACTCTTAGCATCGCTATGAGTGAGAAAGCCTCACCGTAGTCAACTCCTTGAATCTTGTCGGAAAACATCTTAACGACAAGTCGAGCTTTCTTAATGGTGATACTTACCATCATTGTCTGTCTTCCTTTTAAAATCCATCTGTACCCAATAGCCTTACGACCATCAAGCGGTTCTTCCAAAGTCTACACTTTGTTTTCATACATGGATCCTCTCTCGGATTTTATGGCCTCGAGCCATTTGTCGGAATCCGGGCCCACCATCGCTTCTCCATAGCTCGTAGGTTCATTGTTGTCTAGCAACATGACCTTCAAGACATGATTCTTGTACCACTCAAGTAGTACGCATCCTTGTCACCCTACAAGGTTCGGTAGTGACTTGATCCGAAGTTTCATGATCACCATCATCAAATTCCACTTCAATTGATGTAGGTGCCACAGAACAACTTCACGTGCCCTGCTACATATCTTGGTTGAAGTGATGGTTCAATAACCTCATCAAGTCTCCACCATCCTCCCACTCGATTCTTTCGAGAGAAACTTTTTCTCGAGAAAGGACCCGTTCTAGAAACAATCACTTTTGCTTCCGGTCTGAAATAGGAGGTATACCCAACTGTTTTTGGGTGTCCTATGAAGATGCATTTATCCGCTTTGGGTTCGAGCTTATCAACCTGAAACTTTTTCACATAAGCGTCGCAGCCCCAAGCTTTCAAGAAACGATAGCTTAGGTTTCTCTAAACCATAGTTCATACGGTGTCATCTCAATGGAATTACGTGGTGCCCTATTTAAAGTGAGTGCGGTTGTCTCTAATTCTTAACCCATGAACGATAGTGGTAATTCGATAAGAGACATCATGGTACGCACCATATCCAATAGGGTGCAACTATGATGTTCGGACACACCATCACACTATGGTGTTCCAGGCGGTATTAATTGTGAAACAATTTCCACAATGTCTTAATTGCGTACAAAACTTCGTAACTCAGATATTCATCTCTATGATCATATCATAGACATTTTATCCTCTTGTCACGAAGATCTTCAACTTCACTCTGAAATTACTTGAACCATTCAATAATTCAGACTTGTGTTTCATCAAGTAAATATACTCAGTATCTACTCAAATCATCTGTGAAGTAAGAACATAACGATATCCACTGCGTGCCTCAACACTCATTGTACCGCACACATCAAAATGTATTACTTCCAACAAGTTGCTTTCTTGTTCCATTTCACTGAAAACGAGGCTTTCAGTCATCTTGCCCATATGGTATGATTTGCATGTCTCAAGTGATTCAAAATCAAGTGAGTCCAAACGGTCCATCTGCATGGAGTTTCTTCATGCATATACACCAATAGACATGGTTCGCATGTCTCAAACTTTTCAAAAACGAGTGAGTCCAACGATCCATCAACATGGAGCTTTTTCATACGTTTTATACCAATATGACTTACATGGCAGTGCCACAAGTAGGTGGTACTATCATTACTATCTTATATCTTTTGGCATGAACATGTGTATCACTACGACCGAGATTTAATAAACCATTCATTTTAGGTGCAAGACCATTGAAGGTATTATTCAAATAAACAGAGTAACCATTATTCTCCTTAAATGAATAACCATATTGCGATAGACATAATCCAATCATGTCTATGCTCAACGCAAACACCAAATAACAATTATTTAGGTATAACACCAATCTCGAAGGTAGAGGGAGCGTGCGATGCTTGATCACATCAACCTTGGAAACACTTCCAACACATATCGTCAGCTCACCTTTAGCTAGTCTCCGTTTATTTCATAGCTTTTATTTCGAGTTACTAACACTTAGCAACCGAACTGGTATTTAATACCCCGGTGCTACTAGGAGTACTAGTAAAGTACACATTAACATAATGTATATCCAATATACTTCTATCGACCTTGCCAGCCTTCTCATCTACCAAGTATCTAGGGTAGTTCTGCTTCAAAGGTCCGTTCCCTCATTACGAAGCACTTAGTCTCGGGTTTGGGTTCAACCTCGGTTTCTTCCTTTGAGCGGCAACTGATTTGCCGTTTCATGAAGTACCCCTTCTTGCCCTTGCCCTTCTTGAAACTAGTGGTTTCATTAACCATCAACAATTGATGCTCCTTCTTGATTTCTACATTCGCGTGTCGAACATTGCGAATAGCTCAAGAATCATCATATCTATCCCTGTTATGTTATAGTTCATCACGAAGCTCTAGTAGCTTGGTGGCAATGTCTTTGGAGAAACATCACTATCTCATCTGGAAGATTAACTCCCACTCGATTCAAGTGATTGTTGCACCCAGACAATCTGAGTATAAGCTCAACGATTGAGATCTTCTCCCTTAGTTTGTAGGCTAGAAAACTCGTCGGAGGTCTCATACCTCTTGACGTGGGCACAAGCTTGAAATCCCAATTTCAGCTCTTGGAACATCTCATATGTTCGGTGACATTTCAAAAATGTCCTTGGTGCCTCAATTCTAAACCATTTAACATTACCAAACTATCATGTAGTCATCAAAACGTGTATGTCAGATGTTTGCAACATCCACGAGACCACTAATGCTCGAGGTCCAAAGACACCGAGCGGTGCATTAAGGACATAAGCCTTCTACTGTCTGCATATTTGCTACTATCAACTTTCAACTATATTTTCTCTAGGAACATATCTAAAACAGTAGAACTAAAGCGCGAGCTATGACATAATTTGTAAAGACCTTTTGACTATGTTCAGGATAATTAAGTTCATCTTTTGAACTCCCACTCAGATAGACATCCCTCTTAGTCATCTAAGTGATTACATGATCCGAGTCAACTAGGCCGTGTCCGATCATCACGTGAGACGGACTAGTCATCATCGGTGAACATCTTCATGTTGATCGTATCTACCATACGACTCATGCTCGACCTTTCGGTCTCTTGTGTTCCTAGGCCATGTCTGTACATGCTAGGCTCGTCAAGTCAACCTAAGTGTTTTGCGTGTGTAAATCTGTCTTACACCCGTTGTATGTGAACGTTAGAATCTATCACACCCCATCATCACGTGGTGCTTCGAAACAACGAACTTTCGCAACGGTGCACAGTTAGGGGGAACACTTTCTTGAAATTTTAATGAGGGATCATCTTATTTACTACCGTCGTTCTAAGCAAATAAGATGCATAAATGTGATAAACATCACATGACATGATATGGCCAATATCATTTTGCTCCTTTTGATCTCCATCTTCGGGGCTCCATGATCATCATCGTCACCGGCATGACACCATGATCTCCATCATCGTGTCTCCATGAAGTTGTCTCGCCAACTATTACTTCTACTACTATGGCTAACGGTTTAGCAATGAAGTAAAGTAATTTACATGGCTTTATTCAACGACACGCAGGTCATACAAAAAATAAAGACAGCTCCTATGGCTCCTGCCGGTTGTCATACTCATCGACATGCAAGTCGTGATTCCTATTACAAGAACATGATAAATCTCATACATCACATATCATTCATCACATTCTTTTTGGCCATATCACATCACATAGCATACCCTGCAAAAACAAGTTAGATGTCCTCTAATAGTTGTTTGCATGTTTTACGTGGCTGCTATGGGTTTCTAGCAAGAACGTTTCTTACCTACGCAAAACCACAACGTGATATGTCAATTGCTATTTACCCTTCATAAGGACCCTTTTCATCGAATCCGATCCGACTAAAGTGGGAGGCGGCACCCGCTTAGCCACCTTATGCAACAAGTGCATGTCGGTCGGTGGAACCTGTCTCACGTAAGTGTATGCGTGTAAGGTCGGTCCGGCCGCTTCATCCCACAATACTGTCGAAACAAGATTGGACTAGTAACGGTAAGCATATTGAACAAAATCAACGCCCATAACAACTTGTGTTCTACTCGTGCATAGAATCTACGCAATAGACCTAGCTCATGATGCCACCGTTGGGAACGTAGCAGAAATTCAAAATTTTCTATGCATCACCAAGATCAATCTATGGAGATTCTAGCAACAAGAGAGGGAGAGGATGAGCATCTTCGTACCCTTGAAGATCGCTAAGCGGAAGCATTACAAGAACGCGGATGAAGGAGTCATACTCGCAGTGATTCAGATCGCGGTTGATTCCGATCTAAGCATCGAACAACGATGCCTCCGCGTTCAACACACGTACAGCCCGGGGACGTCTCCTCATTCTTGATCCAGCAAGGGGAGAGGAGAAGTTGAGGGAGAACTCCGACAGCACGACGGCATGGTGGTGATGGAGCTCGTGGTTTCTCCGGCAGGGCTTCGCCAAGCACTACGGAGGAGGAGGAGGAGGTGTTGGAGGAGGGAGAGGGCTGCGCCAGGGGAAGGATGCAGCTTCCCTCTCTCTCTCTCACTATATATAGGGGGAAGGGAGGAGGGGGAGGCGCCCTAGGGTTCCCTAGGGGAGGGGCGGCGGCCATAGGGGCAATCCTAGATGGGTTTTGGCGCCCCCACCCCTAGGAAACTTGCCCCCCAAGCTGGGAGGGATGGCTGCCCTAGGCGTGGCGCCCCCACCTCTCCAGGTTACGTGAGATGGGGTGGGAGGGGCGCTCAGCCCCTTAGTGGGCTGATGTGCCCTCTCCCCTTGGCCCATAAGGCCCCCCAAAGCTTGCCGGGCCTCAAAACCCCTTTCGCACGCTGGTCATCACCGTACCCCGGAACAATTTCGGACTCCAATACCCTTCGTCCAATATATCGATCTTCACCTCCGGACCATTCCGGAGCTCCTCGTCATGTCCGGGATCTCATCCGGGACTCTGAACAACCTTCAGTAACCACATACTATTTCCCATAACAACTCTAGCGTCACCGAACCTTAAGTGTGTAGACCCTACGGGTTCGGGAACCATGCAGACATGACCGAGACGTTCTCCGGTCAATAACCAACAGCTGGATCGGGATACCCATGCTGGCTCCCACATGTTCCACGATGATCTCATCGGATGAACCACGATGTCAAGGATTCAAGCAACCCCTTATGCAATTCCCTTTGTCTAGCGGTATTGTACTTGCCTGAGATTCGATCGTCGGTATGCCGATACCTTGTTCAATCTCGTTACCGGCAAGTCTCTTTACTCATTCCGTAACACATCATTCCGTGATCAACCCCTTGGTCACATTGTGAACATTATGATGATGTCCTATCGAGTGGGCCCAGAGATACCTCTCCGTCACACGGAGTGACAAATCCCAGTCTCGATTCGTGCCAACCCAACAGACACTTTCGGAGATACCCGTAGTGCACCTTTATAGCCACCCAGTTACGTTGTGACGTTTGGTACACCCAAAAAATTCCTACGGTATCCGGGAGTTGCACAATCTCATGGTCTAAGGAAATGATACTTAACATTGGAAAAGCTTTAGCATACGAACTACACGATCTTTGTGCTAGGCTTAGGATTGGGTCTTGTCCATCACATCATTCTCCTAATGATGTTATCCTGTTATCAACGACATCCAATGTCCATGGTCAGGAAACCGTAACCATCTATTGATCAACGAGCTAGTCAACTAGAGGCTTACTAGGGACATGGTGTTGTCTATGTACCCACACATGTATCTAGGTTTCCTATCAATACAATTATAGAATGGATAATAAACGATTATCATGAACAAGGAAATATAATAATAATAACTAATTTATTATTTCCTCTAGGGCATATTTCCAATAGTGCGGTACGCCAGGCCTCGTTTCCATCGCCTGTTCCGTCCAAGCCCTCCCGATGAACATGAACACGCATTCCGTTCCGACCCAGCCGGTTGGCTCCCACGCGTTCCGTTGCCTCCCGATGAACACGACGCATTCCATTGCCTCCCCATGAACACGCCACATTCCGTTGCCTCCCCATGAACATGACACATTCCGTTGCCTCCCCATGAACACGACGACGACGCTGTTTCTCCGTTCCGACCCAGCCATGTACACGAGCCACGGCCGTCATTGTCTGTGAGTAGGCGTTCGAGACCCCGCCCGTATGTACACATATGTGGTCGTATTTTCTTTCTTGCACCCTGGCGGCATGCGTGCGTGTACATGCTATGTGCGTGCCTCTACTACGACACGCGGCGCCTCTACATCCACCAGTATATATGCATTACGTTCGCGACCAGAATGACAACGCTATGTACGCTTCGACCAGGTGGGTCCCGACTGTCAGGCACTTCCTTGCATGCGAAGATGTAGCTGGTGGGTCCCAGCAGTCAGGGGGGAATCGTTTTTTTGCGAAATACGGTGGCCCGCCCGGTGGGTCCCTGCTGTCAGGTGGAGGAATAATTATTTTGCACGTAATAAGGAGGCACTTCCTTGCTGCGGTCGTGGACCCAGCTGTCAGCCTCTCCATGTACAGTCCATGTCCGATGGAAGCCGTTCCTTGACCACGTTGACCACGCCGCGCCGAGAGCACCAGGGCGGTGGACGACGGCGAGGCCTAGGAAGGGGACGACATGGAGCCGGGGAAGACGCGGCAGTGGATGCCCACGCGTAGAGGAGTACGAGGGTTCACTGGTTCGCTGCGGTGTGAGGCTGCCGTCGCCGCAGAATAACAGGGGGTGTGGGTGAGTAGAGGGATGGCCTGGCCAGCGGTGGGAGTAGTAGGGGGTGGTGAGGCCTCCACCGCATCGCAGCCGGCCACGGGAGGCAGGAGCACGAGGCACGACCGACGCTGGTTTGGGCGGCTGGAGCAAGAAGACCAGAGGTTGAAGAAGCACTACGGCCGTTGGATGGACATCGTACGGTCACTGGAGCTAGAATCATGCATATTGACTAAGTTGACAAAGCCCTCCGTCCCGTCAACTTAGTAGGCCCACAAGTCAGCCTACCACTATCTGGGTCCTAGCTAACAGGGGAGTATTCATTTTTTGTGCGTAATAAGGAGGCACTTCCTTGCGTGTGAAGATATAGCTGGTGGGTCCGAGCTGTCGGTGATAACGTTTTTTTGCGAAATCTGAGGCCCTTTCGGTGGGTCCCTGATGTCGTGGAGGAATCATTATTTTGCGGCGTAATAAGGAGGCATGTCCATGCGTGCGGTATGGACCCAGTATCGGCCTCTCCATGTACAGATCCACTTCAAATGCATGTCGGTCGTTGACCACGTTGACCAGGTCAGCGCCGAGAGCACCAGGCGGTGGACGACGGCGAGGCCTAGGAAGGATCGACACGGAGGCGGGAAGACTCGGCAGTTGTTTCCCACACGGAGGGGAGTACGACTGCACGAGGGTTTATCGTCTGCTCGCCGTCACGGGAGAATAACAGCAGTGTGGGTGAGTAGAGGGATGGCTAGGCCAGCGATGGGAGTACTGGTGGGGCGGTGAGGCTCACAAGGCAGCAGAGCCGGCCAAGGAGGAGGGAGCAGGCAGTCCCGCGGCGCTTGTTTGAGCGGCCGAGCAGAAGAGCAGAGATTGAAGAAGACGACGGCCGTTGGATGGCCATCCAACGATCCGCTTAAAGGCGTCAACCTTTTCTTAGGAAAGCCTCAAATCATGGAAAATAGCATACAACCCATCTGCCATTATTTCTAATAATTTACAGCCCATTTGCTAATTATTAAGGTTTTTTTAAGCACATATTCTTTTTGTTAGCATTACAACCCATATTGTGGCCACGGTTAAAAAACTATACGAAATTTTGCATATTTCGGTGCGGTTCGAACTGTTTTTAATCCCGAAATTTCGACTCACCTTCAAACTGATTTTAAAAATAAATGTATATAAATATAAAATCCAACAAATTCTCGACGCATAAAAATTAATGTAATTTAAAATCTCGAAATGAAAAAAAGATATTTGAAACTAATTGCCGGTTTGATGTGTTTTAAAAATGTACAGCCCATTTCTCATTACTGATGGGCCATTTTCTCGGCCAACCGAATGAAAGCTCTCTTGTCTTGAAATATTTGCAGCCTAACAGGCCTGACAAAGCGACTTACTTGGAAAATCACAAAAAAACTGGGCTGTGGCCATGGACCCAGCTGTCAGCCTCTCCACGTACAGTACTCTTCCGATGGAATGTCGTTGACCACGTTGACCACGCCGCGCCGAGAGCACCAAGGCGGTGGACGACGGCGAGGCCTAGGAAGGGGACGACGCGGAGCCGGGGAAGACGCGGCAGTGGATGCCCACGCGGAGAGGAGTATGAGGGTTCACTGGTTCGGCTACGGTGTGAGGCTGCCGTCTCCGCAGGGTCTGGCTAGCGGTGGGAGTAGTAGGGGGCGATGAGGCCTCATCGGCAGCACAGCCGCCCACTGGAGGCAGGAGTTAGCGGTCTCCCCGGCGCTGGTTTGGGCGGCTAGTGCAAGAAGAGCAGCGACTGAAGAAGCAGCAGGACCGTTCGATTCAAATCCAACGTTACTGCTGCTGGAATCATTTGTTGACTAAGTTGACAAGCCCTGCGTACGCGTCAACTTAGTAGGCCCACAAGTCAGCCTCCCGAGCGGTGCGCCCCAGATGTCAGTGGGAGGAATCATTTTTTTTCACGTAATAAGGAGGCAGTTGATTGCATGCGGCCAGGCCAGCGGAGGGAGTAGGGTGGGCCGAGGAAGCTCAAGGCATCACAATGGCCACAAGAGGAGGGAGCAGCAGTCCACGGGCGCTTAGTTTAGGCGGTTGGAGCAGGAAGATCAGAGATTGAAGAAGCACGTCGGCCGTTGGATGGACATCCAACACTAACTGCTGCTAGAATCGTGTGTTCACTGACAAAGCCTTGCGTAAACAAGTCGGCCTCGAAATCTGTGGCGTGTACAGCCCATTTGCTATTATTTTTATAACTTTTACTCATTTTCTAATTCATATGGAATTTATTGCAGCCCGTTTTCCATTTTTAGAATTGCTGGCCATTTTCTCGTCAAGCAGTGGTCAAAAATTAACTAAATATGTGGGAAATTTTGAAAATTTGCAAATTTTGTCAAGCTAATGAAATATTCTTAATCCAAAATTAATAGCCATACTAAAACAAATTTAAAAATAAATTAATACTATGTCATGTTAAATCCAATGAAATACGTATAAGATATCAGTGAAGAACCAAAACAAAAAAAGAAACTTATATCCCATTTGCTATAATTTTTTTGGAATTTTCAACCCTTTTGATATTACTTTTAATGACATTGACCATACTCTTAAGCCAGCCGAATGCATCCTCCTCGTCTTGAAAGATTTGCAGCCCAGTAATTCGGAGAAAACAAATAGGCCTAGCTTGGGTATTCTTCAAAAAGAAATACCGGGGTACCTATTTTCCCAAAGAATTGGTGCATGAGCATTTAGCTTTATTTATTTATTTATTTATTTACTTATTTATGTTTAGGGGACCATGAGCATGTACCTGGACCGGATTCATGTGAGAGCCTCCATTCCAGTTAATTATGTGCTTCTCTATTGGGCCTTCATCAGTGGGCCGCATGTTATCAACAAGTGGAAAATGTGTTCCGTACGAAAAATAGTATGCTCTACGTACGATACGGGGCACTAAAGGATCGAACCGTGCAACGACTTCCAAAACATTGTGTTTGTCGTTCTAACAACACATTTATTCAACCAATAGACGAAATATACTACTGATTGTACATTGAAAACAGCAAGAAGAAGAACTGTGGCTGTGGGTGCAGCGTATAAAGAAGGTGCGGAAGAGTGAAGACGCAGCTCTCTCTTCCAAACCAAACATCAGCCATCATTAAAAAAATGCTAGAAAAAAAGAACAAGTGTATGCATCAAACTAAATAAAGATCCTACTACACCAAGTGTACGCATCTAACTAACTGGCTCAGTTAGACGTTACTATTTATTAAGCTGTGGAGATTGGTTAACGGCTTGAACCAGATGGGTGCCTGACGGGGGAAACTCCAGCCAGCAGGTCGAAGTATGATACTTGCGACCCTCTCTCCTACTTTGGGCTGTAGAGCGTGGTGGCACATATCAGGGTATGGTGCATGCAGAGACTCATGGTACGTTGTGTACACACAGCTTTTGCTCGATGAACGAAACCGCGCTGCCATCATGATCCTTGCCGTCGGTTATCTCCTGGTTAATCGGATAATTCAGTCTGACAAACGGAGAGCATGTACCAAGGCTACTTACCAACCTCCAGAAAAAAAATTCCTGAAGGCCTAGAGAAGCTGGGATCCTGCTCAAAGACCTTGCAAAGGATCGTGATTGTATTCCGCGAAACAAGATGTCCGTTACGCGTAACGATCATCAATCTTTCGCCGTCGTTCGATCTAGCCAGAACCCCTGCAACTGCCATGCCGCTTTTCTTTGAAAGGTTCTGGGATTAGGAAGGGTAGGGACACTAGGCGGCCTACAACATCATATCAAGTTGGAGTCAAATAAAAAAGGGCTCTTGATTTAGTCAATCTTAAGAACAACATGTTGAGCATGAATATTTTTTCAGCAAATGTTGACAGTAATATAAGCAAGACATCATGATATCATAGGAAAATAACATACTGCTGTAACAACTGTTTGTAGCGATGACTGGAGTAGGCCAGCAATACGTCCAGCCATAGAAGGAGTCGACAGCGTAAATGAAGCCCTTGTGTTCAATGGCATCAGATAACCATGGAGGATGTATGATCCTGCGATGGACGTGCAGATTTATCCACTTACCGCAGTGACTCGCCGATAGGCGAGACCGCGGTTGAAGAATGCAATTAGCCTCAAGTCTTTATAATTCGCAGATCTTGTGGGCACTTGGCAGATTACAACCTTGAGCAAATCAAACTTGGTATCATGTTGGCTACTGTAAGATTCCGAGTATTCTGGGCCGCGGTGCCAAAGAAGTGCAGTGTTAATCGAAGGAAGCGGTATCAATCACCGGGTGTAGACCTCCACGAGCATCCAGCTGCCGCGACCGTCGACGACCACCATCCAAGACGTGTTCATGCCGACCCAGTACATATCGTTAATGTAGTTGAGGCTGACGGGGATCGGATCGCTGTCAAGGGGGTTGATGCTTGCCACCCTACAATCGTTATGCTGCATGACATGCCGTTTCTGAAGATCAGGCGGCATCAACAAGCAAGGAGCTGGCTTAAAAAGCTCCGGCCTGAGGGCTTTGAGTAAACGGTACAGCCCTCGATTTAGCACGCCGGGCGAAGCGTATGGTCTTGAGATTGTCCACACGCGAAACAATGAGCTTGATTACCTCTATGGGGAGCGAATTCCAGCCATTCTTTCGGCGGACACTGCTCGGTTCTGCCATTGTTAGTGCTTGGGTTTCGGACAAGGGGGGAGGCGCCTTAGCAGGGATGGAAGAGCGGACAAAGATGGAGAAGCGAGTATGTGCTGTGGGAAGTGGACAGGTGATGATGACTACAACACGCCGCTTGACTTACGAGACACATACCAGCAGCGTAGGGTCATATCAAAGTCAGACAACTTACTTGAGTGATCACAGTACTGGTACTCCCTACAGTACCTGCTATTATGCCCTAGCTTGCTTGAGTAGAGTAGTAGTGGAGTAGGACTGTGCTCTACTACTAGCACCAGAGGAGTAGTATGTTCTAATCTAAAATAGTTACAAACTTCAATTCCCGAGCGTGGAACGACTACGAACCGCCATCGTTGCTAACTCCAATCCTGCAAGTCATGGATTTGTTTCTTTTTAACTTTCGCATTTAATCAGTAGCCAGCCTGCAAGTCATGTACACTGTACTGACAATGGAACCCACAGAGTACTTAGAATACAAGATTAAGGATGCAATTAACTTTTTATAGAGGGAGAATCATACACGCAATTAACTCAAATGGATTGGACGTGACTCTATTATTCTCCAATGGCAACCGGCAAATTTCCTCCCGCGGGCTGGAGTAGGTTTCTCGGTTTGCATGCGGGTTTAACAGAGGGGTTTGATGGAGGCGAGGAGGCGTGTTCAACAAAGGCAGCAAAGGGACGGTGCAGTACTATTTGATTTGACAACTACAACCAGTATATTATAAAAAACAATGAAGAGTAGTAGAGATAGAGACAAGAATAGAGACTAGGGAGGAGCACCATCTATAGCTTCTTGGGCTACTCTTGCGCTCCATTCGGCGGCCGCAACGTCCCCTACAGCCACTCCCTCCTATGCTCCATTCGGCGGGCTTTGTTGAAATTTGGGGAGCGCACTCTCGCGATTGCTAGCAGCGACGACTTCACCGACGACGACTTCTTCCCCGACCTCGGCAACCTCTTCCTCAACGACATGGGCGACAACCTCAATGCTAATGGTGCTGCTCCCGTTGCACCGTATGTGTTTATGTCCTTCCTGTTTGAAATCGTGGTAGAATTCATATTTCTATTCTGTGTCCTAGATTCGATCTGTTCATCTACTATGCTAGTCCGCATGATTAGTTTAATCTCTGTTATAGCCGTCATGATTTATTTTGTAGTAAATCTCGTAGTAACTTGCTCATATATTCAACTGGAGGAACGTCCCCTACAGCCACTCCCGTTTCATGGACGGCCTGGTCGATGCCTCCAAGGAGCCCTTCGTCTATTGCTATGAGTGCCCGATGCCATTTTGGGGCTCGCCCGCGGACATCGTGCATCACTTGACGCAGGCGTGCGACAATCACTACAGGCCCTTGGTGAAGAACATCAAGTACGAGACGTGCTACCCATTCACCGTGCCGGAGTCACTGGAGGATCAACGCCGCCTGCTAGTCTCGGAGGAGGACAATAGCGTCTTCCTCTTGGTCGTGGCCACCGGCGAGGCCCGCGTAGGCCGCCGCCACATCTCTGTAGTGTGCATCAGGGGCGACGCCGCTGACGCTGACACTGACACGAGGCCTATGTACGCGTGCGTGGTCACTTTTACTACCCCTCGGAGGTACGTGGGCAGCGACACTGGCTACACCAAGCATACTTGGACTCTGCCGAGCTGGGACCTTCCCGCCGACGTCGACATGGAAAACCCATGGTGTTATTTGAACTCCAACAATGTGCACGGGGACTCCAAGGAGGTTCACCTGGACATCTGCATTTTCAAGTTAAATGTTGATCATTAGTCTTCCCTCAATGTAATCAGCTGTCTAAGCATGTGGAGACTTCCATGCATGATCTTGCTCTATTGGAGTATCGCGCATGAATAAAAGTGTATCCATTTATGGTTTAGTCTAGAATCTTCCATGTATGAATTTTTACTACAGTACAGGTGAAAGACTTATGATGAACCATTTCTTACATATCCTATGCCCCCTCCCAAGTCATCCTGATTTAATCCCTCCGTCTAGGTGTATAAGGGCATGGTTAATACTTAAATAGTATAGCCAACTGTTGGCTATAAGAAAGTGCCATGTCATCTCAGAGCCAACATGTATAACAATGGATACTCAAAAACTAATTCTTGAAGATCATTTCCGCAAAGCACAAGAAGAGTTATTTCTTCACAAGTTTTGGATGCAAAGTTGAACAGCTTGAACGCTTTTGTTTGCAAAAGATACTTTTTATCTATTTCACCCGGATGTTTGTGAGATCTAGAGATGAAATAATATTCGAACAAACCTATCAATACTGCTACACATGAGATGACCCCACATCCTTTGTCAAAATAAACAACTCCCCGATCAATGCATTTCACTCTTCTGTGCAACGCACGTGCACCTTACTATAGATTAGTACGACCAAAAATTGAACTAACATTGTATATAGTACGATAAATGATGACGCATGTCACCTAAAATTATATCATTGAAAACTATGTTCAAATACGAATCCAACGATATTGTTTTTGTTGACGTGCACTAACATTTTGTCAATTAAATCTTCAGTCAAATTCAATGGGGGATAAACCACGACCGATGTAGTAATACTAGTGTAGAGGGCGGCGCTGCATGGGAGTCTCACCTCTCACCCTATCGTGGCGCGGCAGTAAAGCCGTCATATCACAAAATCCAACCACTCCTAGTAATAAGTGGCCTGTTAAAATAAACGGACAAGCAACCATCACATCCCTCCGTCTTTTTTGCATTTCATCTCTCTGCATTTACTTTCTCCGGTTCATCTCGCACACTCGATCCCTAGCTACTACTCCTAGGGCCAGTTCTTTTGGCGGCTTCCCCAACTTTTCCCACAAGACTAGTCAAAGTGGAGAGTAATAATAAGGCGCCTCACTCATTTATTTGGGCTTATAAACTACTATTCCATCCTGGTTTATTCCTCACCATTGTAATTTGTGCTAAATTTTGACCAAAGATTTAACTGGTTTATTCCTCACCATTGTAATCCCTCCGTCTAAGTGTGTAAGTCATCTTACGAAAACCAAATAATCCCAAAACACTTAGGCGCGGTGCATTAACTTCTACCTCGTTTCTTGTTTCTTGACATATCAACCAATAAGAGATAAAGAGTGTGCATGCTTTTAATGACTTGAGATATCAAACACGACATGCAGTGGTTAGTTCATTGCATGCAATACTATTAATTAGCAAATAAACATTAACGTTTCTCGTTTTCTCCTCCTCCTTGGTCACAGCCTAAGATGACTTACTCACCTAGACGGATGGAGTAGTGCATGTGACATGCACTAGCATTTCATTAGTTAAATTTATGATCAAAAATTTGACACAGATTACAATGGGGACCAATAAACCAGGATGGAGGTAGTAGTTATGGGATTACTGATCTAGAAGCCTAAAAGAACTGGCCCCTGGTACTCCTACTAGTAGTAGTACTCAAGTTGGAATTCCAATTGCACGGCACAATTTGTTAGGCAAACAATTCGATACAGGGTGTAGGAAGAGGTTTGGGAATTTGCATGCCTTTCCAACCAGTGAGATAATCCATACAAAGTACGACAGAGAAATAACCATAGAGAAGGAAGCTAAAAGTAAACAATCAAACGAGCATTTTTGCATTTGTTTTGCATTGAATCGTTTCACAAGCTTGACTAGTGTTGTTTTTCTACTTTTACAAAAACCGCATCGTAATGTTAAAACGTGCATTTGCACGTACAATAGTAATAGTAGTACTCCCTCCGCCTAGGTGTATAAGTCTTCCCTCCTTGGTCACGGTGCACAACCAAAGATGACTTATTCACCTGGACGGAGGGAGTAGCACATACCGCAAGCATATATCGAGAGACGTGTAGTGCGATAGTATATAGTAAAGTTTGTGTTATATGCACGCATTTGCAAAATGCGCACGGATACACAAGGTTTCCAAACTTTCCCTTTTACATACTTAATTAAGGACGTTAAAATTCCTGAATGTTCGGATTTATCATTTGCGCCCCAAAACTAATGAGATCGCCTTACGAAACAAAAAATTATACTCCTCCTAAAAGCCATGGCGCTCGCAGAGCGCTTATGCACGCCACAAGTGTCCCGTGCGCGGCCGTTTCACAGCCGACATTAACGCCTCTTCCTCAGCCTCGCAACTCGCGAGGTGCTGATTGACGGCTTGCCGGCGGGCGAGCGCAATCTCACCGGTGTGGTGATCCGGCGCCAACAGGTACTCCTCCTTGCTAGAAGCGTTCACCCGGTCCACGTACCGCCAAGCGTAGATTAGGCGCTTGGGCCCGACTGCACTCAGGGCGTCCGCACGAGCGTCCTCCGCCACCCTCACGGCCCTGGCACGAGCCTCCTGCCAAAGAGCCAATTGCCTGACTCTCTTGGACGTGACATAGGCCTCCCAGGCAGCTTTTTCCGTGGTGCGCTTCTCTTCCTCGGCCTTCTTCTCTGCCTCTATTTTGGCGCGCTCTGCTGGAGGCAAGGCCTCCCACAAGGCGACATCCATTTCTTTCGAAAGCTCCTCAAGTCTGGGGGGCTCGGCGGGTGGCGCGGCGTTCTCCTCGTAGCGGGGAGCCGACACGTCCTCCTCGACTAGTGGCGGCGAGGAACGGAACGACGACGTGTCACGTCGCGGCGAGGAGCAGAACGCCAAGCGTCCTCCTCGACTAGTGGCGGCGAGGAACGGAACGGCGACGCATCACGTCGCGGCGAGGAGCGGAACGCCGAGCGTCCTCCTCAACTAGTGGCGGCGAGGAACGGAACGGCGACGCATCACGTAGCGGCAAGGAGCGGAACACCGACGCGTCCTCCTCAACTAGTGGCGGCGAGGAACGGAACGGCGACGCGTGACCGTCCGCGCGGTGCAGCGAGGGGCTCCAAGGGCTTGGGAGGGGCGATGCCATGGTGGTCGACGTGAGAGGGAGGGGGAGGAGATAGCGATGAACGTGAACGTGAGGGGGAGGAGATAGCGATGTCGGGGGAGGCGCAATATTTATAGCGAGCAATGGCACACCTACGTAAGATATGGACTGAGTCAAGATCGACTTAATGCGGGTTCAGTTATGCCAGCGACATGTGGGCCAGACCCCTGTTGGGCCCATATGTCAGTGACCCAATGCACCTGCAGTTAAGTAATAGCTACGTGGGCATATTTGTTGGAGTAAATTACGGGGGAGCGAAGGGGTGGAAATATTGCTGGTCACAACGGATTGGACGAGCGTGGGGGGAGGAGAGTCATGCATGCATATTTTTTCACACAGGGTGGAGTGGTGGGACCGCCGGAGGGAGAAGGAGAGTTTGGCAGACATATTGTTTCCACACATGGAGAGGAAAAGATTTGGAGACGAACGGGCTTCCTGCAGGTATGGGGAACGGTGCATAATAAGTCATATTGCATGCCGGGCTAGGTATAGTCTCAAGTCGTTAAAAACATACACGCCCCACACATGTTCATATTTCAAGGTGCACTAAATTATTGCATGCGATGATTAAGGCTGGCCATATTGTTGGTATCTTAGCTGGTATCATGCACACA
Source organism: Aegilops bicornis (assembly GCA_021605145.1). Classification (NCBI taxonomy): domain Eukaryota; kingdom Viridiplantae; phylum Streptophyta; class Magnoliopsida; order Poales; family Poaceae; genus Aegilops; species Aegilops bicornis. The sequence goes on along the minus strand of CM038674.1, from coordinate 454,373,384 downwards.
GGAATAGCAAACATGCTGATGTGACAAAGAATTAAAGAAGAGAGGGGGTTAGAGTAACTAGTGTTCATGCATGCATTTGTAAACACATTTTTTTGTGAAGAACGGCCTCACTAGTTGAGTACTTTTGCAGACTTCAAAAACTATTCCACCGCCTCTACTATCTTGCTAAGAGTAGGTGAAATTTTCGAATCGGGCCCTTTAAACTAGAAGGGAGGTAGTGGTACTCTAATAGCTAACCTTGTTGTGATGACAAGATAGGACATGGCACGCACCTGGACGGAGGAACTAGTCTCATTGGGCATTCAAGTTTTGTCTAAAGTCAATGTACCTCTACTTTCACCAGACTTATAGAAAAATGTGTCAACATTCACAATGTCAAATCAATATTTTTACACTCATTATAAAACGTAGTTCTTATACTCATTATAATCAGTATTGTAGATATTGATATTTTTAGTATAAATTTGGTCGTGGGATTTCATTGATGCCTGTCAAAGCGTGGAGGAAGCGGAGCTTAGGGCTTGCATCGCCGGTCTGTACATAGGTATTTCTCTTCATAATCCTGTAATTTTAGAGACTGATTGCGCTTTTGTGGTAGCGTCTCTTGCATCGGGGGACATTGACAGGTCTGCAATGCGTGACCTGAAGATGAAAGCGTTGAGCATCTCGAAGTTGATCAACAATCTTCAACTGTCAAAGATTAGCCATTCGGCCAATAAGGTGGCACACTTAATCGCTAAGTATAGCTTTGACAATAGATTAGATGGTATTCTTGTAAATAACGCATCACTCGTGTGGTGAATATTGTATTGAATGAGTGTCTTTGGTGTGGCTGGTTAATTAATATAAGGTGGTGTTCAAAAAAAGTATAAATTTGGTCAAACACTTTGCAAACGGTTGACGGGAGTAAAAAGGACCAGAGGGAGTATCATGCATGCGGAGTAGGCAAAAAAAAATCTTGTCTAAAAAAGGCAAAAAAATTGCTCATTTATAGCCGGTCGAAGTCTCAAAGGGCGCGACCGCGTGAGGGAGGCGAAGGTCGTGGGAGGCGCGACGTTTGATAGAATTAAGTGAAGTTACATCCACGCGCCGGCATGGCGTGCAAGTAACGGCGAAGCTATACCGTCAGGCCTGCGATATGGGTCTAGTAGACATGACATCTAGTGGGTCCCGCATAGTTCTCGAGAATTCTTTGGGGGCTTGCAGCCGTTTATCCATCGGGCAAGCCAGTAACCCCACGCGCTGCTCAAGACGCCCTACTCTGGCCCCTCAGATTCTACCTTACAACAGTTTGCTCCCGGTCGTCCCGTCCTTTCACATTATTTCGCTTCCCAGTTTTTTTTATGGGTACAACAGTTCAACTTCTCCTAACCCTCCTCCAAAATCCATGGCCTCCCAAATCTCCATGGTCGCCATTGAGTACTGTGTTAGAGCCATCACCGGCGATCAGTTCATCATCATCTAAACACGTGGATCCGAGACGGTGAAAGCATGGCTTGCTCGCTTCCTACACATGTTCAACAGTTCAACGGATGAGTGGGTCGCTGGGCTAGATGTTGAGTACACCGTAGTCCTGGGATGAGAGAAGGATCTAAAGGACGAAGAGAGGAAGAAGCGCGCCGTGATCCAGGTTTGCGTACATAATGTTTGCTTGGTCTACCACATATGCCATGCCGACATTGAGTGCCAGGATTTTAAGAACTTCCTCAAGGACAAAAGAGTGAAATTCATTACTGTAGGCTTTAAGAACGACAGGGATGTCCTGCGTCGGATAGGTCTCGTTGTAGGCCAGCCCTTCGATCTCCAGAAGGCAAGCCTGGTGTCCTCCTCTCAACCTTCAATGCTGACCTGGCAGCAGCCATGATTGATCTTTCATACGCTAAGCTGAAGAAACCTCATCACGAGTTTCATCATGCATGGGAGTCGAAGACATTAGATGAAGATCACATCACATGACGCAGCAATGGATGCCTACCTTTGTTTAAATATCTACAAGGGTTGGATGAAGAAGTAGAGCCGGTCCGGTTCAAGCAAAGAAGCGTCGGCGAAGAGGAAGAGGAAGAGGGACGAGGGGCGAAGTCGAGGACGTGGACTCGGACTCGAGTAGGTGGCGATGCCGTCGCTCATGCTGGTTCTACTGCAGTGTCAAGCGGACTAGTTGCTTAGTTTATTTTCAAGGGTGTGTTGTCTTTGAGGCCCCAGCAGAACTATGTTTATGTTCTTTCTCGTTATTTGAACTCTTTAGTATGTACAGCAGTACTAGTACTATGTCTTACTACTGTTCTTCTTGCAGTTGGTACTATCGTCAGTATCTTCGTGTTCCTACTGTACTTAATACATTCGTACTAGTAGTATAATTTGGGTCAATCGATTTGTGAAAGAAGTTCGACGGAGCGAAGGAAGAAGACGACAGAAGAGGTGGAAGACGCCCTTCTAGACATCCATGTTGCATCAAACGGCTCACATGAGTCGACTGACCCAAATTGCTCCTTCAGATTGCAGGATCCACGTGGCATTCAAGGTCTCGAAGGTAGATTCCGCGTCCGCACCCGGTTTGCGGGCTCAACGCGCGCGCGACCGGCTTCTGCCGCGACAGCCACCATGCGTGCCTCCTCCGTGCAGGCGGAGACGACAATGACACGCTAGTTCCTCCTCGCTGGCGTGCTGGAGCACGCGCTCGTCCTCCTCTTCATACGCTGCGTGCATAGACGCGGCTCCACCAGCTGCTTGCGTGCTTGGCAGCACGGCGGCATCGCGAGGAGGGACTGCAGACGATGTGAGCGGGCGAGCCTTCGGCTTCATGGCACAAGGATGGCGGAGACACGGCGGTGATGGGCGAGAAATTGTTGGCCGGAGCAGGCGGGCGCCGGCATGCGCAACGGAGGCGGCGGCATATTGATGAGTGCGCGTGTGGGAGCTTACTTTAGTTTTATATATAAGGTTGGTCAAACTTAAAAGAAAACCGTACTAGTACACGTAAACATTAGACTTAGGCAGCGCTTTTATTAGTTAGTACCACAGCCACGATACGGAATCCTGTGCAAGCGCGTGAACTGCGGCCGCGCGGTCGATCGAACGGTGCGTCACTGTGTCGCGCTCGAAGGACATCCACCGAACCTTTTTGCGTGTCTGAAAACAATCCTCGAATATTACTCAACTTTTTTTTTCCTGTGAAAGTTCTTGATGCTGCAATATTTTCATATATTTGAATTTAGCTCCAGTTCGTGTTTATTTGGATTTGGACGTTTTAGGTGCACCCTAGTTTTTTTTAATACTTATTTTGTGTGTGTGACTGAGAGAGAACGTGTATATGTGTCCATATGTGTGTTGTGGCGGAAGAGCAATGTGGAGACGGTGTGCATGTCATACAGACATAGAGAGGTGTGAATGTGCAAATGATCATGCATGAGTGAGACATAGACAGATGCCGATACGTTGTGTATACATGAGAGAACGGTCTTCTAGTTTACTTGTGTGTGTGTGTGAGAGAGAGAGAGAGAGGGAGAGAGAGAGAGAGAGAAGCATCCGTAACACAAGAACCATCTCTCTTGATTCGTCTGTCCCTCGCACGGTCGCATGCAACACATGCATCAATGCGCAAATTTTGACACCCTGACCCGGCCCCTGCCCACCTCAAGGCCCGAACAATCTCTTCGTGAATACCCATTTCTCTCCTTAGGTTTGTTTTCTCTCAATATCTGACACACACACACACACACACACACACACACACACAAAGACACACGCAGCACAACACACACACACACACACTCCCCCGAGCACACAATTCATCCCCATCCAAGGTTATACGGCGACCACTCCCGCGTGTGCTTCTTTGCACCCCAACATGCACAACACCTCAATCTTCAAAGAGGGCATCGAGCAGATTGAAGACGGTGATGACCCACAAGTATAGGGGATCTATCGTAGTCCTTTCGATAAGTAAGAGTGTCGAACCCAACGAGGAGCAGAAGGAAATGATAAGCGGTTTTCAGCAAGGTATTCTCTGCAAATCGAAATAAGTGGTAACAGATAGTTTTGTGATAAGATAAATTGTAACGAGCAACAAGTAACAAAAGTAAATAAAGTGCAGCAAGGTGGCCCAATCCTTTTTGTAGCAAAGGACAAGCCTGGACAAACTCTTCTAATAGGAAAAGTGCTCCCGAGGATGATACGTCTCCGTCGTATCTACTTCTCCAAACATTTTGCCCTTGTTTTGGACTCTAACTTGTATTATTTGAATGGAACTAACCCGGACTGACGCTGTTTTCAGCAGAATTGCCATGGTGTTTTTTTATGTGCAGAAAACAAAAGTTCTCGGAATGACCTGAAACTCCACGGGATGTCATATAAAAAATAATAAAAAATCAAGGTGAAGACCAGGGGGCCCACACCCTGTCCATGAGGGTGGGGGGCACGCCCCCACCTAGGGCGCGCCCCCTACCTCGTGGGCCCCCTAGAGCCCCCCCCCCCGATGCCAACTCCAACTCCATATATTGGCTTTCGGGGAGAGAAAAATTAGAGAGAAAGTTTCATCGCGTTTTACGATATGGAGCCGCCGCCAAGCCCTAATCTCTCTCGGGAGGGCTGATCTGGAGTCCGTTCGGGGCTCCGGAGAGGGGGATTCGTCGCCGTCGTCATCATCAACCATCCTCCATCACCAATTTCATGATGCTCACGCCGTGCGTGAGTAATTCCATCGTAGGCTTGCTGGACGGTGATGGGTTGGATGAGATTTATCATGTAATCGAGTTAGTTTTGTTAGGGTTTGATCCCTAGTATCCATTATGTTCCGAGATTGATGTTGCTATGACTTTGCTATGCTTAATGCTTGTCACTAGGGCCCGAGTGCCATGATTTCAGATCTGAACCTATTATGTTTTCATGAATATATGTGTGTTCTTGATCCTATCTTGCAAGTCTATAGTCACCTACTATGTGTTATGATCCGCAACCTCAAGTGACAATAATCGGGACCACTCTCGGTGATGACCATAGTTTGAGGAGTTCATGTATTCACTATGTGCTAATGCTTTGTTCAGGTTCTGTATTAAAAGGAGGCCTTAATATCCCTTAGTTTCCAATAGGACTCCGCTGCCACGGGAGGGTAGGACAAAAGATGTCATGCAAGTTCTTTTCCATAAGCACGTATGACTATATTCGGAATACATGCCTACATTACATTGATGAACTGGAGCTAGTTCTGTGTCACCCTATGTTATGACTATTACATGATGAACCGCATCCGGCATAATTATCCATCACTGATCCGGTGCCTATGAGTTTTCCATATACTAGTTCTCTCTTATTTACTTTTCCGTTGCTACTGTTACAATCACTGCAAAAATAACAAAAACATTACTTTTGCTGTCTTTACTTTTGTTACCGTTACCACCACTATCATATTACTTTGCTACTAAACACTTTGCTGCAGATACTAAGTCTCCAGGTGTGGTTGAATTGACAACTCAGCTGCTAATACTTGACAATATTCTTTGGCTCCCCTTGTGTCGAATCAATAAATTTGGGTTGAATACTCTACCCTCGAAAACTGTTGCGATCCCCTATATTTGTGGGTTATCAAGACCTTTTTCTGGCGCCGTTGCCGGGGAGCATAGCTCTATTCTTTGAGTCACTTGGGATTTATATCTTCTGGACACTATGAAGAATTTGAAAGATGATCGAATTACTATTTTGCCCTCAACTACGAGGGAATGTAAGGAACTGCCATCTAGCCTTGCACTAGATTCTCCTTCTGTTATAAGTAAGCTTGTGACACCTAAAGCTGCTACTGCTATGAATTCTGATATGTCGCATGTTATTGATGATGCCACTTCTGCTATGCATGATACTTATGATGAAACTACTTCTATGCTTGATACTACTGTGCCCCTTGGTGAATTTCTTGATGAGCAAATTGCGAGATCTAGAGAAAGAGAAATTATCGAACCTGAATACGATGATGTTAGTGATGATGATAATATGCCTGCTATTCCTGAGGGCTATCTTTTCGATGCTGAATCTTCTGCAGCCATTCTTGCTTGCCAGGATAGATATGAACTTAAGAGGTTGCTAGTTAAATGGAGTAAAGAATCTTTTAAGATAGAATGAGACCCGACCCTGCTTTTGCTACTTCACCTATCTGTGTTCCCGATAAGGATTATTATGATTTTTCTATTGATCCAGATATAATTACTTTGGTTGAATCTGATCCTTTTTATGGCTATGAATCTGAAACTGTTGTGGCACATCTTACTAAGTTAAATGATATAGCTGCCCTGTTTACTAATAATGAGAGATCACGCTACCTTTATTTACTCAAAATATTTCCCTTCTCATTAAAGGGTGATGCTAAGATATGGTTTAATTCTCTTGATCCTGGTTGTGTGCAAAGTCCCTGTGATATGATTTATTACTTCTACGCTAAATATTTCCTGCTCATGAGAAACAAGCTGCTTTGAGGGAAATATACAACTTTGTGCAAATTGAAGAAGAGAGTCTCCCACAAGCTTGGGGAGGCTCCTCAAGTTACTTAATGCTTTGCTGATCATCCTCTTAAGAAACCTGAAATATTTGATATATTTTATAATGGACTAACTGATGCTTCGGATATTACACGGATAGTTGTGCTGGTTCTCTTTTTAGGAAAGAACACCGGATGAAGCTGAAATTCTATTGAATAATATGTTGGCAAATGAAAATAATTGGGCACCTCCTGAGCCAGCTCCAGAGCCAATCGAGCCTATTCCTAAACCAATTCAAGAAGAGAGGTGTTCCATTTTCGGTCGAAGATATGCAAGAGGCAAATAAATCTATGAAAGAAAAAGGTATTAAAGCTGAAGATGTTAAGAATTTACCTCCTATTGAAGAAATACATGGTCTTAATTTATCACTTTGTTGAAGAAGTATATGATCTCAATTACTTATTTACTGAAGAACCTCCCGATATCCCGACACAGGTAGTAAAGGTAAATTCTCTCTATAGATATGATAAAGCTGAAGTCCCTCCTACTAAAATTGCTTGTCAGTGCTTGGATGAGTTTGATGACTTTATGTTTAAGCAAGATGACTTTAATGCCTATTTTGGTAGACAATTAAAACAGAATACCTTTATGATTAAATGCTTGGGTGATTATATGGCTGATATTAGAGGTGAACTTTAACTTGTTAGCAAACATACTTCTATGGTTACCACTCAAGTAGAACAAGTACTTAAAGCTCAGAAAGAAGGGCTTGATGAAATGAATAGTAAGAAAAATGATTATGCTGTTAGAGTGGCTACTAGAACTGGTAGAATGACTCAGGAACCTTTTTATCCTGAAGGCCACCCTAAGAGAATCGAGCAAGATTCTCAGAGAAATAATATTGATGTACCTAGTTCTTCTAAAAGGAAGAAAAAGAAAAATGATAGGACGTTGCAAACTTCTAGTGAACCTATTGCTGAACCACCTGAGAATCCAAATGATATCTTTGTTTCTGATGCTGAAACGCAACCAGGTGATGAACATGAACCTAGTGATAATGTTAATGATAATGTTCATGTTGATGCTCAACCTAGTAATGATAATGATGTACAAGTTGAACCTGCTGTTGATCTTGATAACCCACAATCAAAGAATCAATGTTATGATAAAAGAGACTTCGTTGCTAGGAAACATGGTAAAGAAAGGGAACCATGGGTTCAGAAACCCATGCCTTTTCCTCCGAAACCATCCAAGAAAAAGGATGATGAGGATTTTGAGCGCTTTATTTGAAATGATTAGACCCATATTTTGCGTATGCGATTAAGCGATGTGCTCAAAACAAATCCTTATGCTAAGTATATGAAGGATATCATTACTAATAAAAGTAAGATACCTGAAGCTGAAATTTCCACCATGCTTGCTAATTATACTTTTAAGGGTGGAATACCAAAGAAACTTGGAGATTCAGGAGTACCTACTATACCATGCTCCATTAAGAGAAATTATGTTAAAACTGCTTTATGTGATCTTGGAGCCGTGTCGGTGTTATGCCTCTCTCTTTATATCAGAGATTTGGACTTGAGTAAGTTGACACCTACTGAAATATCTTTGCAAATGGCTGATAAATCAACTGCTATACATGTCGGTATTTGTGAGGATGTGCCTGTTGTGGTTGCAAAATTTACTATTTTAACGGACTTTGTTATTCTTGATATTCCCGAAGATGATAGTATGTCTATTATTCTTGGAAGACCTTTCCTTAATACTGCAGGAGCTGTTATTGATTGCAACAAAGGCAATGTCACTTTTCATGTTAATGGCAATGAGCACACGGTACATTTTCCGAGGAAACAACCTCAAGTTTATAGTACCAACTCTATTGGAAAAATTCCATCGATTATATTTGGAGGCTTTGAATTTCCTCTCCTTACTGTCAAGAAGAAATATGATATACTTATTATTGGGGATGTCCATATCCCCTTTGAGGTAACATAGTGTTATTCGAAATTTCTCCGGTTCCATGTTAATCGGAATGAGTTTGTTAACAAGACTTGATCAACCTTGTTAGTGGATTCTTTTTTATGAGCATGAGATGGATGAAACTAGAAGCACAACCTTCTATACCCTCTTTATATTCTCTGTTATTTAGTAAAAATAAAGTAAAATAGTATTTTTCTGTCTGTCTCCTGACTTATCCGTGCAATATAAAAATATCCCGAAAATAAAAGTCCTCAGAATGCCATGCCAATTTAATATGATTTTTTCGGGAATATTTGAGGATTTACTGTGCAAAAATTACCGCGGGGGGAGCTGCCACCTGCCCACGAGGGTGGAGGGCGCGCCCTACCCCCTTGGGCGCGCCCCCTGCCTCGTGGGCCCATGGTGGCCCTCCTCCACTTATCCCTGCACCCATCTTTTTCCTCTGTCTCACACAAACCCGAAAAACCAACTCAAGCTCGTGTTCCAGCCACTTTTGATGTGATTTTCGATCTCCTTGCTCAAAGCACCTCTCGTAAAACTGCTTGGGGAGATTGTTCCTTGGTATGTGACTCCTCCATTGGTCCAATTAGTTTTTGTTCTAGTGCTCTATTCATTGCAAATTTGTGCTGCATAGGTGGCCATGTTCTTGAGCTTGCATGTCAAATTTATATGGTTCCAAGTAGTTCTAATGCTTGATATATGCTCTAGGCACTTGTATGAGTAGTTGCTATCAGTTTTATTGAAGTTGGTTTACTTTTATTTGAAGTTACTAAAAATTTCAGAATTATTTTTCACAGAAAACAATATGTTTAGGAAGATGTTCCAAGGTGGTTCTTCAAGGAAGCAAGGTCCCAGGCTTGCAATGCGTGATGCTAACGAGGAACCACCAAGAGACGCTCTTGTGAGGCCCTGTGAATGGCCTTCGCAAAATTTTATGAATCAAGTGGGAATCAAAGAAGAATTTAACGCATATTTGCGTAGTGCCGGTCTTGAGGATTTTGAAGCTGACAAATGCCCCAGTATCGTGATCTCACAAGCTCATTTGTGGGGAGGTTTGAGTTTTCATCTTCGCGTAATTCTCCTTCAGTCATGTTTGACCTTTATGACAAATCTTATACCATGGACTTAGAGGATTTCACTTTTGCTTGCAAACTTCCATCTTGGGGTAATGTCAGGGATCCCCCTAAATATGAATATAGAGACTTTCTTGCTAGAATAACTGTGGGGAATCTAGAGATATAACACAAGCCACTATAGGGAGCATTCACTTTCCTGCTATACATTATTTTGCTCTCTTTATAGGTAGATGCATAAATGCTAAAGATGAAGCATGTCACATGTGTGTCCCTGACCTCAACATTCTGAGGAGTGTTGTGTTAGGAGACCAATCTTATCATATGGGAGCCATTGTAGCTTGCAGGTTGCATCAGAATAGACATAGCGGTGACTTCTTTGGAGGAATTTATGCAAACCGCTTAGCTAATTTTCTTGAGATAGACATTCATGAGGGTGATATGGAGTTACCCCCTTCTTATTTAGACTTTGATTCTATGGTTTCCCACCAGTTTGTTGAGAGGACCGAACCACCTCTCCAGTATCGACTAATCTTTAACAAACGTCATGTAGTCCATATTGCTCTTCCTGCTCCTGCCTTCTTTGATTTTCAGGCAAAAGGGAGATATATTATTACTAGAGAGGAGGCAGATGAGTACGAGAGGAGAGCGGAGGCTGCTCGACGCCACGCTACAGCTCAGGCGGCGATAGCCGCTGCGTCACAGTATGACCCCAGCTTCACCTTACGGTATCCGCCAGGCTATCCTCGGCACTAGACCAACTTAGGCCAAAAGCCTAAGCTTGGGGAGTACGTATTTCCACGAAATTACATTCATGTTCACACACACTCATTGCTAGATGTCGGTGCTCATACTCTTTCACTGTAATATCCATGCTAGTTTATTTTCTTTTTCCTGCTTTCTTCTTGTGTGTTTAATAAACCTTAAGAAAAACAAAAAAATTGGTAGTAGTTTATTTCTTTGCTGTAGTAATTAAAAAGAAAACCCAAAAATATTTCCCGTTCTTCTTTTGCTTGTTGGGAGCTTTCCCGTGTAAATAGTTTTTATTTCTTTTCCTTTCTTTGGGGGTCGAGAAGACTATATTGAAAATGCTTAGTGGATCTCATATGCATGATTGTTTATTTAACTTAGAGCCCATATTACTTGTCTTCTCTCTTGAGTTGAATGCTTGCAGATTCCAGCTTAGTCCAATGCACGTGCACTCTTACTATTATACACTTCGTTCGGTCGTGCAAGTGAAAGGCAATTATGCTGATATATCATGGACTTATTCGGATGAGAAAAGCTGGTATGAACTCGACCTCTCTTGTTTTTGTAAATATGATGATTCATCGTTCCTGAGTCAGCTATTATGAAGAAAACTTATTTGCAATGACATTTAGAGATTATAGTTGCTTGTGCCATGCTTGATTAGCTATGAGTTATAATGGTTTACCTTGAGTGCCAACATGCTATTAGAATGATTATGATGTGGTATGATGGGATGGTATCCTCCTTTAAATGAATTGAGTGACTCGACTTGGCACATGTTTACGCATGTAGTTGCATCAAATCAACATAGCCTTCATGATATTTATGTTCATGGTGGATTATATACTACTCATGCTTGTATTCGGTGTAAATTAATTTTAATGCATGTTTACGACTGTTGTCGCTCTCTCAGTTGGTCGCTTCCCAGTCTTTTGCTAGCCTTCATCTGTACTAAGAGGAATACTGCTTGTGCATCCAAACTCCTTAAACCCCAAAGTTATGCCATATGAGTCCACTATACCTTCCTATATGCGGTATTTACTGCCGTTCCAAGTAAATTTGTATGTGCCAAACTCTAAACCTTCAAATAAACATTACATTTTGCATGCTCGAATAGCTCATATATCAACTAGTGCTGCCCTTATCTTCCGTGTTAGGTGGGTTATTATCAAGAGGAGTGGACTCCGCTCCTCATTCACGAGAAAATGGCTGGTAACCGGGATGCCCAGTCCCATGCTTTATGCAAACTAAATCAAAATAACTGCAAACAAAACTCCCCACAGGACCCGTTGAATGTTGGAGGCACTTTCGTTGTTTCGAGCGAGCCATGGATTGATGCTTGTGGAGGAGGGGAGTATAAACTTTACCATTACGTTAGGGAACCGCCTATAATTTTTTAGCATGGAAGATATCGTCATCTCTTAGTTGTTATGTTGACAATGAAAGTATGCCGCTCAAAATATAATTTATCTCTATTTCAAAACCGAGCTCTGGCACCTCTACAAATCCACTTCCCTCTGCGAAGGGCCATCTATCTACTTTTATGTTGAGTCATCACCCTTCTTATTAAAAAAGCACCCATTGAGAGCACAATGTCATTTGCATTCATTATAATTGGTTTATATTGGGTATGACTTGATGGATCTCTTTTACCATGAATTACAATGTTTAGTCAGTCCTTGATCTTTAAAGGTGCTCTGCATTTATGTTTTGCGGTCTCAGAAAGGGCTAGCAAGATACCATTTTGTTATATCATGTTATGATTATTTTGAGAAAGTGTTGTCATCCGAGTTTTATTATTATGGCTCACTAGCTGATTGTGCTATTGATATGAGTAATTGTGAGACCTACGTGTTATTGTGAGAATGGTTAGTTCATAATAATTGCTGAAACTTGAGTGCTGGCTTTTCATGTTTACAACAACAAGAGCAAACAGAGTTTGTAAAAGTTTTTCTTTTCTCTTTCGGTTAGTCAACTGAATTGCTTGAGGACAAGCAAGGGTTTAAGCTTGGGGGAGTTGATACGTCTCCGTCGTATCTACTTTTCCAAACACTTTTGCCCTTGTTTTGGACCCTAACTTGTATGATTTGAATGGAACTAACCCGGCTGACGCTGTTTTCAGCAGAATTGCCATGGTGTTGTTTTATGTGCAGAAAACAAAAGTTCTCGGAATGACCTAAAACTCCACGGGATGTCTTATAGAAAATAATAAAAAATCCTCGCTAAATATGAAGACCAGGGGGGCCACACCCTGTCCACGAGGGTGGGGGGCGCGCCCCGCTAGCCCGTGGCCCCCCTGGAGCCCCTCCGACGCCAACTCCAACTCCATATATTGGCTTTCGGGGAGAAAAAAAATCAGAGAGAAAGTGTCATTGCGTTTTACGATACGGTGCTGCCGCCAAGCCCTAATCTCTCTCGGGAGGGCTGATCCGGAGTCCTTTAGGGGCTCCGGAGAGGGGGATTCATCGCCGTCGTCATCATCAGCCATCCTCCATCACCAATTTCATGATGCTCACCGCCGTGCGTGAGTAATTCCATCGTAGGCTTGCTGGACGGTGATGGGTTGGATGAGATTTATCATGTAATCGAGTTAGTTTTGTTAGGGTTTGATCCCTAGTATCCATTATGTTCTGAGATTGATGTTGCTATGACTTTGCTATGCTTAATGCTTGTCACTAGGGCACGAGTGCCATGATTTTAGATCTGAACCTATTATGTTTTCATGAATATATGTGTGTTCTTGATCCTATCTTGCAAGTCTATAGTCACCTGCTATGTGTTATGATCCGGCAACCCCGAAGTGACAATAATCGGGACCTCTCACGGTGATGACCATAGTTTGAGGAGTTCATGTATCCACTATGTGCTAATGCTTTGTTCCGGTTCTCTATTAAAAGGAGGCCTTAATATCCCTTAGTTTCCAATAGGACCCCGCTGCCACGGGAGGGTAGGACAAAAGATGTCATGCAAGTTCTTTTCCATAAGCACGTATGACTATATTCGGAATACATGCCTACATTACAATGATGAACTGGAGCTAGTTCTGTGTCACCCTATGTTATGACTGTTACATGATGAACCGCATCCGGTATAATTATCCATCACTGATCCGGTGCCTACGAGTTTTCCATATACTGGTTCTCGCATATTTACTTTTCCGTTGCTACTGTTACAATCACTGAAAAAATACCAAAAACATTACTTTTGATGTCTTTACTTTTGTTACCGTTACCACCACTATCATATTACTTTGCTACTAAATACTTTGCCGCAGATACTAAGTCTCCAGGTGTGGTTGAATTGACAACTCAGCTGCTAATACTTGAGAATATTCTTTGGCTCCCCTTGTGTCGAATCAATAAATTTGGGTTGAATGCTCTACCCTCGAAAACTGTTACGATCCCCTATACTTGTGGGTTATCAGAGGACACATGGGAATGTCGTCAAGCTAGTTTTAATCACGCTCATATGATTCATGTTCGGTACTTTGATAATTTGATATGTGGGTGGACCGGTGCTTGGGTGTTGTTCTTACTTGAACAAACATCCAACTTATATTTAACCTCTCTTGCAAGCATCCACAACTACAACAAAAGTATTAAGGTAAACCTAACCATAGCATGAAACATATGGATCCAAATCAGCCCCTTACGAAGCAACGCATAAACTAGGGTTTAAGCTTCTGTTACTCTAGCAACCCATAATCTACTTATTACTTCCCAATGCCTTCCTCTAGGCCCAAATAATGGTGAAGTGTTACGTAGTCGACGTTCACATAACACCACTAGAGGTTAGACAACATACATCTTATCAAAATATTGAACGAATACCAAATTCACATGACTACTAATAGCAAGACTTCTCCCTTGTCCTCAGGAACAAACGTAACTACTCACAAAGCATATTCATGTTCATAATCGAGGGGTAATAATGTGCATAAAGGATCTGAACATATGATCTTCCACCAAATAAACCAACTAGCATCAACTACAAGGAGTAATCAACACTACTAGCAACCTACTAGCACCAATCCGGACTTGGAGACAAGAATTAGATACAAGAGATGAACTAGGGTTTGGAGATGAGATGGTGCTGGTGAAGATGTTGATGGAGATTGCCCTCTCCCGATGAGAGGAGCGTTGGTGATGACGATGGTGATGATTTCCCCCTCCCGGGGGGAAGTGTCCCCGGCAGAACAACTCTCCCGGAGCTCTAGATTGGTTCCGCCTCGTGGTGGCGGAGTCTCGTCCCGAAAGGGTGCCTTCTATTTTTTTCTCATCGAAAGACTTCATATAGGAGAAGAAGGGCGTCGGAGAGCCACCAGGGGGCCCACGAGGTGAGGCGCGCTGGGGGCGCCCACCCTCGTGAGCGGGTGTGGGCCTCTGGCCTTCATCTTTGGCGATGATTTTTCTTTATTTATTTTAAGACATTCCGTGGAGTTTCGGGACTTTTGGAGTTGCGCAGAATAGTCCTTCAATATTTGCTCCCTTTTCAATGAATTCCAAATTCGCATTCTCCCTCTTCATGTAAACCTTGTAAAATAAGAGAGAATAGCCATAAGTATTGTGATATAACGTGAAATAACTGCCCATAATGCAACAAATTTGTCATAAAAGCATGATGCAAAATGGACGTATCAACTCCCCCAAGCTTAGACCTCGCTTGTCCTCAAGCGAAAAGCCGATAACAATAAATATGTCCTCATGTTTAGAGGTAGAGGCGTCGATAAAAATAGAATACGGACATGAAGGCATCATGATTATTTCCACAACAGCAACGTAAATAGATTTTGTCATATGATTACTCATGTTCAAGTGATGATCTTTTCACAAAGCCAAAGTATGAATCAGAAACCTTATTGAGCACCAACAAATTATAACCTCAGTCATTGAAGCAATTGCAATTTATCATAACATCGTAAAGAGTCTATGCAGAGCTTAAAAGCAAGTCCACATACTCAACTATCACTTAGTCCTTCATAATTGCTAACACTCACGCAATACTTGTGGTTACGGAGTTTTAATCGGACATAGAGAAAGATAGGGGCTTATAGTTTTGCCCCACAACCTTTTACCTCGAGGGTAATGTCAACAATAATAATTCATGCTCCCCTACATCCAATTAGATATATATATATCATGTTCTTTCCAACATGCTGAGCTTGCCAAAGGATAAAATAAAAAGGGAAAGGTGAAGATCACCGTGACTCTTGCATAAGGTAGAGGATAATATTAAAAGATAGGCCCTTCGCAGAGGGAAGCAGAGGTTGTCATGCGCGTTTAGGGTTGATGCACAAAATCTTAATGCAAAAGAACGTCACTTTATATTGCCTTGTATGTGAACCTTTATTATGCAGTCCGTCGCTTTTATTAAGGCCCACAACAATTTCGTACAAAGCTTATTTCTCTGCACTAATAAGTCATGCATATTTAGAGAGCAATTTTTATTTCTTGCACCGATGAAAACTTACTTGAAGGATCTTACTCAATCCATAGGTAGATATGGTGGAATCTCATGGCAAAACTGGTTTAAGGGTATTTGGAAGCACAAGTAGTATTTCTACTTGGTGCTGAGAATTTGGCTAGCATGAGGGGGAAAGGCAAGCTCAACACGGTAGAGGATCCATGACAACATACTTTATCTCAGATGTAAGAAAACATAACTCATTATGTTGTCTTCCTTGTCCAACATCAACTCTTTAGCATGTCATATTTTAATGAGTGCTCCCAATCATAAAAGATGTCAATGATAATATATCTATATGTGAAACCTCTCTTTCCTTATTACTTCCTATTAATTGCAACGATGACCAAAGCTATATTTGTGAACTCCCAACAATTTTTAATCGTCATACTCTTTCTATGTGAAGTCATTACTTTCACTAAGATCAATATAAACTCTTTGATTCTTTTTATTCTTTTTCTTCTAATCACCCAAGGTCATGGTAAAATACTCAAGCCCTTGACTCAACACTAATATTTATTATATAAATCACGGACTTGATTACAAAGAAGGATCATAAAGCAAAACTCAAAACTAGATCATGCCATGACTTTATTCTACTAAATCAAGATACTACTAATAGGATCGAACTAAGAAAAACGGTAAAGATAGGAGTTGTGATGGTGATACGATACCGGGGCACCTCCCCCTAGCTTGGCAGTTGCCAAGGGGAGTGCCCATACCCATGTGATTATATCTCCTTCTTTGTTGTTGGCGTAATATTCTTGGCGATGATTCCTCTCAGAATACGGTTCTCCTCCTCGAGCTTATTGACTTGCTGCTTGAGGTCCATTATTTCCTCATAAGCTTTCCTCAGAACGGCTTAAGGCTCCTTGCACCCAAGGGTGTTGCATAGCTCTTGGAGAACAAGAGACACTCCTCCTCATATTTTCATAGGAAAGAAATTTAACATTGGAAGGGATAACCGAGTTTGGAATATCTGAGCTCTGTAGTTCCCCCATCGTAAACCCTGCTCGGAGGTGAGAGGTGACTTCTTGATCTTCCATGGCATCTACTCTCATCAGGTCAGCCTCCATCTCTTCCTCCGTTGCCAGCCCAAAGTGGTCAGCGTCGCTGTTTGCCCTTGGTTCCGGTGCCGGGTTAGATATCCGGCTCTCCCCGACTGACTCTTGAGAAGACATCTTGCTCAAATCTGCAGCAGCAACAGCTTGAAACAAAAACAGAGGATATTTGCGTGATACGAGAGTCAAAACCTTCGGGAGTATATATGATGAATTTTTACTGACCAAAATACGTATCGTGCAAGAAAACGGAGTCCGGAGGGCACACGAGGTGCTCACGAGGTAGGGGAGCGCGCCCAGGGGGGTAGGGCGCGCCCTCCACCCTCGTGGAGGCCTCATGTCCTCCCCGGACTTCTACTTATTCTTCTATTTTTCTAAATATTCCAAAAGAGACAAATATTGCCTTAAAAATTGTTTTGGAGTCGGTTTACTTACCGTACCACATACCTATTCCTTTTCGGAGTCTGGAACGTTCTGGAAAGTGTCCCTTATGTATTCCTCCGGGGTTAAGGTTTCAATAATATTGGTTTCAACATTTATAGGATTACCTGAGATATAGTGTTTGATCCTTTGACCGTTTACCACCTTCGGATTTGTGCATGCGAAGTTGTTGATTTTTATGGCACCTAACGATAGACCTCCTCGATAACGTAGGGACCTTCCCATTTAGAGAGAAGTTTTCCTGCAAAAATCTTAAACGAGAGTTGTATAGCAACACATAATCACCTACATTAAACTCACGCTTTTGTATCCTTTTGTCATGCCATCTTTTAACTTTTTCTTTAAACAACTTGGCATTTTCATAGGCTTGGGTTCTCCATTCATCAAGTGAGCTAATATCAAATAACCTCTTCTCACCGGCAAGTTTGAAATCATAGTTGAGCTCTTTAATAGCCCAATATGCCTTATGTTCTAGGTCGAGAGGTAAGTGACAAGCTTTTCCATAAACCATTTTATACGGAGACATACCCATAGGATTCTTATATGCAGTTCTATATGCCCATAATGCATCATCAAGTTTCTTGGACCAATTCTTTCTAGACTTATTAACAGTCTTTTGCAAAATTAATTTGAGCTCTCTATTACTCAATTCTACTTGACCACTAGACTGCGGGTGATATGGAGATGCAATTCTATGATTAACGTCATATTTAGCAAGCATTTTACGGAAAACACCATGAATAAAGTGTGAACCACCATCAGTCATTAAATATGTAGGGACTCCAAACCTCGGAAAAATAACTTCCTTAAGCATTTTAATAGAAGTGTTATGATCAGCACTACTAGTTGGAATAGCTTCTACCCAATTAGTAACGTAATCAAGAGCAACTAAAATATGTGTATATCCATTACAGGCAGGAAAAGGTCCCATATAATCAAAGCCCCAAACATCAAATGGTTCAATAACAAGTGAATAATTCATAGGCATTTCTTGACGTCTACTAATATTACCAATTCTTTGACATTCGTCACAAGACAAAACAAACTTACGGGCATCCTTGAAGAGAGTAGGCCAATAAAAACCAGATTGCAATACCTTATGTGCAGTTCTATCTCCAGCGTGGTGTCCTCCATAAGCTTCGGAGTGAAACTTGCGTAGGACCTGTTCTTGTTCATGCTCAGGCACACAACGTCTAATAACACCATCTACTCCTTCTTTATAAAGATGTGGGTCATCCCAAAAGTAATGTCGTAAATCATAGAAAAACCTTTTCTTTTGTTGGTATGTGAAGCTAAGTGGTATGAACTTAGCAACAATATAATTAGCATAATCAGCATACCATGGAGTGCTACGAGAAGTGCTTATGACATTTAATTGTTCATCAGGAAAGCTATCATCAATAGGTAGTGGGTCATCAAGAACATTCTCTAACCTAGATAAGTTGTCCGCAAGGGGTTCTCGGCTCCTTTTCTATCAACAATATGCAAATCAAATTCTTGCAGCAAGAGAACCCATCTAATAAGTCTAGGTTTAGCATCTTTCTTTTCCATAAGATATTTAATAGCAGCATGATCGGTGTGAATGGTTACTTGAATCAACAATATAAGGTCTGAATTTATCACAAGCAAACACAAGCGCTAAAAGTTCCTTTTCGGTAGTAGCATAATTTCTTTGAGCATTGTCTAGAGTCTTACTAGCATAATGGATAACATTCAATTTCTTATCAACTCTTTGCCCTAGAACAACACCTACTGACATAATCACTAGCATCACACATAATTTCAAAGGGTAAATTCCAATCGGTGGCTGAACAACAGTAGAGACTAATGCTTTCTTAAGTATTTCAAATGCTTCTACACAATCATCATCAAAGACAAATGGTACATCTTTGTAATAAATTAGTCGAGGCCGAGAAATTTTTGAGAAGTCCTTAATGAACCTCCTATAAAATCCGGCGTGACCAAGGAAACTTCTTATACCTTTGATGTCCTTGGGACATGGCATCTTTTCAATAGCATCAACCTTGGCTTTATCAACTTCAATACCTCTTTCAGAAACTTTGTGCCCCAAGACAATTCCTTCATTAACCATAAAGTGGCACTTTTCCCAATTCAAGACAAGATTAGTTTCTTCACATCTCCGCAAAACTCGAGCAAGATTGCTCAAACAATCATCAAAAGAGGAACCATAGACAGAAAAGTCGTCCATGAAAACCTCACAAATCTTCTCGCAAAAGTCAGAGAATATAGCCATCATGCATCTTTGAAAGGTAGCAGGTGCATTACATAAACCGAAAGGCATACGTCTATAAGCAAAAGTACCAAAAGGGCATGTAAAAGTAGACTTTGATTGATCTTTAGCCGACACAGGTATTTGAGAAAAACCGGAATAACCATCTAGAAAGCAATAGTGTGTATGTTTGCATAATATTTCTAGCATTTGATCAATAAAAGGTAAGGGGTAATGATCTTTCTTAGTAGCCTTATTTAATTTGCGGAAATCAATTACCATCCTATAACCTGTGATAATTCTTTGTGGAATCAATTCATCTTTATCATTAGGGACAACAGTAATACCTCCCTTCTTAGGGACACAATGGACATGACTTACCCACTGACTATCAGCAACGGGATAAATTATACCTACCTCCAGAAGCTTGAGTATTTCCTTTCTTACCACTTCTTTCATTTTAGGATTCAAACGTCGTTGAGGATCACAAACTGGTTTGGCATCAACTTCCAAATTTATTTTATGTTGACATAGAGTGGGACTGATGCCCTTAAGATCATCCAAAGTATATCCAATAGCGGCACGCTGCTTTTTCAGAGTTTTCAATAATCTTTCTTCTTCATGCTCTGAAAGGTTAGCACTAATAATAACATGATATATTTTCTTTTCATCAAGATAAGCATATTTAAGATTATCAGGCGACGGTTTAAGCTCAAACACGAGATCGCCCTTGGGTGGAGGAGGATCCCCTAGGATTTCAACAGGCAAATTGTGTTGCAGAATAGGTTCTTGTTTAAAGAATACTTCATCTATTTCCCTTCTTTCATTCATAAACATATCATTTTCATGGTCTAGCAAATAGTGTTCTAATGGATCACTAAGAGGTACGGCAATAGAAGCAAGACCAATAATTTCGTCCTTACTAGGCAATTCTTCCTCACGATGTTGTTTACTAAATTTAGAGAAATTAAACTTATGAACCATATCATCCAAGCCAACAGTAACAACATTATTTTCACAATCTATCCTAGCATTAACAGTATTCAAGAAGGGTCTACCAAATATAATGGGACAAAAGCTATCTTGTGGAGAACCAAGAACAAGAAAATCAGCGGGATATTTAGTTTTCCCACACAAGACTTCAACACTCTAACAATTCCCACTGGTGAAATAGTATCTCTATTGGCAAGCTTAATTATGACATCAATTTCTTCTAACTCAATAGGTGCAATGTCATGCATAATTTCTTTATATAAATCAATGGGTATTGCACTAGCACTAGCACCCATATCACATAAGCCATGATAACAATGATCCCCTATTTTAACAGAAATAACAGGCACGCCTACCATAGGTCTATGTTTATCTTTAGCACACGGTTTAGCAATTCTAGCAGTTTCACCACAGAATTGAATAACATGCCCATCAATATTATCAGACAAGAGATCTTTAACAATAGCAATATTAGGTTCTACTTTAACTTGCTTAGGAGGTGTATAAGTTCTAATGTTGCTTTTACGAACAACAGTTGAAGCTTTAGCATGATCCTTTACTCTAACAGGTAAAGGTGGTTTCTCAACATAAGAGGTAGGGACAATAGGATCATTATAAGTGACAGTCTTTTCTTCAACTTTAATACGTGCAGCTACTTTTATTTCTATGAGAGGATGATATTTAAACCACTTCTCTCTAGGGAGATCAACATAAGTAGCAAAAGATTCACAGAAAGAAGCTACTATCTCAGAGTCAAGTCCATATTTAGTGCTAAAATTACGGAAAATATCGGTATCCATAAAAGATTTAACACAATAAAACTTAGGCGTCATACCTGACTCCTTACCTTCGTCGAGGTCCCAATCTTTAGAGTTGCGTTTAATACTATCCAATAAATTCCATTTGAATTCAATAGTCTTCATCATAAAAGAGCCAACAAAAGAAGTATCGAGCATGGTGCGATTGTTATCAGAAAGCCGAGCATACAAATTCTGAAGAATTGTCACTTTTGAGAGATCATGATTGGGGCATGAATATAACATTGATATAAGCCTCCCCCAAGCTTGAGCGATGCTTTCTCCTTCGCGAGGCCAAAAATTATGTATATAATTGCGATCATGATGAACAAGATGCATAGGGTAATACTTTTGATGAAATTCCAATTTCAATATTTTATAGTTCCATGATCTCGTATCACATAGCCTATACCATGTCAATGCGTCTTCCTTCAAAAATAAAGGGAAAGCCTTCTTCTTAACAACATCATTGGGTACACCTGCAAGCTTAAATAATCCAGAAATTTCATCCACATATATTAAGTGCTCATCAGGGTGCTTTGTTCCATCTCCTGTAAAAGGATTAGCTAGCAGTTTTTCCATCATACCCGAAGGAAATTCAAAAGGAGTTTCATTTTCAATAGGTTCAGTAGGTTGAGGAGCAACTCTTTGCTCTACTGGATGGGGTGAAGATACCCCGAACAAGCCCCTCAGACAATTACTTTCCATAGTAACAAATGACAGAAAATTTCAGCACACTAAATAAATTTTTCCTTACCAAATTCCACCTACCAAAGGCGCTTCACTCCCCGGCAATGACGCCAGAAAAGAGTCTTGATGACCCACACGTATAGGGGATCTATCGTAGTCCTTACGATAAGTAAGAGTGTCAAACCCAACGAGGAGCAGAAGGAAATGATAAGCGGTTTTCAGCAAGGTATTCTCTGCAAATCTTGAAATAAGTGGTAACAGAGATAGTTTTGTTATAAGATAAATTGTAACGAGCAACAAGTAACAAAAGTAAATAAAGTGCAGCAAGGTGGCCCAATCCTTTTTGTAGCAAAGGACAAGCCTGGACAAACTCTTATAATAGGAAAAGTGCTCCCGAGGACACATGGGAATATTGTCAAGCTAGTTTTCATCAGGCTCATATGATTCGCGTTCGGTACTTTGAGAATTTGATATGTGGGTGGACCGGTGTTTGGGTGATGTTCTTACTTGAACAAACATCCCACTTATGATTAACCTCTATTGCAAGCATCCGCAACTACAACAAAAGTATTAAGGTAAACCTAACCATAGCATGAAACATATGGATCCAAATCAGCCCCTTACGAAGCAACGCATAAACTAGGGTTTAAGCTTCTGTTACTCTAGCAACCCATCATCTACTTAATAATTCCCAACGCCTTCCGCTAGGCCCAAATAATGGTGAAGTGTTATGTAGTCGACGTTCACATAACACCACTAGAGGTTAGACAACATACATCTTATCAAAATATCGAACGAATACCAAATTCACATGACTACTAATAGCAAGACTTCTCCCTTGTCCTCGGGAACAAACACAACTACTCACAAAGCATATTCGTGTTCATAATCGAGGGGTAATAATGTGCATAAAGCATCCGAACATATGATCTTCCACCAAATAAACCAACTAGCATCAACTACAAGGAGTAATCAACACTACTAGCAACCTACTAGCACCAATCCCGGACTTGGAGACAAGAATTGGATACAAGAGATGAACTAGGGTTTGGAGATGAGATGGTGCTGGTGAAGATGTTGATGGAGATTGCCCTCTCCCGATGAGAGGAGCGTTGGTGATGACGATGGTGATGATTTCCCCCTCCCGGAGGAAAGTGTCCCCGGCAGAACAGCTTTGCCGGAGCTCTAGATTGGTTCCGGCTTGTGGCGGCGGAGTCTCGTCCCAAAAGGTTGCCTTCTATTTTTTTCTCATCGAAAGACTTCATATAGGAGAAGATGGGCGTCGGAGAGCCATCAGGGGGGCCCACGAGGTAGGGGGCGCACCCCCCACCCTCGTGAGAAGGGTGTGGCCCCCCTGGCCTTCATCTTTGGCGACGATTTTTCTTTATTTATTTTAAGACATTCCGTGGAGTTTCAGGACTTTTGGAGTTGCGCAAAATAGTCCTTCAATATTTGCTCCTTATCTAGCCCAGAATTCCAGCCGCCGGCATTCTCCCTCTTCATGTAAACCTTGTAAAATAAGAGAGAATAGCCATAAGTATTGTGACATAACGTGAAATAACAGCCCATAATGCAACAAATATTGTCATAAAAGCATGATGCAAAATGGATGTATCAGACGGCGACCACACCGTGCTAGAGAATGCAGGGTCATTTGGAAGCAGGGTGATGTGACGACAGCTGACTGACTCCTCCCCCCACCCTCTCTCTTTCTCTCTTGCACAAAATTACCAATCCCTCTCTCCCCCGGACAAAATTGTCAATCCCTCAACCTACGAGATCCTTCCCTTCTCGTCCATGTTTTTCTAGCTCTCTCACCAAACATGTTTTTTCTTCTCCTTCCACGTATACAGAATCCAGATGCACACGCATCTCATGTATATTACATGTATCCATCTTTCTCACAAACCTAACTTATTCCTCTCTCTTTCTCTCTCTATCTCTCTCTCTGTCTCGTTAGGTTTGTCTCCTACTCTCTCGTCCACATACATACAATCTTTCCCGCCCTATCTGCTCCATCTTCAAAAGCTCTCTCTGCACGTTTCATTCACACATTGGGATATGTCAAAATGTTGCTTCTATCACTACAAAAAAATACACTTCCGTGATGATACGTGTTTGTCACAGTAGGTCGCGTTTTTTATCATGCATGTACATCCATGGCAAATTTATGATGTAATCAAGATAGTCATACCTGTCTTTGTCGTAGAAGTGTTCCATGACATTACCAAAATTATCATCACGGAAGTGTCCACTTCCATGACGATAAATCGTAGCGTCCGAAGTGCTTTTCGTCAAGGGTGACCGACACGTGGCATCCACCGTAACGGAACGCTGTTAAGCTATCGGGTCGGGTTTTGGATCCGATAAACCCATTAACAACCCCGACCTATGGGGATTTTCCACGTGTAAAATCATCATTGGCTGGAGGAAACACGTGTCGGCTCACCGTTGGGACAGATGTCATTCGCTCATTGGACTGAAGGCACCTATGATACGGCGACACGTGGCACGGCCCAACAGAGGCCCATTCTCGTGAAAAGGCCGCCCGTTTGACTTGGTCAAAAGGTGGTAGGCCGCCCACGGAAAGCCCGTTAATCTAATTCGCTCAGATATAGCCCATTTACAGCCCGCTAACCCAGGGCCCGTTATGCCCTATCCGAATTAGGACCAGTAGCGTCATCTGGGTCGTCCAATATGATTCAGCCCGTTTTAACTTCCAGCCCATGTGTGGCCCATGACATCTTTCGGCCCATATGAGGACCTTTGTAACTCTTGGCACATTAACGGCCCGTGGTGAAACTGGCCCGTAATGAACAGTGTATCATTTATACAACGGCCCGTTATTCCATTGGGCCGTTTCCAGCCCAAGTTATCTTTCGGCCTTCTCAGGGCCCATTAATTCTTGGGCTCATTTACAACATTCGGTTACATACGACCCGTTACTGTCATTTTCTGCTTGTGGGCCAAATTCAGCCCGTCGTTACGGTCGGCCCGTTTGCGGATTGTTAATACGTTGGGCCGTTTTCATGTAAAGAAAACCCGTTGGGCTGTTTTCATAGAGTTATCAAATACGACCTATTAACGGCCTGTTATGGTCCACGAATAGTATGACCCATGATTGGCGAAATGATGATACGCCCCGTAGAAGGCCCATGGATCCTACGGCCCGTATGAGGCCCATGGATAGTACGGCCCGTAGAAGGCCCATGGATCGTACGGTCCGTATAAGGCCCATGGACCCTACGGCCCGTAGAAGGCCCATTGATCCCTAAGGCCCGTATAGAAGGCCGATGGATCCTACGGCCCGTATAGAAGGCCAATGGTCCTACGGCCGAACGAAGGCCCATGGATCATACGGCCTGCACGAGGCCCATGGTTACAACAAATCGTGTGTTGCCATGATTATTTTGGCCTAGTTACCAAAAATAGGCTATTGTGGCCACTAGAAAACATAGAAAAAGAACTGCAGTGACTACAAGCAAACAACTAAACAAGACAATAAGGAAATAAATAAGCAAGCAATTAAGGCTAGCCTATTACCACTATTACACATAGTACATCCACTGGGCATCAAAGTTCGCCACCAGTGCAAATATAGGGAACAAAGTAGCATATTACATACACTGGCCGTCAAAATTGGCCACCAGTGCAAATAAACGCGGCAAAAACAAGAGCATAACCGAAAAAACTTGAAGAGCTCAAGAAAGCGTTATCCGGTATCCACCATGTCGGCAATAAGCTTAGCAAGCTGATTAGCTTTGTCCTGCTTTGGCGCTAAAATCCTCCAACGCTTGTCGTTGCACCGTAAAGTATGCATCTAAATGCTCCTGTGGACTTCCGCAGTCCTTCCGCTTCTTGTCGCAAAGACAACTGATCGATGTCTTTCAGCTTGTAGTTGAGACTCAAGAAACCGAACTGATTCAGACAGTGAGTTTGAATAGCTTGTGCATGCGGTAGTGGCCAGTAACTCGAACACTAAACCAAGACAGGACTTTGGGGTTGTCTCGTTGTCTTCAAGATAGTCTTCCTTAGCTGTTTTATCAGCTTTGTTGGAGACCAACAAGGATGTGTCACTATCTTGAACCTTATCTGCATTACTTCCTTTACCATTGCTTAATAAGGCACTCTTCCCCAAGATTACACAAGATTCTAAAAGAAGAAACAAGCAGACACATAACAAGTTTAGCATGTACTAGTATATGAAACTCATTTCAGTGAACCAGTTCATTAGTAAGGTGGACAGGATTAAGCTACCAAGTCTTCTATTGCCAAGTACTAGTACATAATAAAAGCATCAAACAAACATATATCTATGTCCTATGGTCACTGCATTGTCTTGCCAAATCGAAATAGAGACACGGTTCAAATCATATCAGTTCAAGACAAAGCAGAAGTGAAAGAATACAAAGCATGGGAAACTACACGGCACAACAAGATTTAAGATGGGTACCACGGGTCTACATGTACAACAACACTATTGGCTCTGTTGTGATGCTAGTAATGTGCATGATATGAAAGTCAACTGTATACACAATTGAAATTGAAATCAACAGAGCTATTGATAAGAGCAAACCTATTAAAGAAACATGCGTGAACATACCGCTGTGCCATTGGAGTTTCGATTGGATCCTTCAATTTAAAAATAAGTTTGTATGAGTAAATACATGATACAAGAGCAAAGCAATCATAGTTAAAAAGGCGGCGCCTAAGAGAGCGCTTAAGCGGCGCCTAGGCTCTAGGCGTTGGCAAAGCGCATTGCGCATAACTACGCATAATCTGTGCATAGCTGCGCATAAGCATGTTTTGGTCAAGAAAGCGCAAGGCGGTGGCAAACGCACAATTAACGCCTAAGCGCTTTTTGAACTATGATAGCAATGGAATCTTAAATTAGAACCGTTGTTCTTCGTGTTTAGGCACTTGTTCTACATGAACAGTACAGTAAGACGCGAGAATAAAATACTTAAAAATAGAAAATGAGCTCATAGACCTTACCACATTCTTGGTTACGGACCAAGATCTGAGAACAAGGCCTTCCAGTCATCGTCCGATAAATGTGTCTCGGGAGAACGTAAGGGAATTTGATGAGTTTCTTTGCCGGTGAAGTACGTTTTCTTGAGGTAATTCCGATCGCCACCAAGCATTCTTGAAGATAGCAGAGGTATTAGCATAGGTTACCTCATCCTGAGTTTCCAAATCAGTCCTTCTCTATAGAGAAAAATGGGAACATTTGCTGTATTATAACCATCATGGAGGTAGGATATATGGGATGAAGCAAAGTAATTGCCATGAATAACATTACTTACACATAACTCACGGACAAACACTCGCAACTAGCATTTTCCTTCATCTTGATATAATATTTCCAAGATGGGAAGATACACACATACGATTTAACAACATCAAATGCGATAGATGCTAAACTAGGACTGGCTGGTTGTGCTTCCTCCACAGGAATAGGCGTATTTAACCGGTGGAGTTTGGGTTCGCCGTGATAATCTTGGCCCTTTGGGCACCGGAGCTGCCTTACTAACTACTCTTGTTTGGGAGCTCTGTGGTGGAGATGGTCTTTGTGTCAACAGGAACTGGGTTACTATCGGCTGGGGTTGGGGTTAGATTGGGTGAATCTGGTTCTCTGTCCATCACAAGAGGGTACAATCTGCGAGTTTGGGTTATGTGGGGTAGGGCTGGTTCTTGTGCATGTACAACCGGGTGCTATCTCCACCAAGAGGTAGCACTGTTTTATTTGAAGATCGTGTTTTTATTCCGCTGAATCTGGCATCACCCGCTCCAATTCAAATGGGTGATAAACAGGAAACATAGTTGAATGTACAAACATTGTATGAGAGATGATGCAATAGATAGTGTGGAAAAAAGAGGGCATGAAATAGTTGACATGTATATTGTTTAACTAAAACGGATAGCATGACATAATTTCACATATATTATGTCTATCTAAACTGGATAGCATAGCATAACATAATTCAGAGATATGATGAATAACTAAACAGGATCGCATGACATAATTCACCTACATGTTATCTAAGTAATCAGGATCGCATCATTTAATTCACATATGTGATTTATATGCTAAACAGAGGGCATTCGATATGATGTCCGAACTAAGAACATGGTGTTGAATATTATGTATATGAGCAGTATAACCGTGCCAAGTTATAGCATACACCTCAGTGGGGGAATAGGACTAGTCATCTGTCTCTGAATCCATCTCTGAGGAGCTATCGGGACCCAACAAGGGATCTGCTTCGACAGGTAGCACTATCTGCTCTAAAGGCCTTGTTTTCACTCCAGATTTTTCCATCTCCCACCCAAATGGCTGATTCACAGGAAGAGTAGTTTAATGTACAAACATTGTCGACAAATGGAAATGTAATGAAGAAAAGGATGGGCAAGATATCATTCAAATATATGATGCCTGGTTAAACAGGATGACATTGCACATTTCACATATATTATGGCTGGCTAAAAGACATGAGACTGCATAATTCCCATATATGATATAGAAACTAAACAGGTGGCATTACAGAACATGTCTAAACTAAGCAGATGACATATATGATGTCAAAAGTAGGCACTGCAAGGCAACATATGCATGATATGACTAACATCATCATGCCAAGGTAGAGCAAGCACCTTGGGGGGTAAATAGGAGTGGTCAGCGGCGTCTGAATACGCCTCAGAACAGATATCTTCCTCTGGATTACAATCTGCAGAGGGGTGGGGTGGGTTTACCATTGAACCCACCATGGAGCGATGTCTGCATGACATTGTATTGCCGTGCAAAACTCTTCTCTTTTTCTCTGCATGTTCAGCATGACTGTGTACAATATCTGACATGCATACGAAAAAAATATGGTGAGATTATGTAAGGAGAGCATGCAGAAATTTAGAGTGATGGTAACAACCAGTGGATCGTCGTTTTTCCGTTGAACCAAAATAGCCCTAATGGATCGACGTGATGTATAGTAATAAGTGATGCAACAAGTGTACAACCTCTTTGCCGTAGCCGTCTCGACCTCAGCATCATTGGGTTGGTCGCTGAAGCAGTTGTGGCAGAGGTGGCTGTCGGAGGTGTGGAGGAAGATCTGGGGAATCTGTAGACGGCGTCCAGGGAACTGCTCTGTTGTGATGGATCGTTCTATCGTTGGAGCAGCTCCGGTGAGCCGTAAGACATCAAGGCTGAGGCAGCACAAGACAGACATCGTCAATCTCAAGTGGGATTCTAATAACATCTCTAATAGATGATGTAAAATGGATGTAAAATTAACATCACCAAAAACCACCTGACTACAACAGATGTGGTAAAAATTGTTGACTCTGAACTTAACTGTCGAAACTGAAATTTACTGTGGAATCTGAATGCTACTGTTGAAACTGAACGCAATGGTAGCAGAGAGGCACTTGACATATAGTTTAGGGAGGGCCTGCAGTTCATCTTCAACCTGCACCCCCCTGAGCCGCCAGCCACCACCGGCTGAACCGCCGGCCCAGCGCCGCCTCCGCCCAAACAACTCGCCACACGCCCGGCCAGCCCTTTAGGCCCCAGCCCCACCTGAACCC
Source organism: Aegilops bicornis (assembly GCA_021605145.1). Classification (NCBI taxonomy): domain Eukaryota; kingdom Viridiplantae; phylum Streptophyta; class Magnoliopsida; order Poales; family Poaceae; genus Aegilops; species Aegilops bicornis. Next base: position 454,343,861 of record CM038674.1, on the reverse strand, counting down.
TAAGATAGATAGTGGGGTACCTCTCCCATGAGCCCCGTCCCGCTGGGTGGTTCTTCCTTAACTCCGACATGCCCCCCAACCCCTGAAAATCGGTGACCCAAAAGTCGATTCACCGATCAAGTGTGGCTTAATCGGAGCAGTAGTAGCAAAGACGAAAGCGAGGGGGAGAGCAGCAGAAGTACTGGGCGAAGCGAGCGATCGAGCGAGAGCCAGAGCAGAAAGAAGAGCCTGAAGCGAAGCGAGAGCCGGAGCAGCAGCAGCAGATCCGGCTGGTATTGCCGCCGCCGCCGAAGGGGCCTCGCACTGGGGGAGAGCCTCCGTGGAGATGTCGCCCGCGGAGCCGACTTCAAGGTAGCCGCTCCATGGGGGTGCGGGATGGAGCACCGTCGGCGCCGGGAGGTCGAGTTAAGGAGAAGGTGCGATGCGATGAGTGTACAACCTCTTTGGTGGCGCCGAGTAGGCCTCGTCTTCGTCTGAGGAGTCGGTGAGGATGCTGCGGTTCCGGTGGAGCAGGTTAAGGCGGCGCTGTGGGGATGGAGCAGCCGCGATAGACGAGGCGATCGTTGGAGCAGCTCCTTGGAGGTGGAGGACGGGGCGGCTAAACCGGCGGGACGGCGAGATGGACGACGGATCCTCATCCGAGGAGGTGGACGAGGGACGTCGAGCTGTTGCGATGGACGATGTCGTCGGGGAAGAGGCTCCGGCTGGGCAGTGATGACGTGGCGGACGGAGGAGGTTGGGGTTTCGCGGCTGGAGCGGAGAGGTTATGGTGGCCTGGGATTTCGAATGGAGAAAAGGGGGTGAAGCATGACTTAGGGACGCGCTTGTCCAAAATGTAGGGTGTGTTACAAAAGTACCCCCCACCAATTTGAACTAGCGGCCCTTTCGGCTGAGGGTTAGAATGGGGATTTCGCGTGTCGGGATTTGGCAGCTGGAGGGTGTTTTCGCGCGCGTTGTAATTTCGGGATAGCAAGGTGCGGGTTGTGAAGGCGCCAGTTTTGGGAGCACGATATCTGAATTTTCGGGATATAACAAGACGCGGGTTGAATTTTAGGGACAAGCCTAACATGTAGTAATATTGTACTTGTACGTACCAAATCAATTCACACTTCCCTCAACCAAAAAGAAAACAAAAAAATAAAACTATTCACACCACACAAAGAGAGAGTCTTGCCCCGTTTTACTATACAAATGCTATTCAAAGCTACTCCCTCCTTCCATCTATATAGGGCCTAATGCATTTTTCGATGCTAAATTTGACCAAATATTAGAGCAATGATATATGACATGCAACTTACACAAAGCACACCGTTAACCCGTATGTGAAAGGTTCTTTCAATGATATAATTTTCACATTGTGCATGTCATGTACTATTAATCTTGTCAATAGTCAAAGGCGGTCTTAAAAATCTCATTACGCCCTATATAGATGGAAGGAGGGAGTATGAATCCATGTTATGTCCGATTATTATTTTTGCTTCTTGTATAATGCATGTAACCTACTCATACCAACATTTTAGTGCATTCCCAATGTCTATACTATCGCTGCAATTGAAATAAATTTGAATTCATTTCTCTATTTCAATAAGAATCTACAATCATGATTGTTGCCAACTTCAACCATCATAGTTTCCTTGTTATCCTTGAGATATAAATCGGACGGCCTATAATGCAGGATGGCGGGCACACCATCATCAACAACTCCGTTTTATAAGAGTAGAGATAAAATATATTAAATGTAGTATAACATGTTCATAAACACACCATGTGTATCACCGTTATATATATTCACACATGCATTGGTTTAAAACACTATGATAAATTCTTCAAATATCCGAATTCGCTTTTTATAATGAAGTATATATCATCTCTATTCGTCTTTTACACCCACACAACCCTCTTATCTTTGTAGCTAGCGCTAACTTTCTCTTGTGCATGCACACGCCCGCATCCCTCTCACCCTCCCTCAGCATTCTCTAGCTCCATCGCGCAAATTCGTCGTTTCACTTTAGGTCGTTCACCCATGGTGTGTGTAGGCCCCCCAGCTCCTTCTTTACGGCACACATCGATCGATATGCCTCTCTAGCCAGGTGTGCCTAGCACAAACACAAGCTTCCCCTCTTCTCTTGTCACCGTCCATGCCTCACTCCCACCACTCTTTTCATCGTTCTCGTACTCGCACACTCCTCTCCGCTCGATATAGTATGCCTCTCGTACCACCTCCTACATGCATCCCTCTATCTCTATCCTTCTCCTCGTGCCTCGTTTGCTTCTAACACACACATGCATGTATACCGATCGATCTCCCAACATATACCTGGATCGACTTTAACTACCCCCCATCGATCGACGTGCCTCACAAGTTATGTCTCTCCTTTCTCTAACAAAGGGCGATTGATCTTCCTATGTAGTTATGTCTGCTTACCACAGCCACATCGTTCCCCCTCATCATTCGTGCATGCCTCCTGACCCGTCTCTCTCACACGCACGCATGCACAACAAGCAGCCATCTCCTCTCTTATTGATATTGCAGGCGTGCCCTCCGTTTGTCTAGCAAGCCTATCCCACCATTTGTTAGAAGCAACTCCACTACCACCCCCTCCAACACTCTAGCTCTGTCTCTCTCCCAACCTTATTCCTCTCCTGCACATATGCATGGATGCCGATCGATCTCCCTTAATACATGAGGTAGATTGATCTCCTTAATACATGAGGTAGGCCTCTCTCCTCCTCCACACATATACCAGCCATTGTACCTCTATAGTTAATTGGGCCTCCCTCTTCCCCACCACACACCGATAGTCGAGCGCTGCAGGTAGGTATCCATGCCACAGAGACAAACTGCACATGTCCCCTCTCACATTCCAGTAGGTCAGCCACTCTATATCTTTGACGTGGGCACACACAAATTCGATGGCACTCTTTATCGATCGCGCGCGCACACACACACATCATCCCTCTTTTCGATTCTATGGACACCTCAAGCCGGTGATACCTCCACTCTCTTCTCGTGGATCGCCCCCTCTATATATATGTTATATCCAGGACTCTATTTCACACACATTGCATATGTTACATTTTTTGATTGACCCACCCCAAAAAAACTCTCAAGAACCCACACACTATATCTCTCTAGGTTTGTATCTCTCTCACACAACCCCACGTAGGGGTGTACGTATACAAGAAGAGAATAGGTGCATCGTGCACGTACTCACGCTTCGTGCCCAGCCACACCTGCTGGTACACGGTGGAGCTCATTTCTTTACGAAATGGCAGCCCACGTGCTAATTTGAACGCCTGTAGTGGTTGTTTACCTAGGGAGGTCGTGTACCACGCCTGCACGAAACAAAGTTCGACTTGACGCGTTGCCGCGTTATTTTTAAATAAAGTTATAGCGCTCAATGGCACGTACACAAAATATAAAATGATTTTTATGGAGAAAAAGGTAGTCCGCTCACTATATACAATGGAGCCTTGCGTGCCTGGTTTGTCGCTCTTCAGAGTATCTCACACAAGGCTGCGGTGGCCTCTCTATCTCTCACCGTTGGTCACTGATCCGGCCGCATCCCGTCCGCCGGGGGAAAGGGAGTGCGGTGGCCTCTCTCTCTCTTACCGTTGGTCACTGATCTGGCTGCATCCCGTCTGCCGGGGGAAAGGAAGGAAGTGCATCGTTTCTCCGTTCGACGACGCCGAGGCAGCACGTCCCGATCTGCGGTACACGCCATTCTCTTTGACCAAGCTCCGGCGCGGCAGGGCCTATGCCACCTACTCGTAGATTCCGCCCGCCGCCGCTCACCTTGTTACATCCCGACGACCTCCAGGTATCCCCTCCGGCCTTGCTCCACTGCCCGTCTTCCCACGTCGCTGCATGTGGATCTTCCATAGTTCTTTGCCCAAAACGTAGCTCGTCCAGCGTACTTTCCATATTGCATTCTCGTCCTCACACCGTTTTAGGCAAGGAATATGCTTCTTTTTTGTCGTCGCATGTGTCATCAACTGTTATTGGCCAGTAATTGTTTCCTTTCTACCTCTTTTTTGCAAACAAGGCTATCCATTTCACCTCGTTGCTATTGCGACCTTTTGGTGGACTGCACAAATCACTTTTTTCTTAAGAGTGTTTTGTCCAGTTGTACTAAAATGTCACATGGGCAATGTCTCTACATTTCAGTGTGACTGCACAAAGGGAGATTGGTTTTCCTCTATCCTCCTCATCCAACTCCGAGCCTAATCTTCTCCAACTAGTTAGTCTTAAGAGAGACTGCAAAGGTGACCGGCTTCTATTTATGTGTTTATTGTTTCATCAGCAGTCCTCTATTATCGTAGTCACACTTAATATCTTTGGAACAGGGACGCTCAGCTCTATTTTAGTGGAAATGCACAAAATGATCGGAATGTTGCATGCTCCAGACAGCTACTTTTTTTCCCAACATGCCTTGTTGATTTAGACACAGCTTGGGGGACGTTGTCGCCAATGAAAGCATGGATCAATTTTAATTTAACACCTTCTCACAACTCGCCTTGATTGTGATGTAATTATTAGCTCTGATACGCTAATAATTGACATGCATTAGCAAGGAAGTTAGTTTTTATTGTTTCGAAAGAGCATCGACGGCAAGACACGCCAAATGAAGCTGAAAGCTCACACCATTGTACAATTTCATGTCTCGCTAGAAAATTATTTGTATAGTACGTCAATTATGTAAACAAATGATGGAAGCTTGATAGCATTGCCAGAAGCCTCTTCATCATCCGGGTCCATGTTCCATCCACAAAATTATACTCCTTCGTTCCTAAATATTTGTCTTTTTACAAATTTCAAACGGGCATATTTTAGAGTGTAGATTCACTCATTTGCTTTGTATGTGTACTCCCTCCGATCCTAAATATTCTATTCGTCTTTCTAGAGATTTCAAGAAGTGACTACATATGGAGCAAAATGAGAGAATCTACACTCTAATATATATATACATCCATATGTGCCAGTCCATTTGAAATCTCTAAAAAGACAAATATTTGAGTAGTCACTCGTTGAAATCTCTAGAAAGACAAATATACTTCGGAGTATATTTAAGAACCGCGGGGTAGTGCACAACCGCATGGGAGACTCAGCCCGGTCGTTGCGCCGCATTAATAGTGAGTAATGAGCAGTCAAATCGTAAGCCCCACCTTTCCCACTGTAAGTTGCTCTGAAGAAGCAACCATCAATATGCTCTTCTTTGAATCCGCTCATACTCCATCCCTCACTGTTTATACAGCGTGCTTCAGAAAAAATAAAAAATATCTGAGGGACCAAGGCGGCTAGCGATCAGCCTGAAAAATAGCATTGGTAGTTATAGCACAGCGTCTATTACTAGTGGGAATAATGCGTACACACATGCATGCAGTGCTTCCACCCCGGGTACACACATGCATGCACTTACTCCACTCCGTAGTACTGTAGTACAGAGTACATGGAGAAAAAATTGTGGACTTGATTGCGGTTACCACGCCCTAATTAATTGAGCATTAAACCAAACGCGTCTAAAGTCTCTCTGGTGGTGGAAATGCATTGAGAGAAATGCATCATAATGAAGCGCGCCGTACATGGCTGTGGACGGAGGGAGGAGTAGTATGAAGGTTCAAAACCAAATGCAGCGTATGGCGATCGGTCAACGCACCTCCTCTTGGCATATCAACGACATGTGGGACAGGAGTGTGAGCAAACCGATCTCAACTCGACGGCAAAGAGCCAACCCACCGTTCCTTGAGAGAGACGAGGCGAGAACACACTGAGCGGGTTTGCATGGAGGCCAAGATATATTCGAGCATGGTTGGTTGATCGATATCATTCATTACATGTTGGGCTGCCGTTTTCCGCCCTTCTCCGGAATAAACGTGTACTTTATCGGAGATAAAAAATAAGAGTCTGACGGCTCCACCATGCGTTTCTAGTAGTAGTACTACTCGTACTACTACGCTTGCCTCTTCGCCTCTTCGCGAAGTCGAACAATGATGGTACTCCGCATGTTGGGTACTACAGTGTATGCCTCTGACAATCTGACACCGAATGGACTGATGCATGTCCACCGAGGGTAGGTTGCATTAGTCAAAAGCGTGGCGAGCTTCACCTTGTCCCGCAAGCTTCTCCTCGTTCATGCGAGTTGACGGGACACACCAAAAAGTAGTGCTAGTCCATACTCCCTCCTTTTCTGGTTAATATGGCTTAATTTTTTTTGCGGGTAAATGAGAGAGCTTTATTCATATATAAGCATTCTTAGGACGATCAGCCAAGACATTGGTCACTAGGAAGCGAGGTACGCCGCAAAAAAAGAAGTAGGAAGCGAGGTGTTTCATCAAGCCAGCTCTCGGCCACATTCAAAGTGCAGCAAGCACGGTTCGCACAAAGATGCGCCGCAAGGTTTGCTGACCTGTTTACATGTTGAATAACAAAAAAAGAGGAAATATTACCGAGCACTACTATTTGTAACAGGATATGAGCGAGAATTAAGAGAGAATTGTGGCGAGTGTTCCATGCAATCAACTTTCATTATCACATGCGAGAACCCTCAAAGAGAATCAAATGTGTTGAAGATTGCTTTATCACATTTTAAAATTATAATAAGAGTGCAGACGCTCCTCCATCTGGTTCCTAGTACTAGTATAGTACTTACGTACCTTTATAGACTATATTAGTAGTACTAGTACTAGTAAACTTTGCGCTTGGCTGTTCGCCTATTCGGGAAGTCAAACAATAGTAGCACTAGTAGTATAGTGTATGCTTACGGCAATCGACACCGAATTAATCGTTGCACGTCTACCGCTTTGGCGAGGGAGAGCTTGCATTAGTCAAAAGTTTCTCCTTGTCCTGCGAGCCACCGCGCAAGTAATGCTAGTCCATCTTGCCTCCTCTCCGGTTAATATGGATTAATTTCAAACGAGATAAATACAGCACACATCCTTTGTATATTTGTAATAATACGGTCGATGGACTTCATAATACGCTCATTGCGCTCAATATATATATTTTCCGGTGTTTATACGGTCACTAGCTCACCTCGACCGAGTATGTGTGTGCATGCACGTGTAGGTTGAGCACTTAAGCGTGACCGTGTGTGTTCCGTCGTGTGCTCGGACATGCATGCATTAGGGCGTCCGGCGCATTTTTGCGTCCATGTATGCGTGTGACTATTGCATACACGTAGGGGAATGCGATGTAGGGGCCACTAAGAGCAGTCAAATCACACGATAAGTTAGTCGGAAGAAGCAACCATCATTTCGCTCTTGAATGACACGACGTCGCAATATAAAATGGTTGATATGGAGAGAAAAAGAAAACCACTATATATACACTAGCAGGAGCCTAAGCTACAAGCCCGCTTGCTAAGGTTGCTCTCTTCACAAGCATAGAACGACGGGCCCGATCCCGCGGTGGGGAAGGGAACAATGTTACTGCGTGACGCCTTGATCGACATCGGCGAGGAGAAAACCCACGGTCGGTGCGTCCCAATCGGGGTCACCAGCGGTATGGGCCAATGCCGCGTCCCAACCGCCCTTCTAGCTACAACCCGACGTCCCGGGTAGTCCATCTTCCTTTTGGAGCCGGCTTGCTCCTTGCCGTAGCTCCATCTCCATGTCGATCTTTCTCTACTTCTACCGGCTTCTACTTGTGATGAGTTTATGTCTCATGAACTAGTGCCGATACTATTATTCTAATCACACTTCTTCAATATCTTTGCCATCAGGGATGCTCAGGTCGATTTTAGTGGAACTGCACAAAAGCATTGTATGATCCGAGGGTGCCAGCCGTCTTTCCTTCGACGGGTTCTACCTAGCCAGGGAATTAAATCATGTTTAGGGTTTAGGGTTTAAGTCGTAGTGACCCCATCAGTAGTTTTTCTTTCGTACACGCTCTCACAACTTTTTTCTTTAGTTGTGAAGTAAATATTGGCTATGATCTGTGAATCATTGAGATGCATCAGCATGCGTGTTAGTTTTCCTTTGTATTTGATGGAATGTTGTAACAGGGCAACCTTGGAATAGGAATGAAAATGGAGTGGAAAGTTTCCGTTTTTCCGGAGAAAAAATGGAAACGGAGAGAAACCAACGTTTTGTTTCGTTGGATCGCACCATCGAGCAAAACCAACGTTTAAATCACATCTGTCGTGTTCGTGTCTCACCCTCCTCCACGGCTCGACCCCACACGGTCGCTCGGCATGCCACTCACCGCAAACCGAGTATACGATAACTGTCCCGCCTGCTTGTCGATGGATTGCGCCATGGAGTACTACTAGGACTACTGGAAGAGATTGACGAGTTGGGGGAGGACAGCTAGCTGTAGCACGGACTCCCAAGAACTTTGAACGCGGAGCAGCCGTGTGCACCCGGAAGCGGCACGAGTGACGCTCTCTCGGCCGGCGTGCCGCTTCAATGCCGGCGCCAGTGAGAGGTCGCGTCCGCTCTGGCCGGGCATGAATGCGGCACTGACCGTTTCGGGCGGGAAGCATGCGCGGGTGATGAAGAGGGTTCGGGTTGGTCAGGACCGGCCGTGGCAACGGTCCGGACGTGCGCAAACAAGAGATGTTGTGCGTTAGTATTGCTGCGTATAGAATTAACAACGTAAATAATGTGCCAGTTGGACAAATATGATTGGAGATGGAGATGGAAATGGAATTTTACGTAAACACGAATATGCATGTCTATGTCTATGTGTGTGTGCGCGACGACTCTCGCGACACAGGCGGGGCGTGAATTTTGATTGAGTTTTCTTTCTTGGTACGTTAGAAAATCAGTTTGTCTAATTCACATCTAGATGTTATTTAAGGATATCACACCTAAGCTCCCACAAGTATATAATGTAGCAACAAGAAACAAAAAAAACTAGGACAAAAATAGACCACAAACAGAGTGGACATCAACTTAGATGTGACATAACTCTGTCACATCTAGATGTGTCCTAGACAGACCCAAAATCACTGCTATGGAGAGATTTTTTTACTCCATTATAGCCTCTTGTTTGATATAGTTTCTCGCGTCTCGCTCTCTCACCCTCTCCATATCAAAACAAGATGACAGTGTCCACTCTATCTCTCTCCTCAACGGTGGTCACAGATCCGGCCGAATCCCGTCCGCTGCGGGAGGTGAGAAGGTGCAGCGTTGGCGTTACGCTGTCGGCGACGGAGGGAGCCGATGCACACCGTCCTCTCGGAGCCGGCGCTGGCGCGGACGAAGATGCCAAATGGATGATGCATCACCACGATGACCTATCGATGCTCATGGTTGCGCCTCATGGTTGCGTCGGCTGGTGAAGCTGATCGATTTTCAATGAAAAACAAGCTGTCTTCCATCAGTGTTGTTTGCTTGTTACGCACAAAGATGATATCCTTCGTTAGTTCACCTTGGTTGCGTTGGAGACGCAGTCGTCTTTCACGTTGGTGCAATTTTATCACACAATTGGCTATGAACCAAATGTTTCCTCGAAGAAGGATCGGCGTTGGTACTAAGAGCATAAGTTTTGTATTGATTTCTAAGCCTTCTCACAACTTTGTCTCCAGCTCCCCTGTAATTTTATTTGTCCAGCTATTAACTTTGATTTAAAAATGGTGTGGACTAAAAACCCGGATGGACGTAGTAGCCCTCCATTTTTATTTACTCCACATATTAGATTTGACTGAAGTCAAACTTTATAATAGTCTCAAACCTTTCTGATAATTGAAATTAAAATTCTTTATGTGTACACACTCTCACACGTTTCCTATAATTTGGCGCATTTGTGGTTGTTCACTTAAGGGAGGGTAGTGTACCACACGTGAAGGATAGGAAGTGCGACCCGTGACGGCGTGGGCGTGGATCGTTAGTTCATCGAAAGTAGTACTAGTTTTCTTCACTGTACATTAGATAAAGAGTTTCGTTTCGTACTTACACAATTTAAAACGATTGTTATGGAGAGAATAAGAAAACCACTCCACTAGTATATATTACTCGTATACGAGAGTACTATATGGACTGGCTTGACTTAGTGCACCTGCCTTTGGGTTTTATATTTGGTGGGCCCAAAATGTGGCTGGCTCACTGTCATACAGCCTGTAAGGTGTGCAATGAAGGCACCGGAGCTCGATCCATACAAAGATAGTATATATATATATATAAGCGGGAGCCTCGGTAGCTTGTTCGCTAGGGTTACGCACTCTCCACTGCCTTCGCCGCACTACATATATGTTACACGTTGGAGGCGCATCGTTCATTTGCTAGGGTTTGCTATATTCACAGTCTCTCACCCTCTCTTCACCAGATCTAAACAAGACTGCATTGGCCTCTTGTCTCTCTCTCCCCCCTCACAGCTGTTGAAGGAGGCGTCTGTATCCCATCGCACCGGGAAGGGGAGGAGGTGCAGCGTTCACTCTATCGCCTTCGGCGAGGGAGGCAATCCACTGCCGGTTGCACTGTTCTCTTTCACCCAGCGCTTTGTGGAGGGAGGCGACCGACCCCTTCTTCCTCATTTGTATTACGTGAGTGTGGGCAGATCCCGCCTCCCAAGACGCCTTGCCACATCCCGGCGACCCTAAGGTTTATGTTTCTTTGACACCGTCGTTGCTCTAGCTGCATGTGGATCTTTTTCGATCTGTAGTCGAATCTAGGTCTTGGTTCAAAGAGGAAAGAAGGGTGCGGTGGGCTGGAGCAAGAATCTAGGATGTGGTTCAATGAGGAAAGGAGGGGCAGAAAGTAGTATAGACTGGCTATCCAGCCGCTTTGAGGTCGAAAAGGGAAAAAGGGGGTAACCCAGTACACACATAGAACCGATCTCTTTGTTGAAAAGGGAAAGAAACTGGGGGGTCGGGTAGTTTGTGCAAGACTTTGCTGCCCTCACTTAGGAAAGAGGTTCAAAGAGAACAAATATGGGAACAACGCACATATGCTGCTTGGCTACATACTCTGCATCACCCATTTATACGTGTGGACGCACATGGTGCTGGCATGTCCCATGCAGCTATTTTGTTGTTGTTAATCTAAGAATGCCGCCGGAAAATTGAAGCAATGCCACTGTTAAAAGTAAATTACTTTTTTAACGAATCTTGTTTCAAGAGAATGTCTCTGTTAATATGAATCAATGCAACCGTTTTAGAAATGCTACTATCCTACTATGTTTTCCATCCAAGATAAGTTAGATGCTTCTTTCTGTCACTGTTTGTTTCATCCTCCTTTATCAGCAAGTAATTGTTTCCTTTTTTGCCTCTGTTAAAATAGGGGTATCGATTCAACTTGTTTCTATTGCGACAATTTGCTTCGCTACTCGAAACACTTATGTTTTAAGAGTGTTTTGTGCAGTTCAACTTGAATGTCACATCGGTGACTTTGCTTAATTTTTGTGGAACTACACAAAAGGAGATCGAGATTTGTTTCAACTCTTCGTGTCGAGTTGTTTCAAATCTTGGTCTCATCCACATGATGTGCAAGTGTGCTTGAGATGTTGTGCTACTTGTTTTGGTACTGTTTTAAATAAATGTTGAATTGAAGCTATTGTATTGTTGTCTTTTCCCATTAAGTAGTGAACAAAAATGGGACCAACCCAGACATGATGCTTGTTGCTTTGTTACAACAAATTCAGCATCACCCCCCTTTATAAGCCAGTAATTGATGCCACTCTCAGAATTAACTACTGAATATTATTTCAAAACTGCAACACTTGTTAGGGATTGGCGGGATTACCATTTTTGTGGCCGCATGTTTCATCCTCCTTTATTAGCCAGTAATTGATTTCCTTTTTGCCTCTGTTTAAACAGGGATATCTATTCAACTTGTTGCTATTGCGACATTTTGCTTCGCTACGCGAAACACTTTGCTTGATTTTCAAAGGTAACCGCACAAAACGAGATTGGATTTCCTATTCGTGTTGGCGAGTCGTATTTTATCCTGGTGGTCTCATGAAAGGTCAAGACAGGGCCTTCATCCACATGATTGTGCGGTGTGCTTTGAGATGTTGTGCTACTTGTATTGGTATTGTTTTAGATAAATGTTGAATTGAAGCTATTGTATTGCTGTCTTTTCCCATTAAGTAGTGAACAAAAATGGGACCAACCCAGACATGATGCTTGTTGCTTTGTTACAACAAACTCTGCCTCACCCCTTTATAAGTAGATGGAAGCACATCTTGTTGTTGCGCCCACTCTCCCATGGAACTGTTTATGCTTTTCGTTAATCTAATGCCATTGGTAAAATTAAGCAATGCCACTCTCAGAATTAATTAACTACTGAATCTTAGTTCAAAACTGCAACACTTGTTAGGAATGGTACTATCCTGCTTTGTAGTTCTTTCTACATGTTTAACCAAGGTATTGTTAGGATAATGTCTCTGTTAAAATGAATCAGTCGCATTGTTTTAGGAATGATACTTTCCTGCTTTTTTGTTCTTTATACATGTTGAAACAAGGCATTGTTAAGATAATGTCTCAATTAATATTAATGAATCACACTGATTGAGAATTGCTACTCTCCTGCTTTGTTTCCCATTAAGATAAGGTAGATCAGTAGATGTTTTTCTTACGGAGTACAAGTCATCAACCGTTATTTCTCAGTAATTGTTTCACTTATACCTTTTGTTGCTTACAGGGATATCACAATTAAAGCTCGATTTTATTCCGACTTCGATTTTAGTTCAACTGCACAAAAGGAGCCAATGTGTCCAAGGCAAACTGCTGCATTCTTGGGTCGGTTAATTGGTCGCTCCACTTTGCGAGAAAGAAGCACTCACTTGTTTGCGCTACATTACGAAGGAATGACCGAGAAGCTTTACTGAGTATTAGGCCTTCCACTATGTAGGCCAAAAGAGGTGCCAATTTCACCTTTTCTTAGTTTGGCACCTAATCCCTCCATTGCTACAGCGGTGCCATAAATATTAGACACGGTGACATGACTAGTCTGTAGAGACCATTGGCAATTTAACAACACGTGGAGTGCCACAGGCAAAAGTGCCCAAACAAGTACAAGAAGCGACAGGACTCCACGATCATAGGCATTACATATTTTGAATGGGAAAAGCTTGTCAAAGTTTAATCATTGATGTTAGTAAGAAGCGACAGGACTCCATGATCATAGGCATTACATATTTTGAATGGGAAAAGCTTGTCAAAGTTTAATCATTGATGTTAGCAATAAGACGTTAGTTTAATATATTGGAATTGGAAAACCTTGTCAAAATTTGCTCATTGATGTTAGCGGAAGACATGCATTTGATATTTTTGAGTGGGCGCCCTTGTTGTGAGCAGCGTCAGTGTTTTTCCTATTCACGTGTTCAGTTTAGAAGTAAATAGTTACTCTCCGAGATATTCCTGTGTTAAGAGTTTGTTCTGAATATTGTCTATGTAATGCCAGGCCTTGTGTTTGATTGCAAAGTTGAGCTTGGAATGTTGTGGCATGCGGCATCACGAGCTGTTCACCGTGCCTCCTGAGAATAATGCTTCGTATTGTTTTGCATTTCGATCTAATGCCAGTGATTTGCTTGTTAAGAAGATCATCCTCTTCTGTTGTTTCCGTGCGTAAGAAGTTCATTGTCTGGTGACTTAAAACCAGTGACTTATAAGTCACGCCTGTTTGGTTGTCACCTGACTTATAAGTCACCTGACACACCTTCCGACCAACTCATGATATTAGGGCGTGATTGGATCGTCGTTTTCCAACCAAAACCGCTTGTAAAACTGACGCTTGTAAATTAAAGCAGATGGTCTCGGGCGAAGGCGCTTGGTTGGTCGATTTCGACTAGTAAAATATCGAAAGTACTTCACACACGATAAAAAAAATGAACGACACACGGAAGATTGCTAATCTAGCCGTTAGCTGCTGTTTCAGCCTTGCCCATGGATGGCATGATACGCACGTCGTGCATGTATCGTCTGGTAATGTTGTCCATATAGCAGTGCTCGTAAAATATACACTGGTCTCTCAAATTACACGCGTAACCCGCCGGTTTTACTTACAGACCTCAGGCCTTCCGATGACGAGTAAATTACACTTGTATGTTAATACATGTTTAAATAAACCAGAGCTCCCAAGCGCGGCCTTACCGTTTCATGCCGTCTCAGTTTCTTGAAGGTGCTCATAGGTGTCCGATGATCACGGCTTCTGAATGAGCAGCGGCGCTATATCGAGACCTCCTTAGGGCTCATGAGGCCCTCTCCGTTGTCCTTCGAGTTGTTGCGCTCGCCGTGGCGCCGAGCATTGTTAACATGGTCAACGAACATGAGGATTCAGGAGATAACTTTATTTTGACTGGATGACACTAGGGACCCACTAGGGCCATAGCCGTACGTACGCAAGTGCCTCCTTATTATCGTTGTTGTTCAGATGATAGCAGGGTATTAACTGGGCGGGCTGTGGCCCGTCTAGCCCAGGCCAGATATCCAGCCCAGATACTACTTTTTTCAAGATGAAAATGGCTAGCCCAGCTATACGTCTTTTTGAGGAATACCCAAGCAAGGTCAACTTGTTATTCTCCGCCCCGCTGGGCTGCAAATCTTTCCTAGGAGGGATGCATTAGGCTTAACAGGAAAATGGGCTTTAAAAATAATAAATGGGATGTAATTATAAAAACTGGGTGATAACTATAAAAAATACACCAAACACGAAATTAGTTTATAAAATATTATTTATGGATTTTGAAAATCTTAAATTTTCATTGTTCTTGCCACAATAATGTTTCGTTGGATTTTTACGTAATACAAATTTATATTTAATCTGACTAGAAATTTCAGGATAAAAATATTTCGGATCCCATCAAAATGTGGGAAATATTATTAAATTATGTCTTCAACGATTGGTTGAAATTATTAATCGTTGTCCTAGCTAGAAAATGGGTTGTACTTTTAACAAACTGTAAATTGGCTGTTGTAAATTCCATTAGAATTCAAAAATGGGATGTACATTCTTACAAAACGTAAATGGGCTATAAGTTCTCTGCCACACACTTGTGGGCCTACTAAGTGACGTCCCTCTAAAAAAATAAGTTGGCCAGCGTATGCAAGGCTTTGTCAACTTATTATAGTGAACACACGGTTCTAGCGGCGATGGCGTTGGATGTCTATCCAACGGATGTCGTGCTTCTTCTTCAATCTCGGATATCCTTAGCTTTGGCCGCCCAAAAAATGATTCCTCCCCCTGACATCTGGGGCGCACCGTTTTGGAGGCTAACCTGTGGGCCTACTAAGTTGGAGCGTACCAAGGGCTTTGTCAACTTAGTCAATATAAACGATTCTAGCTTAAGTGACCGTACGATGTCCATCCAACGGCCGTAGTGCTTCTTCAACCTCTGGTATTCTTGGTCCAGCCGCCCAAAGCAGCGCCCGGTCGTGTCACCGCTCCTGCCTCCCTTGGCCATTTGTGCTACCGCGGAGGCCTCACCGCCCCCATACTACTCCCACCGTTGGCCAGGCCATCCCTCCACTCACCCACACCCCCTGTTATTCTGCGGCGGCGGCAGCCTCACACAGCAGCCGAACCAGTGAACCCTCATACTCCTCTTCGCGCGGGCTTCCACTGCTGCATCTTCCCCGGCTCCGCGTCATCCCCTTCCTAGGCGTCGCCGTCGTCCATCCCCTGGTGCTCTCGACGCGGCGTGGTCAACGTGGTCAACGACCGACTTCCATCAGAAGAGTACTGTACGTGGAGAGGCTGACAGCTGGGTCCACGGCGGCCGCAAGGAAGTGCCTCCTTATTACGCGTAAAATAATTATTCCTCCACCAGACAGCAGGGATCCACCGGACGGGCCACCTTATTTCGCGAAAAAAACGTTTCCCCCCTGACTGTTGGGACCCACCGGACGGGCCACCGTATTTCACGAAAAATGTTCCCCGCTGTCAGCTCGGACCCACCGGAAGTGCCTCTTTATTACGCACAAAAAAATGAATACTCCCCTTGCTAGCTGGGACTCACCTTGGTGGGAAGCTGACTTGTGGGCCTACTAAGTTGACGGGGACGGAGGGCTTTGTCAACTTAGTCAATATTAACGATTCTAGCTCCAATGACCGTACGATGTCCATCCAACAGCCGTAGTGCGTCTTCAACCTCTGGTCTTCTTGCTCCAGCCGCCCAAAGCAGCGCCTGTCGTGCCGCCTGCTCCTGCCTCCCGTGGCCGGCTGTCTTTGCCAGGAGGCCTCACCGCCCCTACGATCCCCACCTTAGGCCAGGCCCTGCGGCGGCAGCAGCCTCACACCACGCGGTCGAACGAGTGAATACTCATACTCCTCTCTGCGTGGGCATCCACCGCGTCTTCACCGGCTGCGTCTTCCCTTCCTAGGCCTCGCCGTCGTCCACCGCCTGGTGCTCTCGGCGCGGCGTGGTCAGCGTGGTCAAGGAACGACTTCCATCGGACGTGGATGACGTCGAGAGGTCGATACCGGGTCCACGGCCGCAGCAAGGAAGTGCCTCCTTATTACGTGGAAAATAATGATTCCTCCACCTGACAGCAGGGACCCACCGGACGGGCCACCGTATTTCGCGAAAAAAACGTTTCCCTCTTGACTGCTGGGACCCACCAGCTACATCTTCGCACGCAAGGTAGTTCGTCCGGGCAAAAAAAACAAAACTATTCACCCCCTGACTGCTGGGACCCACCAGCTACATCTTCGCAGGCAAGGAAGTGCCTGACAGTCAGGACCCACCTGGTCGAAGCGCACGTAGCGTTGTCATTACGGTCGTGAACGATATGCGTACATCTTGGTCGATGTAGAGGCGTGCGTGTTGTAGTAGAGCCGCTGCGTGTCGATGTAGAAACGCATACGCGGCATGTACACGCACGCAGTGGCGAGGGTGCAAGAAAGAAAAATACCGCCACGCACGTACATACGGGCAGGGTCTCGAACGCCTACTCGCGCATACGTACATGGCTGGGTGAACGGAGAAACAACATCGTCGTCGTGTTCATAGGGAGCCAACGGTTGGGTCGGAGCGGAATGCGTGGTCGTGTTCATCGGGAGGGCTTGGGCGGAGCAGGCGATGGAAGCGAGGCTCGGCATACCGCACAACGGAGGAAACAGACCTTCCCACGTTTGGAGCAGGGTCCATTGATCGGGAGGGTGTGGCGTCTGTAAAAGCGGAGAAGCAGACCTCCTACGGTCGAAACGGGGTCTGTTGATCGGGAAGGGTATGGCGTCGCCAAAGCGGAGGAAGCGGACCTCCCACGATCAAACGGGGGTCTGTTGATCGGGAGGGTGCGACGCATCGCAAAAGCATTAAAGCGGACCTCCTACGGTCGAAACGGGGTCCTGTTCATCGGGAGGGTGTGGCGTACCGCAAAAGCAGGACTCCACGGGATCTGTTCATCTCCACCGTCGACCTCCTCCGGCCTCCGGGCTAACGTCGACCTCCTCCGGCCTCCACGGGCTCCTGTTCATCCAGCCTCTACCGCGCTTCTCCACCGACTCTTGTTCAACCAACCCTCCACGGGCACCCCTCCATCGTCTACTGTTCATCCAGCCCTCCACACCACGGGGTCCTATTCAACCACCCCTCCACCGTCTACTGTTCATCCAGCCCTTCACACCACGGGGTCCTGTTCATTCAAAGGCAACGCCACCGCTCACTGTTCATCCAAACCACCCCCGCAACGCCACTTGTTCATCCAATCGATCGGCTTGATTAGCGGCAGCGGCGAAGAATCGCTCCATCGGGTTGATTAACGACCATCGATCGATCGCTCGGGTTCGATGTCGTGGCCTGCGGTCTGTCGCCGGGTTGATTAGAGCTCAACGCCTCGCTCGGGTTCAGTTAGAGCCAACGCCTCGCACACACGTGCATACATACGAGAGAAACGCGCATCGCTCGGCCCCCGACCTCCCACCGTAATCGGCAACTCCCATAAATTTTCCTCCCCCTCGCTTCTACCACGGTTTTTTCCGTCATGGACGGCCCAAAGAATGTCATGCAGCTGCGTCTCCGGCCCGCCCAGGACGAAAAGCCCATTTTACATCATGATTTTTGTCATAGAAGTGGGAGCCCACCACATCTATGATGATACCGGGTTTTGTCACAATTATCGTCATAGAAGTGTCATATGTATGACAGAAAAAAAATTGTTTGGCCCAAAATGTCACGGATGTGTCTTTTTTTGTAGTGTATAATGGCTGATGTAGAGTTATGGTTGTTTTTGTTGCATCCTACAAAGTAATAACTATGAAATGCATTTAGATTCTCATTTGACTGGGATTATGTGAGTTTGAGCATGTTGTGAAGTACTATAGACCTTGTATACATCTTGGGATTCGACAATGATTGTAACTATTGAATTGTATAGTCCATTACATTCGAAGTCAATAGCCTAATATATTTATTTCACAATTTCAACAAATGACTAGTTCACTACAAACTAAGAAAACAAATGTGTACTCCCTCCATTTTTATTTAAGTCCGCGTATTAGCATTGGTCAAAGTCAAGTTTTGTAAACACTCAAAAAGCTTATAACAAAAAATATTAACATATACAATAACAAATAAATACCATTAGATTCATTATCGAATGTACATTCACATCATACATATTTGTTATGGTAAATGTTTATATTTTTCTATAAACTTGGTCAAACTTTAGGAAGTTTGACTTCGGTCCAACCTAATATGCAGAGTTTACTACTACTACTCACTAGTTGCTTAGCCGAATCACTCAACACGCCACATGGGGAGTCCAGTGTCACAAAATTTTGAGGTCGGCGGGAAAATCTCCCGTGACCCTGATTAGAGCAGTGGGAAGTTACCATCATAGCCTTGAACAGGCCTCACGGATGGCGCTTGGTAGGGGCTGTTTTCATAACTTCAGTTCACCCTACCCAGACCAACTGTAACACCGGATGTAACTTTCCATATTTGTAACTCCAACTCTTGCCATTTTCGGCATTGTGATATGATATTCCCTCCGTGGTTGGGTTTTTGTCTTTTGTTTTGCATTTTGTTCATGTCATGCATCTCATATCATGTCATCATGTGCATCTCATTTGCATACGTGTTCGTCTCATGATTCCGAGCATTTTCCCCGTTGTCCGTTTTGCAATCCGGCACTCCTATGTCCCCCGGCGTCCCTTTTACGTTTTTCCGTGAGTGGTTACTAAACTTTCTCGGAATGGACCGAGGTTTGTCAAGTGGCCTTGGTACACCACCGGTAGACCACCTGTCAAGTTTCGGGTCATTTGAAGCTCGTTTGGTACTCCAACAGTTAACCGCACTCTCGCAAAGGCCTCTTTTAAGTTACAGCCCAATAACCCATCCAGGTCACTTCCATGCTCTCCGTCGTCGGATCACGATCGTGTGGGCGAAAACTACACTCCACTTGGAGCTTCCTAGCTCCATCTACCTATAAAAACACCCCCTCCCCCGAAATCCCGCATCATTCCACCCCTAACCCTAGCCCCGCGCCTCTCCCCGCTGCCGGACGTGTCCGATTTGGGCCGGACACGTCCTCCCGCCGCGCCCGGACGAATCAGGCCGCGCCACGTGGCGCCGCCGCGCCAGACCCGCCGCCGGCCCGCGAGGCCCGCCGCGGGCCCTCCCGCGCTCGCTCCCGGGCGCGCCGCGCCTCGCCGCCCGACCGCGGCGCCGCGACCCGGCGGCCGCCGCCCGCCGCCGCCCGGCCGCCCGTCGCCCGGCCAGCGGCCACGGCCGACGTCGCTTCTCCGCCGCCCGCCTCCTCCTCGTTCCGGCCCGCTTTCCGTGGCGCCCGGCCGGAGCAGCCCCGGCCCCGGCCTCTCCTTCCTCCCTCCTCCGGCGCCGTTCCAGCGAGCCGCCGCCGGCCCCGCCTCGGCTTCCGCGCGCTCCGGATCTCAGATCCACGAGACGGTTGACTTTCCTCTCCCCCGATTTCCTCCAAGTCTTTATCTGTGATATATTTTGTTGCATTTTCATAATGCCATAACTTTGCACCCATGGCTCCGTTTTGGGCGTCTAGCATACCAAATAGTTAGTCCCGAAGAGTAGATCATTTCATTCAATTGCGTCATTTTCATTTGAGCTCATCTTGATGCCCGAAATGCTGTTGGAAGAGGGCTATGTGATGTTAGTTTCAGATTCTTATCAGAACATGCACTTTTGTCATTTTTTCCATGATTGATGTGTGCACCCTATGATCTTGAGTCCTACATGTGTTTTGTAATATGCCATGCCATATTTACAGGGGTGTATGCCATGTATTTTTGTTATCTCTGTGGTGACTAGCACAAGCATGCAAACTAGGCTTCATGATGTTGCTGATTTCAGCCCCTGTTTTTCTGATATTTTTATGCCATGTAAACTTGATGCTACCGAGGGATCCATGCATATTTTGAGATACTTCATTAAGCATGTTTTGAACATATGGTTATTCTCTATCCATCCATGCCATTGTTTGAAATTATGGAGTGCCCTAGCTTGAGTCAATCGAGCTCTACTTTTTCTACAAAATGTTTCCTGGCAGTTTGTTTACATGTTATTCAATTTTGCCAAGGTTGTTGTAGTTGATCCGTGTATGCTATGATGTTGTTCTTGCCATGTGTAGCTTCTATGCCATGCCTTCTTGATGTATGTATGCTTAGTTTATAATGAAATTCTCTGTAGTGAGTGCATTGAGCTCTTAAACATGCCTACTTGTTATCTGTTTTTGTCATGCCCTGTTGCTGAATCATTAATCTAAACTTGCGATGTTTACATGGGTGCTATTGCATCTTATGGTCCTTTTTGGCTTATGGTCAGTAAGGGACTTTTGTTCTATGCCTTGAGTAGATTCATGTCATACCTTGTTTTGCTATTATAAGTTCATGTAGCATGTGGTTTGCTTGCTCTGAACATTGCTTCCTGATGCTGATTCTGCCATGTGGTATGCCTTGAGCACGCATACGCATTGCATATCACATCTCGCATATCATGCCATGTATTGCATCATGTTGCTTGTGCATTGCACCGTGATTTATTGTGGTTTCATTGTTTGTGTTCTTGCTTTGGGTAGAGCCGGAGACGAAATGCGTGAACGAGGAACCTGTTGAGAACGCCACGAGGATCAAGCTTTCGACAACTCACGAGAACTTTGCGAGCAAGATGACCATACCCTCGAAATCACTTCTATCTTTGCTTGCTAGATGCTCGCTCTTTTGCTATGCCTATGCTACGATGCCTACCACTTGCTGTATCATGCCACCCATATTGCCATGTCAAACCTCTAACCATCCTTTCCTAGCAAACCGTTGATTGGCTATGTTACCGCTTTGCTCAGCCCCTCTTATAGCGTTGCTAGTTGCAGGTGAAGATGACGTTTGTTACTTGTTGGAACATGGAGATGTTGTTCCTTGTTGGAACATGTTTACTTGTTGGGGATATCACAATATATCTGCTATAATTAATGCATCTATATATTTGGTAAAGGGTGGAAGGCTCGGCCTTATGCACAGTGTTTTGTTCCACTCTTGCCACCCTAGTTTCCGTCATACCGGTGTTATGTTCCTTGATTTCGCGTTCCTTACACGGTTGGGTGATTTATGGGACCCCTTGACAGTTGGCTTTGAACAAGACTCCTCAAGAAGGCCCAACATTGGTTTTACCATTTGCCACCTAAGCCTTTTTCCCCGGGTTTCGCGAGCCCGAGGGTCATCTTTATTTTAACCCCCCGGACCAAAGGTTCTTCGAAAGTGCTGGCTCGAACCGAGCATCGGGGCCACCACGGGAAACTTCGAGGCTTGGTTTTACTCGTAGCTTGACTTATCCGGATGTGCCACGAGAACGAAATATGTGCAGCTCCTATCGGGATTTGTCGGCTGTCGGGCGGCTTTGCTGGTCTTGTTTTATTCTTTGTCGAAATGTCTTGTAGTCCGGGATTCCGAGATCGATCGGGTCTTCAGTAGAAGGAATATCCTTCGTTGACCGTGAGAGCTTATTATGGGCTAAGTTGGGACACCCCTGCAGGGTATTATCTTTCGAAAGCCGTGCCCGCTGTTATGAGGCAGATGGGAATTTGTTATTGTTCGATTGTAGAAAACCCGAAGTTGACCTTAATTAATACACATCAACCGCGTGTGTAACCGTGATGGTCTCTTCTCGGCGGAGTCCGGGAAGTGAACACGGTGTTGGAGTTATGTTTGACGTAAGTAGTTCAGGATCACTTCTTGATCGCTACTAGCTTCACGACCGTGCCTTGCTTATCTTCTCGCTCTCTTTTGCGAATGTAGCCACCATATATGCTAGTCGCTTGCTGCAGCTCCACCTCACAACTCTGTCCTTCCTATAAGCTTAAATAGTCTTGATCTCGCGGATGTGAGATTGCTGAGTCCCCGTGACTCACAGATTCTACCAAAACGATTCAGGTGTGCCGACGATGCGGTCGGTGTGACGCAACCGAGCTCAAGTGGGAGTTCGACGAGGAACGTGGTCGTTACTATGTGTCTTTTTCCCCGATGATCAGTAGTGGAGCCCGGTTGGGACGATCGGGGATCTGTAGCATTTGGGGTATCTTCTTTATTTTGGTTCCGTAGTCCGGACCTTGAGTGTAATCTGAATGATGGATGTTTATTTATGTATTGTGTGAAGTGGCATCGTAAGCCAACTATGTATCTCTTTCCCTTATGTATTACATGGGTTGTGTGAAGATTACCTCACTTGCGACATTGCTTTCAATGCAGTTATGCCTCTAAGTCGTGCTTCGACATGTGGGAGATATAGCCGCATCGAGGGTGTTACAAGTTGGTAATCAGAGCCTTCCCCGACTTAGGAGCCCCTGCTTGATTGTTTGCTGGCGTTGTTGAGTCTAGAACAAAATGTTTTGAGTCTTAGGATTATATATATCGGAGAGTAGGATTCTTTTTACTCCCCAGTCCCTTCATCGCTCTGGTGAGGTCTCCTGACGTAGAAGTTTTGACTCTCCTCTCCTCAAATTTCACTAAAAAAAATTTAGGATCACGCGGGTATCTTGGGATCGTTCCGATGGTTTTGTGACGAGAACATTGTTCTTGGTGCCTCGACATTTAGGGGTTGTGGCGGTGTCCCGGGAGTTGAGCTCCGAGGTGTTGTCGTCACAATTTTATCGTTGCAGTTCTGGAATACCGAGCTTTGCCGACATCGAATATCTCTTTTGTGCGATTGTTGGTGAGATAACCCGATAACTTGATCTTTGGGCGAGCTCAGAGTATTGCCATGACTCATTATAACGGATGCTTTTCAAGGTCGAGGTACACGATTTCGAAGGTTTCTTGGTTATGTGTTGACGGATGGATACAATTTGGATCTAGGTATTGTTAGTTTGGGTGATATATTTTGTGTCCCTGTATCCCCAACACGCATTGCATAACCCGAAAGTTTCGGGAGTTTATAGGTGGGATTCAAGTAGCTCCTAGCATTTCTTCCCGCAGATATTTGGTTTGTGATTGGGTAATCCTTACCACTTATTTGTTCGATCGTACCTTGTTATTTTTTCATCAACCCTTAATCAAGTGGCTTCTCACCTCAATGGACGTGTGATGTTAGCTTTTGGAATTCATTCGTTCATCCTTGTTCGAATGTTTATTGTGAAGACTATGTGTTGCAATTTCTATCCGTTGATTCAACTTGTCTGTCTGCTCATCAAAGTGCTAACGGATGTCACCCTCTTCAGGATGGCTCCGCCAACGCGTACGAATCCGGATCGCAATGACGAGAGTCGATCGAACCCTCCACCTCCACCTCCGCCTCCAGAGGCATGGCAAGCTATCATGGCAGCCACCAATGCCAATGCTCAGATGATTTTGCAACTCTTGCAAGAGCGTACCCAAGGGCAAGGCAATCAAGGAAATCAAGGCCAAGGCAACAACCAGCCGCACTTTGCTACCCTCAATCCGTTCCTCGCTAATCAGCGAAGTCTTTCGGTTTACGTAGCCGAGGCCACAGACGCGACGATTGGCTTGTGGACATCTGCAAACATTTTGAATGCAGCAATGTCGGACACGAGGACTTTGTCAAGTTTGCTTCGTTTCAACTCAAGGATCAAGCTGGCGAGTGGTTCCGGCAATACAAAGATTCGAGAGGAGGTCGTGTCATTACAGGATGAGTTCCGCCGAGACTTCAAAGCTCACCAGATTCGAAAAGTGTTGTTGAGAGCAAGCGTCAGAGTTCCGCAATCTCAAGCAAGGCAACATGTACGTGTATCAATACAATATCCAGTTCCAGAACTTCGCCGCTTCGCTAAGCAAGACGTCCACGATGAAAAGAGTATGATCTATCAATTTGCTGTGTGGTCTCGAGAGAAGATCTGCAATTAGCTCTCGTGCTTTTTGAGCCGTAAAAGTATGATGAATTCTACAACATGGCCTTTGAAGCAAGAAGCTGCCCAGCTCAAATGTGAGGCTTCTAAGAAGAGAATCGAGGATGCGATTCAGTCTTCTTCTTCCTCTCAAGTGGCAGCTAAGCGTGAAGTTCTATCTTCCTCCTCCTCCGTTCCGTCGGCCTTATCGCCAGAAGAACTCAGGTGGTCGTGGATCTTCCCACCCACCCAACCCAGGCTATCAGAACAAGTCTAATTCTCAAGCTCCAAGGTCAAATGCTCCTTATCACCGTCCACTCTCAGAGGTGACTTGCAACAAATGTCAGCAGAAAGGTCACTATGCGAACAAGTGCTTCAACCAAAGGCGCCTTCCGCCTCCTCCTCCTGTGAAATCTTCCAGTAATGCAGTGGTCGAGCATAATCCAAAGCATGCCAAGGTGAATATGATGAATGCAGCGCAAGCGGAAGGAGTCTCTTGATGTGATAATGGGTAATCTTCCGATTAATGATATTCCTGCAAAGTTTTATTTGATCTTTGGTGCATCGCATTGTTTCATGTCAAGACCGTTTTTTGCCAAGCATGAATTCAGTTCTTCACATTTGGGTAAACCCATGGATGTCGTTTCTCCGGATAAACGGTTGAGCTCCAGTTTGGTGGTTCCGGATACCACAATCAAGATGGGTAACTATAAATTTCTGGCTAAACCAATTGTCCTTGGTGACTCGGATATTGATCTTATTCTTGGGATGGACTGGCTTTCTCAGCACAAAGCTCAGCTTGATTGTGCTGCCAGGGAAATTCAATTGACACACTCTTCTGAGGATGTGATCATCTATGCCGCTCGTGATGAAACCATTCGGTTGTTTTCTCTCAATGAGAAGGGCGAGTTGGATGCTATCTCTCGATTCGGTCGTTTGTGAGTACCAAGATGTCTTTCGGAAGAGCTTCCAGAATGCCTCCTCACCGGTCGATTGAGTTCAAGTTATCGATCTTGAGCACGGCATCGAACCCGTTTGCAAGCGTCCATACAAGCTTGGACCTAATGAGCTGAAGGAATTGAAGAAGCAGCTCGATGAACAAGAGCATCTGGGTTTGATCAGACCGAGTTCATCTCCTTGGGGTTGTGGTGCTCTTTTTGTCCAGAAGAAGGATGGCACGGACCGACTTTGCGTCGATTACCGTCCATTGAATAAGAAGACTATCAAGAACAAGTATCCACTTCCCAACATCAATGAGCTTTTCGAGCAACTCAAAGGTGCTAAAGTGTTCTCCAAGCTTGACCTTCGTATGGGTTATCATCAAATTCGCATTCGTGAACAAGATATTCCCAAGACAACATTCGAGAACAAGCTTTGGTTCTTATGAATATCTTGTCATGTCTTTCGGCCTTGTCAATGCTCCTCCAACATTCTCTCGAATGATGAACTTCATCTTCAACCCCTACACCAATGAATTCGTCTTGGTCTATCTTGATGATATTTTGGTCTTCTCCAAGAATAAGAAGGATCATGCCAAACATTTGCGATTGGTGCTCAACAAGCTCAGAGAGCATCAATTCTGTGCGAAGTTTTCCAAATGTGAATTTTGGCTTGATGAAGTGCTTTATCTTGGTCACATCATCTCCGCCAAGGGCATCGCTGTTAATCCCGAGAAGGTGTCTGCAGTTGTGAATTGGGAACCTCCTCAGAATGTCAAGCAAGCCGCGATTTTCTTGGACTTGCAAGCTATTGCCGAAGATTCGTTGAGAATTTCTCCAACATTGCAAAGCCTATTTCCAACCTCCTCTAGAAGCATGTGAAGTATGTCTGGTCTCCTGAGTGTGATGTTGCTTTCAACACTCTCAAAGAGAAACTCGTCACAGCTCCTGTCTTGACTCCTCCTGATGAATCCAAGCCATTCGAAGTTTTCTGTGATGCTTCTCTTCATGGTCTCGGTGCTGTGTTAATGCAAGAGAATAGAGTTGTGGCCTATACCTCTCGTCAGCTGAAGCCCAACGAAAAGAACTACCCCACTCACGATCTTGAGTTGGCGGCAGTTGTCCATGCATTGATAACATGGAGACTTCTCTTGTTGGGAAGGAAAGTGGACATATTCACCGATCACAAGAGTCTCAAGTATATCTTCACTCAACCCAACCTCAACCTCAGGCAAACTCGATGGGTCGAAATGATTCAAGAGTACAATCCAAGTATTGAATATACTCCGGGCAAGGCCAATGTGATTGCAGATGCTTTGAGCGGGAAGGCTTATTGCAACAGCTTAATCCTCAAGCCCTTCCAACCGGATCTTTGTGAAGCTTTCCGCAAGCTGAATCTTCAAGTTGTTCCTCAAGGTTTTCTTGCCAACCTCATAGTCTCTCATACTTTGGAAGATCAGATTCGTGAGGCTCAACTCCTGGATACCATGGTGAAAAAGGTGAAACGTGGTATCGACAAGGGCATTTCCAAATACAAGTGCTTCCACATTGATGACAAAGATACTCTTTTCTTGAGGACCGGATTGTGGTTCCTAAGGGTGATCTACGTAAAGTCATTATGAACGAGGCACACAATTCGCTTCTATCCATTCATCCTGGAAGTACGAAGATGTACCATGACCTCATGCAGTCATATTGGTGGACTCGAATGAAGCGAGAAATTGCTCAATTCGTGAATGAGTGTGATGTCTGCAGAAGAGTGAAAGCAGAACACCAACGACCAGCTGGTCTCCTCCAACCTCTTGCTATTCCGGAATGGAAGTTTGATCATATCGAAATGGACTTCGTGACTGGATTTCCAAAGTCCAAGCGTGGAAATGATGCTATCTTCGTTGTCATTGACAAGCTTACTAAAGTGGCTCATTTTCTTCCTATCAAAGAATCTATCACAGCAGCTCGGTTGGCGAGCTATACACCTCCAGATTGTCTCATTGCACGGCATTCCACAATTGATCTCTTGAGACCGTGGCAGCATCTTTACCTCCATGTTTTGGGATTCTTTTCGAAGGCCATGGGCACCAACATTCGTTTCAAAGACAGCTTTCCATCCTCAAACAAGTGGCCAAGTCGAGCGAGTCAATCAAATCCTTGAAGATATGCTCAGGGCTTGTGTCATTTCCTTCGGTATGAAGTGGGAAGATTGTCTTCCATATGCCGAGTTCTCCTACAACAACAGCTTCCAAGCGAGTTCGGGCAAGGCCCCATTCGAAATCTCTATGCAGAAAGTGCCGTACTCCTCTCAATTGGTCCGAGACAGGTGAACGCCAACTTCTTGGCAACGACTTGATCACAGAAGCCGAAGAAATGTGCAAAGTCATTCGTGAGAATCTCAAAGCCGCGCAATCGCGAGAAGAGCTATTATGATGACAAGCACCATGATGTGGCTTTTGAAATCGGAGACCATGTCTACCTCCGCGTCTCTCCAATGAAAGGCACTCGCCGCCCGGTATCAAAGGGAAGCTTGCCCCTAGATACGTGGGTCCTTTCAAGATCATTGGCAAAAGAGGCGATCTCGCCTATCAACTTGAGCTCCCGTCCAACTTCACGAACGTGCACGATGTGTTTCACGTGTCACGCCTTCGCAAGTGCTTCAAGACTCTGAGCGCACTATCAACTTCAAGAAATTGACCTCCAAGAAGATCTCTCTTATCATGAGCACCCGTTGCTATTCTTGAAGAAACCGAGCGCAAGACTCGCAACAAGTCAATCAAATTCACGAAAGTGAAGTGGTCACACCATTCCGACCGAGAAGCCACACAGGAGCGCGAGGATCACCTCCGTTCCGAATATCCGGAGTTCTTTCAGTCCTAGATCTAGGGACGAGATCCTCTTGTAGTGGTGGAGTGTTGTAACACCCCGGGTGTAACTTTCCATATTTGTAACTCCAACTCTTGCCATTTTCGGCATTGTGATATGATATTCCCTCCGTGGTTGGGTTTTTGTCTTTTGTTTTGCATTTTGTTCATGTCATGCATCTCATATCATGTCATCATGTGCATCTCATTTGCATACGTGTTCGTCTCATGATTCCGAGCATTTTCCCCGTTGTCCGTTTTGCAATCCGGCACTCCTATGTCCCCCGGCGTCCCCTTTTACGTTTTTCCGTGAGTGGGTAATAAATTTTCTCGGAATGGACCGAGCTTTGTCAAGTGGCCTTGGTACACCACCGGTAGACCACATGTCAAGTTTTTGGTCATTTGGAGCTCGTTTGGTACTCCAACGGTTAACCGCACTCTCGCAAAGGCCTCTTTTAAGTTACAGCCCAATAACCCATCCAAGTCACTTCCATGCTCTCCGTCGTCGGATCACGATCGTTTGGCCGAAAACTACACTCCATTTGGAGCTTCCTAGATCCTTCTACCTATAAAAACACCCCCTCCCCCGAAATCCCGCATCATTCCACCCCTAACCCTAGCCCCGCGCCTCTCCCCGCCGCCGGACGTGTCCTATTTGGGCGGACGTCCAAGACGCCGCACCGGACGAATCAGGCGCGCCACGTGCGCCGCGCCAGCCCGCCATTGAGCCCTCCGCGCTTCGCTCGGGCAGCGCCCGCGCCTCGCCGCCGCCCGGCAGCCGACCCGGCCGCCGCCGCCCGCGCCGCCGCCCGTCGCCCGCCACCGCAGCCCGGCCGCCCTCGGCCGCCGCGCCGCCGCCTCCTCGTTAATCCCTCCGTGGCGCCGGCCGAGCAGCCCGGCCCAGCCTCTCCTTCCTCCCTCCTCCGGCGCCCGTTCCGTGAAGCCGCGCCGGCCCGCCTCGGCTTCAAGGCGCTCGGATCTCAGATCCACGAGACGGTTGACTTTCCTCTCCCCCGATTTCCTGTCTTTATCTGTGATATATTTTGTTGCATTTTCATCATGCCATAACTTTCCAGCCGTGGCTCTGTTTTGGGCGTATAGCATACCAAATTGTTAGTCCTGAAGAGTAGATCATTTCATTCAATTGCATCATTTTCATTTGAGCTCATTTTGATGCCCGAAATGCTGTTGGAAGAGGGCTATGTGATGTTAGTTTCAGATTCTTATCAGAACATGCACTTTTGTCATTTTTTCCATGATTGATGTGTGCACCCTATGATCTTGAGTCCTACATGTGTTTTGTAATATGCCATGCCATATTTACAGGAGTGTATGCCATGTATTTTTGTGATCTCTGTGGTGACTAGCACAAGCATGCAAATTAGGCTTCATGATGTTGCTGATTTCAGCCCCTGTTTTTCTGATATTTTTATGCCATGTAAACTTGATGCTACCGAGGGATCCATGCATATTTTGAGATACTTCATTAAGGATGTTTTGAGCATATGGTTATTCTCTATCCGTCCATGCCATTGTTTGAAATTATGGAGTGCCCTAGCTTGAGTCAATCGAGCTCTACTTTTGCTATAAAATGTTTCCTGGCAGTTTGTTTACATGTTATTCAATTTTGCCAAGGTTGTTGTAGTTGATCCGTGTATGCTATGATGTTGTTCTTGCCATGTGTAGCTTCTATGCCATGCCTTATTGATGGATGTATGCTTAGTTTGTAATGAAATTCTCTGTAGTGAGTGCATTGAGCTCTTAAACATGCCTACTTGTTATCTGTTTTTGTCATGCCCTGTTGCTGAATCTGTTAACGAAACTTGCGATGTTTACATGGGTGCTATTGCATCTTATGGTCCTTTTTGGCTTATGGTCAGTAAGGGACTTTTGTTCTATGCCTTGAGTAGATTGATGTCTTGCCTTGTTTTGCTATTATAAGTTCATGTAGCATGTGGTTTGCTTGCTCTGAACATTGCTTCCTGATGCTGATTCTACCATGTTCAGTATTTTCACCAAGTCTGTGAAGCTGATATATTTTGCACTTTTGCCATGCTTGTTTGGACCTGTTATGTTGTGATTTAGGCGTAGCTCAGTGTTCATATTTTGTCCAGCATCTTGAGTAGATCACTGCCATGTGCTTTTCTGGTACGTTTGGGTGCAGTAGCTTAATTTCTTGTTGCTTGCTATGTGATATCATGCTGTTAATGGCAGATTTGTGCCATTCTTGTTTTGCTTGTCATTTGCAAACCGTGCATCCGATTTCGGTGATCTTTATATCGATTTCAACCGAAATCATCTCACCTTTCCAGCGGCATACTTGGTTTGCCAAGTTGATGCCTGGTTCGTCATTTTCCTTCCGGAGCACGCATACGCATTGCATATCACATCTCGCATATCATGCCATGTATTGCATCATGTTGCTTGTGCATTGCACTGTGATTTATTGTGGTTCCATTGTTTGTGTTCTTGCTTTGGGTAGAGCCGGGAGACGAGTACGTGAACGAGGAACCTGTTGAGAACGCTTACGAGGATCAAGCTTTCGACAACTCTGAGAACTTTGCAGGCAAGATGACCATACCCTCGAAATCACTTCTATCTTTGCTTGCTAGATGCTCGCTCTTTTGCTATGCCTATGCTACGATGCCTACCACTTGCTGTATCATGCCACCCATATTGCCATGTCAAACCTCTAACCATCCTTTCCTAGCAAACCGTTGATTGGCTATGTTACCGCTTTGCTCAGCCCTCTTATAAGCGTTGCTAGTTGCGGTGAAGATGACGCGTTTGTTACTTGTTGGAACATGGAGATGTTGTTCCTTGTTGGAACATGTTTACTTGTTGGGGATATCACAATATATCTGATATAATTAATGCATCTATATATTTGGTAAAGGGTGGAAGGCTCGGCCTTATGCCTGGTGTTTTGTTCCACTCTTGCCACCCTAGTTTCCGTCATACCGGTGTTATGTTCCTTGATTTCGCGTTCCTTACACGGTTGGGTGATTTATGGGACCCCCTTGACAGTTGGCTTTGAACAAGACTCCTCCGGCAAGGCCCAACATTGGTTTTACCATTTGCCACCTAAGCCTTTTTCCCCCGGGTTTTCGCGAGCCCGAGGGTCATCTTTATTTTAACCCCTCCCCGGACCCGGTGCTCCTTCGAGTCTTGGCCCGAACCGAGCAACCTGGGGCCACCACGGGGAAACTCGAGGCTTGGTTTTACTCGTAGCTTGACTTATCCGAATGTGCCCTGAGAACGAGATATGTGCAGCTCCTATCGGGATTTGTCGGCACAATCGGGCGGCTTTGCTGGTCTTGTTTTATTGCGGTCGAAATGTCTTGTAGTCCGGGATTCCGAGACTGATCGGGTCTTCCTGGTAGAAGGAATATCCTTCGTTGACCGTGAGAGCTTATTATGGGCTAAGTTGGGACACCCCTGCAGGGTATTATCTTTCGAAAGCCGTGCCCGCGGTTATGAGGCAGATGGGAATTTGTTAATGTCCGATTGTAGAAAATCCGAAGTTGACCTTAATTAATACACATCAACCGCGTGTGTAACAGTGATGGTCTCTTCTCGGCGGAGTCCGGGAAGTGAACACGGTGTTGGAGTTATGTTTGACGTAAGTAGTTCAGGATCACTTCTTGATCGCTACTAGCTTCACGACCGTGCCTTGCTTATCTTCTCGCTCTCTTTTGCGAATGTAGCCACCATATATGCTAGTCTCATGCTGCAGCTCCACCTCACAACTCTGTCCTACCTATAAGCTGAAATAGTCTTGATCTCGCGGGTGTGAGATTGCTGAGTCCCCGTGACTCACAGATTCTACCAAAACAGTTGCGGTGTGCCGACGATGCGGTGCAGGTGTGACGCAACCGAGCTCAAGTGGGAGTTCGACGAGGAACGTGGTCGTTACTATGTGTCTTTTCACGATGATCGATGAGTGGAGCTCAGTTGGGACGATCGGGGATCTGTGTAGCATTTGGGGTATCTTCTTTATTTTGGTTCCGTAGTCGGACCTTGAGTGTAATCTGAATGATGGATGTTTATTTATGTATTGTGTGAAGTGGCATTTGTAAGCCAACTATGTATCTCTTTCCCTTATGTATTACATGGGTTGTGTGAAGATTACCTCACTTGCGACATTGCTTTCAATGATGTTATGCCTCTAAGTCGTGCTTCGACATGTGGGAGATATAGCCGCATCGAGGGCGTTACACAACCCCACCCCGAGACCCAGAGTAGTGCACCTGAATACTCCCCAATTTATATCCCCACCGCAAAATAGACTTCTCCACGGCACCGCAACCTTCCTGCTCCTCCCCTTTACATCGGCCTTTTCGTCCACCGCAACAAGATTCTGCCTCATCGACGACCTCATACGCCAGACTGGAGCCAGTCCACCGTCTTCGTCAGACACGAGCCTCTTCCCCAAAGATCGTCTTCCACGGTCTCGGATCTGCTTCCGGAAGCCGGCAAGCGCAGAAGTACCACCGTCATGGACAATGAACTGACTCCCGTTGCCGACCATGACTCAAAGAGGCCGCCGTGACCATCGTTCTCCTCCTCGATTGGTAATGCGTGTATTGAATCACATAGCAGTACATGTGCAGTTCCAATTTTGTTCGTACTTACCCTTCAAATTTCCTGGGTGCTATTGTTCCCGTAAAATTAATTGGTTATAGCCTCCATTGTCCAACAGAATATCAGCTTGTAATTGTGCGTCGCTCCTGTATCACGCTGTGCTTGGGTAGGTTTTTCATCTGCAAACAGTAGTGTGGCAAATGATGGGAAGGTTTTTAGAACTAGCAAGATGCCCATGCGTTGCACGCATCAAGATGAATTTGTATGAGTAGTTTATCTTGTGGGAGAAAAGGATGAATGAGGGAAGGCCTTATTTGCAAATCTGGAGAGGGGTATGGGTATCTTTTTGCAAAATTCCCATTTGTTTCCTTCCTATCTGTCAGATATAAATCGGACGGTGTCGGTGTCAAAACCGGCGGATCTCGGGTAGGGGGTCCCGAACTGTGCGTCTAGGCGGATGGTAACAGGAGACAAGGGACACGATGTTTTACCCAGGTTCGGGCCCTCTTGATGGAGGTAAAACCGTGCGTCTGCTTGATTAATATTGATGATGTGTGTTACAAGAGTAGATCTACCACGAGATCAAAGAGGCTAAACCCTAGAAGCTAGCCTATGGTATGATTGTTGTTCGTCCCTACGGACTAAAACCCTCCGGTTTATATAGACACCGGATAGGGTTAGGGTTACACAGAGTCGGTTACAATGGTAGGAGATCTACATATCCGTATCGCCAAGCTTGCCTTCCACGCCAAGGAAAGTCCCATCCGGACACGGGACGAAGTCTTCAATCTTGTATCTTCATAGTCTTGGAGTCCGGCCGATGATGATAGTTCGCTATCCGGACACCCCTAGTCCGGAACTCCTCAAGAGCTCCTCGAACCAGGCTTCAATGACGACGAGTCCGGCGCGCATATTGTCTTCAGCATTGCAAGGCGGGTTCTTCCTTCGAATAATTTATAGAAGATTGTGAACACCAGGATAGTGTCCGGCTCTGCAAAAATAAATTCCACATACCACCGTAGAGAGAATAATATTACACAAGATCAATCTGGCGGCGTATTTTGTGGCTGACGTCGCACCACTACCAAGCCTTCACCCAAATTGTATTTATTGTTCCACCTCGGTAGCGTTTAGCGAAGCGGTTTCCTTGGCACGTCTTGTCGAAGCAGATCGTGTTCCCCTTATTCCGGGATTCCCATCAATACGGACGTGGGTAACCCAACCGCGCCATTGATTGTGACGCTTGGGAGA
The DNA here is from genome assembly GCA_021605145.1 of Aegilops bicornis. NCBI lineage: Eukaryota > Viridiplantae > Streptophyta > Magnoliopsida > Poales > Poaceae > Aegilops > Aegilops bicornis. Next base: position 454,310,048 of record CM038674.1, on the reverse strand, counting down.
TAAGCGAGTTTTACCAGGCCGGTGGGGACACATGTTTTTGTCCGCCCATATAAGGGGATAAGGATCCACCCTTTCACATGCGCCTTCTTCCTCCTTTGCTCATCCATTCCCGTGCACTCGAGCTCCAGCGCCCAAGTCCGCACTTTCCTCTTGAACCTTCTCCAACCATGTCAGGAGCGGGAGGCAGATGGATGGCCTCCTCCGTCCGCGGAGGGCACATCACAAGGCTGCGGGAGGCGGATACTTGTCCGGCGATATCGCCTGAGCTGCCCGATGCGGGGCAGCTCATTCCAACCCCCAGTCCCCATGAGAGGGTGGTATTTCTCCCCCACTTCCTCCGCGTACTAGGTTTTCCACTTCACCCATTCGTCCGGGGGCTCATGTTCTACTACGGCCTGGACTTCCACGACCTAGCCCCGAATTTCGTCCTCAACGTCTCGGCGTTTATCGTCGTGTGCGAGGCCTTCCTCTGCATCCAGCCCCACTTCGGCTTGTGGCTCAAGACCTTCAGTGTCAAGCCGAAGGTTGTGAAGGGCAGCCAAGCAGAGTGCGGAGGCGCCATGGTCGGCAAGATGGCCAAAGTCTTATGGCTCGAGGGCTCCTTTGTGGAGACAATAAAGGGGTGGCAATCGGGGTGGTTCTACATCACCGAGCCACGCGACCCTGAATGGGTGGCGGCCCCCGAATTCAGATCTGGATTCCCCACACGGCTCTCGTCATGGAAAGAGACGGGCCTGAAGTGGGGGGATTCAGACGAGCTATCCGGACTCCAAACACGCGTCCGGAACCTGGTGGACAAGAATCGCAGGCTTGTCGACGTAATCCAGGTGATGCTCATCCGCCGGATTCTCCCATGCCAACAACGGGACTTCAATTTGTGGGAGTTCGATCCGGCACAGCACCAAACCTTGAGCCGGCTCTTCGATACCACGTACGAAGATGCCTGGAAGGTGCTGTTCAAGAGCGCCGAAGCCCCCGCATCCGCTAACAAAGATCGCAGATACAGCTCGCGGCGTCAAGCCGGCGAGGTAAGTTATTTTACCCTTTACGGGACTCTTTTTTCATAGATTGACTCTACGTGGGATCTAAAAACTCCCTGTTCTTCGAAAGGTCTGGCTGAAGGCGTTCGGATAGATTAACTGTCCGGCTCCTTTGCCAGAAGACCCAGCGGATGCCCGATTGACGGGGCTGCTGGCGCCGACACCCCATGTGGTGCCGGAGAAGAAGGCCAAGAAGGAGGCCACGGGAACTCGAAGGAGCTCCGGCGCCAGGTCTTTGTCGGATTACGGCGAATCTTCTCCACGAAGACGAGGAGGAAGAAGAAGAAGCTTCTCCCCGGGGAGGAGAGGAAAAGGAAGGCCGCCCCAACTGGGAGGCGGAGGGTCCAAGAAGGGAAGAACCCTTCCTCCGGACTTCTCCACCAACGTCGACGACGACGAGGGGGATTGGCCTACAAGGGCCAAGCCCCTGGCGAGATTGTAAGTGTCCAGATACCCATGGCGTTTTAGTATTGCAGAGTGTTCTCTAATGTCGAACAATCGTGCAGCCCGCCCAAAGGCGAGTTCGCCGATTCATCGAGCGGGTCCCTGGGCTCGTCGGAAATGGAGAGTACTTCGCTTCCGACCGCCTCCTCGCCTCATGCTGCGGACAACACCGCAGCGGGGCCCCAAAGGGGGCTTGGTCCCGAGGAGGTGGCGCAGGAGGTGCCACAAGGCAACCCCGGACTCGGTAGCGTGGGGAAAGACCCCAGGGCTCTAAGGCCGACCCTTGTCCGGACTCCATGCCGGAACCTTGATGGTTCCGAGTCCGCAAACGATCCTTCGCATAAGAAGGATAAGACGTCGGTGTCCTTCGTCCAACCGGAGGCACCGGATAGCTTCTTGGAGGCGCCAACGGCGCCTCCATCGAAGGAGCACCGCCTGTTATGAGTGCGGTGATCCGGACAGATTCGATCCGCCAAGAGCGGGCTGACCAAGCCTGCACCAGTCTTCTAACAGGCTTTGAGGTAAGAAATTTCAATATATGTAAAATGGTATCGCATAGATAGTAGCCCACGATGCTCGGTTCGGTGTTCGGAAACAAAAGCGGACTGAGGATCTTTAGAAAGATAAACGCAGAGTCATAAAAATATGTCAATATGGGATTGCAGGTTGTCTGTCTTGACCTCCGCCCGCCTTGTGCGGAGGTCAATAATTTGAAGAAAAACCTCGAGCAGTCCGAGACCGAACTCGGTCATGCCAAGAAGCAGCTCGAGGAAAAAGAAGGTGAGTAATACCTTATGAAAATTGTACCTTCATGAGAAAATGATTTGGTTGCAAGAAAAATGACAAGGATAACGTGGGTATTGTAGGGGCCACTAACGAGGTGGCGACCCTGAAGGAGGCGGTGGCCGCGGCCGAACGTAATGCGGCCGCGGAACACACCGAGCGAGAGAAGCAGGAGGCGCGGGTGGCGGAGGTACAGCAAGAGCTCCAGGATCTCGTGAAAAAACATGAGAACTTGGAGCGTGACTCGAAGACTCGAGAGTCTGAGCTTGCAACGGCTCTTGAGAGTGCCAAAGCCGCTAAGTCCAAGCTCGCAAGGCCCTCCAGAGATTGAGGCGGTGAAGAAAATAGCAGCGGGTAAGGCATTTTTCATGCAGTAAGCATGTGAGTGTTAATTACATTGCTTACCCGGTCGGAGCTCTCGAGGCGTTCATAGATCTTCCTCCCAGCGTGTCCGATGTTGCCGCATTCTACCGGGCCGAGGAGGGAGCTCGACGGAGAAGGTCTTACGGTCTCGGTATCTTTGAGGCCGGACATCAGTGCCTTTAGTGACCCGGTGAAGCGGTGGTCGAGCTCCACAAGGCGGCCGAACAGGCCATGAAGGGCCTCATAGTTCGGTTGTGGCCTAAGGAGGCCATGCACAGGAGCTACTTCGGCTGGTGCAGCGGCTGGTGGATGCGTGCCCGTGGGTTGAAGTTATCAAGCATTCCGCTTGTATCGAGGGTGCCGTCGGGCCCTTGCCAGCGCAAAAGGTGCACTGGGGCAAGATGGATGCCCAAGCTTCGTGACGGACCCGCCACGGAGGGCAAGGAGCATCACACGCCCGAGATGTATTATAAGAGTGTCTTTGAAGGCGCCCGCACTATTGCGGGTGAATGCTCCAAAGATGTAATATTTGAGTAGACTCGCATTTTGTTATCCTGCGCTGAAAACTTAGTTCATATGCGCTAAGCAACGCTTGTTAATTTAAAATATTACCTTCTGTGCGGTTGTTTATCAAATCTGAGAGATGGCAAGTCGCCGGCTTCAGCCCCCATGCCACGAGTGTTGGGGTGTTCGGGATAAACTTGAGCACTCTTGTTCCCATTTTTGGGTCCATCTAGGGAGGCGCTCAACACAGCGAACAAGGCAACCGGACTTATAATGCTTGAACACTCTCACTTAGCCATAGAATTCTATAATTTTAAATTTCGGCGAAGCCCCTAGTCTTCGGAAGGCCGAATTTGGGGCGCTATCCACGCCTTGGCCGGACAGTATCCGGCTCCTAGCTCTAAGCGGCATAAGTCTTTAAGGACTCGCAAAAAACCTCTCGAACAGCGAGGTCTCTCGCCTCATCATGACGGTCAGTTTAGCTTTCTCCATCGAGGCGTTAACCCGGCCCGAGGCGGGGCGGAATCGCGGTGGTTCTCCCGGTGCTACCTTAGCCGATACAACGGAACGTAAGGTACCAAAACACGGAGCCGGGCAAACCCAACTATTGACCCAAGACATGATTCGGAGCCGATGCATATAGTGCTATAAGTTCGGGTGCCGCACTTGTGAAAGTGTTCGGACTCATCACACCATAACGCGGGAAACATAAGCCCCTGGTGTATATTAGCCGTACCAAAGTGTACGGATGCAACATGTCGTGAATGAACATATGTATGAAAAAAATGCAATTATAAACAAAAAGGTGCTGCATTGTTTTATTCAATAAGTGCTACTACGAATGCAGAACGATACAAATAGTGCGATAAGCAAGGTATGAGACTGTTAAACATGTCCCCCTCCAGGGGTAGGCTGCAGATTGGTGTATGAAAATGCTCGTAATGGAGACCACACAGTATATTAGTTGTAGCCTTTATCCTTCCCTGGCTGTTGCATCGTGAGTTCGGCAGGTCTGCTGCCGGACAGGGCTTCTGACAAATGGAGTCCTGTGGGTAAAAAGTGAAAGGTAAAAAGAAAAGAAAAAGGAACGACACACTTGAGAGCCCCTGGTGTGGTTGAGCCGCAGTCTGGGTTTATCATGGTCGTGCCCCTCTCCCCATGCCCATGGTATCTTCAGAGCGTAATGGTGTACGCGAAGGACCTGCTTTGACGTTTCGCAGGAGCTGGGGTTGGGGCCGCACTGCTACGCGTGCTCTGGACGCGCCAGGTGGTCTTGTTGTAAGTTACTCCGGGCGCGCTTGGCTGTGTCCGGCCGCTTAATACCGGACTCGAGAATTGCCTTAGGAGGCTGCATTGCACGCCATTGCGAGAGTCATTGTATGTTCCTCCGTCGCGGAGAGAACGTTCATGTTCTGTTGACCGTGATGACTCCTCGAGGGCCTGGCATCTTGAGCTTGAGGTATGCGTGGTGCGGCACCGCGTTGAACTTTGCAAACGCTGCACGTCCGAGCAAGGCATGATAGCCGCTGCGAATGGGACTATGTCGAAGATTAACTCCTCGCCGGAAGTTATCCGGGATCCGAAGACCACTTCCAAAGTGTAATTGAGCCTGTACAATTGGCTTCTACACAGTATGACGCCTTTAAAGGTCGTTTTGGTAGGTTTAATCCTTGAGGGGTCTATGCCCATTTTGTGCACTTTGTATCCCGGTAAAGCAGGTTCAGTTTGCTGCCGCCGTCCATCGGGACTACGGTTAGGTGAAATCCATCGACGATTGGGTCTAAGACCGGTCTGGCGAATCCACCGTGGCGGATGTCGGTGGGGTGGTCCTTCGGTCAAAAGTGATCGGGCAGGAGGACCATGGATTGAACTTCGGCAACCGCTCCATCGCATAGACATCCCTGAGTGCACGCTTCCGCTCCCTTTTGGGTATGTGCGTTGCGTATATCATGTTCACCGTCCGCACCTGTGGGGGGAAACCCTTCTGTCCTCTATTGTTCAGCGGTTGGGTCTCATCCTCGTCATTGCTATGCAGCCCCTTGTCATTGTTTTCGGCAATTAACTTGCATGCTCGTTGAATACCCAACAGTCCCTGTTGGTGTGGTTATCGGCTTTTGAAGTGCCGTGTATCCGCACAAGCGGTCGAGTATTCGGTCCAAATTGGACGGACCCGGAGTAGTTCTTTTGAATGGCTTTTTCCCGACCGGGTTTAGAGCCTCAGAATCCGGCATTGACTGCCGTATCATCAATATTGTCGCCGTTCACGCCGCGTTTGTTTTTGTTACGACGGGGCCTGCCATTTCGGTCCTTGGAGTCCGGACTGCCAGAATTTTTGCTGAGGTTGTTGCTGCGTGCTAGCCAGATGTCCTCACCCGCGCAGAAGCGGGTCATGAGTGATGTGAGGGCTGCCATGGATTTCGGCTTTTCCTGTCCTAGGTGCCGGGCGAGCCACTCGTCGTGGATGTTATGCTTGAAGGCCGCGAGGGCCTCTGCATCCGGACAGTCGACGATTTGATTTTTCTTGGTTAAGAACCGTGTCCAGAAGTGTCTGGCCGATTCGTCTGGCTACTGAATTATGTGGCTTAGGTCATCAGCGTCTGGTGGTTGCACATAAGTGCCGTGGAAGTTATCGAGGAATGCGGCTTCCATGTCCTCCCAGCTCCCAATTGACTCTGCTGGCAAGCTGTTGAGCCAATGCCGGGCTGGTCCTTTAAGCTTGAGGGGGAGGTATTTGATGGCGTGAAGATCGTCACCGCGGGCCATGTGGATGTGAAGGAGATAGTCTTCAATCCAAACCGCGGGGTCTGTTGTGCCATCATAGGATTCAATATTGACGGGTTTAAACCCTTCGGGAATTTGATGATCCATTACTTCGTCTGTGAAGCATAGTGGGTGTCTTGGCGCCTCTGTCGGGCGATATCACAACGGAGCTCAAAAGAGCTTTATGCATTTTGTTATTCGCCCGGCCGGACTTATCGTGTCCGGTAGCGACGGTTGTCGCCACGCATCGGGCGCCCAAGCGATCCATAGATCGATCTTGATTGTCTTGCCTTGTCCTCCAATATATCTCGCAGGTCAGCAGCGTTCCCCTTTGGCCGTGTGCTTTTTGAGCGATGTCGGGGTACGGTTTTAGCGAAGGGCCTAGAGGTCTCTCTGTAGTCGGCCGTATTGTCTCCTGGTGGTGCGGGTTCGTAAGCCTCCTCCTCTAATCGGGGGAGCAGCTTGCGTTTAGGGTAGCTTTTGGAGGGGCGTTCGAGCTCATGCTCTTCGGCCACGAGGACTTCAGTCCATCTGTCGGCTAGCAGATCCTGATCAGCTTTAAGCTGTTGCTGCTTTTTCTTGAGGCTGTTCGCCGTGTCTATAAGCCTGTGTCTAAAACGCTCTTGTTCGACGGGATCCTCAGGCATGACGAATTCATTGTCGTCGAGGCTTGCTTCGTCTTCGGAGGGAGGCATATAATCCTCTACCTCTTCTTCTGCCGCTCTCTCGTGAGGGCTGGCGTCTCCATCCTCTGCTATTTGGATCTTGCTTTGGAGTAGGATTGTCTTGACCGTCCGGTGTATTGTTATCTCCGGTGCGGAATCTTCATTCTTCTTTGTGGCGGGATTTAGGCGGCGCCACGGCCGGCGCTTGGGCTGCTTCTTGGAGGGTCATCCTCCGTTGTTCCATCGCCGTTCCCATCTTTTGGGATGTCCACCATATATATGTCGTATGATTTAGGTGGCCTTCCAGTGCCATGTAGGCGCTGGGTCTTGTTTGTCTCCGGCATCGTCGTCCATACCGTCGATGTCTTCGGAGTCGTAGTCTAGCATGTCGGTTAGATCGTCGACAGCGGCTACCAAGTGGGTGGTGGGTGGGCGTCGAATTTCTTCGTCGTCCGCATCCCAACCTTCATGACCGTAATCCGGCCAGGGCTCTCCGAATAAAGATAGAGACTTTAGTGAATTCAGGATGTCGCCAAAGGGCGAGTGCTGAAAGATGTCCGCGGCAGTGAACTCCATGATGGGCGCCCAATCGGATTCGATTGGCAAGGGCGCGGAGGGTTCGGAGTCCGGAGAGGAGTCCGGCACCCTGGAGTCGAGGTCTTTGCAAAGGACAGGGGTAGAGTTCGGCTCGATCGCCGTAGAGATTAAAGCCCCCGAGGCGGTGTCCAACCACTCGTCCTCGATTTGGGAATCCGGCTTCGGATTAAGGGTCGGAGCGGATTCTGGTGCGGCCTCCAGGGCATTGTTCGGCAGCAGAGCTAGATCATGCCCATCGAGACAGTGCGGCGCGCTTGGCCGCGACTCGAATCCGTCGAAGATCAAGTCTCCGCGGATATCGGTCGTATAGTTTAAACTTCCAAATCTGACCGACGGCGGGGCGTAGCTTTCGATCTGCTCCAGATGGCCAAGCGAATTGGCCCGCAGTGCGAAGCTGCCGAACACGAAGATCTGTCCGGGGAGAAAAGTCTCACCCTGGACCACGTCGTTGTTGATGATCAAAGGAGCCATCGGGCCTATCGGTGACGGCTACGCAGGAACTCTCAATGAAAGCACCAATGTCGGTGTCAAAACCGGCGGATCTCGGTAGGGCGTCCCGACACTGCGTCTAGGCGGATGGCAACAAGAGACAAGGGACACGATGTTTTACCTGTGTTCGGGCCCTTTTGATGGAGGTAAAACCGCACGCCCTGCTTGATTAATATTGATGATGTGTGTTACAAGAGTAGATCTACCACGAGATCAAAGAGGCTAAACCCTAGAAGCTAGCCTATGGTATGATTGTTGTTCGTCCTCTGGACTAAAACCCTCCGGTTTATATAGACACCGGATAGGGTTAGGGTTACACAGTCGGTTACAATGGTAGGAGATCTACATATCCATATCGCCAAGCTTGCCTTCCACGCCAAGGAAAGTCCCATCCGGACACGGGACGAAGTCTTCAATCTTGTATCTTCATAGTCTTGGAGTCCGGCCGATGATGATAGTTCGGCTATCCGGACACCCCCTAGTCCGGAACTCCCTCAGACGGCCTATATTGCAAGAAAAAAAGTATAGAGAAAAAAAGTAGACAGTAAAGTAAGTAGAGATAAATATTAAATATTAAATATAAAATAAATATAACAGTAGAGAAGAGAGTAGAGATAGCAGAGACGTCGGGAAAGGATCGCGCGCGCGGGAAAAAGCGGCCGGGCGTGTGCTAATTTTGGCGCACGGCATCGCCCTCCCACCGCTCTGTGCCTTGCCACCGCTCTCTCCCCGCTTTGTGCCTCGCCACCGCTCTCTCCCCGCTCTTTTTCGCCTCGCCGCCGCCGCGCCACCATGCCGCCGCGTCACCGGGAAACTTGGGGATACCGCGGCATCGGCGCGCAACCCTCCGGTGGCTTCTCCGCCGAGATCCGGTTCCGCTGGATGCACCTCGGCCTCGGCAATTTCGACACTGCCAACGAGGCCGCCAGCGCGTACGACGCAGTGGTGTGGCGCCTCCGGTGGCCTCATAGAACATTGAACTTCCCCAACGTGCCGACACGGGAGCGGGCGCAGGAGCTCGCGCCTCTGCCGCGGCTTAGCACCGACGAGGATCGTCGCGACAACCGGAGGCGGGAGCACCGTCTCGGCATCGCCGAGATGGACGAGGAAGCCATGGCGCTGTGGCACCAACACTTCCCGCAGGACATCATCAACGAGCGTGAGTTCTACGCACAAAGGAGGGCGGAGAGGGATAAGAGGAGGGCGGAGCGAGCCGCCTATCGCGAGGTCAAGCGTAGGCGAAAAGCGGACGCTCAATTCAACATGAGGCTAGGAGCAGCGTCGCCCTGGGAATCCTACGACGATCGGTATCTTCACGCCTACGATCGGGCGTCGGAGGAGGACATCACCGAGGAGGAGTCGGACGACGAGGAGTAGTTGAATTATCTTTTTTTATCTATCTATGCTGAGAACTATCCTCTACTCTCTAGTATCTACTTCTCGATCTCAGCACTGTAAACGCTTTTTTAAAGCGCCGCGCGTTGTGATTCTGTTGGAGATGCTCTAACATGGCAGACGAGTGCTTTAATGTTGCCCACAAGATGCGTGAGTATTACTAGTAGTATATTTTTCTTGCCATGTTGAGATTTTAAAACCACGAGTGCGAACATGCAGAGGAGCAATGAAGACCAAACACGGGATATTTGGGACATCATTAAGGAGTGTGGCAAGTTAAAGAGGAGCTGCACCGAACGTGTAAAACGATCTTTGGTAAGTAACACCCTTTCAATTACTTTCGTGTAGCCTCGTGTTCTTCGACGTGTATATGTTGTAGTTTTTGTTTCTCTTAAGCGTGGTGTTCTTCGATGTGTAATAAGAAGAGTCTTAATCGTCCTAATGCTTTCGTTTTTAGCTTGATGTAGGAAGTGGGTGTTCTCACCTTGTAGTTTGTTTTATTTATTTTTCCTTTTGAATTCACTTCACCGAAGTTACATTTTATCGGCTTCTACTAAATGGATCCGGGTTGCTCTGAGTATTGATCTAAAAAAGAAGTAACTTCATGTCAGGATGAAGTTCCTGCGAGGAGGGAAGTATGGTCAACCTCGAGATCATGTTTCCAAAATGAGGCTGGATTACACACAAGGTGCCCATCCCCTAATGATGTTGGATTAGACACAAGGTGCAAATTCCCAGATGATGCTGGATTACACACAAGCCAGGTGGAGTCATGAGCTGTTCGTGTCCTCGTGGCATTAGTAAAGGCTGAAAGAAAGCATGCAGCAGCCCTTGAGAATGTAGTTGGGTTCCTGAAGAAGCAAAAAAGAGCAATCAGATGCTCTCTTCACCCAAGCCAAAGAAGAGATGGAAGAAGCCAGAAATAAGCTAGCAGAGGCGAAGCGGGCTAGGCGTCTCCTGCTATCTAAAATTGTTGTCAATACAAAATTTCCTTCATAATAGCTAGGTTCAAATGTTTATCCAACAAGCATTCTGTTGTGATGTCCGTGCATCTACCGATGTGGCACAAAATGTTTTTGGGTCATGTAATAACATCAATTACTTTCCAAACAATAACAGAATGAAGCATTGGACATGGTATAGTTCACGCGCAAGCCCGACATTCCAAGTTCAACTTCCACATCAAACTCATGTTCACAGATATCTGCACATTCATACATAATGTCCACAACCATGATTCACTTCAAAGCCAAAACAAATGTGAGGAGATTTATAAATAAATAAAATCATCTACTAGTTCCTGCTACCAGTGCGAGCACAACAAGTCAAGACCATGCGTAAATTAATTATATTTTAGTCATTTTTTGTGTTCTAAAATGCCTTCCGGCTCGCGGAAGGACGTGTTACCACTTTGCAGCGGATTCAATGAAGGCAGGCGGCAGTCTTAAGCTGGTTGCCTGGCGAGGAGGCGTGCTTCGGCAGAACTGAAAAGTGCGGCCCTCTTGGCCGGCGCGCCGGTTCAATGCCTGCGCTATGAGAGGTCGCGTCCATGTCAGAGCAATCACTCCCTCCAGTCCTTTTTTGTTTGGGTATAACAAAATCTCGTTTTCCATTCACATTTTACAAGTAAAATTCATGGACAAACTTTGACCCAAAGTACGATGGGGACTAGTAAACCAGAATGGAGGTAGTAGTTTTTTAATCAAAGAAGGGTTTCCCCTTCCGATTTTCATTACTGAAAACCAGCATCTAAATCTAAACCATAGTATTTGCCCTAGAACTACCAGGTTCAACATCTCACAACATAAACCCATACAACCTCCATCGCAAAAAAAAACCATACAACCATACGCCAAGGAGGTACGTAGTACTATGAATTCCATTTTCGCTCCATACCAATCGTTCTAAAAACTACTTACTACTTATAACGCACCATTGAAAATCTGAACTCTTAACCCCGCTAAAAAATGATATTTTAAACGTGGCTACTCGATCTGTGGCAAGCTGGCGAGCCACCGCTCAAGTCGTTCACCGTGGTCCCGACCATCAACTCCTATGGATCAAATTATCACATAGCTGACTATTCCTACGAAGGTGCTCCACCACGCACCGGTACCGCGAATGTAGCAATCGCGCACCTAGGGTTTTAGGGTTTATTTGTTAACGTCGCCTTTACGTAACACTCATGTGTGCGAGACAGCGAGAGGCCGACTGCGTGCGTGCGCCTCTTCTCTTCGTATATGTACTCCACCGTTTGTCTGGTGTCCAAAAAATTATAATAACTACTAGCAATGTGCCAATGCGTTGCCACATGATCAAAGTAGATTAATACATATTCACCGATTTGATAGAAAAAAGTCTAGTTTTGAAATACGTATATCACTAAAAATATGTTATGTTTCACTCAAAATATATTCCTTTGGCGGTTTTGATGAGATAAGGGAGGAATGTTGTTGGTTTCAAGATTCGATAAGTGGTATATGTCTAATTTATACTCTTACTAGCAAGATGCCCATGCGTTGCACGGAACATCAAGATCTTGTGGGAGAAAAGGATGAACGAGGGAAGGCCTTATCTGCAAATGTGGTGAAGAGTGCGGGTAAATTGCATATTTTCCTTCCTATCCGTCAAATATAAATCGGACGACCTACATTGCAGGATGGCAGGCCCACCATCATCACCAACTCTATTTTTTATCCCTACTCTTATAAAAAGCATTGTCGGTGATGATCGTGTGCCTGCCATCCTGCAATATAGGCCACCCGATCTATATCTGACGGATAGGAAGGAAATTATGGCAATTTTGCAAAAAGATACCCACACCCCTCTCCACATTTGCAAATAAGGCCTTCCCTCGTTCATCCTTTTCCCCCACAAGATAAACTACTCATACAATGCATCTTGATGTTCCGTGCAACGCATGGGCATCTTGTTAGTTGTTGCAAAAAGCCCATGTGTGTGTGAGAGAGAGAGAGAGGGAGAGTGGAGGAGGACGGAGTGCATGTGTGACAAAGACACAAGGAGTGTGTGTGCGATAGGTATCAGCTTAAAATGAGGCGTAGTGTGTGTGTGCACGATCGAGAGGGCGTGTCTCAAGAAGGGAAGAAAAATCTACATAGATACAAGGAGTGGGAGAGATACATGTATGCGATGGTGGAAGCACGAGTGTGCGGGTGTATAAACCTATCTAGAGGCTAGCTAGTCGATAAATGTTTGAGAGAGAAATACAAGTGGGGTGCGAAAGCGAGAGTTTTGTGTGTGTGAGAGAGAGACGGTAGTCGGGAAGGGGAGTGGAAGCGGGAGTTGTGTGTGTGTGTGTCTGTGAGAGAGAGAGAGAGAGAGGAGACGGTAGTCGGGGTTGTCTGATCGGTAAACAAATGAATAATGTCGATGCAGGATGTAGCCGAAAAGGAGACCGCAACAAATGTTGTGTCTACAGGAGAGAGAGAGAGAGAGTAATTTTAGTGGTATGAGTCATATGTAGAGACATATAGGGTGTGTGAGAGAATCCCATAGAGAGAAAGACAAAGTGAAAGACGAGTGGAGACTATGTGTGTGGCGGTGAAAAAGAAAGCTTAGGTACCAAGTGATACCAGAGAACAGTGAGAGACGTGAGAGATAATGAAAACCGTGTAATGTATAATGATAGGGAGAGTGTGACACTTCTCAAGGGAGACGCCGAGAGACCATGTTTGCGAGGATAGGAGAAACATGAAGTGAGCGTCTTGGTGAGCTGGAGAAAAGAGAGTGATAGCTACCTGAAGGAGCATGCATGCGAGAGAGATGGGCGTGAAAGGAGTGAACGAAAAGGGATTCAAATATTTGAATTCGAGATGATGATACATGTAATCCATACTCGAACCAAAATTGATCTATCAAACATGCATACTCATACGAATTCACGCACATCTATGTTATTTAATATGTAGATATTACTGATCCATACATTTTAGTAGAACATAATTTGGTTAATTTTTTGAATTCAACCTTAAGATTTCGAGATCGTTGTATACGTAAATCATATTATACATATAAAGGAGCAGAATTCTTTGTTGTGCTTTTGAAAGTATATATAAAAAATGATGTATATAAAATGTAATTCCAATTGAAAATGGATCCCGCCCGAAAAAAATAGAATACAAACGGGATTTGAATTGAGTTGGCACGGTAAACGTGCACTCTGCAAAATTTGAACGAAGTGGGGAAAGTCGCAGAATCTTGAAACCAAAATCTGCGAGATGGAAATCACTCGCCTATCCTCGCCACGAAAAGCCTATCTGCTGGATTTCTATAGGTTTCGATAGGGGTAGGTTTGTAATTTCACCCAAACGTGACGTAACCGCCTCTCACCCGGATTCATACACGGTGGGCGCCAAAACACAGTGTGTCCTCGGCCGAAATCGACTCCCTCCCTGATTCATATTCATACACGGTGGGCGCCAAAAACAAACTCTCGTCGGCAAATATTCGGTGTATGCGAGATTACCGTCCTATCCCCAACCGACTAATGTTGTTGTGATGTAGTAGAAATTTGAAGCAGGGGCTAAGTTTGTAAATTTCCTCGCATTTGAGACAAGCACGCATACGAATACATGGTTCCCCCTTCCTCTCTACCTCCCTTTTCCCCATTCGTACTCCGTGGGCGCCAAAACACCCTCTCCACCCCACCCTCATCCGTCCGCCGCCGTCCGCCACCCCATCCACCACCGTCCGCCTCCACCATGCCGGAGCTGATACCCCGACGCCGCCGTCCATTTCAAGAGATCGACCTCTCTCATCCACGGCTTCGGACCGGGATCCTTGCATCCCGTCCTCTCGCTTCATCCCCGCCGTCGTCCACCTTGACGGCGCCACTCCTACGACCGTCCCGTCCACCGCGCCTAGCGCCACCGTCTACCCTCCTAGATCTGCTTCCACGCTGCCGACAGCCATCGCTACCGCAGCACCGTCAAATTCTCAGCAGATGCGTACATGGCGCCGAACCAGAGGCGGTACTCTTTCAGATTCTGCTCAACTTATTTACCGCAGCAAGAAAATAGATCGCCACCGCTTTACTCTGATTTCTTGTCTTGGTTGCAGTTATCTTTGTCCGGTTTGCACCTTCAGATCCGCCATGGCACGCTCAACACTATACTCACAATGCTTATGGTTTCCCCTTTTATATTCCACACTAGTTAAATCACGATGAGACTAAATTTCAAAATTGGGTCGATCGATTTTTGAGAGCTTCGCGGAGTTCGCGGTGCGAAGGAAGGGGCTCGGGTGGGGACGGTGGTTGTGGGGCGGCGATGGGGCCTCGTCGAGCGAAGAAAACTTCGACGAGGTGGGGGCGGGGTGGGGTGGCGGAGGAACACAGCGGTGGGGCGGTGGTTCGGCCCGTGACGTGCGGTGTTCTGTATGGGAAGCACAAAATGTTCCTTGTCAGGAAGGGGAGCAGGGATATCTGCAGTCAATAGCTGATAGAGCTGGCCTGTACGTGATCGATAGGCTTTCAATTAGTAGCGACAATACAACACCGTAATTTCCAGCTAGTTCCACTTTCCCGATTTATATATCCTGGTTATGGTGTACCCCTTTTATGTACACTACGATCTGCCTAGTTGTTGTGTGCTCTTGTTATCATGGTTTGGCAATAAATTCTCTATACAGTATATTATGAACCTATCATCTGCCAACTATCCTTACTTCTGGAGCCTATTTTTTTGTACTTGTGCCAGATTATATTAATGCACACACCATATTACACCACACATGGGCTCTCTCATCAGAATCCGGTGATAGCACACAAGGGTTTACAGGGGCGCCCCTATATTAGAATATCCTCTGCATTACAAAGATAATCTCACTACTATTTATGTTTTCATGCTTCTCAGATATTATACGTAATCACAGTGAATATCAGAATCCGCGCATCAGAAGAATATTGTGGAACACTGCAACGACTTACAAAATTGGCACCAAGGCATTGAGTGCCATTCTGGATGCAATGAAACTCATACGCTCCCCACCTGTAGATTCTTGTTAAGAATATGATCCTAATGACTATGTAACCTCGAGGAGTCAAAGGCAGATGGCCTGTCATGTTCACCCATCAAGGTGCCTGTTCTAATTTGGCAAGGTTTTATTGATTGCGCGTATCTTGCATAAGTTGTCTTGCATTTCCTCTACTTTGTAGCACCGCCATTTGCTTAGTTTACTCATCATATATGTCAAGATACCATGCCCATCCATTATCAATACATATTCCATCTGTCATCATACCATGTTTTTTCACTCAAATGCTGTTCTTGTGCATCAGACATCATAAAGGAAGAGGGTGATTGCCGAACCTGAAGGAGCACCAGTAAAGTCCTTCAAAAACGTGGTGGTGCCGGAGAAATCAGACGGCACCCCACTTATATTGGCTCTACAACCAGTGACACAAAACGTAGGACCGACTCCAGCAGACTATACCCATACTTCACTAGCTACACCACTAGCCCCACCACATAGGACCTGCACTCCAGCAAAAGGTATGCCGATTTCAGTTGCCATAGCACCAGCCGTACCACAGAAAAATCCCACTCCAGCAAAAAGTATAGCAAGTCCACCGGCTGAAGACCTATCCCGACTGCAGAGATAACCAATTCCTGCAGATTGGAACCCCATTCCAGTTATTCCCAGTTTAAAAGGCAATGCTTTCAATGTTGTTAGAGACTACGTGCATATATTCCCATCATGGGAAGATTATAGTGAAGACAAACACCATTTTCACATCTTCTTGTCCCACTTACGTGTAAGTGCTATAATTCACGGTGATTATTTTCCTATTTCTGTTGATTGAACACATTAGTGATTTACATTACGTTGTTGTAAGTAGGTGAGGGTCAATCTGGATACTCATGACGAGCAAAGCTTGCTTGCGCTTTTCAAGGAAGCATTGCACCAGTATCGATGTTACCTGAGGTAATCACACTTCGATGGCAAGTCTATAAACAAATTTCCGGTGAAGTCTCCTGTGCTAAATTCAGAAGAAATTGAATGGAAAAACCTTGTTATACCTTTGGTCTTGTTCCGGGATGAGGTACTGTCTATGAAATCACATGACAATTTGAACTTCTACTTTTCCGCATGTGCCTTACGGATCTTTTTTGCAGGAAATCTGCTCGAAGAAGAATTCCGGTTTGACAAGAACGACAGGATATCGCAAAAATGATGCCTGCTGCCTTGCTCTTATTAGTACCTGTTGTCCTGTATCATTGTACTTGCATACATACCTGGTTCATTATGTGACAGCAGTATGCATGATAGCTTGCTTATCAATTGTTCGCTCCAAATTATCTGATTTGTATGAATGGTTACATTAGTGTAGAATATATCCAATGCCAATGTTTTTTTAGCTCTGCATTGTTCTTGTAAGTACATGCTGTCCTTTATCAGTGTACTTATAATGAGAGGTAGTTGTTCATGTACCATCACTCTGCAGCTTATTTTCCTTTGCCCTCCATTTTCTACACATCACATCTATATTTACTCTTACCATAAGGTTGGTACTGAAGAAGTTTAGCTGTGCATTGCTCTTGGCTCTACATTTTGCCTGTATCGTTGCACTTACATTTATAGCTACTTGGTTATGTAGCATCACTCTTCATCTTATCTTAAATATTCTCCATTTTTTGGTATATTATCACATCTATATGTACTCTTAACAAAATGTAGAATAAAGGCAATGCTTTTGAAGAAGATTACGTGGTAAACTTCTTGAATTGCCCCCATCAGCATGGACAAGGCCTTTATAGAGCCTGTCTTCATCAATAATGTAAGTTTGTCCATCTCAAGCCTTCAAACTTTGTTGTATATATTTGGTTAGGCATGACTGCAACAGTTGTTTATTTTTGGTGTTTGCATCAAATTGCTTGTTTAAAGTTTATTATGTAGTTCATAAACAAAAGTTTGTCCGTTCTCAATATAAGTTTTCAGTTGTACAACCAAGTTCCTTCTTCATACCATGTAAATTAAACTATCTGAGCAAGTGATCTTCTTTTGCACTTTGCATGTATGCTTACATTCTTCATCCGTAATCCGGTGGTGTGGTGAACCTACCCACTACAAAGACAATGTCATATTCTGCAATGTCTTAACTATGAACATGTCATATCATTCTACTATTATTTAAACCGTATCTTTATTTGCCAATCTGAAATGGTATAAATTGACAGCACACTAACCATTGATACTTATGAGTTCTTGATCTGTAATCCAGTGGTGTCGTGAAGCTGCCAACCATGTCTTGACCTGAACAATACTATATTGTGTTAATGCAATTTTAAACTATGTCACTTTATTCGTCAGTAAGAAATGTGATGAATTGTAAACCTTGATACTTTTATGTGCAAAACACATCATCCGTCTGCTTGTTTATCTTTCAGAGTGAGGAAGATATAAGTGTTGAACAAGCTGATCTCATCATCTTGCTTTCATTTGCTATACTGCAGCTCCCAATGAGGGCTAACCTTTCTTGAACTCTATTGAAGTCTTTGTCGGTTTTGTATATTATTTTGTCGGCGTGTTTATTTGCAATCGGTGGCGATCTTTGATGCCCAGCTAATGTAATCTCTTCATGCTTGTGCTTTATTATCATAGTGGCGAACTTTGATGCCCAGTGGATGTAATATGTCGTAATTTCTTTATTGTATAGTCTAGGTTTTTTCTTATTCACGATGCTGCAGTTATTTTACTGTATATATATCCTATCTTCACAGTAAACTGGCCAAACCGTAAAATTACGGTACATAATCAGGCCGTCATGCAATCATGATGTAGGTTGGGCCTGAAACATGCCGAACAGCTCACGGGCCGGCAGCAGCCCGAAATGAACCCTGGCCCATGATTGTGCGAATCAAATCACGGGCTTTTAACATGCCAAAATTGTCTCGGTCCTTGTTTGGCCCAATCAGATATCAGCTGCGAGCAGCCCAGATGCAAACCGGGCCGTAGTTAGGCCCAACTATATGACGGGCTTTTAATAGGCCGAAATTAATATAGGGCCGAAATGTTAAACGGGCCCTTAACAAGCCAAAACTAATATCAGGCCGAATTACTAAGTGGGCCTTTAGTAAGTGGGCCCAAAAGCATAGTGTCCAGTTGACGGGCCGAATCTGATATGGGCCATAATTGATCCCAAAGCCTCCTAAAGGGCCGGACCTGATCTGGGCCGTAATTTGGCCCAGAACGTGGTAGGCTTTTAACGGGTCAGATCTCATATGGGCCACTATTAGGCCCGGAGCGTGGCAGGCCATTAATGGACCGGATCAAATATGGGCCGACATTTGGCCCAAAACATGGCAACCGGTTAATGGGCGGCCTACTAGGGTCCTCAAAATCTTGTGGGCCTACGGTGGGCGGCCCATTAATGTCGGCGAAATCTCGTGGGCCTTTAGTTGGGCGGCCCATTATGATCCACAAGAATCTTGTGGGCCTTTACTGGCCGACCCATTATGGCACACAAAAATCTTGTGGGCCTTTACAGGTCGGCCCATTATGGCCCGCAAAATCTTGTGGGCCTTTAGTGGGCCAGCCCATTATGGTCCACAAAATCTCGTGGGCCTTTAGCTGGCTGGCCCATTATGGTCCATAAAATCTTGTGGGCCTTCGGTTGGCCGGCCCATTTAAACTTGATGGGCGGTCCACGTGTCAACATATCATAGGCGCGTCTCGCCCATTGGATGAGTGACACTGCCAACGCGGACCGACACGTGTCTCCTCCACCAATGATGATTTTACATGTGGAAAATCCCCACTCGTCGGGTCATTAGCAGGTTATCGGATCCAAAACCCGACCCGATAGCATAACGGCGTTCAGTTACGGTGGATGCCACGTGTCGTTCACCCTTGAAGAAAGCATATCTGTGACGCGCGATTTAACGTCATGGAAGTGGAAACTTCCGTGATGATAAATTTGGTAATGTCATGGAACACTTCTCTGACAAAGACAGTATGACTATCTTGATTCTGTCATAAATTTGTCATGGATGTACATGCATGACAAAAAACGCGACCTACTGTGACAAAAACGTATCATCACGGAAGTGTATTTTTTTGTAGTGACTCCATGCATGTGCCCATGCCTTGAGACCAATATGTTTAAAAATTCCTTCTAATTTACTGCACATGGAATTAACTCGCACACAAGTACACAAAAATATTATTTTTCAAACTGTTTTGGTTAGGCGTTGCATGTAGATGTAGTTCAAATTTGAATTACGATCATTAAAAGGTTAGAAAATCACATAAATATGTTTAAAAGATCAAATGACCCCTAAAAATTTTTGCTCCGGTTTGTGAGGGGTGTGTGTCCAAACTTTCGTCAAACAAGCCAATTTTTTTACCACATCATCTTGGTGGCATGACATTAAATCAAGCAAGGTTTCATGTTTTTCTGATCACTTTTAAATTTTTTGGAATTAAAATGCCATGGCATGCACTCCATGCATGTGCCCATGCCTTGAGACCAATATGTTTCAAAATTCCTTCTAATTTACTGCACATGGAATTAACTCGCACACAAGTACACAAAAAATATGATTTTTCAAACCGTTATGGTTAGGCGTTGCATGTAGATGTAGTTCAAATTTTAATTACGGTCATTAAATGGTTAGAAAATCACTTAAATGTCTTTAAAAGGTCAAATGACCCCTGAAATTTTCCAAATTTTCACATTACAGTTGTAGTAGTGCACGTTAGACGTAGAAAAAATTAATGGCCGTAAGAGGAAGCTATGTCTCGTTCGTCATAAAAAATGCATTGTTCCCTCTCAGAACCATGAGCCTTCTAGTGAGTTGCTCCGATTTGTGAGGGGTGTGTGTCCAAACGTTCGTCAAACATGCCGATTTCTTTACCACATCATCTTGGTGGCATGACATTACATCAACCAAGGTTTCATGTTTTTCTGATTTTTTTTGGAATTAAAATGTCATGTCACTCCATGCATACGTATGCATGTGTCCATGTCGTGCGACCAATATGTTTTAAAATTCCTTCTAATTTACTGCACATGGAATTAACTCGCACACAAGTACACATATATGATTTTTGAAACCGTTTTGGTTAGGCATTGCATGTAGATGTAGTTCAAATTTGAATTACGGTCATTAAATGGTTAGAAAATCACTTAAATGTCTTTAAGGTCAAATGACCCCTAGAATTTTCCAAAATTTCACATTACAGTTGTAGTAGTGCACGTTAGACGTAGAAAAAAAATTAAAGGCCGTAAGAGGAAGCTATCTCCCATTTGTCATCAAACATGCATTGTTCCCTCTCGGAACCGCGAGCCTTCTAGTGAGTTGCTCCAGTTTGTGAGGGGTCTATGTCCAAACTTTCGTCAAACATGCCAATTTCTTTACCACATCATATTGGTGGCATGACATTACATCAACCAAGGTTTCATGTGTTTCTAATTTTTTTTGGAATTAAAATGCCACGTCACTCCATGCATACGTATGCATGCATGTGTTCATGTCGTGAGACAAATATGTTTGATAATTCCTTCTAGTTTACTACACATGGAATTAACTCGCACACAAGTACACAAATATGATTTTTCAAACCGTTTTGGTTAGGTGTTGCATGTAGATGTAGTTCAAATTTGAATTACGGTCATAATATGGCTAGAAAATCACTTAAATGTCGTTAAAAGGTCAAATGACCCCTAGAATTTTCAAAAAAATCACATTACAGTTGTAGTAGTGCACGTTAGACATAGAAAAAAATTTGAAGGCCGTAAGAGGAAGCTATCTCCCGTTCGTCATCAAACATGCATTATTCCCTCTCGGAACCACGAGCCTTCTTGTGAGTTGCTCCGGTTTATGAGGGGTGTGTGTCCAAACTTTCATCAAACATGCCAATTTATTTATTACATCATCTTGGTGGCATGACATTACATCAACCAAGGTTTCATGTGTTTCTGATTTTTTTTATTTTTTGAAATTAAAATGCCATGTCACTCCATGCTTAATTGTGTCATAGCCGTTAGACCAATATCTTTGAAAATTCCTTCCAATTTACTGCACATGGAATTAAATCGCACACAAGTACACAAAATATGAGTTTTCAAACCGTTATGGTTAGCTGTTGCATATACATGTAGTTCAAATTTCAATTACGGTCATTAAATGGCTAGAGAATCACTTAAATGTCTTAAAAGGTCAAATGACCCCTGAAATTTTTCAAAATTTGACATGACAGTTGTATTAGTACTACAAAATTTCTCGTTCATTTAAAACACCATCTGTTGGCACTTTACTCCAAATTCATCTTTCACAGCTAATAAAAAATATCTACAACATCACACACCGTTGTTTTCTAGAAACCGTTTGCGATGAAAACATCTGGATCTATTTAAGTCTCCCTCCTTAAGCTTCATCGGCTCGTCTACTCTAGTGTCGGCAACCCCTGAATCCACGAATCCTGATCCCCATTCCCGCACCCCCTTCTTGCGAAGGCCGCGTCCCCCCCGAGCATGGTATGTGAAGGCCCGTACGATGGTCGCCCCCCCCCCCCCGAGCGCTGCCGCTTGCGCCGAGAGCGCGGTCGCCTACGCCGAGAGTGCCACCGCATCCGCATTAAGCGCGGTTGCTTCCGCCGAGAGGGCGTCTACGGCAGCTGACAGGGCAGCTATAGCAGCCGAGACGGCTGCAGCTGCTGCTGCGACGGCGGCTGCAAACGCCGAGAGTGCTCAAGCTGCCGTTCGTGCCGCTGATGTCACCCTGGCCCGGGTCGAGGCCATCCACGCCAAGATCGAGGAGCGCCGGGAGATGGAGATGCAGGAGGCGGCGGAGATCGAGGAGCGCCGGGAGGAGGAGTTGCGCGTGGCCGAGGTCGAGGTAGAGAAGAGTCTGCCCGTCGAGGAATCGGCGGTGGAGTACCAACGCGAGCTCTGGCGCAACCACTACTACAAGTACTACAACCTTGAGGGCGAGGCCAAGGACGAGGATGAGGACGCGGTCGACTTCAGTAGGGGGGACGCGGAGTCCACCAACGGCGACATGTCACCAGGACAAGTCATCGACGTCTCATCTCACATCGGCGATGCATAGGCCGGCGCGGCGGCAGATTTGTTAAAATTATGCATACTTAGGCTTTGTTTTTAATGTTGGTCTTTTGTTAGAGCAATGTTTAGGTCAACTGGCTCTGTTTAATTACTAAAATCACTCGATTCAGTAAGTGTAGTCTGTCTGCTGTATGCTCTTTTGTGTGCCCAAATTAGCAAGCGATGTTAAATTATGCAATGACGTACCCGGGGAAATTTTCACCAAAATTTGAATTATCAAACTCATCCCATGCACGTAAAGCAGAAGAATCTTTTGCGATGCACACAATCATTCAAAAGTGAATGGTCTGGCGGCACCGCGTGCAAAGTTTCCCTCCACATTTCCAAAATTTTGGCCTACCGCCAAAATATCTACCCCCGCCCCCTTCCCCCCTTCCCCACCCCCTTTTCTCCCCGACCACAAGTCACATTTCCCCTGTTTCCTCGTTCCTTCCTTCCATGCTATGCTATAGCCGCTTCCTCTCTCTCGCCATCTCGCATCCTGCCGCTGGGGTTGCCATGGTCTTCTTCAAAGACCTCTCCAGCGGTTCCTCCTCCGGTGACTACTCCTTCACCACCCGGGTATGCCTCTCTTCTCTCTCTCGGGGTATGACTTGGAATGAAGGATTTTTACCCGGTGGTCGATTTGGGTCATTTCTTCCTCTTGTAGCTCCCTAGGACCAGCAGTGGCAATGAATGGAGCGGGGTGGCTGAAGATTTATCTGCTCACTATCACCATCAATCTCCATGCGTGAAGCTAGTTGCGTTTGATTCTGTGGACAGTGGGAGGACGTTTCTGGCATGTGCAGAGAAGGTTAGACCCTCTTTCGTTGTTACAAATCATTTGTTATATGTGATTCAGACACTGTCACGGTCCCAACCCATTCATACCACACCCTCAACCAAACGCATCCTAAAACAGTGTCACAGTTTGTACCTAGTATCTTAAATTGTTGCCATCTCATCAGCGCTGCCATTAGAAAATTATTTGGCACCGCTTCAACAGTTTGTGCATCCAACTCTGGTCCACCCATCTGCCCAAGCAGTCAAATACTAAATCTTTATGGCATGAAGGAACTGGGCATCGGAGCAACTACGTGCTACGTAGTACGGGTACCTGATTTTTTTCTGCTGCATTGGCTCGCCAGTGTAGGGCACCGGTGCGAGATGTTGCAACAATTGTCTTTACCCCAGTTTTGGCATACATAGTGGACGGCCTTAGTGTTATTAGTTCTATGTTACTAAATTTTTGCATGTACACACCTGTTAGTATCAATATGCTGTCATCCAAACATTGTTGCTATGCTGTTGCGGTCATATTTACCTTCTACATAAAATGTTCAATTTGTTATTTATTGTACATGAGTAAGAACTTGTAGCGTCGTCGTAGTTAATTATAGCTTCTGATGTTCCAAAATTTGGCTGTTGTCTCAGTACCAATTATTTCATTTGCACATTGATCTTTTTGAGAAGGTATGGTCAATAGGGGGTGGGGCCCCTTGTCATACACAGATTTCCTAATTACCATTTTAAACTAGTTTAATTAGTAGGTTAATTAAACTTAATTAATTCACTAAGAAGGATTAATTGAGTTAACTAATTAATTATTTTTTATTTTTTATTCTTTTATTTTTTACAACAGGGGCGTGGGGCCCATAGGCCAGTGGCCCATGGCCATAGTGGGCGACAGACTCACGGCCCTGGGCGAGGTGCACCCAGCGCCCAAAGATGGGGGGCGAGGCTGGCCGATGCCCTGAAGGGCGCCAAAGAAGAAGGCCAGCTAATCGGCAGCCGGGAGGCGGCCGGAACGGAGGCGAGGCAGCGCTGCTCGTGGGTAGGGAGGCGAGCGGGACGACACGGCTGAGGCTACGAGGCCAGAGGAAGGCGGAGCAGAGGGGAGCAGCAGCAGCACTTAGCAGGAGCAGCAGGCAAGCACGACGGCAACATGGGGAAGGGGAGTACGACCGGGGTCCTCACCGGCGTTGGTGAGCAGGGGGGCGTCAAGGCGCGGGGACGTCCCATGGGGAGTAGGACGAGGACGAGGCAACGTGGGGCGGCTCCGGCGAGCGTCGTCGAGGTGGCGGGGCGCGGTCATCCGGGCGGCGCCAGAGGGCAACGGCGTCCAGGCGGTGGGGCGCGGCTTGATCCGGCGGCTTCAGGGTCGGTGACGGGGCGAGGTGGCGCCGGTGATCCGGCGACGGCGCACAATGGTGGGGGTGAAGGGGTTGGGGCTCGCTGCCCCGATCCAGACGAGGGAGGGGAGAGAGGCGATCGTGGGAGTGGGGAACGTGGGGGAGTGAGGGGGGTCGTACGGGGGAAAAGATCTCAGGGAGCTCACGAGGAGAGGGGGGACTTGTTCTTATCCCCACGCGGCATGGGCTGGTAGGCCATCTGGGCCACGAGGCCCACTGGGGGAGGGTGGATTTCCGCTTTCTTTTTTTAAATGCCTTCTCCTTTCCTTTTAATTACTTTGGCCTTTTCTTTTTACTGATTTTAAATTTGATTTTGGAACCGACTTTGAATCAACGCGAACTTAACAACAGTAAAATCGATGACATAGCACCATTAACAGTGGTTTACTGTAGCATAATTATCCAGGCGTTACAGCGGGCTTTGTTAATATAGTCGGATCATATGGTGTTTTCCCCTCTCTATCTTGTTGTGATGAATTAAATTTTTCCCTTTGAGATTTCGTGTTATCGGGTTGAATACTTTTATGGATTTGAGAACACTTGTTATATGTCTTGCAATTGAATACTCGTGGTAACAATGGGGTATCGTATTGATTCACTTGATATATGTTTTAGCACTCAATTCGTGGATTCCTGAGGTGACATTGGGGTAATCTATGCATAGGGGTTGATGCACGTTCTTGTCTTTGTTTCTCCGGTAGAAATCTTGGGGCACTCTTTGAAGGTCTTTGTGTTGGATTGAGTATTATGAATATGAATTAGCTTTGGTGTTATTTTAGTACGAACTCTAGGATAGATCGAACGGAAAGAATAGCTTTGTATTATTTTAGTACGGACTCTTGAATAGATCGAACGGAAAAAATAGCTTTGAGGTGGTTTCGTACCCTACAAACAATTTATTCTTATGTTCTCCGCTAGATAGGAACTTTGGAGTGATTCTGCGTTGCACTCTGAGGGATGGTTATATGATCCAATTATATTAGCATTGTTGAGAGGTTGCACTAGCGAAAGTACGGACCCTAGGCCTCATTTTCAAGCATTGCAATACCGTTTTTGTGCTCGTTTACTATTTGCTACTTTCTGTTTTATTTATTCAGATTATAAAAATATATTTCTACCATCCATATTACACATTTATCACCATCTCTTCGCCGAACTAGTGCACCTATACAATTTGCCATTGTATTGGGTGTGTTGGGGACACAAGAGATTTCTTGTATTTGGTTGCAGGGTCGTTTGAGAGAGACTATCTTCATCCTACGCCTCCCACGGATTGATAAACCTTAGGTCATCCACTTGAGGGAAAATTTCTACTGTCGTACAGAACTCTGCGCTTGGAGGCCCAACACGTGTCTACAAGAATAAAGTTACGTAGGAGACATCACTTTCGAAGCAGCTACGTACTCCGCATCACACGTAGATCCCACCACGATGCTCTGCTCGGAACTGCACCAACTGACAGCTCCACCATTCAATATAAATACGTATTCGGTTTGTGACTTAGAGTTATCCAGATCAGTGTCAAAGCTTGCATCAACGTAACTATTTACGACAAGCTCTTTGTCACCTCCATAAACGAGAAACATATCCTTAGTCCTTTTAAGGTATTTCAGGATGTTCTTGACCGCTGTCCAATGATCCACTCCTGGATTACTTTGGTACCTCCCTGCTAAACTTATAGCAAGGCACACATTATGTCTGGTACATAACATTGCATACATTATAGAACCTATGGTTGAGGCATAGGGAATGACTTTCATTTTCTCTCTATCTTATGTAGTGGTCGAGCATTGGGTCTGACTCAACTTCACACCTTTTAACACAGGCAAGAACCCTTTCTTTGACTGATCCATTTTGAACTTCTTCAAAACTTTATCAAGGTATGTGCTTTGTGAAAGTCCAATTAAGCATCTTGATCTATCTCTATAGATCTTGATGCCCAATATATAAGCAGCTTCACCGAGGTCTTTCATTGAAAAATCCTTATTCAAGTATCCTTTTACGCCATCTAGAAATTCTGTATTATTTCCAATCAACAATATGTCATCCACATATAATACTAGAAATACTACAGATCTCGCACTCACTTTCTTGTAAATATAGGCTTCTCCAAAAGTCTGTATAAAACCACATGCTTTGATCACACTATCAAAGCATATATTCCAACTCCGAGATGCTTGCACCAGTCCATAAATGGATCATTTGGAGCTTGCATACTTTGTTAGCACCTTTAGGATCGACAAAACCTTCTGGTTGCATCATATACAACTCTTCTTTAAGAAATCCATTAAGGAATGTTGTTTTGACATCCATTTGCCAAATTTCATAATCATAAGATGCGTCAATTGCTAACATGATTCAGACAGACTTAAGCATTGCTACGGGTGAGAAGATCTCATCGTAGTCAACCCCTTGAACTTGTCGAAAACCTTTCGCAACAAGTCGAGCTTTGTAGACTGTAACATTACTATCAGCGTCAGTCTTCTTCTAGAAGATCCATTTATTCTCTATGGCTTGCCGATCATCGGGCAAGTCAACCAAAGTCCACACTTTGTTCTCATACATGGATCCCATTTCAGATTTCATGGCCTCAAGCCATTTCGCGGAATCTGGGCTCATCATCGCTTCCTCATAGTTCGTAGGTTCGTAATGGTCAAGTAACATGACCTCCAGAACAGGATTCCGTACCACTACAGTGCGGGCGTACTCAGTTGACCTCTGAGGTTCGGTAGTAACTTGATCTGAAGTTTCATGATCATCATCATTAACTTCCTCACTAATTGGTGTAGGCATCACTGGAACTGATTTCTGTGATGAACTACTTTCCAATTCGGGAGAAGGTACAATTACCTCATCAAGTTCTACTTTCCTCCCACTCACTTCTTTTGAGAGAAACTCCTCCTTGAAAGTGCGTTATATCGACTAGAGGGGGGGTGAATAGGCGATTTTTATGAATTCTTCACTGAGGAATTTGCTAGTGAGGAAATTCCTTAGTGAAGAACTACTAGCAGTGGAATAAGTACTCAGAAGTAAACATAACAGAACACAACCATAGTCATCATGATGAAATGAAGACAAGCACAGAGTACAGAAAGCGTAATCACAGGATAACACGGGATGAAGATAAACATACTGAAGAAATTGAACTTAGGAAATAGAGAAAGTCTTCAGTCAAAGTCTTCAAACACAAATATGACAAGCACACAACACAATACTGAGGAAATGAAAGAGTTGAGGAAATAGAACCAGTTGCCTTGGTGAAGACAATGATTTGGTAGACCAGTTCCAACTGTTGTCTCAGTTGTACATCTGGTTGGAGCGGCTAGGTATTTAAACCTGAGGACACACAGTCCTCACCGTATTCTCCTTGAACTAAGGTCACACAGACCTCGTCCAATCACTCGTGGTAAGTCTTCAGGTAATTTCCGGACCTTCACAAACTCGATCACTCGGCGATCCACAATTCCTCTTGGATGCTCTAGACCATGACGCCTAACCGTCTGGAAGAAGCACAATCTTTAAAGGTAACAAGCATTGGATCCACGTAGGATCAATCTCTTCAGTGATGCTCAATCACTTTGGGTTTGTAGGTGTTTGGGTTTGGGTTTTCCTCACTCGATGATTTTCGCTCAAAGTCCTCGGAGGATGGGATGCTCTCAAATGACAAGTGTCAGTTTCTCTCGGAGCACCCAACCAGCTAGTGGTTGTAGGGGGCGGCTATTTATAGTCTAGGGATCAGCCCGACATGATAAGACATAAATGCCCTTCAATGATATGAACGTTAGGTGGATAAGATATTTTGGGACAGCTGGCGCATAGCACAGCAACGGTCGGAAATTTGAGGTTCAAATTCCTCAGGGCTATCATGTTCCTCCTTTGTGTAGGCAATCCGCCTTTGGCGAATTCCTAACTCCTCGGTCGAACAAATTCCTTAGACACCATAAGAACTTTATCTACATCCTTTGAAGAAATTGGTGAACTGTATGAGATTTCCAATGGCTTGATCGAAGGGATTGGTAGGTGTAGGATTTTGAGTTGAGCATCACATGGAAATTTTTCCTTAGTATTTCCTCGACCCCCTTTAACAAAGACGGTGTTTCCTATGACTCAAGAAAGAGAAAATGAAACTACGAAAACAAAAGTCTTCACGCTTCATGTTCCTCGAATGAATACCAAGTCTTCAAGGTCACACCAATTTCTTCACTTTCAAAGTCTTGAGAAAGTCTTGAGAATATCAAAGTCTTGATCGAAGAACTTCATTTTAGGGGTCGACTTTCTGTTAATATCAAACTCCTCATAGACTTATAGACCTGTGTACACTCATAAACACATTAGTCCCTTAACCTATAAGTCTTCAATACACCAAAATCACTAAAGGGCACTAGATGCACTTACAATCTCCCCCTTTTTGGTGATTGATGACAATATAGGTTAAGTTTTCAACGGGGATAAACATATGAAGTGTAAAAACTGATATTGAGGAATTTGATTGCAAGACATCGAAGAACTCCCCCTGAAGATGTGCATAGTGAGGAATTTGCTTTTGAAGCAATGCACACTTGAAGAGTTGAATCATGGAGATCTCCCCCTATATCTTGTAATTCATACACGCATTTGACATATAATATGAAGAATTTGAAATGCATGATGAAATATGGTTGCTGATGTAATTCAGCATGCGTGCAATAATATTAACGAGGAATAAGCATGCGAATAACGTGGTAAGTATCAGACCACCATCGGGTTTAAGTTTACAACTTGATCCAATAAAGTTTCAGAAGAACGAGAGTTGTAACTTAGCAAAAAAAACGCCCATATAATAGACCCGCTTGAAGACTAACTCAAATTTCTCCCCCTTTGTCATCGAATGATCAAAAGGATCGAAACTGAGGACTAACGCCCCTGAAGATAATCAAGTTGATGAAGGAGCCAGCGTTGTCGGGGTCTGTTGTCGTAGTAAGGCCTGCCGATGTGTCGTCCAAATCTTCATTTTCATCGGTGTCCCGCGATGAAGAATAAGAGCTGGCCACCAAAGAAGGAACCTTGACCTTCTTGTATTTCTTCGGAGGAGGTGCAGACCAGTCGAATTCTTCCTTGAGACCCATTTTCTTCAGATCTTCTTCGTTGTAGACATGAGACAGAACAGCCAGTGCGATTGAAGGTTTCATGGAGGTAGTATTGGTTTTCTTCACCGCATTGTGGGTTGAGGTCATGTTGTGAAGAATTGAACCAAACCGACGCTTGACACATTTATGATTGCGATCAACCTTCCGATGAAGACCGAGGAGTAACTCACGATCGGTCATCACCACAGGTCTTGTGGCTTGAGGATTTTGCTTGGCAGTGTTGGCGGCAGAGTCATGTGTGGCAGAGTCATCATTGGTGGAGTAGGATGCAGCCTTGCGAAATTGACCATCCAATGGACGAATGCCTTCATCTATCACAGCAGCGGCCTTGCCTTTGTCATCAGCTGAGGAATATGTCTGTTTGAGGACTTCAATTGGAGGCAAGTAGCTGCAGTGGTTCAGAGTGTCAGCTTTATAATTGAGTGAAGACCTTGTTCTGATGAATCTCATAATCCAAGGTGCATAAGGCTTCAGCTCAAAATGTGACATAGCGACATTGGCCAGAGTCCTCGTGAAGAAATCATGGAAGTTGACAGGAACGCCATGAATGATGTTGAAAATCAGATTCTTCATGATGCCAATGAATTCTTCTTCATTTGAGTCGTGGCCCTTGATTGGACTCAATGTCTTCGCCAAGATGCGATAGACAGTCCGAGGCACATACAATAATTCCTTGACGAGGAATTTGGTTCGCGGGGCCTGCCCTGGCTTCAAAGACTTCATCAACACTTGCATGTAGTGATTTGTAAGTTCAGGCTCACTGTAGACGCAACGAGCACCTTCAGGGGGAGGACTGAGTTATAGGGCACGAAGCAATTCAGTTGCTCGTGCCTTGTAGTGAGTATTTTCTGACATCCAGTCCAGCACCCATGATTTCACATCTTCAGAATCTCCTGTGATGTGCAGCGTCGCATAGAAATGAAGAATGAGTTCTTCATTCCAATTGCAGATATCAGTGCAAAAGTTTAGCAGCCCAGCATCGTGAAGAACACTGAGGACTGGCTCGAAGAACGGCAGATATTCCATGTCCACGTGAGGAATATGTGCATGATCGAAGACTTTGTCTTTGTTGAATAGCACTGAGGAATAGAAATTGGCTTGACTAGCAGTCCAGAAACGCCTCTTCCTTATGCGTGCAGAGTCATATGGGTTGTAATCAGTGAAGAACACATGCTCGCCAAAGAAGTCTTCAGCCTTGAACTTTTGCTTGCATGAGAATGGATCCTTTGGTTTGGGCAGAAGAGTGTCAGCGAGTTGCATCACAGCCTCAGGAATCGCAATCTCTGGTTCGTCAGGATGAGGAATTTCTGGTTCCTCTTCAGTGGCAGTCTGCGTGTTCAAGTGATCAGCAGCAGCAGCAGTTTCTTCAGCACTAGTGGCTGGAATTTCTTCATGCACAGACGAGGTGGGGTGAGTTTCTTCAGAGCCCATTTGTACAGTTGGTGCAGGGGACTGAGGTATTTGTTGTAGAGGGGTGAAGAATGGAGAGTTGGGGTGCTGACTTTCCCAAAAGTCATCATTCATCACAGGTGTAGTACTCCCAATATCCACATCTTCATCTTCCAATTCTTCAACGCCAGCCTCTTCAGATCCGCTAGGGATCTCATATTCTTCACCAAAAGGAACAAGGTCCTTTGATGGCAAGGTAGAGATTGGAACATCATCAATGGGATTTTCAAACGAACTCGTCATGGGCTTCATTTTCTTCGGAGCTGACGAATCTGAAGCACCTGATGCTTTCCTTTTCTTCATTGCAGCTTGCTCTGCAGCCTTGGTATTCTTCACATCTGATGCAACATTGGTGAACTTCTCAGTCAGTTTGACGAACCTGACTTTGGCTCCTTGCCAATCAGCATAGTAGGCGTTGAAGTTGTCGCTGAGGGTTTTGATTTCAGACTGGATGTTGATAAGTTCATCAGTTGTCATTCTGACAACATTGGTCTTCAGATACTTCTCCTTCTTATACTGAGCCTTCTTGATCTGCCTGGCCTGCTCATACTTCCATTTCTCTTCTTGGATGAAATGAGTCAGCATATGATTTTGACCAGTGTCGCCTTGAAGTCAGGCATAGGAGTGTTTGGGTCCTTGTGCCAGAGATCAATGTAATCTAGGATCGCCCTTGGATCCAATAGCAATGGCACTGATGTGCCTTTGGCTCTAGCAGCCGTTTCTTGCCTGCCTCTGATGATTTCTGCAAGTTCATCGTCATCAGCTTCATCTTCTTCAGTCGGCACTTGGAAGGCGACTTGCTTCTTCTTAGGACTTGGGCGAGGACCACGTCCAGCAGTTGCCTTTGTCTTCAGCAGAGTGGGGCCAGATGAAGAATTAGGTGCAGCTGAGGAACTTGCTGAGACACCTGAGGCAATGGAGATGCCTGCAGTCCTTTGGCACGTGGCGGATGCATGCAGTCTTTGAGGACTTTCTTGAGCAGTGAGGACTTTGGAGGAGGAGCTGAGGATTTCGGAGGAGCAGGAGCAGCATGAAAAATTGGTCTTGCGGACTTTGAAGATTCTGGCCGTGAGGGCATAGTTTTGAGGAACTTGGCCGTGAGGGCACTGTTGGTGAAGCCGTTGGCTTGCGCGTAGGCTTCTTTGCCATTGATTTCCTAGGCTTGACAGAGGCCTCAGTGGCAGCAGCAGCAGCAGAGTCTTCATTAAATTTCCTCACTCCTTCTTTGGCTTGTCTGGCCAACATGGCTTGGCGCCTAGCCCATTCTTCAGGAAAGTCCTCACCACGTTTGATGTTGGTGGGGTCTGCCTCTTGGCCAGGTGCCAATCGAGCTCTTGGGCATGGAGGGTTGAGAGCGAATTTCTTCATATACTTTGGAGTTACATATCTGTACTCCCTCCATTCTCTTGCCCATCTCCTTTCAATCCTCTGTATGCGCACTTTGCGCTGATTTTTGTTTTCTTTGCCAAACTTGGTCTCATCAGGTGTGCAATACTCAGCATAGATGTCATCAGGGATTTCGAAAGCAGTCATGACCTCAGGCTTCTTCCTCCTTTCTGAGGCTTCTTACCGTATGCCATATTCTTCAGTTGAGGAATTTGAACAATCGAATTCTCTGAAGAAGTATGCAGTTTTTCTTTGAGGAACGCTTCAAATGAGTTAAGTTGATGAGAACCTAGAGATTCGGCAGCTGACATGAGTACCTGTGAATAGAGTATAGTTGCGAGGAATTTGGAGATGTCATATGCGTTCTGAGAAGGTTTTTCAAAAAGAACAAGTTTGAGGAATTTAACCAGATGAGTCTTGAGGAATTTCACTAAGTGTTCTTTGTCTTAGGTTCCAGAGTTGTATAGATCGAAGATCCACACAATTGAGGAATCTTGAAGACAAAAATGATGCTTAGAGAAACGAATCAAGAACAGATGACTTGTGAGGTGTTTTAGTGTGTGAGAATATGAAGAAAAACACCTTTGAAGATTTTGTAGAGAAAATTCGAATCAAAGAGGGTAGTAAAAGTAACTTTTAATTACCCTGAATGAAGAACACGCCGAACAGAGAGGTGGAGAAGTGAAGTTCGTCTGTGTAGATCTTCCACGCCCTAACTCGGCGGAGGAAGACGGCTACGGCGGCGGCGGAGTGAAGATTTCCGCGGCCGGCGCGAGTACGATGGCGACGAGGTCGAGGCAGTGAAGCTCTTCCTCACCGGCGACGATGGAGTAGCGGCAGTGCTAGGGTTTGAGAAGCTCGAGCGGGAGAGAGAGTTTGAGCGGAGTAAAAGAAGTGAGGAAGGGGAGAGGGGGTATTTATAGCGACGGTGAAAAATTGTTCGTCTGAAGATTTAGGATGAATGTGCCCCTGAGCCTTCTCCTTCGCACGACAGGTGTCACCCACGTACTGTGAAGTGGAGATCGTGGGTGAATAGAATAGTATATCGTGGGATGCGGAACGGTTTGAGCGGCAAAACCGAAAATTTGGATAAGATTTGTTTTAACGTTCTGTTCGCAGTTTCTTTAGCTGACAAGGACACAGTGAAGATTTCGAATGAGTTTCAAACAGAACGCACATGAAGAATTTGTGAATAGATTGGGTTGAGTATAGCATAGAGGGGGAAGGGTCCGATCACATTCACTTAGCAGAAAAACCAACTTGAAGAATTAGCCATAAGAGAATGCTGTAGAGGACATAAATACATATATATATATATATATATATATATATATATATATATATAGCCAATGAATAAAGACGACGGAAACAGAGAAGATTTTGCAAAGTTGAAGAATTTGAACAACTGAGGAAAAACTCAAATCGAAGATTTTCAACTTTTTGTGGTGGCGTAACCCACCGTATAAGAATGATGATTTCAGACACCGCGTACAATTGTCGTAGGGTTCTGAGAATCAAATTCTTCATTAATTTCTTCACACTTAGAGTGTTATTCTTCATTGATTGAAGAAAAATGTTTCTTCATGTGTTGCACATCTAAGTCATCAATTTTGCATAAGTGTTAGGATGAGTGTCCTTTTCAAAGAACATTCAAAGATTCTAAGATATTTAGCTCACACCGCAACTTGCTAAATCTCTTCTCATCCAAGGGCTTTGTGAAGATATCGGCTAGTTGTTCTTCAGTCTTCACGTGCTCAATAGAAATGTCGCCCTTCAACACATGATCACGAAGAAAATGATGAAGAATCTGAATGTGCTTTGTCTTCGAGTGCTGAACTGGGTTGTGAGCAATCTTGATGGCACTCTCATTGTCACAGAGGAGAGGCACATTCTTCACGTTGACGCCATAGTCCTTGAGAGTTTACTTCATCCATAGAAGACTTGCGGTCCACACGATCACCAGCATAGTCAGAGTCAGAATATCCAATGAGATCAAAGGCAGAGCCCTTGGGGTACCATAATCCAAGTGTTGGTGTGTGAGCTAGATATCGAAGAATATGTTTCACAGCCTTATGGTGTGATTCCTTCGGTGTAGCTAGAAATCGGGCACACATGCACACACTAAGCATTATATCTGGCCTAAATGCACATAAGTACAATAAAGAACCAATCATGGAGCGGTATACCTTGTGATCGAAGTTAATACCATTTTCATCAGTGCATAGATGGCCATTTGTGGGCATAGGAATTTTGACACCTTTGCAATCTTGCATGCCGAATTTCCTCAGTACATCCTTGAGGTACTTCTCCTGAGATATGAATATGTCATTGCGCTGTTGACTAATTTGAAGACCTAATAAGAATTTCAACTCTCCCATCATAGACATTTGATATTCTTCACTCATCATATAGGCAAATTCATCACTATAACGTTGGTCAGTACATCCAAAGATAATATCATCAACATATATTTGGAACACAAACAGTTCACCATCATATGATTTAGTTAAGAGATTAGGGTCGAGTGAACTGGGTGTGAAACCATTCTTCATGAGGAATTCCTTCAAAGTGCCATACCACGCCCGAGAGGCCTGCTTGAGGCCATAGAGGGCCTTATTGAGTCTGAAGACTTTGTCAGGATTCTTTGGATCTTCAAAACCTGAGGGTTGAGCAACATATACTTCTTCCTCAAGCTTACCATTGAGGAATGCACTTTTCACATCCATTTGATAAGAGATGATACCATGATGGTTAGCATAAGCAAGTAATATGCGAATAGCCTCAAGTCTAGCAACAGGTGCAAAAGTTTCATCGAAATCAATTCCTTCAACTTGTGTGTAGCCTTGAGCTACAAGTCGTGCCTTATTCCTCACCACAAGGCCATTTTCATGTTGCTTGTTGCGGTAGATCCACTTTGTGCCAATGATATTGTGTTTGCGAGGATCTGGACGTTTGACCAGTTCCCAGACGTTGTTGAGTTTGAATTGATGTAATTCTTCTTGCATGGCCTGAATCCACTCAGGCTCCAGAAATGCTTCATCTACCTTAGCGGGCTCTGTGATAGAGACAAAAGCATAGTGCCCACAAAAGTTAGATAAATGTGAAGCTTTTGAGCGTGTGAGGACCTGGTGCTCTAATGTCATTGATGATCTTCTCCACTTGCACTTCTTTTTGCAACGCGAGGATGAGCTGGTTGTCGTTGAGGAATTTGCTCAAGATTTTCTTCAAAGACCATTTTCTTCAGCATTTTCCTCAGGTGCATCAGCTCGACGTTCTTCTGGTTCTGGAATGAATTCTTCAGATTCTTCAATAGGAATGACATCCTCAGTAGCCTTGAGCTTGATAGAATCCTCAGGTGCTGGTTCATCTATGACAGAAGGTAGGTGCTCTCTTTGCGATCCATTAGTTTCATCGAACCGCACATCTACAGTTTCAACAACCTTGTGAAGAACGTTGCTGAAGACTCTGTAGGTGTGCGAGTCCTTTCCGTAACCAAGCATAAAACCTTATTGTGCTTTTGGTGCAAATTTAGAGTTGTGATGAGGATCTCTAATCCAGCATTTAGCACCGAAGACTTTGAAATAGCTCACATTGGGTTTTTTGTCAGTGAGGAGTTCATAGGCAGTCTTCTTGAAGAATTTGTGAAGATATACTCAAGGTGGGTAGGTTTGTAACATCCCAAATTTCCTATTTGGAATGTTTTACAATTATAGCTAAGCATCTATGCATTCTGTTTGAATTTAAGTGGCATTTGAAGTTTCAGAAGTTTTGGAGTTGTTGGAAATTGAATTCAAAATTTTGGCAGTGGAAATCATTTCAAAAACTATGCCTGATAAATACTTGAGAAAAAGTATGAGAGGAGTAAACATGACACTCCAAAAATATCAGAGGAAAAACATTGCCAAAAAGGTTTGAATTCAAATTTGAGTTTTATTTGGAATTTTAGAAAAATGATTTTTTATAAAGTTTGGATTTTGCCCCTGGAAAAATGTTCAAATCATAGGGAATATTCCCCTGATCATTTTGATATATATATGTCCTATATAAAATATTTACTTTTATTATATTTTTCCCCTCTCTAATTTTTCAAAAAAAAAGAAAAGAAAAGGGAAAACTGGCGCCCGGCCAAACCAGCCAGCCCGGCCAGCCGAGGCCCACGTGAGGCAGCCACCGGCCCGGCCAATGAGCCCACCGCCCGAGCGAGCCGACCAAGCCACCAGAACCCCCTTCCCTCGGTCGCCTGACCCAAACCCCGCCTCCCTCTCCCCGACACCCCGACCCCACCTCTCCTTCTTCCCTCGCCCAAGTCACCAAGGCTCACGGAGATCCCGAGATCTCCGGGATCTCACCCGATCGCCTCCCCGATCCGCCCCTTGCCCAAGTCGAGGCCCCTATATAAACCGCACCCTCAACCTGCTCCCCACTTTTCCCCTCGCCTAACCCCCGCCTCGCCATAATCTCTCGGGGCAAGCGCCCGCCGTCATCGCCTGCCTCGGCTGCCTCCGAACCACCCCGAGCTCCACCGACTCCACCCCGACTTCCCTCGCTCCGCAAGCACCCGGAGGTCTCCGCCGTCCCCGACCACGGAGCCGCCAGCGTCGTCGTCGCCGAGCAGCCGTCGACCACCGCGGTGAGTCACCGGAGACCCCACCACCGTTCGATCTAAACCAACGGTGTAGATTAGATCCCCGAAGGGGTATGGTTTTTTTTAAATAGATCCGGTTTTAGTTCCGGTTTATTCCGGTTTAGTTAGGTTTAGTTTAGACCGGCCGGAAGCGATTTATTTCCTCAGGCGCTTTTTAGTTAAGTTACGCCGAAGCGCTAGATAGGCCCATTAAGCGCCGGTTTTCGTTTTAGTTTTATTTTTAGTTTTCTGTTTTAACAGAATAGTTTCAGTTTTGTAAAATTCATATCTTTTAACCTACTTAATATTTTTAAGTGATTCTTTTTTTGTTGGTTTGCAAATTTCTTATAGTTTCTGTAGAAAATGTAACTAGTCATGTTAAAATTATTTAGAATTGCTTTATTTTAGATTTAGACAGAATAGTAAATCTGCTATAAAGTGAGTTAGGAAAATTATTTTTAGTGATTCTTTTGTCACAACTTTGTTTTGACATTACCTAATCGTAGGAATTTATTTGGGCATTTTAGGATTAATAAAAAATAGTTTTAATCAGAATCATGTTATTCTTAATTAATTAACTAGCTACTGTTTTCCTATTGTTTTAGTTAGCAAATAAATTTATTTTTCATATGTGATAGATTATTTAGGTTAGTTTCTGTCACTTTAGAGCATGAACTTTTATTTATAATAAATAAAACTTTTATTTTATTTTTCCTACTAGAATTTGCTTTAAGCCTAATAGGAGTTTTATAATAAATTTTAAAGTGATTCTTTTTGCTCCTAGTTGCTTGATGAATCCTTTTCTGTTAGGTAGCATAAACCCATGCTTAGGTTCTGTTAAGAAATTTTTTGTTATGTAAAACTATTTTTAGTTGTTGCTTGATGTAGGAAAACTTTGAGTTGGATTTCTTCGAGTTTTCTTTTGGGTTTTGATTCGTTTGTTTTGTGTGTTTCATATTACTATGCTATTATGTAAGTGATCATATGTTGTATGCTTATTGTGATTATTGTTTGTCTCGGTAGAATTTCCGGAGTGAAGCTTGCTACCACGAGTCCCTAGCTTACGAAGATCGTCGACAAGGCAAGTCATTGATCATGTTTTCTTTACAATACCTATGATTTTTATTGCATTAGAATTTCCTCCCCACCATGCATGCGATGGGTGAAATTTTGAAGTTATGTTCTTGAGTAGTATCATGAGGTAGGATGAACCAATTTTCCTTGTTACCATGACACGGGGACGAAGTAGTTTATTTTTGCTATGCTCGTGAAGCGGGGTTGGTTGAGTGAATTCATAAGGGAGATGTGAGAGTCTTAAAGATGATGACAACCCCATGACCTCAAGATCAAGATGGACTTGAAATTCACTCTTGGGTGGAGGACGGTTGACGGGCACCCTGGAGAACCCAGTGGTTGGCCGGGATGCATGGAGAAGCGCCATGACATCTTGCGGAAAGCTTCACCCAGCCACGAAGAGACGGATGTATACCCCATCGACCGGAAGCTTACCTGTGCAGCCGCAAGCCATTATGGGCTCTGGCTTGGTCGACCCTAGGTGTGACTCTGGCCGGACGGTGCTACGAGATGTAGAAGAACGGTAGGATTGGATGGGCACCGGCAAAGGGCCGGAGGAACTCTTCGGAAGACCCTGTTCGTTCGTCCGTCTTCAAACACTCTGAAGTGCGAAGACTTAAAAGGAGGGAACGATTCTTGCAGTAAAGTCGCAACCCTCTGCAGAGAAAAGATCTAATCGATTAGCCGTGTCCCGATTACGGACAATTTGAGCCTCGGAACTTGGAAGTATTCGGAAATCTCAACACTGAAATTAATAATTTAATTGAGGGGTTATGACTTAATAATTTGGGAATGAGACATTGGTTGGCGGAACCATCTCAGTAACTACCAACAATTTTGTAGTATTTGCAAGCAAGTCCTTTGTAGTAGGAAAAACTGGCTTTTCGCAAAATGATGAAACTTAGAGCCCCATGTACCAAATTGCATATAGTGTTAGTAATTTTATTGTTATTCTCTCTTCATGACTTGCCAAAGATATTCAAAATGCTGACCTACACGGCTGCAACGTCTTATGTTGCAGAGGAGTATTCGATCAGGAGTGAGGCTACGATCCGCGCTTGGCGATTGCCCTATGGAGTCGGATGGACTCGCTATTCTTCTACGCCCGCAGCCTTTACTTAGTTTATTTCTCATGAGTTGGCCTTCGCCAAATTTATTCTATTGTAATAAAGACTCGATATGAGAATCGTGTAATAAATTCAGGTGTGATTGAACTTTGTTTATTTCATCAATGTCTTGTGAGTGCCAAAGCATGATCTTGGGATGAATGCAGATACAGAGACTTGACCGATTTTGGGTCAGGTCGCCATGAGAGATGGTATCGTGAGCACACTGACCGTAGGGACGTAACCCCTAGGATCGGAAAGCCATAGGAAGAGACTATTTATTTTATATCCTTATCATTCCGTAATTCTCCCTGTTCATTTCCTCGACTTCTCTCCGATTTTCAACATTTTAGATGGTCATTGAGTTCACCCCGGTTCTGCTCTAGGAGTTTTGCCGGCCAGATGAGACGATGCCCTTCGGCAGAAGCTGGTCCAGATCGTGAAGAAGCTGAAGATTGCTCGCCCTCGATCACCGGAAGCCTACCAATGCACTTCCGACGGATACCCGCCATGAGGATCGAGGTGCACATTCCGGGAGAACCTTCAAGGACATCTGAGCCTATTGACTTTGAGTTTACCGACTTCAACTGGATCCTCGGAAGAGACATGGCGATTTATCGTGCACTTGGACATCTCCGAGAAGAGTACAGGGCCGAGCTCGATCCATCAGACCTCGCCATGATTTCTCGCAGAGCAAGGAATGGAGATATCATCCATACCGTGGAGGACGACTCCATTCTCTCGTACGTCCAAGACTTGGAGTGTCTCCTCAGGAAACGAGAGATCCAGACTCGCCGTAACTCGAAGGTACACAGGAGGCTGTTGTTCCGTGAACTGGAACTGGAAGAGAAGGCACACGCAGACTTCCTTGACCATGAGGAAGAAATCGCGGACTTCATGGAGAGAGTCGACGACACGAAGATGAAGGTTGCCGCATTAGAGGAAAAGATGGACTTGGGAGAGGACCTTTTCCGAGTGAAGATGACGGACCTCTCGTGAGCAATGATCAGGATTATGAAGGGAGTTCCTTTGGAGAAAGCCGCAAGAGAGGAGGCGCCAGATCGAGGACGCCCCACCGGAGGACGCCGCACTGCAGGGACGCAAGGATTATTGATGAAGACATTTAGCCGACCACCATGTTATTTTATTTTCCGTCGATCAGTTAGGCCGTTATTTTTGATTAGTCGTGAGATATTTTGTAATCGAGATTGAACCATGTTTGAGTGGAATGAATAAATGATTGGTGTGATTATGATTGTGCATTCATATGGGTAGTGATATTTTCTCATTAGACCCTTGTTCTATTATAATTTTCTCATCCACTCCAAAACACCAGATGCCTCCGAGACGTGACCCCGGTCTCAACTTCCCGTCGGAGCTCACCCAGCTGATTCAGCAGTAGAATGCCCTCATGCAGATGCTCATCCAGAACCAGAACAACAACAACAACAATCCACCGCCACCACCCCCTGTTGACGACTTGACTCGGTTCCTAAGGCTTAATCCGCCAGTGTTCTCTAGCAGCACTGAGCCGATTGTGGCCGATGATTGGCTCCGCAAGGTCGGAAGGAGTTAGTCACTGTTGGATGCACTGATGCAGAGAAGGTGCGCTTTGCGCACATCAACTTGATGGACCTGCAGCTTCTTGGTGGGAGAACTACACCGCCACTTATCCCATCGGCACCATCACGTGGGATCGGTTCCAAAGAAGCCTTCCGCACCGCTCATGTTTCATTTGGAGCCATGAGTCCGAAGAAGCGTGAGTTCCGCAACTTACGCCAGGGGAACCGTACTGTGGGGCAGTACGTGGATGAGTTCAGCAAGTTAGCTCGCTATGCCCCGGATGATGTGGCCACAGATGCCGCAAAGCAGGAGAAGTTTCTCGAGGGACTCAATGACGAGCTAGGGATGCAGCTTATGTTGGCTACCTTCACCAACTACCAGGAGCTGGTAGACAAGGCCACCATACTTGAAGGCAAGCAGCAGCAGATTGATAGCCGCAAGCGGAAGTATGGCCAGGGGAAGTACAGCTCAGGAGCTCAGCAGAAGCCCCGTTATGCCCCATACTCAGGAGGGCATACCCATCACAACCATGGAGGTCATAACCATGGAGGAAATGGGAACAACCGCAACCAGGACAACAAGTCAGGCAATGGGAATGGCAATGGCAACCAGCACCGTCCTGCCCCGGCCCAGAAGGATCTGAGTCACATCACCTGTTTCAAGTGCCAGAAAACAGGGCACTATGCCACCGACTGCCCGGAGGCCAAGCAGAGGAATGGAAACGGCAATGGAAGCTCAGCGAAGAAGCCCAACCCTTTCCCTCGTGCTCAGGTGAACCACATTGACGTGGAGGGCGTCTATGATCAGCCGATAATCGTGGTTGGTAAGTTTTATTGAATTCACGTTCAGTATTGGTACTCTTTGATTACGGTGCAACGCATTCATTCATATAAAGGGTAGTTGTGGAAAAGTACGGGTTGCCCACTAAAACCCTTAGAAGCCCCCTTCGCGTCGATTCGCGGAGGAGGAGAAATGATGGCAGGTTTAGGCTGTCATGCAACCCTCAACATCGGGAACCATAAATTTCCGCAGACCTCATAGTATTGGAAACCCAGACCTTGGATGTAATCCTAGGCATGGATTGGTTGACGAAGTTTGAAGGAAACATAGACTGTGCCCGCAAGTCAATTCTGCTCACCACTCCGGAGCAGAAGAGGATCAAGTATGTATCCAGACGTATCCCGATGAACAACCAGGTGCATTCCCTCATGGGAGTTGTTCAGGAGGAAGTGCCGTAGTGCAAGATTTTCCCGATGTGTTTCCGGAGGAATTACGAGAATGCCACCGGACGGAGACATTGAATTTCTGATTGAGTTATTGCTTGGGACAGCCACAATTTGCAAGAGAGCCTATCTGATGGCCCCGAACGATTTTGAAGAGATCTATATGCAATTTTATGAGCTATTGGTGATGGGATATATTCGCCAAGCTCATCACCTTGGGGAGCCCCAGTTCTTTTGGTAGAGAAGAAGGATGGAAGCACGAGAATGGTTGTGGATTATCGTTCGTTGAGCAGCGTGACCATCAAGAACAAGTACCCTCCGCCAATGATTAATGATCTATTTGATCAGCTAGTTGGAGCCAAGGTATTCTCCAAGATCGATCTTCGATCGAGGTATCATCGATTGAAGATCCGTGAAACGGATATACCCAAAACAGCATTTACCACGGTATGGTTTATATGAGTATACCGTCATGTCATTTGGATTGACTAATGCTCCTGCATACTTCATGAATTTGATGAACAAGGTATTTATGGAATATCTGGACAAGTTTGTCGTGGTGTTCATCGATGATATCTTGATTTTCTCCAAGAGCGAGGAAGAGCATAAGGAACATTTGCGTCTAGTTACGGAGAAACTTGAGAACATCAGTTGTATGCCAAGTTCAGCAAATGTGAATTTTGGCTGAAGGAAGTCGGATTCTCGGACATGTTATTTCAGGAGAAGGAATAGCAGTTGATCCCGCCAAGGTTGAATCAGTCACCGATTGGCGATCGCCCACCTCGATCAAGGAGATCCATGATTTTCTCGGACTCGCAGGGATATTATCGGAGGTTCATTGAGAATTTCTCAAAGATTGCCAAACCCATGATCGAGCTGTTGAAGAAGGATGCCAAGTACATTTGGACCAAGGATTGTGAAGCCGGTTTCGTGAATTGAAGAAAGCGTTTGGTTACTGACCCGATCTTGATTTTGCGGACATACACAAGGATTACCAGGTATATTGTGACGCTTCTCGTCAAGGACTCGAGGAGTACTCATGCAGGAAGGAAAAGTTGTAGCTTATACCTCCGGACAGCTACGACCTCCACGAGATGAATTATGCCACACATGATTTGGAATTAGCAGCCGTAGTGCATGCACTCAAGACACAGAGACATTTTCTTATCGGAAATAGTTGTGATGTTTACACAGATCATAAGAGCTTGAAGTACATTTTCACGCAGAAAGAGTTGAACCTCAGGCAGAGGAGATGGCTAGAGTTAATAAAGGACTATGACATGAGATTGCATTATCACCCAGGGAAAGCTAATGTTGTAGCAGATGCTTTGAGCCGTAAGAGTTATGTGAATACTCTTATAGCGGGAGGATTACCTCAGGAGTTAGCCGATGGCCTCAGAGATCTCCGGCGGAGATAGTTCCAGAGGATATGTTGCAGCTCTGGAAGTTCAGTCCACTTTGGCCGAAAGGATTCGTGAAGCCCAGAAGTCGGACAAGGAAATTGATGAGATAAAGAAAAGGATGAATGAAGGAAAAGCTAAAGGGTTTCGTAAGGATGAATACGGAGCTATATGGTACGAGGATCGTATTTATATACCCAATGATCCCGAACTCAGGAAGCTAATTCTTCAGGAGGCCCATGATTCACCGTACTCGATTCACCCCAGTAACACCAAGATGTATCTGGATTTGAAGGAAAGTTTACGGTGGGCGGTATGAAGAAGGATATTGCCGAGTACGTAGCGATATGC
Organism: Aegilops bicornis; assembly: GCA_021605145.1. Classification (NCBI taxonomy): domain Eukaryota; kingdom Viridiplantae; phylum Streptophyta; class Magnoliopsida; order Poales; family Poaceae; genus Aegilops; species Aegilops bicornis. The sequence continues at coordinate 454,266,448 of CM038674.1, read as the reverse complement.
GATGTTTGTCAACGCAGTAAAGGCGTAACATCGAAGCCAGCAGGGTTACTTCAACCTTTGCCGATTCCCGATTGGAAATGGGAAAAACTTGGAATGGATTTTATCACAGGATTACCAGGACCCGTTCAGGTTATGATTCCATCTGGGTAGTGGTTGACCGATTGACCAAGGTAGCTCATTTCATTCCGTGAAGACTACCTATACCAGCGCTTAAGTTAGCCAAGATATACATGACCAGGATCGTTTGTCCGCACGGAGTTCCGAGGAGTATCGTGTCGAGATAGAGGAACACAATTTACCTCAAAGTTTTGGAATCAGTTGCATGAAACTTTGGAGTACGAGGCTGGAGTTCGATGCTGACTTTTCATCCATGAGCAGATGGACAGACCGAGAGAGTCAACCAGATTCTGGAGGACATGTTGAGAGCTTGTGTGCTAGACTATGGGTCTAGCTGGGATGATAATTTGCCATACGCGGAATTCTCGTACAATAACAGTTATCAGACCAGTCTGAAGATGGCCCCTTTCGAAGCTCTATACGGAAGGAGGTGCAGAACACCATTGCTGTGGGATGGTGTTGGAGATCGAAAACTTTTCGGTCCCGATCTTATCAGAGATTCGAAGAGAAAGTCAAGCTGATTCGAGATAGGCTCAAGGTGGCTCGGTCGAGGCGTAAGAGTTATGCCGACAAGAACGCAAGGAGGTAACTTACGAAGCGGAGACCGAGCATATCTTCGTGTGTCCCACTTCGTGGAATCAAGAGGTTCGGTGTCAAAGGAAAGTTAGCACCCCGATTCATTGGCCCCTACAAAATCCTCGAACGTCGTGGAGAAGTTGCTTACAAGTTGGAATTGCCGGAAGGATTGTCCGGAGTTCATGATGTCTTCCATGTTTCTCAGCTAAAGAAGTGCCATGCCGACATGGCTGATATTCCGTTGAGAGACACACTGCCCCTAGAGGCCATCTGTTCGGCGGTGATCGACTTATAAGGAGAAACCCGTCCGAATTCTCGAGACTGCAAACAGAGTCACCCGCAGCAAGATCATCAAGTTTTGCAAGGTGTTGTGGAGTCACCACTCGAAGAGGAAGCCACCGGGAGCGAAGAAGACCTCCTTGAGACCACCCGCACCTATTTGCTAGCCAACCCGAATCTCGAGGGCGAGATTCATCTTAAAATGGGTAGGTTTGTAACATCCCAAATTTCCTATTTGGAATGTTTTACAATTATAGCTAAGCATCTATGCATTCTGTTTGAATTTAAGTGGCATTTGAAGTTTCAGAAGTTTTGGAGTTGTTGGAAATTGAATTCAAAATTTTGGCAGTGGAAATCATTTCAAAAACTATGCCCGATAAATACTTGAGAAAAAGTATGAGAGGAGTAAACATGACACTCCAAAAATATCAGAGGAAAAACATTGCCAAAAAGGTTTGAATTCAAATTTGAGTTTTATTTGGAATTTTAGAAAAATGATTTTTTATAAAGTTTGGATTTTGCCTCTGGAAAAATGTTCAAATCATAGGGAATATTCCCCTGATCATTTTGGTATATATATGTCCTATATAAAATATTTACTTTTATTATATTTTTCCCCTCTCTAATTTTTCAAAAAAGAAAAGAAAAGGAAAACCCACAGGCGCCAACCCAGCCCGACCCGGTGGCCGAGGCCCACCAATGAGCAGGCCCGGCCCGGCCCGTGAGCCAGCCCACCGCCCGTGAGCCGACCCAGCGCCGCCTTGAACCCCCTTCCCTCGGTCGCCTGACCCAAACCCGCCTCCCTCTCCCGTGACACCCCGACCCCACCTCTCCTTCTTCCTCGCCCAAGTCACCCGCGCCGCTCACGGAGATCCCGAGATCTCCGGGATCTCACCCGATCACCTCCCGATCCGCCCCTTGCCCAAGTCGAGGCCCCTATATAAACCGCACCCCTCGACCCGTTCCCCACTTTTCCCCTCGCCTAACCCCCGCCTGCCCGCAATCTCGCCGGAGCCCGACGCTGGCCTTATCATTGCCCTGCCCGGCCGCCTCGAACCACCCGAGCTCCACCGACTCCACCCCGACTTCCTCGCTCCGCCGCACCCGCCGGAGGTCTCCGCCGCCGTCCCCGACCACCGGAGCCGCCGCGTCGTCGTCGCCCGAGCCGCCGTCACCGTCGACCACCGCGGTGAGTCACCGGAGACCCCACGACCGTTCGATCTAAACCAACGGTGTAGATTAGATCCCCGAAGGGGTATGGTTTTTTTTAAATAGATCCGGTTTTAGTTCCGGTTTATTCCGGTTTACTTAGGTTTAGTTTAGACCGGCCCGAAGCGATTTATTCTTAATTAATTAACTAGCTACTGTTTTCCTATTGTTTTAGTTAGCAAATAAATTTATTTTTCATATGTGATAGATTATTCTAGGTTAGTTTCTGTCACTTTAGAGCATGAACTTTTATTTATAATAAATAAAACTTTTATTTTATTTTTCCTACTAGAATTTGCTTTAAGCCTAATAGGAGTTTTATAATAGATTTTAAAGTGATTCTTTTTGCTCCTAGTTGTTTGATGAATCCTTTTCTGTTAGGTAGCATAAACCCATGCTTAGGTTCTGTTAAGAAAATTTTTGTTATGTAAAACTATTTTTAGTTGTTGCTTGATGTAGGAAAACTTTGAGTTGGATTTCTTCGAGTTTTCTTTTGGGTTTTGATTCGTTTGTTTTGTGTGTTTCATATTACTATGCTATTATGTAAGTGATCATATGTTGTATGCTTATTGTGATTATTGTTTGTCTCGGTAGAATTTCCGGAGTGCGAAGCTTGCTACCACGAGTCCCTAGCTTACGAAGATCGTCAAGAAGGCAAGTCATTGATCATGTTTTCTTTACAATACCTATGATTTTTATTGCATTAGAATTTCCTCCCCACCATGCATGCGATGGGTGAAATTTTGAAGTTATGTTCTTGAGTAGTATCATGAGGTAGGATGAACCAATTTCCCTTGTTACCATGACCTGGGACGAAGTAGTTTATTTTTGCTATGCTCGTAGACGGGGTTGGTTGAGTGAATTCATAAGGGAGATGTGAGAGTCTTAAAGATGATGACAACCCCATGACCTCAAGATCAAGATGGACTTGAAATTCACTCTTTGGGTGGAGGGCAGTTGACGGGCACCTGGAGAACCCGGTGGTTGGCCGGGATGCATGGAGAAGCGCCATGACATCTTGCGGAAAGCTTCACCCAGCCACGAAGAGGCGGATGTATACCCCATCGACCGGAAGCTTACATGCAGCCGCAAGCCATTATGGGCTCGGCTTGGTCGACCCTAGGTGTGACTCTGGCGGACGGTGCTACGAGATGTAGAAGAACGGTAGGATTGGATGGGCACCGGCGGTGGCCTGAGGAACTCTTCGGAAGACCTGTTTCGTTCGTCCGTCTTCAAACACTCTGAAGTGCGAAGACTTAAAAGGAGGGAGCGATTCTTGCGGGTAAAGTCGCAACCCTCTGCAGAGAAAAGATCTAATCGATTAGCCGTGTCCCTGGTTACGGACAATTTGAGCCTCTGGAACTTGGAAGTATTCGGAAATCTCAACACTGAAATTAATAATTTAATTGAGGGGTTATGACTTAATAATTTGGGAATGAGACATTGGTTGGCGGAACCATCTCAAGGACTACCAACAATTTTGTAGTATTTGCAAGCAAGTCCTTTGTAGTAGGAAAAAAGCGGCTTTTCGCAAAATGATGAAACTTAGAGCCCCACAGCCAAATTGCATATAGTGTTAGTAATTTTATTGTTGTTCTCTCTTCATGACTTGCCGGCATATTCAAAATGCTGACCTACACGGCTGCAACGTCTTATGTTGCAGAGGAGTATTCCGATCTGGAGTGAGGCTACGATCCGCGCTTGGCGATTGCCCTATGGAGTCAGATGGACTCGCTATTCTTCTACGCTTGCAGCTTTACTTAGTTTATTTCTCATGAGTTGGCCTTGACCGAATTTATTCTATTGTAATAAAGACTCGATATGAGAATCGTGTAATAAATTCAGGTGTGATTGAACTTTGTTTATTTCATCAATGTACTGTGAGTGCCAGCATGATCTTGGGATGGTACAGACACAGAGACTTGACCGATTTTGGGTCAGGTCGCTACAAAAGACAACAACCATATCAAGATCACAGAGCATTGAGACAGACATAAGGTTGTATCCGAAGGACTCAACAAGCATGACTTTGTCCATGTGTCGATCCTTTGTGATCGCAACCTTACCTAGACCCAATACCTGACTTTTGCCTTTGTCGTGAAGATGATATGCTTGAGATGCGATGGTGATAAGGGAGCATCCATCATTAGATTCTTGTCACCAGCCATGTGATTTGTACATCCACTATCGAGGACCCACTCAGTGGCTTTGGGTTGATCATCCTGCAGATGAATTAGTGCAGCTTACGAACTCATATACTTCATCAGTGAAGAATATGATATCAATTTCATCAGATGAATTTCATCAAGCAGTAAGACAAATAAAGCAGTATGAGGACGTGAGAAATGAAAATTCATTTCTTCATGATTAGCCTGCGTCCTTTCAGGCATTTTGTCAGGTCCCCAGCAAATTCTTCAGATGTTTACTCACGTCTGGAGACCTGACCCTGCATAAGAGATTAGTTCTTTTCATACGGATTGACTTCTTCATTTTCTTCAGGCGCACCACTTGTGGATGCCCTGGCAATTTCTTCAGCAGCTGGAATGGAATCATCAGCCTTGGAACTAGCATTTTCTTCGGCAGTCTGAAAGTCATCAGCGGTGTTGGCATGTTCTTTAGTTGGCTGAGCAGAAGCTTCAGCCTGAGGAATTTCTTGTTGCGATGGAGCTGCAACATTGGTGAACTTCTCAGTCAGTTTGACGAACCTTACTTTGGCTCCTTGCCAATCAGCATAGTAGGCGTTGAAGTTGTCGCTGAGGGTTTTGATTTCAGACTGGATGTTGATAAGTTCATCAGTTGTCATTCTGACAACATTGGTCTTCAGATACTTCTCCTTCTTGTACTGAGCCTTCTTGATCTGCCTGGCCTGCTCATACTTCCATTTCTCGTCTTGGATGAAATGAGTCAGCATATGATTTTGACCAGGTGTCAGCTTGAAGTCAGGCATAGGAGTGTTTGGGTCCTTGTGCCAGAGATCAATGTAATCTAGGATCGCCCTTGGATCCAAAAGCAGTGGCACTGATGTGCCTTTGGCTCTAGCAGCCGTTTCTTGCCTGTCTCTGATGATTTCTGCAAGTTCATCGTCATCAGCTTCATCTTCTTCAGTCGGCACTTGGAAGGCGACTTGCTTCTTCTTAGGACTTGGGCGAGGACCACGTCCAGCAGTTGCCTTTGTCTTCAGCAGAGTGGGGCGGATGAAGAATTAGGTGCGGTGAGGAACTTCTTTGAGACACCTGAGGCAATGGAGATGCCTGCAGTCCTTTGGCACGTGGCCAGATGCACAGGTGCTGAGGACTTTGCCTGAGCAGTTGAGGACTTTGGAGGAGGAGCTGAGGATTTCGGAGGAGCTGGAGCAGCATGAGGAATTGGTCTTGAGGACTTTGAAGATTCTGGCCGTGAGGGCATAGCTGAGGAACTTGGCCGTGAGGGCACTGTTAGTGAAGCCGTTGGCTTGCGCGCAGGCTTCTTTGCCATTGATTTCCTAGGCTTGACAGAGGCCTCAGTGGCAGCAGCAGCAGCAGAGTCTTCATTGAATTTCCTCACTGCTTCTTTGGCTTGTCTAGCTAACTTGGCTTGGCGCCTAGCCCATTCTTCAGGAAAGTCCTCACCACGTTTGATGCTGGTGGGGTCTGCCTCTTGGCCAGGTGCCAATGGAGCTCTTGGGCATGGAGGGTTGAGAGCGAATTTCTTCATGTACTTGGGAGTTACATACCTGTACTCCCTCCACTCTCTTGACCATCTCCTTTCAATCCTCTGTATGCGCACCTTGTGCTGATTTTTGTTCTCCTTTCTGACCTCATCAGGTGTGCAGTAGTCTTTGTAAATGTCATCAGGGATTTCGAAAGCAGTCATGACCTCAGGCTTCTTTCCTCCTTTCTGAGGCTTCTTACCGTCTGCCATATTCTTCAGATGAGGAATTTGAACAATCGAATTCTCTGGAGAAGTATGCAACTTTTCTTCGAGGAACGCTGCAAATGAGTTAAGTTGATGAGAACCTAGTGATTCAGCATCGGACATGAGTACCTGCGAACAGAGTATAGTTGCGAGGAATTTGGAGAGGTCATATGCGTTCTCAGAAGGTTTTACAAAAAGAACAAGTTTGAGGAATTTGACCAGATGAGTCTTGAGGAATTTCACTAAGCGTTCTTTGTCTTAGGTTCCAGAGTTGTATAGATCGAAGATCCACACAATTTAGGAATCTAGAAGAAAAATGATGCTTAGAGAAACGAATCAAGAACAGCTGACTTGTGAGGTGTTTTGTGTGTGAGGATTTGAAGAAAAACACCTTTGAAGATTTTGTAGAAAACATTCGAATCAAAGAGGCAGTAAAAATAACTTTTAATTACCCTGGATGAAGAACACGATGAACAGTGACGTGGAGAAGTGGAGTTCGTCTGTGTAAATCTTCCACGCCCTAACTCGGCGGAGGAAGACGGCTACGGCGGCGGTGAAGTGAAGATTTCCGCGGCCGGCGCGAGTACGACGGCGACGAGGTCGAGGCAGTGAAGCTCTTCCTCACTGGCGACGATGAAGTAGTGGCGGCACTAGGGTTTGAGAAGCTCGAGCGGGAGAGAGAGTTCGAGCGGAGTAAAGGAAGTGAGGAAGGGGAGAGGGGGTATTTATAGCGACGGTGAAAAACTGTTCATATGAGGACTTTGATCCTTTTGAGGAATTTGATCCATGTGAGGAATTTGGTCCGTATGAGGTCTTGGATCCATATGAAGAATTTATCTAGGGTTCCTATTCTTCACAGGTGGTGTCATGAGGACATTCACCTGAAGACTTTCAAGGCACCTTTTGGGAACCCAGATTTTCTTCATAGGGGAGCCGTCCGCGATTAAGCGCCAACATATCTAGCAAATACTTCACCATTCTGATTTTTGAACAGTTTATAGTTGGAGTCAAATGACTCATCAGAAGAATGAGAAGATTCACTAGTAAAGCCAGATAAATTAGATGGATCAACTGGAGGTCCCTTTGCAGCAACCCATGAGGTTTTGGGGTACTGCTCAGGCTTCCAATATGTACCATCAGCATTGAGTTTCCTCTCAAAGGCAAAGCCCTCTTTCCTAGGGTTCCTGTTGAGGATCTGCTTTTTAAGCACATCACAAAGAGTCTGATGCCCTTTGAGGCTTTTGTACATGCTTGTCATGTACAATTCCTTCAGTCCTGCATCGTCAGTGATACTAGCAATGTCCTTAGATGAGGAATTAGTGATAGCAGAGGCAGGTGAAGAATTTGTAACATTAGAAGCATTTGAACATTCAGGTGAAGAATTAGCAGATTCTCGTTCAATGCATTTCAAACATGGAGGAACAAATTCTTCCTGAGCAGCGCTGATTTGTTGAGCAAGTAATGAATCGCGCTCCTTCTGAAGATCCTCATAACTCACTCTTAGCTTCTCAAGATCTTGCTTTCTTTGAAGAAATTCATAAGAAAGTTTTTCATGATCAGATAAGAGAGTGTTATGATGACTTTGAAGGGAGTCATACTTAGTATGAAGTCTCTGAAGACTTTCAGCCAAAGCTTTTGATTGATCCATTTCTTCGCCCAACATACCATCGCTCTTACTAAGCATATTTTGAACTTTTTTCAAAGCTCTCTGTTGTTTAGCGGCAAGGGATGCAAGTTTGACAGAGCTAGGTCCAAATTCATCACCAGATTCATCATCACAGGATTCAGACAGATAGCATTCAGTTACCTTTTCACCATCTGCCATAAGACATGGTGAGGAGGATGATGATTCTAGTTCAAATGTCATTGACTTGAGAGATTCCTTGAAGTCCTCAAACCAAGGATCATGACAGGTTCGATGACCTTCATAGACATCAGAGAGACGATCCCAGATAAGCTTCGCCTGATCGAGATGCATGATGTTCCTGAACTGATTTTGAGATGACAGAGCGGATGGCGTCTTTCGCCGTGAGGTTGAGAAGAGTGTACTTGCGAATGTCATCAGCTTCCGCCATCTCGCACAGATCGGTCAGACCAATTTCAGTGACGGTCCACAGCTCGCTGTTCATCGCCATGAGGCGCTTCTTCATCATGGCCTTCCACTTGGGATACTCGTGACCGTCAAAGATAGGGCATGTCACTTTCTTCATACCTGCGGTCGACATAACTAAAACTCCAGGCGGTTAAAACAAAATCACACAGAACAAGGGAGTACCTTGCTTTGATACCAATTGAAAGTGCGTTATATCGACTAGAGGGGGGGTGAATAGGCGATTTTTATGAATTCTTCACTGAGGAATTTGCTAGTGAGGAAATTCCTTAGTGAAGAACTACTAGCAGCGGAATAAGTACTCAGAAGTAAACATAACAGAAGACAAGCATAGTCATCATAATGAAATGAAGACAAGCACAGTCTGAAAAGAGTAATCACAGGATAACACAGGATGAAGACAAAGCGGTGAAGAAATTGAACTGAGGAAATAGAGAAAGTCTTGATCCAAAGTCTTCAAACATAGATATGACCAGCAGTCAACACAATACTGAGGAAATGAAAGAGTTGAGGAAATAGAACCAGTTGGCTTGGTGAAGAAAATGATTTGGTAGACCAGTTCCAACTGTTGTCTCAGTTGTACATCTGGTTGGAGCGGCTAGGTATTTAAACCTGAGGACACACAGTCCCGGACACACATTCCTCACCGTATTCTCCTTGAACTAAGGTCACACAGACCTCGTCCAATCACTCGTGGTAAGTCTTCAGGTGACTTCCGAACCTTCACAAACTCGGTCACTCGACGATCCACAATTCCTCTTGGATGCTCTAGACCATGACGCCTAACCGTCTGGAAGAAGCCTGATCTTCAAAGGTAACAAGCGTCGGATCCACGCAGGATCAATCTCTTGATGATGCTCAATCACTTTGGGTTTGTAGGTGTTTGGGTTTGGGTTTTCCTCACTTTCGATGATTTTCGCTCAAAGTCCTCGGAGGATGGGATGCTCTCAAATGACAAGTGTCGGTTTCTCTCGGAGCATCCAACCAGCTAGTGGTTGTAGGGCGGCTATTTATAGCCTAGGGAGCAATCGACATGATAAGACATAAATGCCCTTCAATGATATGACCGTTAGGTGGATAAGATATTTTGGGACGGTGGTAGCGTAGACAAGAACGGTCGGAAATTTGAGGTTCAAATTCCTCGGGCTATCATGTTCCTCCTTGTAGGCAATCCGCACTGAATTCCTAACTCCTCGGTCAGAACAAATTCCTCGAGACCGGAAGAACTTCGTATTTGTAATCAAGAAATTGGTGAATCGTATGAGATTTCAATGGCTTCACTCGAAGGGATTGGTAGGTGTAGGATTTTGAGTTGAGCATCACATGGAAATTTTTCCTTAGTATTTCCTCGACCCCCTTTAACGATGACGGTGTTTCCTATGACTCAAGAAAGAGAAAATGAAACTACGAAAACAAAATTCTTCACGCTTCATGTTCCTCGCATGAATAGCAAGTTTTCAAGGTCACACCAATTTCTTCACTTTCAAAGTCTTCAGAAAGTCTTCAGAATATCAAAGTCTTCAGTCGAAGAACTTCATTTTTAGGGGTCGACTTTCTCTGTTAATATCAAACTCCTTTAAGACTTATAGACATGTGTACACTCATAAACACAGTAGTCCCTTAACCTATAAGTCTTCAATACACCAAAATCACTAAGGGGCACTAGATGCACTTACACTCCTCTAGAAAGGATCCATTCTTAGCAACGAATATCTTGCCTTCGGATTTGTGATAGAAGGTGTATCCAACAGTTTCCTTTGGGTATCCTATGAAGATGCATCTCTCCAATTTGGGTTCGAGCTTATTAGGCTGAAGCTATAAGCATCGCAACCCCAAACTTTTAGAAACGACAACTTATGTTTCTTGGCAAACCATAGTTCATATGGAGTCGTCTCAATTGGATTTAGATGGTGCCCTATTTAACGTGAATGCAGCCATCTCTAAAGCATAACCTCAAAACGATAGTGGTAAATCGGTGAGAGACATCATAGATCGCACCATATCTAATAAAGTACGGTTACGACGTTCGGACACACCATTACGTTGTGGTGTTCTAGGTGGCGTGAGTTGCGAAACTATTCCACATTGTTTCAAATGAAGACCAAACTCGTAACTCACATATTCGCCTCCGCGATCAGATCGTAGAAATTTATTTTCTTGTTACGATGATTTTCCACTTCACTCGGAAATTCTTTGAACTTTTCAAATGTTTCAGACTTATGTTTCATTAGTAGATATACTCATATCTTCTCAAATCATCTAATGTGTTTGTGAGTGTACACAAGTTCTATAAGTCTATGAGGAGTTTGATATTTACGAAGAAAGTCGACCCCTAAAAATGAGTGTCTTCAGTTGAAGACTTTGGTTTTCTTCAAGACTTTGAAAATCAGGAAATTGGTGTGACCTTGAAGACTTCGATATTGATGCGAGGATTATGAAGCGTGAAGACTTTTGTTTTCATAGTTTCATTTTCTCTTTCTTGAGTCATAGGAAACACCGTACTGTTAAAGGGGGCCGAGGTAAAACTAAGGAAAATTTTCCAAGTGATGCTCATCTCAAAATCCTACACCTACCCAATCCTTTCGAGTGAAGCCATTGGAAATCTCATACAATTCAATCAATTTCTTCAGTGACAGAGACGAAGATCTTTTAGTCTCTGAGGAATTTGTTTTGACTGAGGAGTTAGGAATTTGCCAGTGTGGATTGCCTACAAGTGAGGAACATGATAGCCTGAGGAATTTGAGAGCTCAAATTTCCGACCATTGTTGTGCTATGCGCCAGCTGTCCAAAATATCCTATCCACCTAACGGTCATATCATTAAAGAGCATTTATGTTTTATCATGTCGGGCTGCTCCTAGGCTATAAATAGTCGCCCCCTACAACCACTAGCCGGTTGGCTGCTCCGAGACAAACTGACACTTGTCATTGAGAGTATCCCATCCTCCAAGGACTTTGAGCGAAAATCATCAGTGAGGAAAAATCCAAACCCAAACACCTACTACCCAAAGTGATTGAGTATCACTGAAGAGATTGTTCCTGTGTGTAACCGACGCTTGTTACCTTTGAGGATTGTGCATCCTCCAGACGGTTAGGCGTCGTGGTCTAGAGCATCCAAGAGGAATTGTGGGTCGTCGAGTGACCAAGTCTGTGAAGGTTTGGAAGTCACCTGAAGACTTACCATGAGTGACTGGGCGAGGTCTGTGTGACCTTAGCCCAAGGAGAATACGGTGAGGATTGTGTGTCCTCGGGTTTAAATACCTAGCCACTCCAACCAGACGTACAACTGTCACAACAGTTGGAACTGGTCTACCAAATCATCGTCTTCACCAAGCTACTGGTCCTCAACCCTTTCATTTCCTCATTCATGTGTTGATGAAATTGATTGTTACTATTTGAAGACTTTTACTAAAGACTTTCTCAATTTCCTCGATCCTAATTCTTCAGTCACTTTGTCTTTAGCCTGCTTATCCCGTTTTCACGCTACCCGTGCTCTGTGTATGTTTCATTTCATCATGATGACTATGCTACTACTTTGTTATGCATGCACCTTAGTAATTATTCCGCTGCTTGTATTTCGTCACTTAGCAAATTCCTCTAGTTGAATTTCCTCACTGACGAATTTGTGAAAATCGCCTATTCACCCCCCTCTAGTCGTTATAATGCACTTTCACCTCCTAATATGAAAAGTACAGTTGGTCCTTCGCAGATGCTTCCAAAAAAGGAAACCTCTTAGTCCCCTGCCACCACCTCCTTCCATACCCACATGATCCAGAAATGTTAAGCAAGAAATCAGTCTAGGTCTTGTCCCCACATTGCATTTGTTTGGGTGTTCAGAAAGTTTAAAAATACATAACGTTTGATTCAAGCATTGAAATCCAGCTCCGTTTTCAATGTTGGGTTTCTCATGAGGAGTTTTTCAACAGTAGATCTCATATTGATAGGTTTTGTCAAACATTTTTTTGTGGGCAACTTTGGATGCAATGGAGGCAATTTTAGTGCTGCAGAGAAACAACTTCTTCTTTCTCGCATAATAGGACTCCTATTAGGTTAGTTTGTGTAAAAACAAGAAAAATCACACAAAACATGAGGCACCTTTAGCGCTACATACAAAAGCAACTTCACTACACTATGTGTACCTGTGAATTTTGGTAACACTATATGGACTTGCCTATCATGAATGCTTAGTTGCTTGTTGTTGACGGTCAGTTGACTACAATTGAGGCTTAGTTGCCTATTGCTTATTGTTGATGGTCGCTTGCCTACAATTGAGGCTTAGTTGCCTATAGAAACTATGAAATTGACTACCATTTATGCAATTCCCTGTTATTGGTAATTAGTTGCTTATTATTACTGCTCAGTTGCATAACTTTGCAAATTAGTTGCTACAATATTGTGAAGTTGCTTATCATTGGATTCTCTAAGTTGTCTACAAAACACTATGAAGTTGCCAAACGGTGATGCTTAGTTGCCTGCCATTACTATTTCAGTTGCCTACAATACAATGAAAAGTTGTCCATCAATGTTGCTAAGTCGCCTATGTATGAAACTAAGTTTCTTATCATACCGAAAATTACTGTATGCAACTAAGGATGATGTTAAGCTACTAGCTAGTCATGATAGCCACCTTAGAATACTGTTAGCCTACCTTGAAAACTAAGTTGCCTACAATACTATGAACTTAGAGGCGAACCTACTTATGATAGAATACTTGCAATTTATGGTAGGAAACTTAAAGGGTGAATCCAGTTAACTTGGGAGTCATGGTAGTCAACTTCAAACGAACTTTCACTGACAGACGATCATACTATGCAGACTAATAAGAAATTGCTTTTTTTATAGCGTCTGCAGCATCCAAAGTTGCTTAAAAAAGGTTTGTCGAAACATACCCATATAAGATCTAGTTTTGAAGAACTCATCACGACAAACACAAATGTTAAAACAGATTTGAAATTCGACGCTCGAGTCAAAAGTTATGGATTTTAGAAAATTTTGAAGCCCCAAATAAATGCATGCACGTGGGATGTTGCTGAAATAGCAGCGCGGAGGGGAACGTGAAGACGCGAGGTTACTAGCCAACCAGGTGCTTTCCTCTTTTGTCGGGTATCCTCTTTCGAAACACGGGGACTAATAGCAATGCAGTCGCATTAAGAATACTGGGATTGGGCGGCTTGGGCCAGGTGCGCTTTCGCCGCAACCAAATAGTGCAGCTGCACTACCAAGCATTTAGGTTTCCTCACTGGTTTTCTCCATTTTTTCCTTTTGGTTTTTTCACCAGCTTTCTTTGTTTCTTCTTTGGTTTTCAATGGTTCTTTTTCGTTTCTTTCTTTCCATTTTTAATTTTTCACCGCTTTTTGTTTCTTTCTTGGTTTTCACTTGTATTTTATTTTTTTCTTTGTCCGTTTTCAATGCTTTTACTTTTTATAATGCATATCTAGTTTTTTATGCACATTGAAAAAATTTCAAATATAGGATGTGCATTATTCTTAAATAAGTATTCTAAACATTTTTTTATATAGACACTTTTCAAATACACGTTGAACATTTTAGTTCAGTTTTTTCATTGGGTTTTGTCAATGTTTCCTTTTCTTCATTTTAGTTTGGTTTCCCTTGTTTTCTTTGTTTGTTTTGTTCGCTTTTCTTTGGTATTTTGGCTTTTCTTTTGACTTTTTGTCGGTTTCATTAGTTTCTTTCTTTCAGCACATGTCTACTTTTTTATACACGTTGACATTTTTCAAATACATGATGTAAATTTTCCAAATACAGGATGTCCATTTTTTCTTAAATACATGTTTTGAACCTTTTTTGGAGTATATGGTCCACATCTTTCATATACACATTTCACATTTTTCAAATACATGATTTACATTTTTAGAACTTATATTTTTTATGTTCACTTTTCCATCACTATTGTATATTTTTTGTATACATCTCAGATATTTTTTATATACATGTTTAACAATTTTCAAATACAAGATTAACATTTTTTGAAACAAATATTTTTATGTCTACTTTTTTGTACACAATTTACATTTTTTTTATGTAGTAGGAACATTTCTTATATACAACTTTAACATTTTCTAAACACATGACTAACATTATTTCGAATATAGGTTGTAATGTCTACTTTTTTATACATGATTGCACATTTGTCGTATACATGAGGAACATTTTTATACAAGTTCAGATTTTAAAAATACATGATTAAAATTCTTAAATATACTTTTGATGTCTACTTTTCCATATACACTCTATTTTTTATACAATTTTAGTATACATCAGAAATATTTTTTGTATACATGTTTAGCATTTGTCAAACATTTATGCAATTTATTTTTTGTAATATAAATATTTATAATATTGAAAAGTAAAAATAAAAATTGAAAAAAGAAAAAAAGAAAACAAGATCAATTTAGAAAAAAACAGAAAAAATGAGAGCTTTCAGTCTTGTGGCCACCCTGGCAATCACTTCAGGCGAAACTAGTTTCTATCCCACCCGAGAGGGTCCTCCTATTTAGCAACCAGCGCGGGGGACAACGAACAAATGCACACCCCTCCCTCCCGCGAGAACGTATCCTATGAAACAAACAAACCTGTGCACCTAATGCACCACACCATTTTGGACTGTTAGATTAAAAGACAACGGGCATGATTAAGGGAAACCTGGGGCTGTGAACATATTTTGCAAACAGAACACTTTATTTCCTCAAAATCAACCCGATGTTCAACTCTCGTTGCGATTTCCCTACAGTAGGTTGATTTCGATGGAATGTAAGTGTTTTATTGACAATGACCCAGACTGGGAACAGTGCGGGTTGATTTCAACAAAATACAAGGGATATTTAGAAAATATGCCAACAACTCATCCATAGTCAAATATTGTCTGTTGGTTTTCCATCCAAAGGCCCAAAATTGCACGGTGCACTCGGTGCATAGATTCGTCCGTTTCACCTCATACATTCTCTCCCTCCCGCACACTATTTGGGCCAGCCCATGTGCTGGTGCACGAGGGCAACTTTTTATGAATTTTTTGTAAGTGCATCTAGTGCCACCCCTAGGGCCAGTTCTTTTGGGCAATTCTCCCAGAATTGCCACTTAATATTTTTTTACAATTCCTAGCTAGTTAAGGTCTAATTAGCTAGGAATTGTAAAAAAATATTAAGTGGCAATTCTGGGAGAAGCTGGGGAGGGGGTCAATTCTGGGAGAATTGCCCAAAAGAACTGGCCCCTAGTTGGTTTTGGAGTATTGACGACAAACTTGGTTGAGGGACTAATGTGTTTGTGAGAATTGCAGGATAACACAGGTAGTAGTCCCACATTGATTCGGTTTACCTACTAGAGATGACCCCTAAAAATGTGTGAAGCCCAAGTCAAGCTGCCGCGTGTGTTTGAAATCTCGTTGGACACGTGTTAGTTCCTTAGTGACCCAGGATCATTTTGGACAAATCAGGTCGGGTTGCCTCCTGGCTATAAATAGCCCACCCCCTACACCATAAATTGGTGGCTGCTCAGAGTTAGTACATGGCTTTTGTCGTTTGAGAGCAACCCACCTCCGAAGCATTTGAGACAGAGATCCTTGCGAGGACAAAGCCCAAAACACCCAGAGCCAAAGAGTGTTAGGCATCACTGAAGTCTTTCTATCCTCGTGATCTGAAGACTTGTTACACTTGAAGATTGTGAATCCTCCAGCCGGTTAGGCATCGCGTTCTGAGCATCCAAGAGTCAATGTGGATTGCCAGTGAACGAAGTCTATGAAGGTTTGGAAGTCTACCTTGAAGACTTACTAGAGTGATTGGGCGAGGACTAAGTGTCCTTAGCTCAAGGGGAACAAGGTCAAGATGAGGTCTTCTGAGTTGAATCTCAGCCCCCTAACTGCATCGCATAATTGTCACAAAGAATCGAACTGGTCCAACAAATCCCTGTCCTCACCAAGCAACTGGTTCTATCTCTTACCTCTCTTTACTTATAGTTTGTCTTCGTGAAGTCATTGCCTGCTTGTTTGATCTGATTGAATTCACTGTGTGACGACTATTGTTGTTTGGCTTCATACTATCTTCCATCCTGATCCATACTACCTAGCTGCTAATAGTCTTCGTGCTTTCACTTTATTGCTTACTTGACTATGGCTTGTCTAGTGTATTTTCTACCTTCCGTTGCATATCATTACGCTCATATCTACTGTTTGTCTTCAAAGCCCCGTGTTTTGAAGACTTTCATAAAAATCACCTATTCACCCCCCTCTAGTCAATAACTAGCACTTTCAATTGGTATCAGAGCAAGGTGCTCCCTTGTTCTGTGTGATTCGGTTTAACCACCTGGAGTTTTAGCTATGTCGACTGCAGGGATAATCAAAGTCTCCGCTGCATGCGCTGTCTTCGATGGCACTGATTGCCCCTACTGGAAGAATAAGATGCGCATGCATCTTGAAGCCATTGATGTCGACCTCTGGTATGTCGTCAAGAACGGCGTTCCCAAGGCCGGTGAAGGTGTCACCCCTGCTGATGTCAAGAGGTTCATTCAACTGGATTCTACTGCCAAGAACATCATCTGTGGTCATCTGACCAAAGGACAGTATGGTCGTGTGAGTGCTCTGGAACTGCAAAGCTAGTCTGGGACTGGCTCTCCAAGGTCAACGAAGGCGTCTCAACCCAGAGAGACTCAAGGACCAGCTTTCTTCGCAACCTCTTCAACCGCTTCAAGAGAAATGACAATGAGAATGTCCAGCTCACATTTGACCGCCTCACTGATATCACAAATGAGCTTCATGCACTCGGCGCCACTGAGATCACCAAGCATGAAATTGTCAAGACACTCTTGAGATCGCTTGACAGCTCATTTGACACCCTGGCCCTGATGATTCAAGAACGCCCTAGCTTCAAGACTCTCGATCCATCTGACATACTTGAGAGGCTTAACACACATGAGTTCCAGTTATCTGAGAAAAGAGATATGTATGGTCCCAACTATGGCCGAACTCGCGCTTTGAAGGCAAAGGTTGTTTCCTCATCTGAAGAAGAATCATTGCGATTACGGGGATCCACGAAGACATTGGAAAGGAGCTTGCTATCTTTGGTGAAGAAGTTCGAAATTCACTAAGAAGAAAGGCTTGAAAGTCTTCAAGATCCAGCTCAAGAAATGATGAAGCTTCTACTCATGACCACAAGAAGAGAACATGCCACAAGTGCAAGAAACCTGGTCACTACATCTCTGAGTGTCCATAGTGGGACAATGAGAACAACAACAAGAAGAAGAAGAGCAAGGAATATGATTCTAATGACAACAAGAAGAAGAAATCCTCACAGTCTTCTTCCAAGTCTTCGTCGAAGTCTTCATCGCACAAGAAGAGCTCATCAAGCAAGGCTCGTGCATTTGTTGGCAAGGAGATGGATTCATAGGAGGAGTCTGCTTCTGAGGAGGCGGAGGTGGAGCCTGAGGAGGAGTCTGATTCAGGCGTGGCAAGCCTGGCTCTAGCTTCAGTGTATGTCGCCAAGTCCATCTTCAACACTAAAGACAATGGCCTCGTCACCAACATTGATGCTAATGATGAGGATGACTCTGCTCCCACCTATTGCTTCATGGCACGTGGTGCCAAGGTAAACTCACGCGATGCTTACTTTCAAACATCAAGTGAAGATGACTCTGATTGTGAATCCAAACCTAGCTACAAAACACTTGCTAAAATTGCAACTGAACAACAGAAAGCTATGGAACATATTCAAAAATTGCTAGACAAAAGCGATGACCTGTTGGACGCGGAAATGACCTGATCTTAGTCCTTAATTGAAGACATCAAAAAAATTCGTGTTAAGTACGAGGAACTTGAAAGTCGTCATGAAACGCTCTCAACTACTCATGAAAAACTCTCCTATGATTGTCTTCAAAGGAAGCAAGAGCTTGAGAACTTGGGATCGGCTCATGAAGATCTTCAAAAGGAGAACGAGTCACTCCGCGCTGAACAAATCAGTCCCGCTCAGGAAAGATTTGAACCACCATGTCTAGAATGTCTTGAGCGTGATAACTCTACCTCTATTGTTGAATGTTCTACTACTGCTACTGTTGCAATATCTTCAATTGCTGATGTGGTAAATAACCCCTCCGTTGAGGATACCACTACTATTGCTGATGAGAATGCCAGGTTGAAGACATTGCTTGAGACAGGAATGTACAAAAGTCTCAAAGGGCATCAGACACTATATGATGTCCTCAAGAAACAGATTCTGAACTGAAACCCTAGGAAAGAGGGTGTTGGGTTCGAGAGGAACATGAATGTTGATGGTTCTTACTGGAAGCCTGAGCAGTACCCCAAAACCACATGGGTTGCTGCAAAGGGACCTTCAATGGATCCATCTACCTTATATGGCTTCACTTGTGCTAACCCAATTATCATTGATGAATCCTTTGATGCAAACTATAAACTGTTTAAGAATTAGAGTGGTGAAGTGTTTGCCAGGTATATTGGTACTAACTGCAGGAATGGGCCACCTATGAAGAAGATCTGGGTGCCCAAAAGTTGTCTTGAGAATCTTCCTATGAATGTCATCATGACACCACCTGGAAAGAAGACAAACCCCAGACCAAAGGCTTCATATGGTCCAAAGGCTTCATACAGAGAGAGGACTCAACAGAGTCACCCTAACGCCAATGTTTTGCAGGGAAACCATACTCAGATCTGTGAATATGAGTGTGTTTCTTCAAACTGCTATGTTCATAAGACCAAGAACTATTCTGCTTATTCTTATGAGTATTATTCACCTCCTGCAAGGCTATTTGCTAGGGCTTCAAAGCCAAAGTTCTCAGATGCTGCACTTAGACTCATTGCTTCTAAGCCACCCCTGAAGATGTGGGTGGCTAAGAAAAATTAACTCTCTTTTGCAGGGAAAGGTCTCCAGCCGAAAATCAAGGGCGTCTGATGCTTATGCTGGGGACCTAAAACATCTTGTGGGACGCAAGATAAAATGTCCAAATGGTCTTACTATGTATTTTGTCCCAGGATTCCTTGACAATCATCCTATCTATCCTAACCAAGATCTGAACTTTCATAATCCGCTTGTTCGTCAACTGTTTATGCTTCACAATACCCTTGGTGAAGCCTATCCCCCTAACTGCACTGTAGGGTATGACACCAAATGCTTCAGAATGGATTATGGACAGTGGATGCACTAACCACATGACTGGTGATCGAAGTCTTCTGATGGATTTAACCCTACGTCCATCTGACAAGAGTCACATCACATTTGCTGACACTGGTAAAAACAAGGTATTGGGTCTAGGCAGAGTTGCAATCTCAAAGGATTAGCACATGGACAAAGTGATGCTTGTTGAATCCCTTGGTTTGAACTTAATGTCTGTCTCGATGCTTTGTGACTTAAACATGATTGTGATATTTGGAAAATATCGTTGCCTTGTGCTAATGGAATCTGACAAATCTCTAGTCTTTGAAGGGTATCAAAAAGATGATCTGTACATGGTAGATTTCTTAGCAGGACCACAGTTGGCCGTATGTCTTCTAGCAAAAGCTTCAGAGTGTTGGCTCACGGCATCATGAGCTAGGGCATCTTGGCATGAGGAACTTGTACACTCTCACGAAGAAGAAACACGTCGTAGGCATCGAGGGCGTCAAGTTCAAGAAGGATCATCTGTGTGGTGCCTGCGAAGCTGGAAAGATGACAAGGGCCAAGCATCCCTCAAAGACAATCATGACGACATCAAGTCCCTTCGAGCTACTACACATGGACCTATTTGGCCCTACTCACTACTCTACCCTTACTACCACTGTTTGCCTCTATGGCTTCATCATTATTGATGATTATTCAAGATACACTTGGGTGCATATAATCCTTTACAAGAATGAAGTGCAGGATGTTTTCAGACGATTCGCCAATCATGCCATGACAAACTATGGCATCAAGATCAAGCACATCAGAAGTGAAAATGGCACAGAATTCAAGAACACTGGCCTCGATACTTATCTTGATACATTGGGCATCACTCATGAGTTCTCAGCTCCTTACACACCTCAGCAGAATGGCATCATGGAGCGCAAGAATAGAACCCTCATTGAGATGGCTCGGACGATGCTCGATGAGTACAAGACTCCAAGGAAGTTTTGGCCTGAAGCCATTGATACTGCATGCCATGTCATCAACCGCGTTTATCTTCACAAGCTTCTAAAGAAGACATCCTATGAGCTACTAACTGGTAAGAAGCCAAATGTAAGTTACTTCAGAGTATTCGGTGCCAGGTGCTGGATCAAGGATCCACATCACACTTACAAATTTGCACCAAAAGCACATGAAGGTTTTATGCTTGGCTACAGAAAGGATTTGCACTCCTACAGAGTCTTCAACCTCTTTCACTATAAAGTGGTTGAAACTGTGGACGTGCGGTTCGATGAAACTAACGGCTCGCAAAGAGAGCACCTGCCAAATGTGCTAGATGAAGTCCCACCAAGTGAATCTATCAAGCTGATGGGTACTGGAGAAATCATACCTTCAGAGGCACATGCTGATGAGGAACTTATCATTTCTGCACCTAATCAACCTGAAGACACTGCTCAGCCTGAAGCTAATGCTGATGAAGAAGACAATGGTCGGCAAGGGCAAAATCTACGTCCAGTTCATCCTCGTGTTGCAAATGAAGTACAGATTGAGAAGATAATTGATAACATCAATGCACCTGGTCCACTCACTCATTCAAGAGCAACACAACTAGCAAATTTCTATGGGCACTTTGCATTTGTGTCTATATCTGAACCCAGGAAATTGTTGAAGCCTTCATGGAACCTGAATGGATTCAAGCTATGCAAGAAGAGCTTCAACAGTTCGAGTTGAACAATGTGTGGGAATTGGTTAAGCGTCCTGATCCTCGCAAGCACAATATTATAGGCACCAAATGGATCTATCGCAACAAATAAGATGAGCATGGTCAAGTTGTCAGAAACAAGGCCCGTCTCGTTGCTCAAGGATATACTCAAGTTGAAGGGTGATACGTCTCCAACGTATCTATAATTTTTGATTGCTCCATGCTACTTTATCTACTGTTTTAGGCAATATTGGGCTTTATTATCCACTTTTATATTATTTTTGGGACTAACCTATTAACCGGAGGCCCAGCCCAGATTTGCTTGCTTTATGCCTATTTCAAAGGTTTCGAGGAAAAGGAATATCAGACGGAGTCAAAACGGAACGAAATCAACTAAAGAAGTTATTTTTGGAAGGAAACCCACCTGATGGACTTGGACCCTACGTCAGAAGGTACGGAGGTGCTCACGAGGTTGGGGGCGCGCCCTCCCCCCCTAGGCGCGCCCTCCTGCCTCGTTGGGGCCCCGTAGCTCCACCGACGTACTCCTTTCACCCATATATACCTACGTACCCTAAAACTTCTAGAACAGAACCTAGATCGGGAGTTCCGCCGCTGCAAAACCTCCAGAGCCACCAAAAACCAATCGGGACCCCTTTCCTGCCACTGGGAGGGGATCCATCTCCGTGGCCATCTTCATCATCCGGCGCTCTCCATGACGAGGAGGGAGTAGTTCACCCTTGGGGCTGAGGGTATGTACCAAGTAGCTATGTGTTTGATCTCTCTCTCTCGTGTTCTTGAGGTGATACGATCTTGATGTATCCCAAGCTTTGCTATTGTAGTTGGATCTTATGATGTTTCTCCCCTCTACTCTCTTGTGATGAATTGAGTTTCCCTTTGAAGTTATCTTATTGGATTGAGTCTTTTATGAGAACACTTGATGTATGTCTTGCCGTGATTATCTGTGGTGACAATGGGATATCATGTGCCACTTGATGTATGTTTTGGTGATCAACTTGCGGGTTTCGTGACATTGGGGACCTATGCATAGGGATTGGCACACGTTCTTGACTCTCCGGTAGAAACTTTGGGGCACTCTTTGAAGTACTTTTATGTTGGTTGAATGAATCTGAGATTGTGTGATGCATATCGTATAATCATGCCCACGGATACTTGAGGTGACAATGGAGTATCTAGGTGGCATTAGGGTTTTGGTTGATTTGTGTCTTAAGGTGTTATTATAGTACGAACTCTTTTATAGATTGATCCGAAAGGATAACTTTGAGGTGGTTTCGTACCCTACCATAATCTCTACGTTTGTTCTCCGCTATTAGTGTCTTGGAGTGACTCTTTGTTGCATGTTGAGGGCTTGTTATATGATCTATCTATGTTATTATTGTTGAGAGAACTTGCACTAGCGAAAGTATGAACCCTAGGCCTTGTTTCCTATCATTGCAATACCGTTTACACTCACTTTTATCCTTTGTTACCTTGCTTTTTTTATATTTTCAAATTACAAAAACCTATATCTACCATCCATATTGCACTTGTATCACCATCTCTTCGCCGAACTAGTGCACCTATACAATTTACCATTGTATTGGGTGTGTTGGGGACACAAGAGACTTTTTGTTATTTTGTTGCAGGGTTGCTTGAGAGAGACCATCTTCATCCTACACCTCCTACGGACTGATAAACCTTAGGTCATCCACTTGAGGGAAATTTGCTACTGTCCTACAAACCTGTGCACTTGCAGGCCCAACAACGTCTACAAGAAGAAGGTTGTGTAGTAGACATCAAGCTATTTTCTGGCTCCGTTGCCAGGGAGGCTAGGTAAGTGAAGGTATATCTTTAGATCTTGCAATCGAATCTTTTTGTTTCTTGTTTTAGCACTAGTTAGTCAATAAAAGAAAATTACAAAAAAATGGAATTGAGTTTGTCTCATACGCTTCACCTTTTTAATATCTTTCGTGAGTATGATGGAAAGGAAAATTGTGCCAAAGTGCTAGAAGAAGAATTATACAGAATGCTTGGCATGAAATATGTGAATGATGAGAATGATTGCAATGTTATTAGTATGAATTCCTTGAATATCCATGATGCTAATTATATGCAAAGCTACAAGCTTGGGGAAGCTATTTTTGATGAATATGATATTTTTTTGTCCCCTAAGCTTTGATGAGCAAATTTACTATGATGAAAGCATGCCTCCTATCTATGATGATTATTGTGATGACATGTATGCTTTAAAGAATAATGATAACCATGAAACTTGTCATCTTGATCTTAATTTTCAATCACATGATAGTTATTTTATTCAGTTTGCTCCCACTACTATTAATGAGAAGAATTTTGCTTATGTGGAGAGTAGTAAATTTTCTATGCTAGTAGATCATGAAAATAATGCTTTCGGAGCTGGTTATATTCTTGAATTCATTCATGATGCTACTGAAAATTATTATGAGGGAGGAATATATGCTTGTAGGAATTGCAATAATATCAAGTTTCCTCTCTATGTGCTTAAATTTTTGAAGTTATGCTTGTTTTGTCTTCCTATGCTTGTTGATTATTGTTCCAGTAAGTTGTTTGCTCACAAAATCCCTATGCATAGGAAGTGGGTTAGACTTAAATGTGCTAGTCATATTCTTCATTATGCTCTCTTTATGTTTAAATTCTTATCTTTTATGTGAGCATCATTGAAATCATCATGCCTAGCTAGGGGCGTTAAACGATAGCGCTTGTTGGGAGGAAACCCAATTTTATTTTAGTTTCTTGATTTTTGGTTCTGTTTAGTAATAAATAATCCATCTAGCCTCTGGTTAGATGTGGTTTTATATTTTAATTAGTGTTTGTGCCAAGTTGAACCTATTGGATCTTCTTGGATGATAGTTATTTGATCTTGCTGTAATTTCCAGAATCTTTGCGCTCAGTGCCCGAATTGTTAAAAATCACCAGAACGTGATAAAATATTGATTCCAATTTCTGCTGATCAATAAACAAATTTTCCAGGTCGTCTAAGTTTGGTAGAATTGTTTGGGTTCCAGAAGTTTGCGTTAGTTACAGATTACTACAGACTGTTCTGTTTTTGACAGGTTCTGTTTTCATTGTGTTGTTTGCTTATTTTGACGAATCTATGGCTAGTAATGTAGTTTATAAACCATAGAGAAGTTGGAATACAGTAGGTTTAACACCAAAATAAATAAAGAATGAGTTCATTACCGTACCATGAAGTGGTGTTTTGTTTTCTTTCGCTAACGGAGCTCACGAGTTTTCTGTTAAGTTTTGTGTTGTGAAGTTTTCAAGTTTTGGGTAAAGATTCGATGGAGTATGGAATAAGGAGTGTAAAGAGCCTAAGCTTGGGGATGCCCAAGGCACCCCAAGTTAATATTCAAGGACAACCAAGAGCCTAAGCTTGGGGATGCCCCGGAAGGCATCCCCTCTTTCGTCTTCGTTCATCGGTAACTTTACTTGGAGCTATATTTTTATTCGCCACATGATATGTGTTTTGCTTGGAGCGTCATTTTATTTTGTTAGTTTTTATTTGTTGTTTGTTATAATAATTTTTTGCATATTTCGTTTCAATAAAAAAAGTCAAGGATAGCCTTTGCCATGCGTATTTTGCAAGTATGCATGTTGCTGTTTGAAAATAGAAAGTTTACCGTTGTTGCAAAAACTCCTCAGAAAAGTCAGAGCATGATATAATGTTGAAACTTTTTGCATATAAGCTCTGATAAATTTATTACAGTGGGAATTTTAGTTCATAATTTTTGGAGGCAGGGAAGTATTGATACTCTTGCATTCTTTACAGACTGTACTGTTTTGGCAGATTGCTGTTATGTTTGCATTGTTTGCATATGTTTGCTTGTTTAATGATTCTATTTAAGGATAGGAGTATTAAATATGCAGAGGCATTTAGTATGCAATGTTGAATAATAATGTTAGTGATTTTTTACAATAGAAAATGATAAGGTTTTGCATTGGTTTATACTAACCTATCTCACGAGTTCTTGTTGAGTTTGGTGTGGATGAAGCTTTTGATAAAAAGAGAAACCATGATATGAGAGGAATTAAGGAGACACAAAAGTTCAAGCTTGGGGATGCCCAAGGCACCCCAAGATAATATTTCAAGAAGTCTCAAGCATCTAAGCTTGGGGATGCCCCGTTGGCATCCCACCTTTCTTCTTCAACAACTATCGGTTAGTATCGGTTGAGCCTAAGTTTTTGCTTCTTCACATGAGTTGTGCTATCCTTGCATTGTAGTTTTCTTTAGCTTTGCTTGCTGTTTGAATAAAGTACCAAGATGTGAATTCTTTAATGAGAGAGATCCGTACATATATTGGAATTTGTTAGAATACTCAATGTGCTTCACTTATATCTTTTGAGCTTGATAATTTTTGCTCTAGTGCTTCACTTATATCCTTTAGAGCACGGTGGTGGATTTGTTTTAAAGAAACTATTGATCTCTCATGCTTCACTCAGATTATTTTGAGAGTCGTTATTAGCATGGTAATTTTCTTAATGTTAATATACTTGGTGTTCAAGATATGTGAACCTTTCTTTTGAGTGAATTGAATACTAAGATAAGTTTGATACTTGATAATTGTTTTGAGATATGGAGGTGATAATATCAAAGTCATGCTAGTTGGGTGATTATGAATTTAAAGAATACTTGTGTTGAAGTTAGCAAGTCTCGTAGCATGCACGTATGGTTAAAGTTGTGTAACAAATTTGAAACATGAAGTGTACCGGCTTGTGCATCCTTATGAGTGGCGGTCGGGGACGGCGATGGTCTTTTCCTACCAATCTATCCCCTAGGAGCATGCGCGTAGTACTTGATTTTTGATGACTTCTAAATTTTTGCAATAAATATATGAGTTCTTTTGACTAATGTTGAGTCCATGTATTATACGCACTTTTACCTTTCCGCCTTTGCTAGCCTCTTTGGTACCGTGCGTTGCCCTTTCTCACCTTGAGAGTTGGTGCAAACTTCGCCGGTGCATCCAAACCCCGTGATATGATACGCTCTTTCACACATAAACCTCCTTATATCTTCCTCAAAACAGCCACCAAACCTACCTATTTATGGCATTTCGATAGCCATTCCGAGATATATTGCCATGCAACTTTCCACCGTTCCGTTCATCATCATGACATACTTTACTTTTGTCATATTGCCATTGCATGATCATGTAGTTGACATCGTATTTGTGGCAAAGCCACCATGCATTATTTTTCATACATGTCACTCTTGATTCAGTGCACCATCCCGGTAGACCGCTGGAGGCATTCATATAGAGTCATACCGTGTTCTAGTTTCGAGTTGTAATCCTTATGTTGTAATCAATAGAAGTGTGATGATCATTATTATTAGAGCATTGCCCAAAAAAAGAGAAAGGCCAAAAAAGGAAAGGCCCAAAAAAAAGAGAAAGGCCAAAAAGAAAAAAAGGCCCAAAAAAAAGAAAATAAATAAAAAGGGCAATGCTACTATCTTTTTTTCCACACTTGTGCTTCAAAGTAGCACCTTGTTCTTCATGTAGAGAGTCTCATATATTGTGCTTCAAAGTAGCACCATGTTTTTCATATAGTGAGTCTCAGAAGTTGTCTTGTTCATACTAGTGGGAATTTTTCATTATAGAACTTGGCTTGTATATTCCTACGATGGGCTTCCTCGAAATGCCCCAGGTCTTCATGAGCAAGCAAGTTGGATGCACACCCACTAGTTTTCTTTTTTGTTGAGCATTCATAGCTCTAGTGCATCCGTTGCATGGCAATCCCTACTCCTTGCATTAACATCAATCGATGGGCATCTCCATAGCTCATTGATTAGCCTCGTTGATGTGAGACTTTCTCCTTTTTGTCTTCTCCACACAATCCCCATCATCATATTCTATTCCACCCATAGTGCTATATCCATGGCTCACGCTCATGTATTGCGTGAAGGTTGGAAAAGTTTGAGATTATTTAAGTATGAAACAATTGCTTGGCTTGTCATCGGGGGTATAGAAGTTGGGAACATCTTTGTGTGACAAAAATGAAGCATGACCTAACTATATGATTTTGTAGGGATGAACTTTCTTTTGCCTTGCTATTTTGAGAAGACATGATTACTTTGATTAGTATGCTTGAAGTATTATTATTTTTATGTCAATATGAACTTTTGTCTTGAATCTTTCGGATCTGAATATTCATATCATGAGTGAGAAAAATTACATTGAAATTATGCCAAAGTATCACTCCGCATCAAAAATTCTTTTTTATCATTTACCTACTCCAGGACGAGCAGGAATTAAGCTTGGGGATGCTTGATACGTCTCCAACGTATCTATAAATTCTGATTGCTCCATGCTACTTTATCTACTGTTTTAGGAAATATTGGGCTTTATTATCCACTTTTATATTATTTTTGGGACTAACCTATTAACCGGAGGCCCAGCCCAGATTTGCTGTTTTATGCCTATTTTAGTGTTTCGAGGAAAAGGAATATCAGACGGAGTCAAAACGGAACGAAATCAACTGGAAAAGTTATTTTTGGAAGGAAACCCACCTGATGGACTTGGACCCCACGTCATAAGATATGGGAGGTGCTCACGAGGGTGGGGGCGCGCCCTCCCCCCCTAGGCGCGCCCCCTGCCTCGTGGGCCCCCCGTAGCTCCACCGACGTACTCCTTTCACCCATATATACCTACGTACCCTAAAACTTCCAGAACATAAGATAGATCGGGAGTTCCACCGCAAGCCTCCAGAACCACCAAAAATCAATCGGGACCCTTTTCCTACTCACGGAGGGGGGATCCATCTCCGTGGCCATCTTCATCATCCTGCGCTCTCCATGACGAGGAGGGAGTAGTTCACCCTCGGGGCTGAGGGTATGTACCAGTAGCTATGTGTTTGATCTCTCTCTCTCTCTACGTGTTCTTGAGGTGATCTGATCTTGATGTATCGAGCTTTGCTATTGTAGTTGGATCTTATGATGTTCCTCCCCTACTCTCTTGTGATGAATTGAGTTTCCCTTTGAAGTTATCTTATTGGATTGAGTCTTTTATGAGAACACTTGATGTATGTCTTGCCGTGATTATCTGTGGTGACAATGGGATATCATGTGCCACTTGATGTATGTTTTGGTGATCAACTTGCGGGTTTCGTGACATTGGGGACCTATGCATAGGGGTTGGCACACGTTCTTGACTCTCTGGTAGAAACTTTGGGGCACTCTTTGAATTACTTTTATGTTGGTTGGATGAATCTGAGATTGTGTGATGCATATCGTATAATCATGCCCACGGATACTTGAGGTGACAATGGAGTATCTAGGTGACATTAGGGTTTTGGTTGATTTGTGTCTTAAGGTGTTATTATAGTACGAACTCTTTTATAGATTGATCCGAAAGGATAACTTTGAGGTGGTTTCGTACCCTACCATAATCTCTCCATTTTTTCTCCGCTATTAGTGGCTTCGGGGTGACTCTTTTTTGCATGTTGAGGGCTTGTTATATGATCTATCTATGTTATTATTGTTCAGAGAACTTGCACTAGCGAAAGTATGAACCCTAGGCCTTGTTTCTTATCATTGCAATACCGTTTATGCTCACTTTTATCCTTTGTTACCTTGCTGTTTTTATATTTTCAGATTACAAAAACCTATATCTACCATCCATATTGCACTTGTATCACCATCTCTTCGCCGAACTAGTGCACCTATACAATTTACCATTGTATTGGGTGTGTTGGGGACACAAGAGACTTTTGTTATTTGGTTGCAGGGTTGCTTGAGAGAGACCATCTTCATCCTAAGCCTCCTACGGATTGATAAACCTTAGGTCATCCACTTGAGGAAATTTGCTACTGTCCTACAAACCTGCACTTAGGTGCCCAACAACGTCTACAAGAAGAAGGTTGTGTAGTAGACATCAAGCTCTTTTCTGGCGCCGTTGCCGGGGAGGCTAGGTAAGTGAAGGTATATCTTTAGATCTTGCAATTGAATCTTTTTGTTTCTTGTTTTAGCACTAGTTAGTCAATAAAAGAAAATAACAAAAAAAATGGAATTGATTTTGTCTCATACGCTTTACCTTTTTAATATCTTTCGTGAGAATGATGGAAAGGAAAATTGTGCCAAAGTGCTAGAAGAAGAATTACATAGAATACTTGGCATGAAATATGTGAATGATGAGCATGATTGCAATGTTATTAGTATGAATTACTTGAATATCGATGATGCTAATGATATGCAAAGCCACAAGCTTGGGGAAGCTATTTTTGATTAATATGATATTTTTTTGTCCCCCAAGCTTTGATGAGCAAATTTACTATGATAAAAGCATGCCTCCTATCTATGATGACTATTGTGATGACACGTATTCTTTAAAGAATAATGATAACCATGAAACTTGTCATCTTGATCTTAATTTTCAATCACATGATAGTTATTTTGTTGAGTTTGCTCCCACTACTATTAATGAGAAGAATTTTGCTTATGTGGAGAGTAGTAAATTTTCTATGCTAGTAGATCATGAAAATAATGCTTTAGGTGATGGTTATATTGTTGAATTCATTCATTATGCTACTGAAAATTATTATGAGGGAGGAATATATGCTTGTAGGAATTGCAATAATATCAAGTTTCCTCTCTATGTGCTTAAATTTTTGAAGTTATGCTTGTTTTGTCTTCCTATGCTTGTTGATTATTGTTCCAATAAGTTGTTTGCTCACAAAATCCCTATGCATAGGAAGTGGGTTAGACTTAAATGTGCTAGTCATATTCTTCATGATGCTCTCTTTATGTTTCAATTCTTATCTTTTATGTGAGCATCATTGAAATCATCATGCCTAGCTAGGGGCGTTAAACGATAGCGCTTGTTGGGAGGCAACCCAATTTTATTTTAGTTTCTTGATTTTTGGTTCTGTTTAGTAATAAATAATCCATATAGCCTCTGGTTAGATGTGGTTTTATCTTTTAATTAGTGTTTTTGCCAAGTTGAACCTATTGGATCTTCTTGGATGATAGTTATCTGATCTTGCTGTAATTTTCAGAATCTTTGCGCTCAGTGCCCGAATTGTTAAAAATCACCAGAACGTGATAAAATATTGATTCCAATTTCTGCTGATCAATAAACAAATTTTCCAGGTCTTATAATATTGGTAGAATTGTTTGGGTTCCATAAGTTTGCGTTAGTTACAGATTACTACAGACCGTTCTGTTTTTGACAGATTCTGTTTTTATTGTGTTGTTTGCTTATTTTGATGAATCGGCTAGTAAAATAGTTTATAAACCATAGAGAAGTTGGAATACAGTAGGTTTAACACCAAAATAAATAAAGAATGAGTTCATTACAGTACCGTGAAGTGGTGTTTTGTTTTCTTTCGCTAACGGAGCTCACGAGTTTTCTGTTAAGTTTTGTGTTGTGAAGTTTTCAAGTTTTGGGTAAAGATTCGATGGACTATGGAATAAGGAGTGTAAAGAGCCTAATCTTGGGGATGCCCAAGGCACCCCAAGGTAATATTCAAGGACAACCAAGAGCCTAAGCTTGGGGATGCCCCGGAAGGCATCCCCTCTTTTGTCTTCGTTCATCGGTAACTTTACTTGGAGCTATATTTTTATTCACCACATGATATGTGTTTTGCTTGGAGCGTCATTTTATTTTGTTAGTTTTTATTTTCTGTTAGTTAGAATATTGTTTTGCATCTTTAGTTTCAATAAAAAAGTCAAGGATAGCCTTTGCCATGCTTATTTTGCAAGTATGCATGTTGCTGTTTGAAAACAGAAAGTTTACAGCTGTTGCAAAAATTCCTCAGAGAAGTCAGAGCATGATATAATGTTGAAACTTTCTGCATATAAAGCTCTGATAAATTTACTACAGTGGGAATTTTAGTTCATAATTTTTTGAGGCAGGGAAGTATTGATACTCTTGCATTCTTTACAGACTGTACTGTTTTGGCAGATTGCTGGTATGTTTGCATTGTTTGCATATGTTTGCTTGTTTAATGATTCTATTTAAGGATAGGAGTATTAAATATGCAGAGGCATTTAGTATGAAATGTTGAATAATAATGTTAGTGATTTTTTATAGTAGAAAATGATAAGGTTTTGCATTGGTTTATACTAACCTATCTCACGAGTTCTTGTTGAGTTTAGTGTGGATGAAGCTTTTGATAAAAAGAGAAACCATGATATGAGAGGAATTAAGGAGACACAAAAGTTCAAGCTTGGGGATGCCCAAGGCACCCCAAGATAATATTTCAATAAGTCTCAAGCATCTAAGCTTGGGGATTACCCGGTTAGCATCCCACCTTTCTTCTTCAACAACTATCGGTTAGTATCGGTTGAGCCTAAGTTTTTGCTTCTTCACATGAGTTGTGCTATCCTTGCATTGTAGTTTTATTTAGCTTTGCTTTCTGTTTGAATAAAGTACCAAGATGTGAATTCTTTAATGAGAGAGAGCCATACATAAATTGGAATTTGTTAGAATACTCAATGTGCTTCACTTATATCTTTTGAGCTTGATAATTTTTGCTCTAGTGCTTCACTTATATCCTTTAGAGCACGGTGGTGGATTTTTTTTAAAGAAACTATTGATCTCTCATGCTTCACTTAGATTATTTTGAGAGTCGTTATTAGCATGGTAATTTTCTTAATGTTAATATACTTGGTGTTCAAGATATGTGAACCTTTCTTTTGAGTGAATTGAATACTAAGATAAGTTTGATACTTGATAATTGTTTTGAGATATGGAGGTGATAATATCAAAGTCATGCTAGTTGGGTGATTATGAATTTAAAGAATACTTGTGTTGAAGTTAGCAAGTCCCGTAGCATGCACGTATGGTTAAAGTTGTGTAACAAATTTGAAACATGAAGTGTACCTGGCTTGTGCATCCTTATGAGTGGCGGTCGGGACGAGCGATGGTCTTTTCCTACCAATCTATCCCCTAGGAGCATGCGCGTAGTACTTGATTTTGATGACTTCTAAATTTTTGCAATAAGTATATGAGTTCTTTTGACTAATGTTGAGTCCATGGATTATACGCACTTTTACCTTTCCGCCTTTGCTAGCCTCTTCTGCACTGCCGTCGTTGCCCTTTCTCACCTTGAGAGTTGGTGCAAACTTCGCCGGTGCATCCAAACCCCGTGATATGATACGCTCTTTCACACATAAACCTCCTTATATCTTCCTCAAAACAGCCACCATACGTACCTATTTATGGCATTTCGATAGCCATTCCGAGATATATTGCCATGCAACTTTCCACCGTTCCGTTCATCATCATGACATACTTTACTTTTGTCATATTGCCATTGCATGATCATGTAGTTGACATCGTATTTGTGGCAAATCCACCATGCATTATTTTTCATACATGTCACTCTTGATTCATTGCACCCCGGTACACCGCCGGAGGCATTCATATAGAGTCATACCGTGTTCTAGTTTCGAGTTGTAATCCTTATGTTGTAATCAATAGAAGTGCGATGATCATCATTATTAGAGCATTGCCCAAAAAAAAGAGAAAGGCCAAAAAAACAAAGGCCAAAAAAAAAAGAGAAAGGCCAAAAAGAAGAAAAAGGCCCAAAAAAAGAAAATAAATAAAAAGGGCAATGCTACTATCTTTTTTTCCACACTTGTGCTTCAAAGTAGCACCTTGTTCTTCATGTAGAGAGTCTCATATATTGTGCTTCAAAGTAGCACCATGTTTTTCATATAGTGAGTCTCATAAGTTGTCTTGTTCATACTAGTGGGAATTTTTCATTATAGAACTTGGCTTGTATATTCCTACGATGGGCTTCCTCAAAATGCCCTAGGTCTTCATGAGCAAGCAAGTTGGATGCACACCCACTAGTTTTCTTTTTTGTTGAGCATTCATAGCTCTAGTGCATCCGTTGCATGGCAATCCCTACTCCTTGCATTAACATCAATCGATGGGCATCTCCATAGCTCATTGATTAGCCTCGTTGATGTGAGACTTTCTCCTTTTTTGTCTTCTCCACACAATCCCCATCATCATATTCTATTCCACCCATAGTGCTATATCCATGGCTCACGCTCATGTATTGCGTGAAGGTTGGAAAAGTTTGAGATTATTTAAGTATGAAACAATTGCTTGGCTTGCCATCTGGGGTATAGAAGTTGGGAACATCTTTGTGTGACGAAAATGAAGCATGGCCTAACTATATGATTTTGTAGGGATGAAATTTCTTTTGCCTTGCTATTTTGAGAAGACATGATTACTTTGATTAGTATGCTTGAAGTATTATTATTTTTATGTCAATATGAACTTTTGTCTTGAATCTTTCGGATCTGAATATTCATATCACGAGTGAGAAGAATTACATTGAAATTATGCCAAAGTATCACTCCGCATCAAAAATTCTTTTTTATCATTTACCTACTCGAGGACGAGCAGGAATTAAGCTTGGGGATGCTTGATACGTCTCCAACGTATCTATAAATTTTGATTGCTCCATGCTACTTTATCTACTGTTTTAGGCAATATTGGGCTTTATTATCCACTTTTATATTATTTTGGGACTAACCTATTGACCGGAGGCCCAAATTTCAGATTTGTTGCTTTATGCCTATTTCGGTTTCGAGGAAAAGGAATATCAGACGGAGTCAAAACGGAACGAAATCAACTGGAAAAGTTATTTTTGGAAGGAAACCCACCCGATGGACTTGGACCCCACGTCATAAAATACGGGAGGTGCTCACGAGGGTGGGGGCGCGCCCTCCCCCCCTAGGCGCGCCCCCTGCCTCGTGGGCCCCCTGTAGCTCCACCGACGTACTCCTTTCACCCATATATACCTACGTGCCCTAAAACTTCCAGAACAGAAGATAGATCGGGAGTTCCGCCGCAAGAAGCCTCCGTAACCACCAAAAACCAATCGGGACCCCTTTCCTGCATTCTGCCGGAGGGGCGATCCATCTCCGGTGGCCATCTTCATCATCCCGACGCTCTCCATGACGAAGAGGGAGTAGTTCACCCTCGGGGCTGAGGGTATGTACCGGTAGCTATGTGTTTGATCTCTCTCTCTCTCTCGTGTTCTTGAGGTGATACGATCTTGATGTATCCCGAGCTTTGCTATTGTAGTTGGATCTTATGATGTTTCTCCCCCTCTACTCTCTTGTGATGAATTGAGTTTCCCTTTGAAGTTATCTTATTGGATTGAGTCTTTTATGAGAACACTTGATGTATGTCTTGCCGTGATTATCTGTGGTGACAATGGGATATCATGCGCCACTTGATGTATGTTTTGGTGATCAACTTGCGGGTTTCGTGACATTGGGGACCTATGCATAGGGGTTGGCACACGTTCTTGACTCTTCGGTAGAAACTTTGGGGCACTCTTTGAAGTACTTTTATGTTGGTTGGATGAATCTGAGATTGTGTGATGCATATCGTATAATCATGCCCACGGATATTTGAGGTGACAATGGAGTATCTAGGTGACATTAGGGTTTTGGTTGATTTGTGTCTTAAGGTGTTATTATAGTACGAACTCTTTTATAGATTGATCCGAAAGGATAACTTTGAGGTGGTTTCGTACCCTACCATAATCTCTACGTTTGTTCTCCGCTATTAGTGGCTTCGGAGTGACTCTTTGTTGCATGTTGAGGGCTTGTTATATGATCTATCTATGTTATTATTGTTGAGAGAACTTGCACTAGCGAAAGTATGAACCCTAGGCCTTGTTTCTTATCATTGCAATACCGTTTATGCTCACTTTTATCCTTTGTTACCTTGCTGTTTTTATATTTTCAGATTACAAAACCTATATCTACCATCCATATTGCACTTGTATCACCATCTCTTCGCCCGAACTAGTGCACCTATACAATTTACCATTGTATTGGGTGTGTTGGGGACACAAGAGACTTTTTGTTATTTGGTTGCAGGGTTGCTTGAGAGAGACCATCTTCATCCTACGCCTCCTACGGATTGATAAACCTTAGGTCATCCACTTGAGGGAAATTTGCTACTGTCCTACAAACCTGTGCACTTGCAGGCCCAACAACTTCTACAAGAAAAAGGTTGTGTAGTAGACATCAAGCTCTTTTCTGGCGTCGTTGCCGGGGAGGCTAGGTAAGTGAAGGTATATATTTAGATATTGCAATCGAATCTTTTTGTTTCTTGTTTCAGCACTAGTTAGTCAATAAAAGAAAATTACAAAAAAATGGAATTGAGTTTGTCTCATACGCTTCACCTTTTTAATATCTTTCATGAGTATGATGGAAAGGAAAATTGTGACAAAGTGCTAGAAGAAGAATTACATAGAATGCTTGGCATGAAATATGTGAATGATGAGCATGATTGCAATGTTATTAGTATGAATTCCTTGAATATCGATGATGCTAATGATATGCAAAGCCACAAGCTTGGGGAAGCTATATTTGATGAATATGATATTTTTTTTGTCCCCCAAGCTTTGATGAGCAAATTTACTATGATGAAAGCATGCCTTCTATCTATGATGATTATTGTGATGACACGTATGCTTTAAAGAATAATGATAACCATGA
Source organism: Aegilops bicornis (assembly GCA_021605145.1). NCBI lineage: Eukaryota > Viridiplantae > Streptophyta > Magnoliopsida > Poales > Poaceae > Aegilops > Aegilops bicornis. Next base: position 454,230,958 of record CM038674.1, on the reverse strand, counting down.
AACTTGTCATCTTGATCTTAATTTTTAATCACATGATAGTTATTTTGTTGAGTTTGCTCCCACTACTATTAATGAGAAGAATTTTGCTTATGTGGAGAGTAGTAAATTTTCTATGCTAGTAGATCATGAAAAGAATGCTTTAGGTGTTAGTTATATTGTTGAATTCATTCATGATGCTACTGAAAATTATTATGAGGGAGGAATATATGCTTGTAGGAATTGCAATAATATCAAGTTTCCTCTCTATGTGCTTAAATTTTTGAAGTTATGCTTGTTTTGTCTTCCTATGCTTGTTGATTATTGTTCCAATAATTTGTTTGCTCACAAAATCCCTATGCATAGGAAGTGGGTTAGACTTAAATGTGCTAGTCATATTCTTCATGATGCTCTCTTTATGTTTCAATTCTTATCTTTTATGTGAGCATCATTGAAATCATCATGCCTAGCTAGGGGCGTTAAACGATAGCGCTTGTTGGGAGGCAACCCAATTTTATTTTAGTTTCTTGATTTTTGGTTCTGTTTAGTAATAAATAATCCATATAGCCTCTGGTTAGATGTGGTTTTATCTTTTAATTAGTGTTTTGCCAAGTTGAACCTATTGGATCTTCTTGGATGATAGTTATCTGATCTTGCTGTAATTTTCAGAATCTTTGCGCTCAGTGCCCGAATTGTTAAAAATCACCAGAACGTGATAAAATATTGATTCCAATTTCTGCTGATCAATAAACAAATTTTCCAGGTCTTATAATATTGGTAGAATTGTTTGGGTTCCATAAGTTTGCGTTAGTTACAGATTACTACAGACTGTTCTGTTTTTGACAGATTCTGTTTTTATTGTGTTGTTTGCTTATTTTGATGAATCTATGGCTAGTAAAATAGTTTATAAACCATAAAGAAGTTGTAATACAGTAGGTTTAACACCAAAATAAATAAATAATGAGTTCATTACAGTACCGTGAAGTGGTGTTTAGTTTTCTTTCACTAACGGAGCTCACGAGTTTTCTGTTAAGTTTTGTGTTGTGAAGTTTTCAAGTTTTGGGTAAAGATTCGATGGACTATGGAATAAGGAGTGTAAAGAGCCTAAGATTGGGGATGCCCAAGGCACCCCAAGGTAATATTCAAGGACAACCAAGATCCTAAGCTTGGGGATGCCCCGGAAGGCATCCCCTCTTTCGTCTTCGTTCATCGGTAACTTTACTTGGAGCTATATTTTTATTCACCACATGATATGTGTTTTGCTTGGAGCGTCATTTTATTTTGTTATTTTTTATTTTCTGTTAGTTAGAATATTGTTTTGCATCTTTAGTTTCAATAAAAAAAGTCAAGGATAGCCTTTGTCATGCTTATTTTGCAAGTATGCATGTTGCTGTTTGAAAACGGAAAGTTTACCGCTGTTGCAAAAATTCCTCAGAAAAGTCAGAGCATGATATAATGTTGAAACTTTTTGCATATAAAGATCTGATAAATTTATTACAGTGTGAATTTTAGTTCATAATTTTTGGAGGCAGGGAAGTATTTATACTCTTGCATTCTTTACAGACTGTACTGTTTTGGCAGATTGCTGTTATGTTTGCATTGTTTGCATATGTTTGCTTGTTTAATGATTCTATTTAAGGATAGGAGTATTAAATATGCAGAGGCATTTAGTATGCAATGTTGAATAATAATGTTAGTGATTTTTTACAGTAGAAAACGATAAGGTTTTGCATTGGTTTATACTAAACTATCTCACGAGTTCTTGTTGAGTTTGGTGTGGATGAAGCTTTTGATAAAAAGGGAAACCATGATATGAGAGGAATTAAGGAGACACAAAATTTCAAGCTTAGGTATGCCTAAGGCACCCCAAGATAATATTTCAAGAAGTCTCAAGCATCTAAGCTTGGGGATGCCCCGGTTGGCATCCCACCTTTCTTCTTCAACAACTATCGGTTAGTATCGGTTGAGCCTAAGTTTTTGCTTCTTCACATGAGTTGTGCTATCCTTGCATTGTAGTTTTCTTTAGCTTTGCTAGCTGTTTGAATAAAGTACAAATATCTGAATTCTTTAATGAGAGAGAGCCATACATAAATTGGAATTTGTTAGAATACTCAATGTGCTTCATTTATATCTTTTGAGCTTGTTAAATTTTGCTCTAGTGCTTCACTTATATCCTTTAGAGCACGGTGGTGGATTTGTTTTAAAGAAACTATTGATCTCTCATGCTTCACTTAGATTATTTTGAGAGTCGTTATTAGCATGGTAATTTGCTTAATGTTAATATACTTGGTGTTCAAGATATGTGAACCTTTCTTTTGAGTGAATTGAATACTAAGATAAGTTTGATACTTGATAATTGTTTTGAGATATGGAGGTGATAATATAGAAGTCATGCTAGTTGGGTGATTATGACTTTGAAGAATACTTGTGTTGAAGTTAGCAAGTCCCGTAGCGTGCACGTATGGTTAAAGTTGTGTAACAAATTTGAAACATGAAGTGTACCTGGCTTGTGCATCCTTATGAGTGGCGGTCGGGGACGAGCGATGGTCTTTTCCTACCAATCTATACCCCTAGGAGCATGCGCGTAGTACTTGATTTTGATGACTTCTAAATTTTTGCAATAAGTATATGAGTTCTTTTGACTAATGTTGAGTCCATGGATTATACGCACTTTTACCTTTCCGCCTTTGCTAGCCTCTTCGGTACCGTGCATTGCCCTTTCTCACCTTGAGAGTTGGTGCAAACTTCATCGGTGCATCCAAACCCCGTGATATGATACACTCTTTCACACATAAACCTCCTTATATCTTCCTCAAAACAGCCACCATACCTACCTATTTATGGCATTTCCATAGCCATTCCGAGATATATTGCCATGCAACTTTCCTCATTGCCCGTTCATCATCATGACATACATTACTTTTGTCATATTGCCATTGCATGATCATGTAGTTGACATTGTATTTGTGGCAAAGCCACCATGCATTATTTTTCATACATGTCACTCTTGATTCATTGCACCATCCCGTACATCACGGAGGCATTCATATAGAGTCATACCTTGTTCTAGTTTCAAGTTGTAATCCTTATGTTGTAATCAATATAAGTGTGATGATCGTCATTATTAGAGCATTGCCCAAATAAAAAAAAGAGAAAGGCCAAAAAAAAAGAAAGGCCCCAAAAAAAGAGAAAGGCCAAAAAGAAAAAAAAGAGAAAGGCCCAAAAAAAAGAAAATAAATAAAAAGGGAAATGCTACTATCTTTTTTTCCACACTTGTGCTTCAAAGTAGCACCTTGTTCTTCATGTAGAGAGTCTCATATATTGTGCTTCAAAGTAGCACCATGTTTTTCATATAGTGAGTCTCATAAGTTGTCTTGTTCATACTAGTGGGAATTTTTCATTATAGAACTTGGCTTGTATATTCCTACGATGGGCTTCCTCAAAATGCCCTAGGTCTTCATGAGCAAGCAAGTTGGATGCACACCCACTAGTTTTCTTTTTCGTTGAGCATTCATAGCTCTAGTGCATCCGTTGCATGGCAATCCCTACTCCTTGCATTAACATCAATCGATGGGCATCTCCATAGCTCATTGATTAGCCTCGTTGATGAAACATTCGCTTCGGTGGCTAGTCTTGAAGCCATTCACATATTGCTAGCCTATGCCAACCATCACAACATCCTCCTATACCAAATGGATGTGAAGAGTGCTTTTCTCAATGGCGAGATTGACGAAGAAGTGTATGTTGCACAACCACCTGGCTTTGAAGATCCAAAACATCCTGATATGGTATACAAGCTCAACAAGGCACTGTATGGCCTCAAACAAGCTCCTCGCGCTTGGTATGACACACTCAAAGACTTCCTGAAGAGCAAAGGCTTCAAACCTGGTTCTCTAGATCCTACACTCTTCACGAAGACATATGATGGTGAACTATTTGTGTGCCAAATCTATGTGGATGACATTATCTTCGCTGCACTGACAAGAGATACAGTGATGAGTTTGGGCACATGATGCAAGAGCAATATCATATGTCCATGATGGGTGAGCTGAAGTTCTTCCTCAGTCTTCAAATTCGTCAGCAAAGCAACGACATCTTCATATCACAAGAGAAATACCTCAAAGATTGCCTGAAGAAGTTTGGAATGCAAGACTGCAAAGGGTACATGACCAATGCCAACTAAAGGTCAATTGGGTCCCGACGACAATGGTAAAGAGTTCGATCAAAAGGTATACCGCTCCATGATTGATTCTTTACTCTATTTATGTGCATCTAGGCCAGATATCATGTGTTAGCGTTTGCATGTGTGCCCGATTCCAACCGGCACCAAAGGAATCGCATCACTTAGCAGTGAAGCGAATTTTTCGATATTTGGCTTACACCCCAACACTAGGATTATGGTATCCAAAGGGCTCAGAGTTTGATCTAGTTGTATTCCCATATGTTGATTATGCTGGTGACAAGGTTGATCGCAAGTCCACATCAGGCACATGTCACTTTCTTGGACGATCTCTTGTCTGTTGGTCTTCAAAGAAGCGTAAGCGTATCGCTCTCCACTGCTGAATCTGAATACATTGCTGTTGGATCTTGTTGCACTCAGCTTCTATGGATGAAGCAAACTCTCAAGGACTATGGCATCCATCTGAAGCAAGTGCCACTTTACTGCGACAATGAAAGTGCCATCAAGATTGGCAACAACCCAGTTCAGCACTCGAAGACAAAGCACATTCAGATCCGTCATCACTTTCTCAGGGATCATGTTATGAAGGAAGATATTGATATCATTCACGTCAACACCAAAGAGCAATTGGTAGATATCTTCACAAAGCCCTTGGATGAGAAATGGTTTTGCAAGTTGCGGTGTGAGCTAAATATCTTAGAATCCTCAAATGTCCTATGAATGGACACACATCCTAACGCTTATGCATGTTGATGACTTAGATGTGCAACACACGAAGTAACGTATATCTTCAATCAATGAAGACATACACTTTAAGTGTGAATACATTAACACGGAATTTGACTTCGGAGCGCCACGATAATTGTGCACCGTGTCTGGGTCTAATACTTCCTATACGGTGGGTAACGCCACCACCAAATTCTTTTGAAGTGTTTCATTCGGTGTTATAATTGCATAATCTTCATTTGGTTTGTCTTCAACATTGATTTGACTTCATGATTATCTTCACAATGTTGATTTGGACTTATGCTTATATATACATATATTCGTGTTACATCCTCTACAACATTCACTTTTAGCTATTTCTTCATGTTTGCATCTTTTTCGAACTATGTGAATGTGATCAGACCCCAACCCCTTCTATGCTTCTACCTCAGATTCTATCTATCCAAATCATATGCATTCTATTGAAACTGTCGATTGTCTTCTCTGAGTCCTTGTCAGCAGAAGACAAAGAGACCAAAGTTAAATTTGTTTTAATGCTATATCCTTATTGCCTGAACACCGGAGAAGCCGGAACGACCACTCGACAATCCAGGCGTGCGTGGGAACATGGAACAACTTCCAATGAGTTGCATGCATGCCATGTGTCCTTCAGATATGAACCGCCAGGGGAACCTGCGTAATTACGCTGTGCTGTCTCTTTCCTTATAAATACATAACTATCCGCGGTCATTATCTCTCCTTCCACCTCGCCACCTCGCACAAACCCTAGCGCCTCCGTAAGCTCGCGTCGACGCCGGAGACGAAGCGCTTAACTGCCGCGACTTCTTCGACGTCGTCCTCATGCTGGCCGCGGACCTCGTCCTCTCCGCCGCCGCCGTAGGTGTCTTCCGTCGCCGAGCTAGGGCACGGGAGATTGAACTGCTCGGCCTCTTTCTCTCGACCTCGTCTAGCAGTTCGTCAAAGGGTAAATAAAACTTACTTTTCTCTACCTTTTTGATCCGTCAAATCCATCCACTTCAACGAAAAGTGGTTTCCTAACTTCCAAATCTGGATTTGTCTTCTTATGCATCTCATATCTTGCCAAGTATATTCACTTATGCTTCACAACTAGTTAGATTCCTCACTTGTACTTATTCATGGATTCGTACAAATTTGGAACCAACTCTCATCAAATAAGTGAACGTCTTCGTGCTATGAGGTCAATGTCTTCAAACTGATTTATCTTCAAAATCTTCTGAGAATGCATATGACCTCTTCCCGTTCCCTCGCACCTCTAATGCTGTCAAAGGTACATGTCCGTGGGAAAATCCCTTAGTTCTCATAGTCTGCATTCATTTGCAGAGTTCTTACAGCGTCATATTCACTCACCAGAAGCCAGTTCTTGTCTGACAAGCAAAAGGAAGCCATTCACAACTCTGAAGCCATTCAGTTTGAATATAATGGCAACTGAAAAATCAGCAAGGAAAGGCGGCACACAGCGCCATGGAGATACAGCTAAGGATTTACCTCCTAATCTATTTGAAATGTACAAAACTGATCGTGAAGAAAATTACAATCAGCGCAAGACCCGAATCCAATGGATTCGAAGATATTGGGTATAAGAATGGTTCAAATACATATTTGTGACCCCTGAAAATGCAGAGAAGAACACAATCAAGCGCCCATGGGGAGATATTCTATACAGAAATCTTCAGCCCAAGTACAAGTCTGAAGCCATTGCTCAAGGCTTCTACCCATGCATGGTCCGAGAACCGAAGCCAGACAATGCCGACCCATCATCTATGTTATGGTGTCGAGAAGACAATCTCTTCAAGCGCAACTATCAGTTTGCAAAAGATTCTGCTGTGAAGAACAAGAAGGATCTAGGCCTCAACTTCAACCCTGGGCCGTCTGCTCCAAGGGCTGATGGCACACGCGATGCCAATCCCAATGTCATCGGCCCCTTCAACAATCTCGATGGCCTCCTCTCTCATATAGCAGCTCGGAGGGCCACCGTGGAGCAATCAGCTGATGACGCAGATTCTGAAGAAGCACCAGCACCACCAAAGCCTCAGAAGAAGAAGAAGACAAAGGCTTTGAAGCCCTCTGCCGCACCAAGAGCTTCCGTTGTGAAGCCATTGGCCACTGCACCTCCTGAAGCCGGTGTGCAATCTGAAGACTTATCTCGTGTCTCCAAGAAGACTGACAAGTCCAAGAAGAAGAAGAAGCCCATGAAGAGTTCTGGGCATGAACTTACTCCAGCTGCCGTTCTCAGGAACGAAGATGAAACCATTGATCTGTCTAGCGATGAAGATCTTGGTGATGAAGCTCTTGAAATTCTTATCAAGTGCAAACAAGAGGCGGAGATCTTCAACGATCTGCCCCTCTTTGATGTGGACATACTGAACAACTTCATTGATGAGTGGTTCGACGACCAGAGCATTAGCATCGATGATCTTCAGCTTCATGTGGACATCAGCGTCACATTCCACGGAGCCATTGCTAATGAGTTGGCCTTGGCTCAGAAGATAGTCGAGATCAAGAACAAAATTGATTATGAGAAGGATCACTTCAAGAAGAAAATGGACAAGCTCAGCGTGGCAGATGTTCAAATCATCAAGAAGATGCTGCATGACCTCAAGGAACAGTTTCACAAGAAGCTTGAAGAAGCAAAAGGTTCAAGAGAGCGCATGAAATACTTTGCGCAGAAATGTGTTCAAGCACACAATGAGGCTGAGAAGCGCAAGGCTCTTGGGCGTCCTGGCATCGACCCCAAGATGGCTGCCAAACAAAAGAAGAAGCCTGCTGAAGCCCAAACTGAAGCACCAAGGCAGGAAGCACCTCGCATTGTCTTCCCTGCCAGCATCACAGGCTCGAAGCCTAAGGTCCCCTCGGCAGCTTCAGAGTTGAAGAAAACAAGGGAAGCTGAAACCAAAGCCAAGAAGCGCAAGCACAAGAATGTTACTGATGGTGCCCCATCAACGAAGAAATTGAAGACAAAGTCTTCAAAGAAAGAGCGTGCTGCTGCCATAGAGCCCCTTGTTGTTGAGCCCATTTCTGTTGCCCGTCCAGCCTCCACCAACCAAGAACGTCACCTTGTAATCCACGAGCCTGCTTTCACAGAGGCTCCTGGAGATGAAGAAGTTCCAGCTGTTGACCCCACCACAGCTGAAGACATTGGTCGCGAAGACAATGTTGAAGATGATGAAGTCCTTCCTCAACTCGAGCACCAACTGGTATCATCGCCTGTTCTTACGAACAACGAACTCATCAGCATTGGTCGTCCTTTGACGCCAATTGCTCAGGATGATTCATGGGCCGATCGCCCTCAACAAGACACTCCCATTGATGATGAGACACCCAGAACTCCACCACCTCAAGCCACCACTCCGGTGCTTGACGATGACAATTACATGGTGCAGACCACTCCATCACCAGAGGCATCGCCCGCATTCCGCAGGCTTCACAAAGGCCCTAGGCCACAGGTCACCATCTCGAGCATTCCGGAAGGGGAAGCGCAACAAAGCTCAGTAGCATGTCAAGTGTTTCCTGAAGCCACCCCCTCTACGAATGTCTCAGAGTCTGAAGAGAAAACAGCTGAAGACATTTCGACTGCATCAGCCAAAGAAAATCAAGAACCAAGACAAGAAGAAGAAAGAGTTGCCACACCACCTGTCACTGAAGAAGTCATTCTCGAGGAGAATGTGACTGTGCCGACCCTCGTGTCATTGAAAAAACGGAGTTTGAAACTACTGAGGCTGCCACAAACAATGATGTTGAAGCCAATGACACTGTCATGGCAGAAGACAATGTGGAGCCTGAAGCCAATGTTGTGCCTGAAGCTCATGCGCCACCTGAAGCCACAGTCCATGCTGAAGCCACTGTTCCACCCCCAAGGCCTCACACTATTTAACAGGCCTATGATCGCGTCCAGCTTATCACTGTACGATGGCCCGTTTTGGTTCCTCCCACAGCTCCCGGACCACAGTATGATTACCATGTGGAGCAAAGGCCTCAGGTCCAGAAGCCAAAGCCCAGACTGCCAAGGCTTCCAGGTGCTGCTACATCGCCAGGATCGTTCAATGTGAATAGCTTCAGGGCACACAACACATTCTTTGACAGTGCCAAGAATCCATACTCGAAGCCAAATATCTCTTCTGATTGCTTCTGGAGCTATCAGCAGCGCAACTATTATTCATGTGTCTTATACAATCAAGAGCAAATTTTTCCTCACATGCGTTTGGATTGTGAAGCCATTGCTGGTCTACCCTGCCTTGAAGAAGCTCTGGACTGTTTTAGAGATGTTGGTCTTCTGCAATTCGTCACTGACAAAGAGCACCGGAATGAAGAGCTTCTGCTGCAGTTCTATGCCACTCTTCACATTCGTGGTTACAACAGGGATCCGAAGACTTGGATCCTTGAGTGGATGACAGGAGATGTGCACCATGAAGCCAAAGCTCAAGACATCATCGAGCTTACCTCCCTGCCCACTCCAGGTGAACTCTATGAGCCTGGTTGTCAGCTACACAGAAATGTGTTGTAGAGTATATTTCAGAAGCCTGGGCCAAATATGAGTGAGATGCTCAGTATGATGAAGCCATTGCCTCCAGATACTGAATATCCCAAGGACTTCTTCGTCAAAGACCTTGAGTACCTGCCCCGCACAATTTATCATATCCTGAGGCGGACTCTATGGCCAATCAAGGGATATTCTTCTGAAGCCAAACTCGAAGGAACCATGAAGACATTGGTATTCTATATTGTAAATGGCATCAGATTCAACACCCAGGATTTCTTCATCAGACCACTTGCTGCATCTGGGATTGATCTGTTTGGCCTGAAGTTTTATGCTCCATGGGTGATGCGCCTGATCAAACTACACTCTTCTGTTGATTACCAGCCATCAGCACGCAAGCACATTGTCTTTCTGCCTGAGGTTGATCTATCTGTTGAAGCCATCTACCCTGAACCTGCCAAGGAGCCCCTATATCTTCACAATGTTGATCGACAAAGCTTCACGCAACCAATAGAAGGAATTCATGTCCCCAATGCTGCAACTCCATCTTATCCTCTGGCTGGAAATATGCGTGTGCCTCATCATGCAAACACCGAAGCCACTGATAGTACAATTGCTCAAAGGCCTCAGAAGCGTTCTCGTGTACTCAATGACCAAGAGCTTCTTGTGGCCTTACATCAGAAACAGGATAATCATCATGACTGGCTCAAGCGTCAGATGCAGAGTATCTTGGTGGGCGTCAATCACATCAGAAACCTGGCCACCAAGAACTCGTTCGTAGCCCATGAAGCATGTCGGCGTTCTTGGAAGAGTCTCACACTGTTATGCCCTGAAGAAGATCTTCACGAAGATGGCTTCAAATTTGACTCCAGACCTCCACGCAATGCAAGCTGGTGCCGCACTCCCTCAATTGAAGATTCTGAGCATTCATCTTCGGCTGCAACTGTTGTTGCGAGAGTCGTCAATGAAGAAGACGACGCCACTTCACCGACCATGGCTACACTGCATCTCGACACCGCGTCAGGCCCTTCTGCACCACAAAACTCCAACGTCGACCCTGCGCCATCATCTGCTCCTTCTGGGAATGAGTAGATGCTCTATGTATTCAAACCTTTTTGGTCATTACTGACAAAAGGGGGAGAAGCATATGAGTTGACAATCTTCAAGCGGATCCTTATGGGTGGTTGCTATATTTTGCCAAGTGCTTACAACTCTTGTCTTTTGATACATTTGGTTCTTTGGGTTGTAACACTTAAACTTGATGGTCGTCTGCTACTTTTCCTGTTAGTCTATGATGCGATGATAAATTCCGCATGAAGTCATTACGCAGACATTCATTTTTCATTATGCATGTCATTATCTTCGTTATATCTTTAAATGCATGATGAATTGTCTTCATAAGTTGAAGAGGATCTCCACAAAGTAAAACCTGCCGTGTGCATTTGCATTCAAAAGCAAACTACTTATATGCACATCTTCAGGGGGAGCCTTTTGCTACTTATGAAGACAATACCTGAATCCTTGACTTTCACATACTTTTATCCCCGTTGAAAACTTCAACCAGTTCGTCATCAATCACCAAAAAGGGGGAGATTGTAAATGCATCTAGTGCCACCCCTAGTTGGTTTTGGAGTATTGACGACAAACTTGGTTGAGGGACTAATGTGTTTGTGAGAATTGCAGAATAACACAGGTAGTAGTCCCACATTGATTCGTTTTACCTATCAGAGATGACCCCTAAAAATGTGTGAAGACATTGAAGACAATGGTGGCTGTGAAGATATTCACAACGAAGATTATGACTCGTGAAGACATTCACGTGAAGACTATGGAGTGCGAAGACACACTTGTTTCGTTGTTTCCTTTTCTTCTTTGTTGAGTCATAGGAACCACCGTATTGTTAAGTGGGTCCAAGTGAACAAAGTCAGAGTGACTGCAGTGATGCTCAACCAAATCCTATGCCTTTGAGCGAAGACAATGAGAGCAAATCTTATCCAGTTGGATGAGTCAACTTTACTTGTAGCTCAAGTCAAGCTGCCGCGTTTGTATGAAATCTGATCGTTGGACACGTGTCAGTTTCTTAGTGACCTAGGTCATTTTGGACAAATCAAGTCGGGTTGCCTCCTGGCTATAAATAGCCCACCCCCTACACCATAAATTGGTGGCTGCTCAAAGTTAGTACACGGCTTTTGTTGTTTGAGAGCAACCCACTTCCGAAGCATTTGAGAGAGAGAACCTTGCGAGGATAAAGCCCAAAACACCTAGAGCCAAAGAGTGTTAGGCATTACTGCAGTCTTTCTGTCCGTGTGATCTGAAGACTTGTTACACTTGAGGACTGTGAATCCTCCAGCCAGTTAGGCGTCGCGTTCTGAGCATCCAAGAGTCATTGTGGATTGCCGGTGAACGAAGTCTGTGAATGTTTGGAAGTCTACCTTGAAGACTTACCAGAGTGATTGGGCGAGGACTAAGTGTCCTTAGCTCAAGGGGAACAAGGTGAAGACGAGGTCCTCTGAGTTGAATCTCAGCCTCCCTAACCAGACGTACAGTTGTCACAGCAACTGGAACTGGCCCAACAAATCCCTGTCCTCACCAAGCAACTGGTTCTATCTCTTACCTCTCTTTACTTACAGTTTATCTTCGTGCAGTCATTGCCTGCTTGTTTGATCTGATTGACTTCACTGTGTGACGACTATTGTTGTTTGGCTTCATACTATCTTTCATCCTGATCCATACTACCTAGCTGCTAATAGTCTTCGTGCTTTCACGCTGCATATCATTAGGCTCATATCTACTGTTTGTCTTCAAAGCCCCGTGTTTTGAAGACTTTCATAAAAATCACCTATTCACCCCTCCTCTGATAGATAACTAGCACTTTCATTTTTAAATGTTTTCGTACTCAAAATGTCTTCATAAATTTCAAAAATATTTGTAAATTCAATAAAATGATTACAACTTAAAACAAATGTTCATGAGTTCAAAAAATGTTCACGAGATTTTTTCCTGAATTTATTTTTTCTATGAATTAAAAAAATCATGAGTTCAAAAGTGTTCCATGATTTTAAAAAATTATAGTGAGTTTGAAAAATGTTCACAAATTTCAAAAAAATCTTCAGTATTTCATTAATATTCGCAGATTCAGGAAATTTTCATGAATTGAAAAATAAATCATGAGTTTGAAATATGTTTACGACTTTCAAACTAATGTCCACGAGTTTGAGTATATTTTTCATGAATTTCAAAAATGTTCTTGAATTCAAATTGTTTTCTTTAATTTCAAAAAATGCTTACAAAAGTTTGTGATTTCATGATTTTGATTTTTTGATGAATTTTGAGAAAAATGTTAAGGTTTTCAAAAAGTATTCACTAGTTTGAAAATGTTCAATGTCTCAATATATATTTTTGAAATGAAAAATATTAATACAAAGGAAAGAAGCACGAAACAATAAAAAAATCATTAATAGAAAGAAAATGAGACATAGGGTGCACTAGCGTCAGGCGCCTCCCTAAATAGGCCAGCTAAGCGTGCGGGAAGCCACATGCATATATTTTTTTCTTCTGTTTTTTGCTTTTAATAAAAAATGTTTATACTTTCAGATATTTTAAATAAATATATTACACAAAACACTTTAAATAAAAAATTTCAAGAAAATGTTAACCATGCAATTGAAAAATATTAAACGTGTATAGAGAAAATATTTCTCATGTATATAGAAGATGTGTATAAAATATATACAATGTGTATGAAAAAAGTTGATTGTGTCTTTCCAAAATGTTAATCAAGCATTTGAGAAATATTAATCAGGTATTTGAAAAATGTTAATCAAGCATTTGAAATTGTTAAACGCGTATAGAAAAAATATTTGTCATGCATACAAAAATATATTTAAAAATGCTTATTATGTATCTGAAAATGTTAAACACATATAAAAAATGTTCCTGGTGTATACGAACAATGTAAATTGCACACTAAATAAGAGTAAACATAAAACATATATATTTAGAAAAGTTCGATTCTATATTTTAAAAAGGCTGAACATGTATATAAAAGTGGTTATGATGTATACCAAAATGTACAATGTGTGTGCGAGTGCGAAGAAAATGTTTGTTGACATTAAAAGAATGTGCACCGTGTACTGGAAAATATTGACCATGTATTAAGAAAATGTTAATCCTGTATTTGAAAAGTGTTAAACATGTGTTAGATTTATACCAAAAATCTGGAAGGTGTGCGGAAAAAAGTAGACATACAAAATATAAGTTTTCAAAAAACTTAACCATGTATTTCAAAATATTACACATGTATAATAAAATCTATTTTGGATGTATACAAAAAATGTTTAACGTTTGCTGAAAATAGGTTGACGCATGTTGAACCAAAATGGAACTGATGAAAATCAACAAAGGAACAAAAAGACAAAGAAACCCAATAAAAAATAATTAAATAAAAAATGAAAACTGATAAAAATAGAGAAAACTGAGAAAGAAACAAATAAACAAAGAAACGGATTTAAACCAAGAAAAAAACGTAAGAAAACAAAGAAAGAAATAAAGAAAAAATCCAGTGAAAAACGAGAAGAATACAAAGAAAAAACCCAATGAAAATCGGTAAAGAAATGAAGAAAACCGGTGAAGTAAGAAGAAAAATAGAAAAAAAAGAAACTGATGACGAAAAAGTGAAAACCGAAAGAAAAATAAAAAATAAATCAAAAAAGAAGAAAAATGGGACCAAGCCTCTATGCGGACCGTGCGAAGAGTACAAGAGGAACCAGATCGAACGTAGGGAGCAATTGGGAAAAAAATATGAAACGGGCCGGCCCAGTTAGGATGGGGGAAGAGAAAATCTTCAGTCGAGACAGAACCCACAGTTGCTACATTTTTTTTAGGGAACCAGATTTGCTATAAGTGAGATACACTCTTTGCGCATTCCGAGAGCGTCAAATAGGTTTTCCCTTGTTTACTTCAATCAGTTTTTCGGTCTAGGGAATGAGCAAATAAATGGGCTGGCAGGTCGGGCCAGGAACACATAACCAAAGCTACCACAAGCGTGATTCGTTTGTCTATTCATTCATTTTGTCCAAAATTCTGCGAGTTAACACTGGCACAAAATTGACGATTCACTCGATGAAGGAAAAGAAATGCTAGTCACCTACCAGAGACAAAAATTTACCAGTCGTAAGAATCTATGCCGAGCAGCCTCTGTGAGGCCAAGTCTTTAGGCTTGAGTCATGGTAAAACCGAATCAGATTTACGTCGGCGACCTGCATATGTATACTGCTACTAGCAGTTGCATGTCATGCCGGCCGAATGTTTAACTTGTTTTCTTGATCCGGTCAAGCTTTGCTTTTCTATCTTGGAGAATACGGTGAAACGCGAATACGTTCTCGCCCTGTCAAGACCGCTCATAAACATTCGGGCGATACCACAATGTTGAGTTTGTTGACCCGGAGCTATCTTTTCTTTCAACATTCCCAACTAGTAGTAAGGTATTAGTCTCCTTCCATGGCATTTTCTTTTGAACCGTATGATGTATGGTACCTTTCACTTTATTACTTTGAACACATGTACTCCCTCCGTCCTTGAAAGAGTGTATTTCCAACTTTGTCGGAGGGCCAAACTATCTCAAACTTTGATCGAGTTTGTGCAAAAATATATCAATGCTTGTGAAACCAAATAGGTATATGACGAAAATATATTTATCATGAATATAATGCTACTAATTTGATGGCATAAATGTTGGTCTATTATTGTATAAATACGGTCAAACATAAAAAAATTTAACTTTCCAATAAAGTTGAAAGTACACTCTTTTAAGGACGGAGGAAGTAAAGCACAAGCCCAAATCGACTCTGCGGTTGGAAAGGAAGGGAGCAGAATGCGGTTGTCTACAGTATAAGTTGGCAACTTGATACTGGTCCAGGTGGCTTTCTAACCATGCATCAGAGAGCTTTTGGGACCGTTAAGTTGCTTCAGACTCCTCTTTCTGTACGGCAAGGTCGTACCCAGATCGCAAATGTCGTAAAGCCAACAAGATTCAGCACTCGTAAACAGTGGAGCGGCCGGGAAGGTCCTGTATTTCAACGGCCGTGATATATGGACCTAATTCCACGAAGCCAAGTGTGACGACGACCTGACGGATCGTCGACAACACATCCCACTTGCTCTTAGATACTGCATGTTTTGCTTTGCACGTAGTATGAAAAACTCCTTCAGTCGCGCTCGTATGTGTGAACATATGCGCCTCCTAAATAATGCCCTGCTAGACAACGGCCTTGTCCTGCTATAAGCTTGTTAAATACGGAGTACTAGTCAAATCCTAATTAGATTTTTGTAAATCTACTAGGCTAAAGAGAAGCTCTGGTGTGAATACGCGCCTCTTGCAGTTGCGGCAGCGGGTCCTACTTGCTTGGACTGGCTCTACGCTCTACGCGACTCTATTTGTCAAGCTAAGTAAGGACGCATGCCAGACAATACGACCTAGTAATACTAGCACTATATAGAGTACATATACAATGGACTACTGGCTGGTACAATACTATCATTCGCTTCCCTGCACGAGGCTATTGTGATTTTTCTGTTTTTTAACAGAGCAAGATTGTGACTTCCTGCTGTGCTGAGAACCGCTTTCATGCCTGGGGTGACAGACGTCGCGGATCTTGTCGTGGGGCGTGCCGGCCCCTTTCATGATTACTGCTAATTGCTGTGGATCAGTAGTGTATTAAATTTGGAATGGAAAGAGCCTGGTAGCTGCGTTTGCATGGATGCATCGGTTTTGATTACTTGATGTATGTCAAGTTGGCAACGAGATGGAGAGGGAAAGGCAGGCATGCGTACGACTTGTATATTGGGCACGGGCTCGTGTCGTGTCCTGTGCTGGATCCTACCATGGATGTAGAATATTCGAGCAGGACTGTTATCCTTTGGTAGTACTAGTTTTATCTACGGTCCAGAGGAATGAGTGTTCAGTTTTGTCCGGATGCACCGGTTTCATCGTCAGTTTCATGCGTGGACTACATGTACTGCTCCTTTGTCTTTAGCTTCTGCGGTTGAAGCACCCCGCACAAGAAAAACGAGGTCGCAAGCGTCAAATTTTTTTTTTGAGCCGAACAAGCGTCAATTTTCTCGTACTAGTACTGCTCATGAACTTAACTAGACTACTTTCTTAATGACACTGGCTCGGCAGAATATCGCACACGAAAGCGAGATCATACGGCCTTTGTCAACACTTCACTACAGATGGTTGATGGACGACTCGTGTCCTGTCTCCTGTGTATGAACATGACATCCATCAGTCGTAGGAGCAAATGTTTGAAGCGGCATCATCAATTTCCTCGTCGCATCCACCAGTAGGAGAGCGTCGTTTGCAAGCTAGTTTGACTCGCTTGGGCGCACATATGGCGGCCCGTTCACAGTTTGACCATTGCCCTAGCAGCCGCATAGGTTCTTTGGTCAATAATATTATCTACATGCGCACATGCGTGCTAGCGTCCAAACAAAGTTCTATTTAGTGCTCGGTCAATTTAGAAATACTATAATACATTGAAATTTGTATATGCTCAACGTCCTTGTTTTCAACGTCTGAACATTTCACCTCTAGCGTGATCCGCCTGTTTACGCGCCTAGTATAGTTTTATTGAATTTTATACTGTCTAAGGGCATCTTCAACGGTGACCCGTAAATTGTCTTCTGTATCCATCCGCGAACAAGAAGACTAGTCCGCTGACACGGATGCGGGAGGCCATCATCCAACATTATCCTGTATATGTCCGTCAGTAACGAGAAAATTCTTTATATAACACTATTTTAAGTTTTGTTTCCCTATTTGACATTGAAAAACTTTTTCAAGTTATAACGCTTATGAAATTACTTTTTCGGGTTAAGGGTTTACTAATTGTACAAGGAGGGGTTTAGTGTTTTGGGTTTAGGTGTTATGATTTTTAATATTTACTGCGTACTAGGGTTTACTCTAAATAAAATGGAGACAAACATAGAGATTAAGTTTCATCTTCTGTAACTAACTTGTACTTCCAAATTCATGCAAGTTTCGGTGCGCCAAACTTAGCACAACACGATTTACATATGTTGACTTAGTACATCTATTTTATTTGTGTTCGAAGATTCAAAGATTGAATTGTTCCAACATGCGAGTTCATGGAAGATAACATGCGAGTACAAGCACAAATAGCTAGAAGCATAAACATCAGCAATAAAAACACATACTAAACAGGATGTAACGGTTGTACCAACACGAAACCCAAATGCTGATCAAGCATAAAAATACAGCTAACCTCTTCCGCAAAAGGTTTGGATATACCTCTACTACTGTTGTTACTATCCTCGACGTTTTTCAATCACTAACAACAGAATTGGATCTGTCTTTTTTACTCTACAACATTGGTGTTAGAACTTAAGAGTTGTTGGAAATGAACAACCTATATGAAGAACAAAAAGCGAGGAAGAAGAAGAACAAAATGAATAATTTTCCCAAAACGCCACCATTTCTGTACAAAACAATTTGCATCCACTATTTACTAAAATATCTATAATCATGAAACCAGCCCCACAACATGTATATTGCTTCACATTTACAAAATAATTATAGATATATATCAAAAGATGTACCGGGTGAAACAGGTGATATATACATAAACATACTTCGGAATCCTGGCACTCATCGGTGGTCCACAATCGGCGAACCCCTTCCCCTTGCGCGTCACAAATCGCCTCCCCTAACTCAGTGGAGCTCTAGGGAGAAAAAGTATGAAATTGATTCACACATAGCTGCAAATAAACTAGCAAAACAAAATTATGACTTATGAGGCTTAATTAGCTGGGAAGTTTAGTGTCAAAGTTATGTTCGACGATACGTACAGTGAAACCCACATCATTGACCAAAAAATATAAGATCCGCTCTATTTCGCTGTATCAAGCTGAATTTGTCACACAACATTTCGAATCGATCCCTCCTGCCATGCGGAAGGACTTCAATTCGAACTTGGTCTGTCAAGCCCGTTCCCCGGTTGCATTTTGCCATGATACTGCTGTCTGATGCGCATGCATGATTGGGACGCATGGGTACTTAACTCAGCACGAATTAACAAATGATCCGCTATCGGGGCCAATTCAGAGAACCCGTCCAGCTTTCCTCGTCAAGTTGATGACTTGATTGATGTTGCTTTGTGCAGGTCTTCGTTGCGGCGGGGCCGTGTCATTTTCAACTATGGAGATCTTGATGGCTTCTCTGGTTTGATTATCCTCATCCCTTTGTCTCATTAGAAAAATGGCCATTCATTATTCCAGAGATGCGAGTCTTTATTAATTTGACCACGTCAACTGAAGCTCGTTTCATTTTGAAGAGAATAGCTAAAGGTTTTGAGCACCATTTCTCCTCTCGAAGAAGGAAAAGAATATATGTGTGACATCCGGTATATATGGCCACTGAATCAACCTGGTACAGTATTCAACTTTCTCTAATTTTCCAACCTTGAAGCATTAACGTATCTGCTTGAGCCTCAACTTAGCTAACGTACGTCACCCACATGTACCTTATGAGAGACCAGGACAAAGCTGGTGTGATACCAGTTCATCCACAGCCAGGCTAGCTTACCAATGTGATTACTGATTAATCTTGTACATCTGTGTACCAGTTCATACATTTTGCGTGGTAATTAGTGCAAGTAACATTGAAAGCGTCACAAGAGTACAAGATTGCTGAAGTAAAAGTTTAATTGCGTCACATATAATGTTCTTTTAATCAATCAAAGAACGCCGCAAAGCCAGGTCTCTCCTTTTCTTCTTCAGGTGAAGCCGGGTCTCTCCTTCTTTGAATCGATCAGTATTCAGTAAAAAAAGTGTACTGTAAAAGAATTTTGAAAGAGTGATTGCTTTTCTTTTGTTGCGAGTGAAAGAGTGATTGCTGATGACACCTCGACGTCGTGTCGACGGCAAGCAATGCACGACGATTTGCTACGACTTAGCAAAGACCGAATCAACTCATAAGATCCACTTGATTAAATCGTGCATCCTCGCTCGTCTAAAATCGCCCACTTCATGGTGATCAGACAAGTCCCAAAGGCCAAAAGGTAGTTTGAACTTGGAAGTTGGAACCATGCTGATGACTGAACTGAAATCCATTCAGAGAAATTGGGAGGTGGTTGATAACTAATCAGACATCTACAGCGCACTTTGCTTCGTCATACGGCCGGTTCGTCTCAAGGAGAGCGAAAGGAAGAAAGTAAAATGTTGCCACCACCTTTCCGCTTTCTTTTACGGGCGGCATCGTTTTTCTTATCCAAAAAATTGCTTCGCTAGGCACTGTGGGCAATGTAAAAGTTGCAGCTTCACTGAATGAAATGGTCGACTATGTCAATGATTTCCTAAATTAGTAATTCCATCTGGAAAGGGTAAACGTGAGGAAATGGTCTTCAAATTTTCTTAAAGCTTATCGCTTTGGGCATAGTTATTTTCTTAAGTCTTCACCATGTCGACACCGTTATGTGCTAAGCAATCAAAAAGCTGTAAAGTGTGTGTGCCCAGAAGATGTATACAGTTTTGAGTGTTTACATGTTTGAAAAATCTTGATAAATGTGTTCTTGAAAAGAAAACTGAATACATATTCAGCTTGTTTGGGTCACAAATGTTTTTTTATGGAAATGCCAAAGGCCATATACTGAGTAGCATAAACCATTACAAAAACACCCTTATAGAAATGGGAAAATAGACCCAAATCCAAATCTTTTGGTGTGCCGAAGAAAACCGCGGACGGCCGTGCCAAAACTGCTGCCACGTTTGAGCCTCCGTTGCAACGGAGCAAACTTGTTGAAATCTAGTAGCATGTAGAAACGGTGGCTAGAAAGTCAAAGACACAAATCAGAAGTTGTCGGTGACCACGATCTGCATACCAGACCGTAGCCCTGGCAAAGAAAACATCAGAGAGGGTCTATAAATGCCCCAGGTCCGATGAGGCTATTTTGGGGAGTACATCTCTCACACGCTCCCCAACGATGTCGAAGCTGATCAACCTTTGTCGATCGAAACTAGAGTCGGAGGACCAAGATGCTTAGTCGCGCCATCTGCCCCGCTGGACATTGCCACCGATATAAACAAATAGAAGAAAACCACCGACTCAGTGAAGAAAATTTGTGGACACACCGCCCTTGGCACGTCACTCAATGATGCCAAGACACTAGTAGAAAAGAGGGCTTTGGTTCAGGCCGGGTCAGCCCATTAGTCCCGGTTCAGTCCAGAATCGGGACACATGGGGGCATTGGTCCCGGTTCGTGAGGCCAGGGGCCTGCCGGGCCTCGTGGGGGCATTGGTCCCGGTTCGTCCGGCCCCTTTGGCCCCGGTTGGTGGGACGAACCGGAACCAACGAGCCTCGCTCCTGGCCCACCACCATTGGTCCCGGTTGGTGCTTGAACCGGGACCACAGGCTGCCCTTGAGTCCCGGTTCATGCCACCAACCGGGACCAATGAGGTGCCTATATATACCCCTCGCCTGCGAGTAGAGCACTCCAGTGCTCTGTTTTTCTCTGGCCGGCGAGGGGAGGGCTTGTGGTTCCCTAGCTCACCTCCTATGGACATGAGGTGTTCGATGAAATGCCCGAGCCACACTAGTTAAGTTTTCTCCTCTCGAAGCTTGACCTCAAAGCTCTATTTTCCTCGAGATTTGTCTAGGTTTAGCGGCTCGTCACGTCCCATTCCCGTCTTCACTGCCGTCGATCGCCCGCGCCGATCTCGTCGCCGGCACTAGCGTGGTGAGCCTCTTGTTCTTATCTTCTTTCTGAAAGAAAAAAAATTCTTACTTTAGATAGATACTTGTCTAATTCTCTTACTATTTTATTGCTTGTTATTATATAGTGTGATGGTTTTGGTATCCGCCCCCGTCGACCCTCGTCCTGTCTATGATCCGGATGTGGTATATATTATCTTTATAACTATTGGTTCATTTATTATTTATGAAAATTATGCCGACGAACGTGACATAGATTTTATTTATCTAGGAGGTATGTGAACCAGAAATTCCAACCGATCCTATTGTCGAGAGGTTAAATTTAGTTGAAGAAGAAAACAATTTCTTGAAGGAAAAAATAAAAAAAAACTGAGGAGGAGAAGATGATATTGGAGTTGCATGCTGCAGATGTCTTCGATTATCACACGATCAAGATGGATGCAATGCGCTTGAAGATTAGAAAGATTAGAAAATATGCCATTCATACCGAGGCTTGGTATCATTATGCCGTTGGATCAATTGTTACCTTGGTTGCGATTATGATCGCATTTGTTTTCGCATTGAAATGTTTTACATAGTTTCAATGTATGGTTTAAGTAATTAGATGCTCTGGAGAGCTATATGTTGTTAGATGAGAACTATGTATGTACTTTGGTTTTAATGTGGTGATGAACTTCTATTAATTTGGTCACTTAATTATCTATTCATGATGTTCTCGTAATGATTTTTGACACACTTAATTATATATAATGCACGCAGATGAACCGACAATGGATGTACGATTCTGACACACCTCCGAGTACATTAAGGGCGTGCATGATTTTCTCGAAGTGGCTGAGGCAAACAAGCGAGAATGGTTTTATGTGTTGTCCATGCCTAAATGTGGGAATCTGAAGTCTTACTCGACCGGAAAATCCTTCACACCCACCTGCTTTACAAGGGTTTCATGCCACACTATAATGTTTGGACGAGGCACGGAGAAATAGGGGTTATGATGGAAGACGGCGAAGAAGAAGAGGACGATGACAACTGCTGCTGAAGATCAAGAGGAACCAGACGATGTGCCCAATGATGCTGCAACGAGGGAAGCTGCTGAAGATCAAGAGGAACCAGACAATGTGCCCGATGATGATGATCTCCGCCGGGTCATTGTCGATGCAAGGACGCAATGCGAAAGTCAAAAGGAGAAGCTGAAGTTCGATCGCATGTTAGAGGATCACAAAAAAGGGTTGTACCCCAATTGCGAAGATGGCAACACAAAGCTCGGTACCGTCCTGGAATTGCTGCAGTGGAAGGCAGAGAATGATGTCGACAAAGGATTTGAGAAGCTCTGAAAATATTGAAGAAGAAGCTTCCAAAGGATAACGAATTGCCCGACAGTACATACGCAGCAAAGAAGGTCATATGCCCTCTAGGATTGGAGGTGCAGAAAATACATGCATGCCCTAATGACTGCATCCTCTACCACGGTGCGTACAAGGATCTGAATGCATGCCCGGTATGTGGTGCATTGCGGTATAAGAATAGACGAGATGACCCTGGTGATGTTGACGGCGAGCGCCCAAGGAAGAGGGTTTCTGCGAAGGTGATGTGGTATACTCCTATAATACCACAGTTGAAACGTCTGTTCAGAAATGAAGAGCATGCCAAGTTGATGCGATGGCACAGTGAGGACCGTAAGAAAGACGGGAAGTTGAGAGCACCCGCTGATGGGTCGCAGTGGAGAAAAATCGAGAGAAAGTACTGGGTTGAGTTTGCAAGTGACCCAAGGAATGTATGGTTTGGTTTAAGCGCGGATGGCATTAATCCTTTCGGGGAGCAGAGCAGCAATCAGAACACCTTGCCCGTGACTCTATGTATGTATAACCTTCGTCCTTGGATATGCATGAAGCGGAAGTTCATTATGATGCCAGTTCTCATCCAAGGCCCTAAGCAACCCGGCAACGACATTGATGTGTACCTAAGGCCATTAGTTGAAGAACTTTTACAGCTGTGGAATGGAAACGGTGTACGTACGTGGGATGAGCACAAACAGGAGGAATTTAACCTGCACGCGTTGCTGTTTGTAACCATCAACGATCGGGCCGCTCTCAGTAACCCTTCAGGACAGACAAATAAGGGATACCACGCATGCACGCACTGTTTAGATGAAACTGAAAGTATATACCTAGACAAATGCAGGAAGAATGTGTACCTGGGCCATCGTCGATTTCTTTTGACCAACCATCAATGTCGAAAGAAAGGCAAGCATTTCAAAGGCGAGGCAGATCACCGAAAGAAGCCCGCCATGCGTACTGGTGATCACGTACTTGCTATGGTCAATGATTTACACGTAATCTTTGGAAAGGGTCCCGTCGGACTAGCTGTTCCGAATGACGCTGAGGGACACACACCCATGTGGAAGAAGAAATCTATATTTTGGGACCTACCCTACTGGAAAGACCTAGAGGTCCGCTCTTCAATCGACGTGATGCACGTGACAAAGAACCTTTGCTTGAACCCGCTAGGCTTCTTGGGCGTGTATGGGAAGACAAAAGATACACCTGAGGCACGGGAGGACCTGCAACATTTGCACGAAAAAGACGGCATTGCCTCTGAAGCAGTATGAAGATCATGCCAGCTATGCTCTTACGAAAGAAGAGAAAGAAATCTTCTTTGAATGCCTGCTCAGTATGAAGATCTCGACTGGCTTCTCGTCGAATATAAAGGGAATAATAAATATGCCAGAGAAAAAGTTCCGAACACGAAGTCTCATGACTGCCACGTGATTATGACGCAATCGCTTCCGGTTGCATTGAGGGGCTTCTACCGAAAGCGTCCGATTAGCCATTGTGAAGCTATGTGCATTCCTCAATGCAATCTCTCGAAGGTGATCGATCCAGAAATCGTACCAAGGCTAAGGAGTGATGTGGGCGCAATGTCTTGTCGGTTCGAGCTGGTGTTCCCACCATCCTTCTTCAATATCATGACGCACGCCCTAGTTCATCTAGTCGACGAGATTGTCATTATGGGGCCCGTATTTCTACACAATATGTTCCCCTTTGAGAGGTTCATGGAGACCTAAAGAAATATGTCCGTAACCGCGCTAGGCCAGAAGGAAGCATCTCCATGGGCCATCAAACAAAGGATCTCATTGGGTTTTGTGTTGACTTTGTTCCTGGCCTTAAGAAGATAGGTCTCCCTAAATCGCGGTATGAGGGGAGACTGACTGGAAAAGGCACGCTTGGAGGGGACTCAATAATATGCAGGGACGGATATTCTTGGTCTCAAGCACACTACACAGTTCTCTGAGAACTCTACCTTGGTGACCCGTATATCGGTGAACACAAGAGCCTCTGCGCCCAAACACCGGAGCAAAGGCGACGATCGGATTACATATGAACACATCAGGACTTTCAGCAGTTGGTTGGAAACACGTCTCAGAGGTGACAACACTGTTTGTGATGAGCTGTACTTGTTGTCGAGGGGACCATCTTTGACTGTATTGACTTACAGATGATACGGGATAAATGGGAATACATTTTACACGATCGCCCAAGATCAAAAGGGCACCAACCAAAACAACGGTGTCCGCTTTGATGCAGCAACCGAGAGGGGAAAGGACACATATTATGGTTACATAGTGGACATATGGGAACTTGACTACGGACATGATTTTAAGGTCCCTTTGTTTAAGTGCAAATGGGTCAATCTGTCAGGAGGCGGGGTACAGGTAGACCCACAGTACGGAATGACAACAGTGGATCTGAAAAATCTTGGGTACACTGACGAACCGTTCGTCCTAGCCAATGATGTGGCACAAGTTATCTATGTGAATGTATACCAAACCGAGAAAAAGAAAAGATAAGGAAGCGAATACATCATACGATGAGCCTAAGCGCCACATAGTTCTTTCAGGAAAAAGGGACATCATGGGAGTGGAGGGCAAGACAGACATGTCTGAAGATTATGAAAAGTTTCATGAAATTCCTCCCTTCAAAGTCAAGGCTGACCCAAGCATCTTGATAAACGATGAAGATTATCCATGGTTACAGCGCAATAAGCAAATGACACAAGCGAAGAAAAAGTGAAGACTTTCTCCCGCAACTATTATGATGATACCATGCCAACTTTGTAGCATTTAGTATGATACCATTGTCCATTTTGTACATGCCCATGCTATGTGGGTGAAATTATGATACCATGCCAACTTTCAACTTTTTCAGAGTTCATTTGAAATGCTTTAATGTCTTATGGTTCGGCCCTCGTAATACCAATAATCCCGGTTCGCTCCTTGTCAACTATGTTCTCACCAAGAACACTCAAGAGGGCAGCCACCTGGGCCATTGGTCCCGGTTCCACGCACGAACCGGGACCAATGCGCCTCGCCCCTGGCCCATGACCATTAGTCCCGGTTTGTGCCACAAACCGGGACTAAAGGGTTGGTCCTTTGCGGTCAGAGTTTAGTCCCACCTCGCCAACCGAAGGGCGCTCACACCGGTTTATAAGCCCGTCCCTCTCTGCCTTGTTGAGCTCCTCTCAAAGTGAAAATAGATGCCCTTATACAGGGAATTTGATCTAATTTCAGAGTGAATTTCTCTGAAATTCATAGAAATTTATTATGAATTTAGGTTGAATTCTCTCTATAGGCGCATCTATGCTCATTTTTTAGCAAAGTTAATCACAAACTTGTGATTCACACAAATTTCAAAGAACTCAAATTTTAACTATTCAAATTTGAAAACTAATGGCACTAATGTAAAGTTTATAATTTTCTAAAACTAATGGCACTAACAGAAACTTTATAATTTTGCTGACCTAAAAGCAAAAAAGAATTAAAAATAAAGCAAAAAACAAAATGCAAAAAACAAAACAAAAAAAATTGGGAAAAACTATTTTTATAGTAAAGTTAATCACAAACTTGTGATTCACACAAATTTCAAAGAATTTAAATTTTAACTATTCAAATTTGAAAACTAATGGCACTAACAGAAAGTTTATAATTTTTCTAAAACTAATGGCACTAACATAAAGTTTATAATTTTTCCGACCTAAAAGAAAAAACAATTAAAAAATAAAGCAAAAAACAAAAGAAATAAATAATGCAAAAAACAAAAAAAAATGGGAAAAAACTATTTTTATAGTAAAGTTAATCACAAACTTGTGATTCACACAAATTTCAAAGAATTCAAATTTTAACTATTCAAATTTGAAAACTAATGGCACTAACAGAAAGTTTATAATTTTTCTGACCTAAAAGCAAAAACAATTAAAAAATAAAGCAAAAAACAAAAGAAAATAAATAATGCAAAAAACAAAACAAAAAACTGGAAAAAATAAAAAAATTGCCACCTATTGGGCCACCATGGCCTGAATATGACTAGAAACCCAACATGGGCCAGGATTCAGGCCCGTAGAAGGCCCAGTAGGTCCACAGACAACATAGTGTGAGATTAGGCCCGTAAGCCTGCATTTGAGAAGAGCTCGAGAGGGCAGCAGCAGTGGGGCTTATAAACCACTCCGAGCCCCTCTCAACTAGCGAGGTGGGACTAAACTTTTGGCCACGGGCAGCGCAAGGCATTTGGTCCCGGTTGGTGCCGATGAGAGCCGCAACCAGCCGGGCTCTCAGCCGGATACTGTGCCGGAACCTTTGATGGTTCCGGATTCGGGCCGGCGGTCCCCCTTTAGGGAGGGCGAGCCGTTCGTGCTGATGACTTCTGTCACGCCAGAGGCGTCGGATAATCTGCTGGAAGCGCTTCGCGGTGCTTACATGGACGAAGAGCAACGTACTCTTATGAGTGCGGTGATTCAGAAGGTTTTGTCCGCCAAGAGCGGACTAACCGAAGCTTGGACCAGCTGATGAAGTCATGTACCTAGGGTAGGGTCATGGACTTGTCCAAGACACCCTCCCCAAGGACATCTCTAGAAGAAACTACCTTCCAGTCGACCTGGAAGAGTTCCACTCGACCAACTGGAAGACACTCGACCATGAAGCCAACCACTCGACCACCAGGAGATCTAAAGCCAGTCCGCACACAAACAGTCGGTCATTAAGTAGCTTTTATGGTCATCATAGCACTTTATGTGGGCGTTACCAGTAACCCCCTATCTTAATGTACCTTTAACCCTGCATAACTGAGGGCCGGAGGGGTGCAGCGAACTCTATATAAGCCACCCCCTCCTCGGTGTGAAGGGTTCGCACTCGTAACTCATACGCACATAATACTGATCGACCGCCTCCGGGCTCCGAGACGTAGGGCTGTTACTTCCTCCGGAAGGGCCTGAACTCGTAAACATCTTGCATATACAACTACTCCATAGCTAGGATCTTGCCTCTCCATACCTACCCCCCATTCTCTTTGTCGGGGCTTAGAACCACGACGGTTGGCGCCCAAGTGGGGCAGGTGTCTTAGCGACTTGTTGGAGAAGTTGCATTTTTTCCGATACCATTCATCATGGTTTCAGGCGGAGTTTTGGTTGAGGGCCGCGAGATCCGTCTCGGCGCGCTCACGTTCATCGCCGACGACCCCGCTTGGTTGCAGGAGGCTCCACTCGACGTTGACGCACTCCCCGTCCGCGGGGCGACGCACTTTCGTGCGTGCGTCTGCGGCGTCCTCCTGCGGCAGCCGTCGACCCAATATCGGTCTGCTCTTGTGCCGTCCTCCCTCCCGGTCTCGCGCCGGCGCAAGCACTCCGGTCGATCAAGGCTTCAACGGTGGGTGAGGCACGCGGTGGCCCGCCAGTCGGCCACTCCCCAAGTCGCGGCAATCGAGCCCGACGAATCTCTCTACGGCATGCTCGATCTGCCGACTGGCTCCACAGAGACTACATCCGAGTGCGACATCAGCGATCCAGCGGCGGAGGTTCTGATGGTCGATGGACCATGCAGTCCTCCTGGTTTCCCCCGCACCGACGGAGGCGTTGGCGGAGGCGAGCCGGCGCAGGCTCACGAAGAGTACCAACCCAAGCCCCTCACTTCGCTGCAGAGGGAGGAGCTCCGCCGCCGGAACATGGATGCGCTTCACACTCCTATCGTTGGAGAAACCCCCGAGGCCCGTGCCTTAGAAGATGCGCGTTTGGCCAACTTGGCTGAGCCTTTTCGACTGGAAAATCTCCGGCGAGTGCTTTTAACGACAGCGCAACAACGGGTCCCGTCGTCGACGGCGTCAACTCTTTCCACAACCAACTCAGGTATACCGAACTCCCATTCAGAATCCAGCAGTTGCAGCCCGTATAGCAGAGTCCATTCAGCCTTTCCGGTTGGAGGTGGCGAGGGCTTACTCGGATCGAAGATTTGCTTCGGCAGCGAGGATATCAAAATTCAGTCTGTATCGCGATCATGAACAGGATTCACAAATGGTCCGTCGTCGCTGCGAATATGATCGATCGGCACATAGCCCAAGATCGCCCCCGAGGCGTGAGGGACATGGAGGCCAGCGTGATCAGTATGAGGACCGATTCGATCGTGATGATCGACGTCGAGTGCCCACTCCTCCCCCAAGGGGTGGATCATATGCGCCTCGGCAACAAGATGATGACGCCAAAGACGGTGTTGGGCGAAGGATTCCAGTCGACACTAGGGAACCAGGCTTTGATGCGAGATCCGTCATCGTTCAAGGTCTGGTCGATAGGAACAAAGCTAACCGTGAAGGTCATGACAGAAATGCACCAATCAGCGGCAGAGTACACGTCTCGGGACCAAAGTATTTTAGCAGAGCCACCAGAGCCGCGGTGATTCCTCCCAACTTCAGGTTGGCGACTGGAGTCAGTAAGTTCACTGGTGAGTCCAAGATGGATACCTGGCTTGAGGACTACCGAGTGGCTGTCCAGATTGGCGGCGGCAACGATGAAGTGGCCATGAAACACCTGCCTCTTATGTTAGAGGGATCGGCCAGAGCATGGCTGAATCGTTAGCACCCAAAGACAACATTTACACTTGGGAAGATCTTGCCCGAGTGTTTGTCAGGACATTTGAAGGAACTTGCAAGCGACCAGCAGGGTTGATAGAGTTGTAGTCGCGTGTGCAGAAGTCGAATGAAACTCTGAGGGATTACATCCAGAGATGGATCACTTTGCACCACACAGTAGAGAATGTATTTGATCATCAGGCAGTCTATGCCTTCAAGGAAGGAGTTAAGAACAGAGAGTTGAGTATGAAATTCGGTCGGACAGGAGACATGACCCTGAGTCGAACGATGGAGATTGCCACCAAGTACGCCAATGGTGAAGAAGAGGATCGGCTCGGTGGCAAGTACAAGTCAGCCGCTAATGAAAGCTGGCGGAGGGAACTCGGTCGGAAGCGAAACGGAAAGCCGAGCCAGCTGCTCCTGGAGAAGCCTTGGCCGTGACTCCAGGAAAGTTCAAGGGGAAACCCAAGGGACCTTGGAACCCCAAGAAAGTGAAAGACCAAGATGGAAATGATGTCTTGGACTTGCCATGTCACATTCACACGAAGAAAGATGAAGAGGGTAAACTCATTTACCCAAAGCATACCACTTTCGACGATGTCGGCTCTTGATTCAGCGGTTCGAGGGAAGCAGCTCAAGGACAAGGAGAAGGAGTCGGACAAATTTGAGGACAAGGAAGATAGTGACGGTGGATACCCCCAGGTCAATTCCACTCTGATGATTTTTGCTGACGTTGAAAGCAAAAGTCGATTGAAAGTTATCAACCGAGAAGTGCATATGGTTGCTCCGGCGACACCCGCCATTACGAAATGGTCGCAGACCGCCATCACGTTCGACCATCGATCACCCAACACACATAGCCACCCCGGGAGGCAAGCGTTGAGTGGTCGACCCGGTCGTCGAAGGCACTCGACTAACTAAGGTTTTGATGGATGTTGGCGATGCTTTGAACATATTGTATGCAGAGACGTTGAAAGGGATGGGCATTCTGATGTCCAGACTCAGCACCAGCAACATGAGCTTCCACGGAGTCATTCCTGGGAAGAAGGCCGAGTCACTCGGCCAAATTGCTCTCGATGTGGTTTTTGGTGACTACAAGAATTTTCGTAAGGAAAAGTTGACCTTTGAGGTCGTAGATTTCCAGAGCGCGTTTCATGGCTCGACCATGTTATGTGTACCTCAAGCTGAAGATGCCAGGTCCCAAAGGCATGATCACTGTCACTGGCAATCGGAAAAAGGCAGAAGAGTGTTTCCAGATAGGCTCTAAGATCGCTGATGCTCAGATGGCAGTGGTCGAGCTGCAAGAGTACCAGAAAACTGCAGACCCGAGTGATTTGTTGCGAGCCAAGAAGCCCTCCATGGAGTCAGCATTTCAGTCATCTGGGGAGACAAAACCGATTCATATTCATCCGACTGATCCCAATGCTGCTCCGACTCACATCTCAACAACACTCGACTCCAAATAGGAAGAAGCGCTCATCCAGTTCCTCCGTGAGAACTGGGACATCTTTGCATGGAAGCCTGGCGACATGCGGGTGTTCAGGGGACTGGTGAGCATCGTCTGTAGTCGACTCAAAAGTTAAACCTGTCAAAGAACATCTTGACGGTCCGCCCGTCCGAAGAAAGGCCATTGGCGAGGAGGTGGCTCGGCTCTTAGCAGCGGAGTTTATCCGAGAGATTTACCACTCCGAGTGGCTCGCCAATGTTTTCATGGTTCCATAAGAAGGACAATTCACTGCGCATGTGCATCGACTTCAAACATATCAATCGGGCCTGCCTGAAAGATCATTTTCCTCCCCCCCCCCGCGTCGACCAAATAGTCGACTCGACTGCGGGATGTGAGCGGTTGTCTTTCTTAGAAGCATATTCCGGGTACCATCAGATCCGTCTGTATGGACCCGACGAGATCAAAACAGCTTTCATCACTCCATTCGGGTGCTTCTATTATGTCACCATGCCATTCGGCCTCAAGAATGCCGGAGCCACGTTCATGAGGATGATTCAGAAGTGTTTACTCACTCAAATCAGTCGGAATGTGGAAGCATACATGGATGGCATTGTGGTCAAGTCACGGAAAGGTTCCGACCTGTTGATTGACCTTGCTGAAACATTTACCAATCTCAGGAGGTATGATATCAAGCTTAATCCATCAAAGTGCATGTTCGAAGTTGCTGGCAGAAAGTTACTCGGTTTTCTTGTTTCTGAACGAGGAATCGACGCTAACCCAGAAAAAGTTGGCACTATACTCCGAATGAAACACCCTGTGCGTGTGCACGATGTCCAAAAGCTTACTGGATGCTTGGCCGCTTTAAGTCGATTCATCTATCGCCTCGGTGAAAAGGCATTGCCTCTTTACCGACTGATGAAGAAGTCGAGACAAGTTCGAGTGGACTCTGAAGGCCGATGCAGCGTTTTGAGCTCAAAGCTCTGCTCTCCACTCACCGGTGCTTGCTGCCCCAATCAGCAAGGAGCCGTTCTTGCTTTACATTGCAGCCACAGGACAAGTCGTCGACAAGATTTACGGTCGGCCGGGAAGAGGAAGGAAAGGCCTTCAAAGTTCAAATACCAAGATACTATCTTTTCAAGTATTAACCCGTCAAAGCAAAGATACCCTCATTATCGGAAGCTTGTGTATGGGATTTATATGACCTGAAGAAGGTTGCTCACTACTTCTCTGATTATTCCATTACGATTAAATCGACGCCCCATTATCAGAGATTTTGCACAACAGAGATGCAACTGGTCGAGTGGCGAAATGGGCGCTTGAACTTCTTCCCCTTGATATCAAGTTTGAGGCAAAGAAAGCCATCAAGTCCCAAGCAATAGCAGATTTCATCACCGAGTGGATTGAACAACAGTTGCCGACTCAAGTTCACTCGAATCTTTGGACTATGTTCTTTGATGGTTCCAAGATGCTGAATGGTTCCGGTCTTTGGGGTAGTATTGGTTTCCCAGGAGATAAGCTCAGATATGTGCTCCAGATTCACTTTGATTCTTCCAACAATGAAGCAGAATCTGAAAGCACTTTGTTGTATGGGTTGCGTATGGCCATTTCACTTTCGATGTTAAATCGCCTCATGGTTTATGGCGACTCAGATCTAGTGGTTAATCAGGTGATGAAGGAGTGGGACGTCGAAGTCCAGCCATGATTGGTTCTTGTAATGCAGTGAGGAAGCTAGAGAAGAAGTTTGAGGGGTTAGAGCTTCATCATATACCCCGACTGAAAAATCAAGGTGCTGATGATTTGGCGAAAATAGGGTCCAATAGGGAAGCCATTCCCAGTGATGTGTTTTTGGAGCACATCCCCACACCGTTGATTCAAGAGGATCCATTCACTAAAGAAGCTCCACAGCCAAAAAGTGCCACAGATCTGACTGAAGTTGAGGTCCCAGCAGTGGTCGACCTGATCATGGAAGTCGTGGTCATCACTCCCGATCGGACAAGACCGTCAGACATCGTATATCCCGAGGGAAGAGCTCCGGAGAACAAAGAAGAGGCTCGACGGATCGTCCACCGATCCAAGGCCTTTCTTGTGATCAAGGGACGATTATTCGAGAGAAAGTGTGACCGAGTCGACCAAAAGTGCATAACGCCGTAAGAAGGTCGATAATTCTTGATGATATCCACTCGGGGACCTGTGGTCACTATCGTCCTCTCGGACCATCGTGGCTAAAGCATACCGGCGGGATTTCTTGGCCAAAAGCAAAGGAAATGGCAAAGGAAATACTCGACAAGTGTGAAGGATGTCAGTTCTACTCCAATATGTCACACAAACCCGCCTCAGCATTGAAGACCATTCCACTCGTCTGGCCTTTTGCTGTTTGGGGGTTGGATATGATTGGACCACCGAGAACTGGCAGAGCGGTTTCACTCATTTGCTTGTGGCGATCGACAAGTTTACTGAAGTGGATCGAAGCTAAACCTATCAAGAACCTTGATGCGTGCACTGCTATCAGTTTCATCAGAGAGTTGATATTCAGATATGGAGTTCCGCACATCATCATCACTGACAATGGGTCAAACTTCGATTCCAACAAGTTCAAAGCCTTTTGCGCCTCTCAGGGCACGCGAGTCGACTATGCTTCTGTTGCTCACCCCCAGTCGAATGGACAAGCAGAACGAGCAAATGGTCTAATTATCAAAGGACTGAAACCTCGACTAATGCGTGATCTCAAGCATGCAGCAGGAGCGTGGGTTGACGAACTTCCGTCGGTTCTTTGGGGATTAAGGACCACTCCTAATCGGTCGACTGGAAGAACTCCATTCTTTATGGTCTATGGAGCTGAAGCAGTTCTGCCGAGTGACCGCTTCACAATGCGCTCGAGTCGAACTATACTCACGAAGGCTGGGCGGAGCAAGCCCGGCAAGATGCAGTCGACCTCCTTGAAGAGGAGAGAGATGGCCCTGATCCGCTCGACCATCTATCAGCAGGACTTGCGTCGATTCCACGCTAGAAATGTGAAGAGCGGAGCCTTTCAAGAAGGGGACTTGGTCCTCCGAGTGGATCCACAGAAACCACACAAGCTCGCTCCCACTTGGGAAGGTCCCTTCATCGTCACCAGAGTTCTCCACAATGGAGCTTACCATCTTTACAACGTCGAACGCCAGATCGATGAGCCTCGAGCCTGGAATGCGGAGCTGCTCCGCCCCTTTTACACTTAAGAACTCACTCGGGTGAGATGTAATAAAAGTACCTCTGTAGTTTGTTTATCAAAGACAAGAATGTTATAATTTTCCCGGTGATTGTTATTACTTTTTGTTTACATAAGAAATTTCCCCAGGTGGGTGGCTTAACATGAACCTGTTTCTCCTAAGTTTGTAAAAAAAATCCCTGCCGAGTGGAGAGCCAGCCTCCCACTCGGGGGCTTAGCTGCGAATCCGTTTCCCCTAAGTATCTGAAAATCCTACCGAGTGGCGAGCCAACCTCCCACTTGGGGGCTTCGCTGCAGTCCAAATACTCGCCTAAGTATATGAAATCCTGCCGAGTGTGGAGCCAGCCTCCCACTCGGGGGCTTAGCTGCAGTCCAAGTACTCGCCTAAGTATCTGAAAATCCTGCCAAGTGTGGAGCCAGCCTCCCACTCGGGGGCTTAGCTGCAGTCCAAGTACTCGCCTAAGTTTGAAAATCCTACCGAGTGAGGAGACAGCCTCCCACTCGGGGGCTTAGCTGCAGTCCAAGTACTCGCCTAAGAAATTAATACAATGTGCACTTTGCAAGGACGACGAGGTACAGGTCGACTGTTGCCTTCCCCTTAAGAGCTACGACACAAAAATCCTCCTTGGAGGCTTAGCTGCAGTCCAGTACTTGCCTAAGTTTGAAAAATCCTACCGAGTGGAGAGCAAACCTCCCACTCGGGGGCTTAGCTGCAGTCCAGTACTCGCCTAAGTTTGAAAAATCCTACCGAGTGGAGAGCAAACCTCCCACTCGGGGGCGTAGCCAGATCCAAGATGCTAGCCTAAGTTTAAAAAAATCCTACCGAGTGGAGAGCAAACCTCCCACTCGCGAGCTTAGCTGCAGTCCAGTATTCGCCTAAGTTTAAAAAATCCTACCGAGTGGAGAGCAACCCTCCCACTCGGAGGCTTAGCTGCAGTCCAGTACTCGCCTAAGTACGAAATCCATTCCAATCCGCAAGGACGACGAGGTGCAGGTCGACTGTTACCTTCTCCTTCGGATCTGCACCACAAGTACAATGTGCGCTCCATCCCGATCCGCAAGGACGACGAGGTGCAGGTCGACTGTTACCTTCTCCTTCGGAGCTGCGACACAAGTACAACGTGCGCTCCATCCCGATCCGTAAGGATGACGAGGTGCAGGTCGACTGCTGCCTTCTCCTTCGGAGCTGCGCCACAAGTACAACGTGCATTCCCTCCCGATCCACAAGGACGACGAGGTACAGGTCGACTGTTTCCTTCTCCTGCGCCTGCAAGAACAACGAAGTGTAGGTCGACTGGATCCACCTCAGAGCTGCATCTCAAGCATTGAAGCATAATCCGAGTGAGGAGCAAAGTTCACTCGAAGGCAAACAAAAGCATATTTTGACGATAAATAAAGTTCGGATATCATCCTAAGGATGCAGAAGTACCCAGGCCTCAAGCCTGTTAAAGTTTATCGATTCTGAGGATCACTCGGCATTCGAGGCAAATTTAAGATGAATTATAGAAGTTTTTACTCCTCAAAGTGAGGACCGGAAGGCGCGATTTAACTGGTCCAGGTCAATCCCATCAGCGATTCGGGTGGCAGCACCAATGAAGGTCTCCATGAAGGATCGGAAGTCATACTTCTTGGTATTGGCAACTTTGATGGACGCCAACCTTTCCTCTCGCGCCTCCTTGCAATGAATGCGGACCAGAGACAGAGCGACATCAGCACCACATCTGGCAGAAGACTTCTTCCATTCCTGCACTCGACTTGGAACGTCATTCAGTCGAGTCATTAAAGACGCGAGGTCATTTTGAAGTGTTTCTCCTGGCCAGAGTGTTGAGTCGATCTGCGACACCGCAACCTTCAGTCGAGCGAGATAGTCCACCACAAAGAAGAACACGAGACTCGGTCGAGCACGTTCATGGCAGCTTCATCCTTCACGGGGGAGTTAATGGGGTCCAAACTTGTCTCCACTCGACTAATCTCCTCCCCGAAGTTCTGACAGAATTCTGCAACACGACTCGAGTTCAAGCTAATGGTTCTATGATGAGTCAATGATGACAAGTCAGTCGGATAAGAGGAATTACCTTCAAGCATGAGGAATAGCTTCTTGGCGAGCCCTCCCAGATAAGCCTCTAGATCATTCCTCTTCCCCGCCAGTTCGCCAGCCTTGTCGCTCAGAGCTATCTTGTCGTTCTTCAGTCGGCTAACCTCCTTGTTGGCCGCATCAAGAGCAGCTTTCAGATTGGTGTTCTCTTCTTCAAGTTTTCCGACTGAAGACAGCTTCTCTTCCGCGAGCTTGGTCTTGTTCAAAGCCGTTTGTTGCGCCTCGGCAAGGTCATGATCCTTCTTATTCAGAGCCTCCTCCATTTTGTCTGCAAAATAACAGTGAGGTCAGAATTAGGAAGGGACAGAAAAACAAAAACAGTCGTCAAGATCTCACCAGCCATACCTTTTGCTTCATCTCTGGCCTTCTGCAAGTTCTCCTTTGCAAGCTTCAAGTCAAGGTTGAGCTGGATTTGTTTGTTCTCCAATTCAGTGTATCGAGCCACAAGCTCGCAAGATTTCTGCAAAGAATTAGTCGACATACGTCACAGATGGGTTACTTCCGAGTGACCAAGAAAAATCATTGCGTTTGTAAGACTACAGCCGAATCAAAATATTCGACAATAGTCTCGGGGACTACACCTAGTGGGTGCACTTAGCGTGCCCCCACTGATCCTACCAACTCGGTTCAATCAGTCGACCGAAAAAAAAGAGAAAGGAGTTCTTCAGACTACGGTCGACTGCCAACAGTCCACCATAGTCTCGGGGACTACACCCAGTGGGTGCACTCAGCGTGCCCCCACCGGTTTCAAGATTCCACTCGACATGGTCCGACCAGACCGAGTGAAGAAGTTATCAAAGAGATACAAAGTATAAAGACTACGGTCGACTGCCAGTAGTCCACCATAGTCTCGGGGACTACACCCAGTGGGTTCACTCAGCGTGCCCCCACCAGTCTGAAAATTCACTCGACACACCTAGTGGGTGTACAGAATCTGAAGATCTTGAGAAGAAAAGTTTTTGGTAGCATATCCTAATGTAACAAGTGGTGATCAACTAACCTGGACGTTGCTCTGAAGAGCTGAACTTTCATCATAGGCCGCTTGGCTGGCTTCCCGGACCACCTTCATCTGCTCCATCATGAGCCCCGTTTGGCATATAGCCTCCTTAGCAGCACTCACTTGGTCCTCCGGGACGTGGTGCGTGGCGAAAAGGGAAGGCGGATCAGCAGTCGACGTTGAAGGCTGGATACTCGTCAGCGGCACAGAGAAAGACACAGAAGTCAGAGTGGTGTTGCCACCCTCATGAACCAGCGCCTTAGGCATCGATACAACCTGAGCAATCTTGCCGGCAGGTGCCTTCTTAGTTCTCCTCCGCCTCAACGGCGCCTCATCATCATCATCAGGGAGATCAATGACATGAGGAGGGACTACAGGAAAAATTAAAGTTAAAAACGGAACTCCAATCGACCAAAAGCAAAATTGCAGCGATCATACCAAGGTTAGAGGTAACATCATCTTCCATCTCCCGGTCTTCGTTCCTGACTGAGGTCTCGGAGGTGGCAGCGCTGCAGATTTCAGAAATCAGTTGACCAGTCAACAAGTCGACCAAAAGTATGTTCGCTCTAAACAAAAAAGCTCAAGTTCTGTTGTACCCATAAATAGTGGGGATAGCCATCTTCATCTTGGGCAAAACCTTTGTCGGCTTCGACGGCGTCGCTCGGGGTTGCTTTGGCGCTTTTCTAGTCGGCACTGGAGAGGTCGTCCGAGGATGTTTCGTCAACTGCCCGACAGGCGCGATAGCCTTGCCGCGCTCGACCGCGGGGTCATGGGTGAGCTTGGACCGCCTTTCCATGCGAGGAGGGTCGACTTATTCCTCCTCTTCCTTCTCCTCCTCTTTGTCGGAACTGTCGTCATCTTCGTCTCCCCCATCGTCAGACTGCCATTCCTCCTGGCTTTCACCTCTGCTCCCTTCCTCCTCCTCAACTGGTTCTTGCACCCCGTTGGGCATCGAGTACATCTCAGTGGTGACCTGGAAGAAGACAAACAAGATGAAAGTCAGTCGACCGATTTAAGCAAACAAGTTGGAATAAGCGAGTCGTGGTCAAAGATACGGATTGAACCTTGTCCGGCTCAGACGATTGGTCGAGTGGAGGGATCCTCCTGGCTCCTCAGGGGTTATCTTTGTTCCCAGTGATGGCGGTCATCCGTCTCTCCAGTGTGGCATCCTCGACCTCCTCCGGGTGGACCCGAGTGGTGTCCTCAGTGCCAGAATACATCCACATCAGATGGTCTCGATATTGAAGTGGTTGGATGCGCCGTCGAAGAAAAACCTCGAGAAGATCCATACCAGTCACCCCGTCACGGATGAGATGGACTACACACTCGACCAAAACCTTGACCTGAACCTTCTCCTTCGGGACCACCTTCAGAGAGGACGGCTTGCTCACTCGATCCATGGAGAAAGGAGGGAGTCCAGTCGACTGCCCTGGCGTCGGCTGGTCTTGGCAGTAGAACCAGGTCGACTGCCACCCTCGAACCGACTCAGGAAGGATCATGGCTGGAAAAGAGCTCTTACCTCTCATTTGGACCCCGAGACCCCCACACATCTGAATCACTTGGGTTCTCTCGTCACTCGGATTGGCCTTTTTCACCGTCTGGGAGCGACAAGTGAAAATGTGTTTGAAGAGGCCCCAATGCGGCCGACAACCCAAAAAATTCTCACACAAAGACACGAAAGCGGCGAGATACACGATAGAGTTGGGTGTGAAGTGGTGGAGTTGTGCCCCCAAAAAGTTCAGAAATCCTCGAAAGAAAGGGTGGGGCGGAAAAGAAAACCATGGTCGACGTGAGTGGCTAAGAGGACGCACTCACCCTCCACGAGGCAAGGCTGCCACTCCATCCCCGGAAGCCTCGCTGATCCATGGGGGGTCAGTCCCTCATTGGCCAGGTCATCAAGATCTTTTTGGCGGATGGTCGAGCGAATCCAGTCTCCCTGGATCCAGCCCTGCGGCAAACCGTCCCGCGACGAGGATCCGCCCCGACTGGTCGCCCTCCCCTTTGCCTTCGTCGTCGCCTTCTTCGCCCGTTCCAAAGCCGCCGTCTTTCCTTTCACCATTGTCGCCGGCGGAACGCGCGTGGAGCAGCGGTTCGGAGGTGGAAGCAGGCGCGGCGGATGAATCTGAGGAAGAAAGGAGGAAAGGGGAACACACTGTTCAAAAAATCCCAGTCCTAGGCCTTATATGAGGTTGCTTCCGAGTGACTGACCGGTAGGCCCAGGCGATCCTGTCAAATCCCTCAACAATCTCCCTAGCGATACTTGGCGAAAAAGGTGGCATGTAGATCGAGGCTTACTTGCCTTATCCCGTCATATTACTTCGGATCACTCTCCGTCCCGCTCGTTTCCCGAAGATTCAAATCCCGCTAAATCCGCGCGTCGCAGAGCAAATTGTCAGACAAAAGATTTCCTCCGTCCTGTCATTCGGAAATCGCCAAGTACAGAAAACACACTCGACGAATACAAAGAATGGATCAAGACGACTGAAAAAGAAGTTGATGCCGTCACTTAAAGTCCATTTGATCCAAGACAAGACACTATTGCAGCACAAGAATGAGTCGGGAATATGTTCAACTCCTTCCCCACTCAAACCTCGATCCATTCGGGGGCTAATGATGAAGTCATGTACCTAGGGTAGGGTCATGGACTTGTCCAAGACACCCTCCCCAAGGACATCTCTAGAAGAAACTACCTTTCAGTCGACCTGGAAGAGTTCCACTCGACCAACTAGAAGACACTCGACCATGAAGCCAACCACTCGACAACCAGGAGATCTAAAGCCAGTATGCACACAAACGGTCGGTCATTAAGTAGCTTTTATGGTCATCATAGCACTTTATGTGGGTGTTACCAGTAACCCCCTATCTTAATGTACTTTTAACCATGCATAATCGAGGGCGAAGGGTGCAGCGAACTCTATATAAGCCACCCCCCTCCTCAGTGTGAAGGGTTCGCACCCCTGTAACTCATACGCACATAATACAGTCGACCGCCTCCGGGCTCCAAGACGTAGGGCTGTTACTTCCTCCGAGAAGGTCCTGAATTCGTAAACATCTTGCGTATACAACTACTCCATAGCTAGGATCTTGCCTCTCCATACCTACCCCCATTCTCTTGTCGGGGCTTAGAACCACTTACACCAGCCTCCCCGGCTGTGCTTTGAGGTAAGTAATAAAAATGTGTGAAATTACCACCCGATAGGTAGTAGCCCATGATACTCTATTTGGTGTTCGGAAAGAAAAACCAAACGGAGGGTCAATTATAATCCGCAGGAGTCTAATAATAAGTGTGCATGTGAATAAGCATGCCGTGTTGCTTGTCGCTGCTGTTCGCACAGCCGAGGTCGCCGGACTAAAACGGGACCTGGAGCAGGCGCAGGGAGAGCTCGACCTCACGAAGAGGCAACTCGAAGAGAACAAAGGTGAGTAATTCCCCGCTCTCATATAATGAAGAATAGGCGAAATTGGTTATTCTAACGATAAAGCATTGTGACTTTGTAACAGGGGCCACCACCGAAGTGGCATCTCTGAAGAAAGCGCTGTCCGAGGCCGAGGACAAGGCGGCTCTGGAGCGCAAAGAGCGCGAGAAGCAAGATGCTAGAGTGGGCGAGGTACAACAAGAGCTCCAGGAGCTCAGTAAAAAGTTCGAGTTCTTGGAGCATGATCTTAAGGTGAAAGAGGCCGAGCTTGCGAGGGCCCTTGCGAGTATGAAAGATGCCAAGGCCGAAACCGAGAAGGCACAGCAGGAAATCCAGGCGGCCAAGAAGATAGTGGCGGGTAAGAAATTCTTTATGCAAAGCAAGCATGTGGAGGAGGCGTTTATTTTACTTAACCGAATTCGGAGCTCTCCAGGGGCATTCGCAGATCTGCCACGCAGCATATCAGATGCCGCCGAGGTCTACCGTGCCGAGGAGGGGAGTGCAACGAAGAAGCTGTTCTGGTCCCACTATGCTGGGGCCGAACATCCAACGCCTCTGAGTGGTCAATTGAAGCAGTTGGTTGAACTCCACAGGGCGGCCGAAGTGGCTATGAAAGATTTCATAGTCCGGATGTGGCCTGGTGAGCCCCTTCCCACTAGCTACTTCGGCCTGATCAAGCGAATGGTGAACGCCTGTCCGCAGCTTGAAGTAATCAAGCGATCCGTTTTCATTGAGGGTGCCCGCCGGGCCTTTGCCCGCGCGAAGGTGCATTGGGGCAAGCTGGATGCGGAGAAGCTGGTGAAGGACGGGCCGCCGGAGGGCAAGGCGCATCGCTGTCCCGAGAAATATTACGATGGCGTTATGAAGGGCGCTCGTCTCGTGGCCGATGAATGTACCAAGGACACAATCCTTGAGTAAATGTACCTCTGTCGTTGTTGTATATAAAGCCGAAGTTACTTGCGCTATGTAGCGCTGTTTGATTTAAAATATTACCTTCTGTGCGGTGCTTCGGTGACTCGGACCTGGTAGCTCAACAAGTGTCTGGCACTTGGGATTCCAAGGACCCACTCATGGCAGCATATCGTCGTGAAGTGGATATTGTTGCAGGTCACTTTAAAAGTTATCAGGTGGATCATGTGGACCGGCGGAAGAATGAAGCGGCGGACGCTCTAAGACGCCTAGGTTCCCAACGTAAACTGGTTCCGCCTAATGTCTTCTTGGATGTTTTGCATAATCCGTCCGTCAAGCTCCCCGGTGAAGAGGATTTGGCTATTCCTGATCCAGAAGCTCAGTTGGTGGCAGCTCTTCATGTTATCCCGGATTGGACGGTTCCGTATCTGGCGTATATGAACCGGGGCGAGTTACCAGAGGATGAGACTTTGGCCAGGCAGATAATTCAGCGGTCCAAGTCCATGACCATTATCAATGGAGAGTTGCATCATTGCAGCGTGACAGGGGCATTTCAACGTTGTGTGTCTCCTGAAGAAGGCTGTGAAATTTTGCATGAGATCCACGAAGGAGACTGTGTTCACCACGCCGGTTTAAAATCTTTGGTGGCCAAGGCGTTTCGTCACGGTTTTTATTGGTTGACAACTCATGCTGATGCAGAGGACTTGGTCAAAAGATATGATGGCTGTCAGAAATTCTCAAGGCGCGCTCATGTATCGGCTCAAGAATTGAGGATGATCCCAATCACTTGGCCGTTTGCGACTTGGGGGCTAGATATGGTTGGGCCTTTCAAGAAGTCCAAGGACAAGAAGACCCACCTTTTGGTGGCGGTTGATAAGTTCACAAAGTGGGTGGAAGCAGAACCAGTTAGCAAGTGTGATGCAGCCACGGCGGTTCAATTCATCAAAAAGGTGATCTTCCGGTTTGGTTTTCCACACAACATTATAACCGACAATGGTACCAATCTATCAAAGGGTGCCATGAAGGAGTTGTGCCAGCGTGAGCACATCCGGATTGGCGTATCATCAGTGGCTCACCCCCAGTCCAATGGTCAAGCGGAGAGGGCCAATCAAGAGATCTTGAGAGGCATCAAACCCCGGCTTATGGTTCCTTTGCAATGGACGCCGGGTTGTTGGGGCGAGGAGTTACCTTCAGTGATATGGAGCATCAATACCACACCCAAAAAATCGACAGGATACACACCGTTCCTCATGGTTTATGGAGCGGAAGCGGTTCTCCCTAGTGACATCCGTCATGATTCACCTCGTGTGGAGGCATACGTTGAAGCTGGCAACAAGAAGGCACGACAGGAAGCTCTAGACCTGTTGGATGCGGAACGTGACATGGCAGCAGCCCGTTCGGCAATTTATCAGCAAGATCTGCGTCGTTATCATAGCCACCGGGTTAGAACCAGAACCTTTCAAGAAGGAGATTTGGTGCTTCGACTCATCCAGGATCAGACAGATATGCACAAGCTATCCCCACCTTGGGAAGGACCCTTTATGTCAGCAAGAATCTGCACAACGGGTCGTACTACCTAATTGATGTTCGAGAGCGCAAAGACTCACGTAAATCGGAGGAGGAGACCAAGCAGCCGTGGAACATTTCTCATCTCCGGCCCTACTATACTTGAGCTATAGGCTCTGCTTATGTACATATTATGACAATGTATATATTATGATCAATACAATAAACCGGAACCTCAGCTAAAGCGGGGTATCCGTTGTTTTTTCCATCATGTGTGGTTACATGGAGCTTCTGTTTCTAAAGCGGCGTCCGGTTTACCCCTTGATTTAGCTTTTCAAAGCTTTATATCACATCACTTGGGGGCTTGGTCGTATCCAAACCATAGCTACACCTCTTGATCGGTGCAATGCCACAACATCACTTGGGGGCTTGGTCGTATCCGAACCACAGTCACACCTCTTGATCGGCTCAACGCCAAAACCGGGGCCAAAGAGAGTGTTGTAGAAAACAACAACTCAAACATAGGCACCCACTGAGCACAGCTCAAAACGTTACATGGGGATTCTTTGCTATCACAATGAACCTAGAATCTACACTTGTAATGGGATATCAAGCCATGGCTTGAAAGCCTGGTGTATACACCTAAAACCCCGGGTTAACCTGCCTCTTTATGAAAGTCACGCCGCCCAGGTAAACCTGGTATGACCCTTCGAACTTGGACAAGTTACTCTATAATGCAGACCCTGAACTTGTCAAGTTAAAATGATGATTGGTTAAGGATTGCGAACCATTTTAAAAGGCTTTGCAAAAATGGTTTAACTCAGTGGCCTGGCAGCCCATGAAAAGCCTTGAATTTGGGGCCTGGCAGCCCGTGAAAAGCCTTGACTACAACGGTTTTATTTGCCTTTGGTTGAGTTTTGCTCTCTTTTTTATAAGATTTATGATGTTTTTTAAACCGGTGTTATCAACCCGGTTAGATTGTCAATTGCAAGTTGACAGTACACGATCAAATCATAATCCGGAGACTATCAGCCTGGTCTGGTTTTTGAATCGAAGTCCCAGTATGGAATAAACCGGTCTTTATCATAACCCGGAGCGGTTTTATTATAAACCGTCATCATATAACAGGAGTTACTTCTCCAAAAATTGGGTTATGACCTGATGAAGTCATGTACCTAGGGTAGGGTCATGGACCTGCCCAAGATACCCTCCCCAAGGACATCCTTAGAATAAACTGCCTTCCAGTCGACCTGGTAGGATTCCACTCGACAGACTCAAAGACACTCGACCATGAAGACCCACTCGGCCACCAGGAGTTCAAGAACCACTCGGTGTCCAAACGGTCTGTAATTAAGTAGTCTTTATGATCATGATGACGCTTTATGTAAGGCGTTACCAGTAACACCTGGCCTTAATGTACCTTTAACCCTCCGCTACGTGGGCTGGCTAGGGTCCTGGCGCACTCTATATAAGCCACCCCCCTCCACGGGTAGAAGGGTTCGCACCCCTGCAATTCATACGCATATAATCCAATCGACCGCCTCCGGGCTCCGAGACGTAGTGCTGTTACTTCCTCTAAGAAGGGCCTGAACTCGTTAAACTCTTGCGTATACAACTACTCCATAGCTAGTATCTTGCCTCTCCATACCTACCCCCCATTCTACTGTCAGACTTAGAACCACGACAGTTGGCGCCCACCGTGGGGCAG
This sequence comes from Aegilops bicornis, assembly GCA_021605145.1. Classification (NCBI taxonomy): domain Eukaryota; kingdom Viridiplantae; phylum Streptophyta; class Magnoliopsida; order Poales; family Poaceae; genus Aegilops; species Aegilops bicornis. The sequence continues at coordinate 454,186,684 of CM038674.1, read as the reverse complement.
GTGTTCTAGCGATTTGTTGGAGAAGTTGGGATTCTTTCGATCTCCTACATCATGGTTTCAGGTGGAGTTTTGATCGAGGGCCGCGAGATCTGTCTCGGTGCGCTCACGTTCATCGCCGACGACTCCGCTTGGCTTCAGGAGGCTCCCCTCGACGTCGACGCGCTCCCCGTCCGCGGAGCAACACACTTTCACGCGTGCGTCTGCGGCATCCTCCTGCGGCAACCGTCGACCCAGTATGGGTTGGTTCTTGTGCCGTCCTCACTCCCAGTCTCCCGCCGGCGCAAGCGCTCCGGTCGGTCGAGGCTTCAGCGGTGGGTGAGGCATGCGGTGGCTCGCCAGTCGGCCACTTCCCAAGTCACGGCAATCGGGCCCGATGAATCTCTCTACGGCCTGTTCGATCTGTCGACTGGCTCCGCAGAGACTGCATCCGAGTGTCATAGCATCGATCTGGCAGCAGAGGTTCTGATGGTCGACGGACCACGCAGTCCTCCTGGATTCCCCCGCACCGACGGAGGCGACGGTGGAGGCGATCCGGCGCAAGCTCACGAAGAGTACCAACCCAAGCCTCTCACTTCGCTGCAGAGGGGGGAACTTCGCCGCCGAAACATGGATGCGCTTCACACTCCTATCATTGGAGAAACCCCCGAGGCTCGTGCCTTGGAGGATGCGGCAGCTTAACCTGGCTGAAGCGACTCGATCGAGAACCTCCAATGAAGTTCTCGACGAGCGACGCGGCCCACGGGTTCCGTAATCCATCGACGTCGGCTATTTCCACAACCAACTGAGGTATATCGAACTCCGATTTAGAATTTAGCAGCCGCAGCCGTATAGCGTAGTCGATTCAGCCTTCCCATCGAGGCGGGTAGAGGTTTGCAACAGATCGTAGATTTACTCCGGCAGCAGGAGATCAAAATTCAGTCAGATCACAACAAGGAGCAGGACTCACAGCAGATCCGTCATTTGTGAATTGATCTGATCGGCCCATAGTCCAAGATCGCCCCCGAGGCGTGAGGAACGAGGAGGCCGGCGTGATGATTAGTACAGGAACCGCGAGCCGTATGAGCACCGATTCGATCGCAATGATCGATGTCGAGTGCCCACCCCTCCCCCAAGGGGTGGATCATACGCTCCTCGGCAACAAGATGACAGACGCCAACACAGTGCTGGGCGAAGAGTTCCAGTCGACCCCAGAGAGCCAGGCTTTGATGCGAGATCCATCATCGTTCAAGGCTTGGTCGACAGGAACAAAGCTCACCGAGAAGGCCATGAGAGAGATGTTCCCTCCAGCAGCAGAGTTCATGTCTCAGGGCCAGAGTGTTTTAGCAGGGCCATCGAGCCGCAGTGATTCCTCCCAACTTCAGGTTGGCGACTGGAGTCGATAAGTTCACGGTGAGTCCAAGCCCCGACACTTGGCTTGAGGACTACCGAGTGGCTGTCCAGATTGGCGGCGACAACGATGAGGTAGCTATGAAGCATTTGCCTTATGTTGGAGGGTTCGACCAGAGCATGGTTGAATCGCTTAGCACCCAAAGAAGTATTTACACTTGGGAAGATCTTGCCCGAGTGTTTGTCAGGACATTTGAAGGGACTTGCAAGCGCCCAGCAGGGTTGACAGAGCTGCAGTTGTGTGTACAGAAGTCGAATGAAACTTTGAGAGATTACATCCAGAGATGGATTACCTTGCACCACACAATTGAGAATGTGTCTGATCACCAGGCAGTCTGTGCTTTCAAGGAAGGTGTCAAGAATAGGGAGTTGAGTTTGAAATTCGGTCGGACAGGAGATATGACCCTGAGTCGGATGATGGAGATTGCCACCAAGTATGCTAATGGTGAAGAAGAGGATTGGCTCCGGAGTGGTGAGTACAAGTCAGCCGCTAATGAAGCCGGAGGGAACTCCAAATGGAAGCGAAGAAAGCCGAGCCAGCCGCTCCCGGAGAAGGCTTGGCTGTGACCCCAGGAAAGCTCAAGGGGAAACCCAAGGGTCCGTGGAACCCCAAGAAGGTGAAAGACCAAGATGGGAATGATGTGTTGGACTTGCCGTGTCACATTCACACGAAGAAAGACGAAGAGGGTAAACTCATTTACCCGAAGCATACCACTCGACAGTGTCGGCTCTTGATTCAGCCGTTCCAAGGGAAGCAGCCCAAGGATAAGGAAAAGGAGTCGGACAAAGTTGAGGACAAGGAAGATAGTGATGGTGGATACCCCCAGGTCAATTCCACCCTGATGATTTTTGCTGACGTTGAAAGCAAAAGTCGATTGAAAGTTATCAACCGAGAAGTGAACATGGTCGCTCTGGTGACGCCCAATTATCTGAAATGGTCCCAGACCGCCATCACATTCGACCAGTCCGATCATCCGACTCACATTGCCACCCCTGGGAGGCAAGCGTTGATGATTGATCCAGTCGTCGAAGGCACTCGACTGACCAAAGTTTTGATGGATGGTGGCAGTGGCCTGAACATCTTGTATGCAGAGACGTTGAAAGGGATGGGCATTCCGATGTCCAGACTCAGCACCAGTAACATGAGTTTCCACGGAGTCATTCCTGGAAAGAAGGCTGAGTCACTCGGTCAAATTGCTCTTGATGTGGTTTTTGGTGATTCGAAGAATTTCCGCAAAGAAAAGTTGACCTTTGAGGTCGTGGATTTCAGGCGCTTATCACGCTATTACGGGAAGGCGGCGTATGCCCGCTTTCATGGCTCGACCATGTTATGTGTACCTTTAAACCGAAGATGCCCGCCCCAAGGGTGTGATCATCATCGCGGCAATCGCAAGAAAGCGTAAGAGTGTTTCGTAAAGGCTCTAAGATTGCTGATGCTCAGATGGCAGTGGTAGAATTGCAAGAATATCAGAAGACTGCAGATCCGAGTGATTTGTTGCGAGCCAAGAAGCCCGCTACAGAGTCGGCATTTCAGTCGTCCGGTGAGACGAAGCAGGTTCATATTCACCCGACCGACCCCAATGCTAGTCCGACAACATCTCAACAACACTCGACTCCAAATAGGAAAGAAGCGCTCGTCCAGTTCCTCAATGAGAACTGGGACATCTTTGCATGGAAGCCTCACGACATGCCGGTGTTCCTGTGGAGCTGGTGAGCATCGTCTGCGAGTCGACTCAAAAGTCAAACCTGTCAAAGAACATCTTTGACGGTCCGCCGTCCAGAAGAGAAAGGCCATAGGTGAGGAGGTGGCTCGGCTCTTAGCAGCAGAGTTTATCCGAGAAATTTACCACTTCGAGTGGCTCGCCAATGTTGTCATGGTCCCTAAGAAGGACAATTCACTGTGCATGTGCATCGACTTCAAACATATCAATCGGGCCTGCCCGAAAGATCATTTTCCTCTCCCCCGCATCGACCAAATAGTCGACTCGACTGCGGGATGTGAGCGGTTGTATTTCTTAGACGCATATTCCGGGTACCATCAGATCCGTCTATATGGACCCGACGAGATCAAAACAGCTTTCATCACTCCATTCGGGTGCTTCTGTTGTGTCACCATGCCATTCGGCCTCAAGAATGTCGGAGCCATGTTCAGGAGGATGATTCAGAAGTGTTTACTCACTCAAATCAGTCGGAATGTGGAAGCATACATGGATGACATTGTGGTCAAGTCACGGAAAGGTTCCGGCCTGTTGATTGACCTGCTGAAACATTTGCCAATCTCAGGAGGTATGATATCAAGCTTAATCCATCAATGTGCACGTTTGGAGTTCCTGGCGGAAAGTTACTCGGTTTTCTCGTTTCTGAACGAGGAATCGACGCTAACCCAGAAAAAGTTGGCACTATACTCCGAATGAAACGCATACAATGCGTGTGCATGATGTCCAAAAGCTTCTTTGGATGCTTGGCCGCTTTAAGTCGATTCATCTCTCGCCTCGGTGAAAAGGCATTGCCTCTTTACCGATCGATGAAGAAGTCGGACAAGTTCGACCGACTTCAAGTCGATGTAACGCTTACAGAGCTCAAAGCTCGCTCTCCACCAGCCGGTGCTTGCTGCCCCAATCAGCAAGGAGCCGTTGCTGCTTTACATTGCAGCCACAGGACAAGTCGTTAGGACAGTACTTACGGTCGAGCGGGAAGAGGAAGGAAAAACCTTCAAAGTTCAGCGCCCTGTACATTATCTTTCTGAAGTATTAACCCCATCAAAGCAAAGATACCCTCATTATCAGAAGCTTGTGTATGGGATTTATATGACCGCGAAGAAGGTTGCTCATTACTTCTCTGATTATTCCATTACAGTCATCAGCGACGCCCCATTATCAGAGATTTTGCACAACAGAGACGCAACTGGTCGAGTGGCGAAATGGGCGATTGAACTTCTTCCCCTTGATATCAAGTTTGAGGCAAAGAAAGCCATCAAGTCCCAAGCAATAACAGATTTCATCGCCGAGTGGATTGAACAACAGTTACCGACTCAAGTTCACTCGAACCTTTGGACTATGTTCTTTGATGGTTCCAAGATGCTTTGAATGGTTCCGGTCTTTGGGGTAGTATTGGTTTCCCTCCGGGAGATAAGCTCAGATATGTGCTCCAAATTCACTTTGATTCTTCCAACAATGAAGCGAATCTGAAGCACTTGTTGTATGGGTTGCGTATGGCCATTTCACTTTCGGCGTCCGTCAGCCTCATGGTCTATGGCGACTCAGATCTGGTGGTTAATCGGTGATGAAGGAGTGGGACGTCAGAAGTCCAGCCATGAGCTCTTGTAATGCGATGAGGAAGCTAGAGAAGAAGTTTGAGGGGTTAGAGCTCCATCATATACCCCGTTGAAAAATCAAGCTGGCGATGATTTGGCGAAAATAGGGTCCAAGAGGGAAGCCATTCCCGGTTATGTGTTTTTGGAGCACATCCAAGACACCGTCGATTCAAGAGGATCCTTTCACTGAAGAAGCTCCACAGCCAAAAAGTGCCACTGATCCGACTGAAGTTGAGGTCCCAGCGGTGGTCTACCTGATCATGGAAGTCGTGGTCATCACTCCCAACTGGACAGTACCGTACATCGCGTATATCCTGAGGAAAGAGCTCCCGGAGAACGAAGAAGAGGCTAGGCAGATCGTCCGCTGATCCAAGGCCTTTACTATGATCAAGGGACAGTTATTCAGAGAAAGCGTGACTGGAGTCAGCCAGAAGTGCATAACGCCAGAAGAAGGTCAGATAATTCTTGATGATATCCACTCGGGGACCTGTGGTCACCATGCGTCCTCTCGGACCATCGTGGCTAAAGCATACCGAGCGGGATTTTACTGGCCAAAGGCGAATGAAATGGCAAAGGAAATAGTCGACAAGTGTGAAGGATGTCAGTTCTACTCCAATATGTCACACAAACCCGCCTCAGCTTTGAAGACCATTCCCCTCGTCTGGCCTTTCGCTGTTTGGGGGTTGGATATGATTGGACCACTGAGAACTGGCAGAAGTGGTTTCACTCATTTGCTTGTGGCAGTCGACAAGTTTACGAAGTGGATCGAAGCTAAACCTATCAAGAACCTTGATGCATGCACTGTTGTCAGTTTCATCAGAGAGTTGATCTTCAGATATGGAGTTCCGCACAGCATCATCACTGACAATGTGTCAAATTTCAATTATGACAAGTTCAAAACCTTTTGCGCCTCTCAAGGCACGCGAGTCAACTATGCTTCAGTCGCTCACCCCCAGTCGAATGGACAAGCAGAACGAGCAAATGGTCTAATTCTCAAAGGACTGAAACCTCGATCGACAAGCGTGATCTCAAGCATGCTGCATGAGCATGGGTTGACGAACTTCCGTCGGTTCTTTGGGGATTGAGGACCACTCCTAATCGGTCGACCGGGAGAACTCCATTCTTTATGGTCTATGGAGTCAAGCGATTACGCCGAGTGACCGCTTCACAATGCCCCCGAGTCGAACTCTACTCAAGTCAAGGCGAGCAAGCCCGGCAAGATGAAGTCGACCTCCTTGAAGAGGAGAGAGATGGCCCTGATCCGCTCGACCATCTATCAGCAGGACTTGCGTCGATTCCACGCTAGAAATGTGAAGAGCCGAGCCTTTCAAGAAGGGGATCTGGTCCTCCGAGTGGATCAACAGAAACCACACAAGCTCGCTCCCACTTGGGAAGGTCCCTTCATCGTCACCAGAGTTCTCCACAATGGAGCTTACCATCTTTACAATGTCGAACGCCAGATCGATGAGCCTCGAGCATGGAATGCGAAGCTGCTCCGCCCCTTTTACCCTTAAGAACTCACTCGGGTGAGATGTAATAAAAGTACCTCTGTAGTTTGTTTATCTAAATCATAAAGATTATAATTTTCCCAGTGATTGTTATTACTTTTTGTTAAAATTCCCACCCACCGGGACACCCAGTGGGTGACTTAGTTGCGAATCCGTTTCGCCTAAGTTTGTAAAAAAAATCCTTACCGAGTGGTGAGCCAGCCTCTCACTCGGGGGCTTAGCTGCGAATCCGTTTCACCTTAGTGTTTTAAAATCCTACCGAGTGGTGAGCCAGCTCCACTCGGGGCCTTAGCTGCAGTCCAAGTACTCGCCTAAGTGTTTTAAATCCTACCGAGTGGTGAGCCAGCCTCCCACTCGGGGGCTTAGCTGCAGTCCAAGTACTCGCCTAAGTGTTTTAAATCCCACTGAGTGGAGAGCCAGCCTCCCACTCGGGGGCTTAGCTGCAGTCCAAGTACTCACCTAAGTATTTAATACAATGTGCACTTTGCAAGGACGACGAGGTACAGGTCGACTGTTGCCTTCCCCTTCAAAGCTATGACACAAAAATCCTCCTTGGGGGCTTAGGCTGCAGTCCAAGATGCTACGCCTAAGTTTGAAAAATCCTACCGAGTGGAGAGCAAACCTCCCACTGGGGGGCTTAGCTGCAGTCCAGTACTCGCCTAAGATTGAAAAATCCTACCGAGTGGAGAGAAACCCTCCCACTAGGGGACTTAGCTGCAGTCCAGTACTCGCCTAAGTATCAAAAAATCCTACCGAGTGGAGAGCAAACCTCCCACTCGAGGGCTAATCCTACCGAGTGGAGAGCAAACCTCCCACTCGAGGGCTTAGCTGCAGTCCAGTACTCGCCTAAGTTTGAAAAATCCTACCGAGTGGAGAGCAAACCTCCCACTCGGGGGCTTAGCTGCAGTCCAGTACTCGCCTAAGTATCGAAAAATCCTACAGAGTGGAGAGCAAACCTCCCACTCGGGGGCTTAGCTGCAGTCCAGTACTCGCCTAAGTATCGAAAAATCCTACCGAGTGGAGAGCCAACCTCCCACTTGAGGACTTAGCTGCAGTCCAGTACTCGCCTAAGTACGAAATCCATTCCGATCCGCAAGGACGACGAGGTGCAGGTCGACTGTTGCCTTCTCCTTCGGAGCTGCACCACAAGTACAACGTGCGCTCCATCCCGATCCACAAGGACGACGAGGTGCAGGTCGACTGTTACCTTCTCCTTCGGAGCTGCGCCACAAGTACAACATGCACTCCATCCCGATCCGCAAGGATGACGAGGTGCTGGTCGACTGTTACCTTCTCCTTCGGAGCTGCGCCACAAGTACAACGTGCGCTCCATCCCGATCCGCAAGGACGACGGGGTATAGGTCGACTTCTTCCTTCTCCTGCGCCTGCAAGAGCAACAAAGTGTAGGTCGACTGGATCCACCTCAGAGCTGCATCTCAAGCATTGAAGCATAATCCGAGTGAAGAGCAAAGTTCACTCGAAGGCAAACAAAAGCATATTTCGACGATAAGTAAAGTTCGGATAGCATCCTAAGGATGCAGAAGTACCCAGGCCTCAAGCCCGTTAAATTTTATCGGTTACAAAACCACTCGGCATTCCGAGGCAAATTTAAGGTAGAACATAAAAGTTTTTTACTCCTCAGGTGGAGGACTGGAAGGAGCCACAAACTGGTCAAGGTCGATCCCATCAGCAATCCGGGTGGCAGTAGCGATGAAAGTCTCCATGAAAGATTGTAAATCATACTTCTTGGTATTGGCAACTTTGATGGCCACCAGCTTTTCCTCTCGTGCATCCTTGCAGTCGACACGAACCAGAGACAGAGCAACATCAGCACCGCACCTGGCAGAAGACTTTTTCCATTCTTGCACTCGACTTGGAACCTCATTTAGTCGAGTCATTAAGGAATCGAGGTCATTCTGAAGCGTCTGGTCCGGCCAGAGTGTTGAGTTGATCCGCGTCACCGCAGCTTTCAGTCGAGCGAGATAGTCCACCACACCAGCAATGCGAGACTCCAGTCGGAGCACGTTCATAGCGACTTCATCCTTCACGGGAGAGTTGATGGCGTCCAGACTTGTCTCCACTGACCGTGGTCTCCTCTTGAAGTTACGGCAGAATTCTGCAAATACGACTCGAGTTCAAGCTAATGGTTCTATGATGAGTCGATGATGACAAGTCGATCCGGATAAGAGGAATTACCTTCAAGCATGAGGAATAGCTTCTTGGCGAGCCCTCCCGGATAAGCCTCCAGATCATTCCTCTTCCCGCTTGATTCGCCCTTGACCTTGTCGATCGAGCAACTTTGTCATTCTTGACCGGCTAACCTCCTTGTTGGCGGCGAGAGCAGCCTTCACTTGGTATTCTCCTCTTCGAGTTTGCCGGTGAGACCAGTTTCTCTTCCATGAGCTTTGTTTCTCCAAAGCCGCCTATAGGCCTCTGCAAGGTCGTGGTCTTTCTTCTTGAGCCTCCTCCGGTTTATGTCGCAAAATAACAATAACCCAGAGTTGAGAATGGGTAGAAAGACAAAGACAGTCGTCAAGTTCTCACCAGCCATACCTTTTGCTTCGTCTCTCGCCTTTTGCAAATTCTCTGAGCAAGCTTCAAGTCAAGGTTGAGCTGGATCATTTGTTCTCCAATTCGGTATAGCGGGCCACGAGCTCGCAAGATTTCTCTGAAGAGTCAATCGACAAAACATCAAAGACAGGTCACTTCCGGTGACTAAAGGAAAATTGTAGCTTTTCTAAGACTACGATCGAATCAAAACATTCGACGGTAGTCTCGAACTACACGCTGGGTGCACTCAGCGTGCCCCCATTGGTTTTACCAATTAATTCGACCAAATCGACGAAATTGGCAAAAAGGTTATGATCCTAAAACCACAGCCAGCTGTCGTGATCGGCCGTGTAAAAAACAGTTCCTTAGACTATAGTCGATCGCCAAGAGTCCACCATAGTCTCGGGACTACACCCGATGGGTGCACTCAGCGTGCCCCACCGGTTTCAAAGATCCATTCGACATGGCCCGACCAGACCGAGTGAAGAAGTTCAAAGTATCAAGACTATAGTCGACTGCCCGCAGTCCACCATAGTCTCGGGGACTACACCCAGTGGGTGCACTCAGCGTGCCCCCACCAGTACAAAAATTCAATCGACACACCCACCTAGTGGGTGTACAGATACATATATGGGAATCTTCAGAAAGAAGAAATTTCAGGTAGCATATCCTAACAGAACAAGCAGCGACCAACTTACTTGGACATTGCTCTGAAGAGCTGAGCTTGCATCATAAGCCGCCTGGCTGGCCTCCTGGACCACCTTCACTTGCTCCATCATGATCCCTGCCTAGCGTATGGCCTCCTTAGCAGCACTCACTTGGTCGTCCGGGACATGGTGTGTGGCAAAAAGGGAAGGCGGGTCAGCAGTCGACGACGAAGGCCAGACACTCGTCAGTGGCACAACAAAGGACACAAAAGCCTGAGTGGTGTCGCCTCCCTCGTGAACCAGCGTCTCAGGCAGTGATACAACTTGAGTAGCCTTGTCAGCAGGCACCTTTTTGTCCTTCCTCTTCCTCAGCGGTGTTTCATCATCGTCGTCAGGGAGATCAATGACATGAGGTGGAACTACAAGAAAGATTCAAAGGTAAAAACAGAAATCCAATCGACCATAAAGTGAAACTGCACAGATCATACCAAGATTGGAGGTGGCGGCATCTTCCATTTCCTGATCTTCATGCTTAGCTGAGGTCTCGGAGGTGGCAGCAGCACTGCAGATTTCAGAAGTCAGTTGATCAGTCAAACGAGTCGACCAAAAGTACACCCATGATAAACAGGAAGACACAAGTTCTGTTGATTACCCGGAAATGGTGGGAATGACCATCCTCATCTTGGGCAGGGCCTTTGGCGGCTTTGACGACGTTGCTCGAGGTTGCTTTGGCGGTTTCTCAGTCGGCACTGGAGAAGTCGTCCGAGGGCGCTTCATCGACCGACCAACGGGCGCGATAGCCTTACCGCGCTCGACCGCCGGGTCATGCGTCAGCTTGGACCGCCTTTTCGAGTGGGGAGGATCCACGTCTTCCTCCTCTTCCTCCTCCTCCTCCTCTTCATCAGATCTGTCGTTTCCCTCGCCCTCCTCACCGTCGGACTCCCATTCCTCCAGGCTTTCACCTCCGCTTCCTTCTTTTTCTTCGACTTGTTCCCGCGCCCCGTTGGGCATCGAGTACATCTCACTGGTGGCCTAGAAGACAGCAAAACAAGACGAAAGTCAATCGGCCGAATGCAACAGGATCACAGTCGGAGATAAGTGGTCATACCTTGTCTGGTTCGTAAGATTGGTTGAGTGGTGGGATCCTCCTAGCTCCACGAGGGTTATCCTTGTTCCCTGTGATGGCAATCATCCACCTCTCCAATGTGGTGTCGTCGACCTCCTCTGGGCGGACCCGGGTGGTGTCTTCGGTACCAGAATACATCCACATCAGGTGGCCTCGGTATTGGAGCGGCTGAATGCGCCGTCGAAGGAAAACCTCCAGAAGATCCATGCCGGTCACTCCGTCGCGAATGAGCTGGACTACACGCTCCATCAACAATTTAACCTGGACCTTCTCCTCCGGAAGCACCTTCAGAGAGGACGGCTTGTTCACTCGACTCATGGAGAAGGGAGGGAGTCCGATCGGCCTCAAGGCCGATCGTCCCGGCAAGAGAACCAGGTCGACTGCCACCCTCTAACTGAATCGGGAAGAATCATGGCCGGAAAAGCACTTTTACCCCTCATCTGGACCCCAAGACCCCCACACATCTGGATTACTTGGGTTCTTTCATCATTCGGATTAGCCTTTTTCACCATCTGTGAGCGACAAGTGAATATGTGTTTGATGAGGCCCCAGTGTGGCCGACAACCCAAGAAGTTTTCGCATAAAGACACGAAAGCGGCGAGATAGGCAATGGAGTTGGGTGTGAAGTGATGGAGTTGTGCTCCAAATAAATTCAGAAAACCCCGGAAGAAAACATTCGGCGGTAGGGAAAATCCGCGATCAACATGGGTGGCTAAGAGGACGCACTCACCCTCCTGAGGCTGCGGCTGCCACTCCGTTCCCGGAAGCCTTGCTGACCCATGGGGGATCAATCCCTTGTTGGCCAGGTCGTCGAGGTCTTTCTGGGTAATGGTCGAGCGGATCCAATCTCCCTGGACCCAACCTTGCGGCAGGCTGGACCGCGACGAGGATCCGCCCTGACTGGGCGCTCTCCCCTTCGCCTTCGCCGTCGCCTTCTTCGCCCGCTCCAAGGCCGCCGTCTTCTCCTTCACCATTGTCGCCGGTGAAGCAGGAACGGAGCAGCAGCGCTGAGCAGGTTACGGGCGCGTCGGATGAATCTGAGGACGGAGGAGGGGAAAATGAGGGCGCAATGTTCAAAAGACCCCCGCCGGTGCCTTATATGAAGTCGCTTCCGAGTGGCTGACTGGTAGGCCCGGGCAATCCTGTCAAATCCCGCAACAGTCGCGCGCGCGATACGTGGCGAAAAAGGTGGCGCGGAGATCAAGGCGTCCTTGCCTTATCCCATCCGAGTACCGCGGCCTTCTCCGCTTCGCGCGCTTCCCGAAATTCGGATCCCGCTAAATCCGCTAACAGCAGAGCAACTTGTCAGACGGCAGATTTCCTCCGATCCGTCGCTCGGAAATCTCCAAGTTCATAAAGTTCACTCGATAGATATAAGGAATGGATCAAGGCGACTGAAAGAGAAGTTGACACCATCACTACAAGGTCACTGATCCGGAGTAAGACACCCTCGCAGCACGAAAAACAGGTCGGAAAGATTATCAACTCCTTCCTCACTCAAACCTCGATCCATTCGGGGGCTAATGATGAAGTCATGTACCTAGGGTAGGGTCATGGACCTGTCCATGATACCCTCCCCAAGGACATCCTTAGAATAAACTGCCTTCCAGTCGACCTGGTAGGATTCCACTCGACAGACTCAAAGACACTCGACCATGAAGACCCACTCGACCACCAGGAGTTCAAGAACCACTCGGTGTCCAAACGGTCTCTAATTAAGTAGTCTTTATGATCATGATGACGCTTTATGTAAGGCGTTACCAGTAACGCCTGGCCTTAATGTACCTTTAACCCTCCGCTACGTGGGCTGGCTAGGGTCCTGGCGCACTCTATATAAGCCACCCCCCTCCACGGGTAGAAGGGTTCGCACCACTGTAATTCATACGCATATAATCCAGTCGACCGCCTCCGGGCTCCGAGACGTAGGGCTGTTACTTCCTATGAGAAGGGCCTGAACTCGTTAAACTCTTGCGTATACAACTACTCCATAGCTAGTATCTTGCCTCTCCATACCTACCCCCATTCTATTGTCAGACTTAGAACCACGACATGACCCTCACTACAACGTTGGTTAGCCAACCTTATGCCTAAAAAGTCACAGGTATTACATATATTTCTATGTTTGGTTATCTTTTACAACCTTGGTTACACACCTTGGTCATATATATATTGGATATCATAACCCACCCGGGGGTAAACCGCTAGGGCGCTTTGAGCTTTTATCTGCAGGAACATCTTGAATAAATGGCTATGGATTATGAATATCATATCTTAAACATGTCAGATTAAGAAAGCATTAGTCGCAGATTAATATGCACGAAGGCATACCAGACCAAGTATTTTAACTAGCCTATTACAAGGCGTTCCAGTGCCCAAACAGATAATTGTTTTCTCAAATACATGTTGCAGCATGTAGAAGACTAAACCGGCCTCCGGTTCATGATTGGTCACCAGCTTGGCCTGACGGTTGCGGATCATCTCGCGCCGGTTCAACTTCCTCTTCTCTACCCAGCGGCTGGAAGTCAACAGTCGCCCAGTCGATCCCAGTTAAAGCTTGGAACACAGCTTCATCGCTTATAAGCGTGGACGGTTCAATATCAGGGGCATAAGTGTGCTTACGGATTGGAGGGATAAGATTTTGAGCTTCTGGAATTGGTGCAGCAACCCGTTTCTTTTTATCATCATAGCTTGCCTGATAGTATGAAAGGTCCGCTTCTTCAACAAGTTGACAAGCCAATGGGCGTACTTCCCGGTTTATGATTTGGAGATCATCTTCGCCAAATTATGTTCCAACTTCCTTCAAACTGGGATAACCTTGGGCTGCTTCAATTGGATCAAAGTCAGGTACCCATGCTTTTGCCCGGGTCAGTGCGGCCAAAGCGCCCGTTCTTGCGGCAGACATCTTTAGCTCGTCTACCCGGGCAGGGAGCATAGATAACCTTTGTAAGGTATCCTTGATCAAGGTGGGAGGCGGATTATTATGTGAAGCAGTATAGATGATCCGCTGCGCGCCGGTATACAGCTGCTCTATCAGAGTATAGGCCGCTTTCAATTTCTTGAACATCGGACCCCAAGTGGCTATCTGAGTTCCTGTAACATTACAATGATTAGTAAATCGGCAAATGCATGCAAGGATATGTGGAAAGCCTAAGTCAAGGATGCTTACCGAACACAGCTGCAGTCATGGCATGAACCTGCCGCTTCACGCTGGTCAGCTCATCAACCACCGGTTTCAGAGCGGCTTCTGCTTTTTCAGCCCTTTTTACTAAAGCGGATTTTTCAGTCTCCCAATCCGCCCGCTCTTTGTTGAAGCCCTCTTTTAATTTCTCCATAGCACCTAGCGCGCTGGTCAATTCTTCCTTCGCTTTGGAGGTTTCAGCTTGTTGGGACTTGAGGTTCTCTTGGAGATCAGCGGTTTGACTTTCCTTCTTGTTCAGTTCAGCCTATAAAGAAACAGATATATAATGAGTGAACACTACATATTTGAAGTACCAAGCACATAACAAGTTATGCGCTTAGTACTTGGGGGCTAATTCATATTTGATCTTTATCAGAAATTTTTACAAAGTCCCAATCACAATACAAGTATTAAGCTTGGCACTTGGGGGCTAATGTGTATTTGCTCATGAAGTGTCAAGGGAATAAGAGACCTCTGATCGGCGTTTCCGAACCGGAGTGTTCAGTAAACCGGCGGAGGTAACTACCTGGCCGCTATGCCGGGTTGTGCGGCGGGACTCGTGTTGTTGTGTCTTCACAAGAAAGTTCGGATCCAAGTAAGCAAGAGGATGAGAAAAAATAACTTTCCGGTTTGCTCGACGATTTTTAGTGTTGGCAAAGGGTTTGAATCAGAGGAAAGAACGATTACCTCTACAGCATCGGCTTGGCTGCTCAGACCAACGCAAATAATGGGGCACCGCCGTTTCAATGGAGTTCACTGCCCTCTTATGAAGCTTTTGGTCACGCTTGTCTAAGCTAGTGGTGAAGACATGATATTGCCCACTATTTAACTGCTTCGGGTTGCTCTGGTAACCCGACTGCTGCTGCTGCTGCTGATTGCCCTGATGATTGTAGCCATCTTGGTTGCCCTGATTACCTTGATTGTTATGTCCACCCTGATTACCATGGAAGCCTGAACCGGAATTTCTCCACCTTAACCCGACCCATGAGATCTGTGGCCCGAACCGCCACCCGATCCATTATCATACCGGAAAGAATTAGATTTTTTGAACTCTTGCATGATGTAGCAATCTTTCCAGAGATGTGTGGACGGAATCTCCTTCGTCCCATGTTTTGGGCACGGCTGGTTCAACAGATAAGACAGGCAGTCCGGGTTAGGGCTCGGTGCTCCACCGCACTGGGGCGGTTTACCCTTACGTCGCTAGACCTTGTCCCGCGTGCTGGTATTAGCCAGAAAGTCCAAGCTGTGATCCGCTTTACATTTTCTGCCGTTTCCATGACCCGCCAGGTTGTGGTGCTGCCCCTTGGCGTTGCCGCTCCTTTTTCCCTTCCCCGTCTTATCATCATCAGACTCGGGATCCTTGGTACTATCAGAGTTGGCATACTTTACTAAAGTAGCCATGAGGGTTCCCATGTCATTGCAATGGCGTTTGAGACGTCCCAATTTCAACTTTAGGGGTTCAAACCGGCAATTGCCTTCCAATGTTAGAACTGCGGTATCAGCGTTGATGCGGTCCGATGAATGCAAAATTTCCGATACCCGACGCACTCACCGGGTTGTTGATTCTCCTTCCTCCTGGACACAGGCAGCTAAGTCCACAATCGACATAGGCTGCTTGCATGTATCCTTGAAATTCTGGATAATCCGGGCTCTCAACTCGGCCCATGACCTGATAGAATTAGCCGGTAGGCTCTTTAGCCAAGTACGGGTCGTCCCTTCAAGCATCATGGTGAAGTATTTTGCACATGCCGCATTATCAACATCCAGCATCTCCATGGCCATCTCATAGCTTTCGACCCATGTCTCAGGGAATAAATCAGCGATGTAATTCGGCACCTTGCGCGGACCTTTGAAATCCTTGGGCAGGCGCACATTGCGCAACGTTGGGACGAGACACAGCACTCCCAAAGAGCTAGAAGTGACCTCTGGTTCCACTGATGTGGTTGGACGAACCGGAGTAAGTTGACGGGCTTCATGCTGCGCCGCTAGCTCGGCCTCTCTGCGTGCCCGAGCCCGGTCCACCACCTCCTGAGCGTCACCCGCTGGGTTATTGCCACGGGGCGGATCACGGTTCCGTGCGTTGCTCGACACTGCCGGTTCATCCAAACGCCTGCTGTAACTCCGGCTTGGACGGGGAGTGGAATGAATCCGAACGCGACTATGTGAATAAGCCTCCTGTTGAACCAAGGCTGTCTGAAGAAGCTCCTTAACCCGGCGCGTCTCGACTGCCGCCGGAGAATCACCTTCGATCGGGATGGCCGCTAGCCGTGAAGCGGCAGCAACAATGTTGTCCATCGGGTTGGAGTAATGACCCTGTGGCGTTGGGACATCTTGGCGCTACAATGTTGTTCTGACGAGGCGGGTCCATCAAACGTGGTTGAAGCGGCGCCCCTGCCCCAGGTGCCTCTGCCCGGTTCACCACCGGCGGATTACTGGTCCCTGCTCCTGGGGTGTTAAAGAGGTTCCTAGCATCATAAACCGGCGGCAGACGAGATCGGTGCCTCCTTTTCAGGACTTCGTTCGACGCACTCTGATCCAGCATAAGCCGGTAAGCCTGTGCATCCAAAGCGGCCCACTCCGTGGCCATCCTGGTATCCTCAGCTGCCAAATCGGCCTTGGCCTGAGTGATTTGATCTTTCACCTTCGCGATCTCCGCATTGTGTGCATCCTGATCCGCCGGGTTAACCTCCGCCATCAGCGTTGCCAACGCATCAAATAAATCAGATAAAACCTGAGCCGGCGGTCGCACAGGGCCTCCTGCCCCGGCTGCCGTTGCCGCTGCTGATCCGGAAATCATCGCTGTTGCGGTCGAAGAGTGGAGCGCCGGCTGCGTACCGGCCATGAAGATTGCAACCCGGTTTGGCAGATCAGAGGGGTACGGAATACTGTCGCAATCGGAACAGCCCCCAATCCGGCCATCTTGTAGTTGATATAACGACTCGGTCTCTCCGGTCGATGACTCGTCGCCGGAATAAACGACGGTCTCACCACCAGATTCCGATATGTCCTCGTATTCCCCTCCATGGATGACTCCCACAAAGGCACGCTTCATGACAGGCTTGACCCAGGCAGATCTCGCATGCTGAGCCGTTTCGACGAGGTCGATGCAGATGTCCGGCTCAGGGCCCGGTTTGCCGATCTTGCCAATGAAGACGTGTATGCCACCAAAGCTGACCCGGTACCCGTACTCGATTGAGCCGGCCTCGGGGACCCAGCCTGCATCGTCGATGTAGAGCTTGCCGCGACGACTCTTGGTCATCCGGCCCACAGCGTAACCCTTGAGTCCTTCGAAGCTGCCCTCCAAGAACTTGAAACCATCGTGCGATAGCCCCACGGTGGGCGCCAACTGTCGTGGTTTTGTCACGGCAGATGTCCTCATGAAAGGACTTACTCGTGGAGCCATCGCTACGGGTTAGCTTAAAGGGGTTAAAGCGGACAAGGGACGCAAGAGAGTTTTATACTAGTTCGGCTCCTTATGATGAAGGTGCCTACGTCTAGTTATAATGGAATTGATGGGCTTCGATGACCAGTGAGCGGATACGTTTTGCCTGAGTCTCGAGTTGTTGTTTGTTGTCCTGAACCGCCGCCGGGTCGTCCCCTTATATACATGGTTGACGCCCGTCGGTTTACAGAGTTCCGAGGCCGGCTCATAAACGTGTCCGGCTCAGACTCTATTCTTTCTACCTTATAGTACAAGTTACATTGTCAATGTCGGTTTATGTCTACAGACCTTAAACCGGCTTTGGGCCCTGGGCCTTCATACAACGTCATCATCTGTCTTCATGGGATTCAGGTATAATGAACTATCGATGGAGTTAACCCGGCCTCTTCTGACCGGTTTACGCCCAGTGCTAATATCCTCAATAATCTATTTTATACATAATATTAGACACAACTCTAACACAATTTACTCGAGGATGGCTGCAGTGCTAGTCTTGCAGAGGGCCCTGAATCTGATTGAGAATCCCATTGATGTTTTTGTTGCAGCAAAGCTCACTCCTGAGACAAACAAGGCAGCAGTTCACTAATCATTTCAGAGAGAACAATGCCACCAGAAACACATGCGCATCCAACATGTGGATTTTAAAATGGGCACATGAGTATAGTAACTAAAGTACCGGTAATTGCCTTTGGCTCCTGAGCAAAGCGAGTAGTAATAAACAAGGAAACAAACACCGTACATGGACTCCAAACAACAGGAAAAATGACAAGTGGGAGCGAACGTTGCTATTCCGCCTCGTTTTGTCACCCAGCGGTGTGGCCATTCGGCTCGATCCTTCCCAGAAGCTGCCCATGAACACCAATTGACCACGTTTTGCTGTCGACGCGAGCGAGCATAAATAGCCCAACGCCCTCACAATCCGCACACCATCATCAGCTTCCTCCGAGCATCCGACTACCTCCCTCGCCTCCGACCCATCACACATACGCAGCGCGAGCGTCTTAACTGGGCCTGCGCGAAGAGAAGAGTGCAGAGGAGCACACAGATTAAGCAACAGCAATGGTGAGGGCTCCTTGCTGCGAGAAGACGGGGCTCAAGAGAGGCCCGTGGACGGCGGAGGAGGACATGACCCTGGTGGCTCACATCGAGAAGCACGGGCACAGCAACTGGCGGGCGCTGCCGAAGCAGGCCGGCCTGCTGCGCTGCGGCAAGAGCTGCCGCCTCCGATGGATCAACTACCTGCGCCCCGACATCAAGCGCGGCAACTTCACCAGCGAGGAGGAAGAAGCCATCATCCAACTCCACGCCATGCTCGGCAACAGATGGTCCACCATTGCCGCCAGGCTGCCTGGGAGGACGGACAACGAGATCAAGAACGTCTGGCACACACACCTCAAAAAGCGACTCGAGTCCTCGTCCAAGCCATCCGGCCAGGCAGCGCCTAAGCGCAAAGCCAAGAAGCCTGCTGTGGCTGCGAGCGCGCTCGAGGGACCGACCTCCGAGCCGGCGTCGTCGTCACTGGGGCAGTCCCTCTCGATGTCGCCGGAGCAGTCCCTCTCGACGTCGTCCGCTGCTGACTACTCGATGGCCTCGTCGTTGGAGAACACGGGAAGCTCTTCCTCAGAGTCGGAGGAGTTCCAGATTGACGACAGCTTCTGGTCGGAGACGCTGGCGATGTCGGTGGACAGCTCCGGTTCCGGGATGGAAACCGGCCACACCTTCGGCGCAGATAGTTTATCGCCGTCGTCGAGCAACAATGAGATGAACTTCTGGGTCACACTGTTCATGCAGGCTGGTGACATGCAGAGTTTGTCACAGATTTAAATTTTAATGAGAAGATTGGTTATGTTCATATTTCTCGCTAGCATTCGCGGCAGAACAGGCGAGCGGCCCGGCCGAACGTGGACAAACAAACAAAGGGGCCATTTGGCCTCGAAGTTCGTCGGCTGAGTTGACCCTTGTTGTTGGCTCAGTTTCACGTGCGCATTGGCTGGCCATAGCTGAGAGAATTTTCTCCAGGTAGCCGAGGGGCAAATGATGGGGCCGAAAGATTGACTTGATCAAGGACTGAAAGCCTGATAATACCTTTTAGCCTGATGAGTCTGTTTTACTTAGTGACCTGCTAAATCCTTTCTTCGTTGTTCCTTAAGTTGCAATACCACATCATTTTTTGTGTGGATAAAATACCAACAATTCTACAGGTAAATTAGAATAATGACCCGAACATTTGATCACTACAGGAAAATCACGTCACCTAGTATCAAGACATACCTCGACTGTCAAAGCACGGGTTCACGGCTTATTCCTACATAAGCCGAGTATATGCAGTAGGGGAACGATGTCACGGGAACTACATCGAGCGGCAAAGGTAAGCAAGCCCAAGAGAAGCCCACCAGGCCGCAGCGACCAAAGCAGCCTAACCCACGCGTCGTCGGGCCAGATTGGTGCCAGTGAGAGTCAACCCCTCCCTACTTAGCGTGCAGTTGGTGTGTGTGAGAGGGGCACGAAAGGAGTGAACCCCGGACCCGGCCACCTGTGGCGTGTTTCCCTTCCCCACCTCTGGCTCTTCTTCCCCAGATCCCCCTTCTTGCTGCTACCTCAGATTTGTATCTCGGATTCGAGGAATTAATCCATCTCAAGGCTAGATCGAGGAACTCAGTCCGTGTCATTTGGTATCAGATTGCCGGTCCCCGCTTCCGCATCCTGGTCCCGACGCGCACGAAGAGCCTCAAGGCGGTCATGGCGGACCTCGATCTGCAGAAGCAGATGGCGGACGCGGCGGTCGAGCGCGGCGACATCGCCGCAGCGTTGCTGGTGATCCAGAAGTCGCTTGACAAGATGGAGCCTACGGTGACCCGCATGGAGCCCGTGCTCGCGTCGCTCGAGCCCAAGGTCGCCGATCTCGCAGCGTGGCGTCCCGGCGTGGACCACGCGGTCGGGCAGCTCCAAGCCGATCTAGGTGAGATCCGCGCGGAACTCGCCAAGATCTCCGCAAGGCCCTTCTTCCACGAGGCGGGCAAGGTGGGTACTAGCGGGATTCAGCCCACGGCGGACGCGCCCTTCGTCACCAACAACACCAGTGGCGACGGCCACGGCAGGACTCCACCAGTATGGGTTTCGGGGGTAGGGAGCTCTCTGCTTCCTCCTCCGACCCCGGCCAATGGTACGTTCCGAACCCTGTTTCCCTTGGTTCCATTGCCTGGCCCCGGTGATAGTAGTGGGTCTGTTCCTGTCATCCGCAATTCTTCATCCCATCTTGATCGCCCGATTTCGATGGCGACAATCCCAATCGACGGGCGCATTCGCTAGAGGCATATTTCCGTGTCGTGCCATTGATCCTAGCACTGGGTGACACCTTTGCTAGTCCACTTTACGGGCGCTGCTGCCCTATGGTTGGAATGGTCTCGGACCCATGTCAAGTTTCCTCGGTGGGGAGTATTTTGTAGCTGCTGTCTTGGAGAAATTTGGTCGCTCTGAATTTCAACACTTGGTGCGGAAATTCACTCGATTAAAGCAGATGGGCACTTTGTACTAGAGTATGCGTAACAGTTTAACATTGCTATGCACAGGTCTATTAGCACACCACAAGTCGTGGGATCCTCATTCGTTTACAACCCGGTTCCTAGATGGATTGTATAGTGATATTAAGGCTGCTGTCATTTTACATCGTCCTGTCGATCTGAAACTGTTGTTGCCTTGGCTTCATTACAGGAGGAGGCATTGGAGCTCGTTCGTCAGGACCAAATGGCGCCGGCGGCGACGAACCAGCAGCAGCCAGCGGCGCGCACATATCGTGCCTCGCCGCGTCCGCCGGCTCCGCTGACACTTCCAGCAGCCGTGTCTTCTGTCAGAACACCGTCGACACCGAGCGCCAGTGTCGAAGATCGCCGCAGTCCGGACAGCACCAAGCCATCTGCTGCTCCTTCGTCAGTTGATGACAAACTCAAGACACTCCGTGCCTATCGTCGAGCACGCGGACTCTGCTTCACCTGCGGGGAGCGGTGGGGCCCAGGACATGTTTGCGCATCCACAGTCCAATTGCACGTCGTTGAAGAATTGGTTGATATGCTCAACAATCCCTCTTCGCCCGACTCCAACTTGTCAGCAGACACCTCTGAAGAAGACCTTTGCCTGCTGTCTGCCGCTGCTTCAACCGGGACTGAATCCCCCAAGGCCTTTCGTCTGGTGGGTCATCTCAAGCAGCAATCTCTGCTGATGCTCGTCGACTCTGGAAGCTCAAACAGCTTCATCAACTCTAACGTAGCTGGTGATTGGCCCGGGATCCAAACGATATCAACCCCGCTGAGAGTCAAAGTCGCTGATGGTGCCATTGTTTCCTGTACCCAGGAGGTTCCAGCTGTCGAATATCAAGTTCAGGGGCACAACTTTCAGTCCCCTCTGAAGCTCTTTCCGCTGGGTGCTTACGATGTCATTTTAGGGATGGATTGGCTCGAGTCCCGCGGAGTGATGACAGTGGATTGGGGGCGGAAACATATGAAGTTCACCCACAACGGAGCAGACTGCCAGTTGTCTGGAATTGCTGCCAACACCACCTCCTGCAAAATGCTTTCCTTGGAAGAACTAAACCTCATGCAGGCACGGGATGAAGTTACACATGTTTTGCAGCTCTGTTCGGTGAAGTTGACACCAGACGGCGTCGACATACCACCAGAAGTCCAGCAGCTTCTCTCCGAGTTCGAGCGATTGTTCGAAGAGCCGCGAGGACTACCACCTGCGTGCAGCTTTGATCATTCTATTGAGTTGCTTCCTGGCGCGAAACCAGTCAATATACGACCCTACCGCTACAACCCAGCCCAAAAGGACGAGATTGAAGGCTTGGTGGCTGACATGTCAAACAGGCATCATTCAGCCCAGCCGCAGCCCGCTTGCCTCTCCGGTCCTTTTGGTGCTCAAGAAGAATGGTGAATGGCGCTCTGTGGACTATCGCCACTTGAATGCGATTACAGTCAAGAACCGTTACCCACTGCCGATCATTGATGAGCTCCTTGACGAATTGGCCGGTTCGGCATGGTTTACCAGCTTGGACTTGAGATCAGGCTTTCACCAGATACGTATGCGCCCGGAAGACGAAGCTAAAACTGCCTTTCAGACACATCATGGTCACTTTGAGTTTAAAGTGATGTCGAACGGGGTCACCGGGGGCCCCGCAACTTTCCAATCTGGGATGCAGATTGTGCTTGGCCCGCTGCTCAGGAAAGGAGTCCTCGTTTTTATCGACGGCATCCTTATTCACAGCCGTACTCTGTCTGGTCATTTGCTGCTACTCCGATTAGTCTTTCAGCTGCTTGATGAGCATTATTGAAGATAAAGCAGAGCAAGTGCGTCTTTGCGCAGCCTCAACTCAAATATCTCGGTCATATCATTAGCTCTCAGGGTGTCAGCATGGACCCCGCCACAGTGGACAGGGTGCGGGACTGGCCACAACCTGCTTCGGTCAAGGAATTGCGGCAGTTCTTGGGCCTCGCTGGTTACTACCGTAAATTTGTGCGGCACTATGGGGTGATCAGCCGACCTCGACCGATCTCAGAAGAAGGGTGTGATCTATGCTTGGACACCCTGCATGAAGAAGCCTTCCAAGCGCTCAAACAAGCCTCAATCGCTTCCCTGTCTGGCCTTGCCCGATTTTAGCAAGCAATTTGTTCCGAGACTGACTCGTCGAGGCGTGGTGTGGGGCAGTTACGATGCGGGAGGCACCATCCTATTGCCTTCATGAGCAAAACTTTGGGGCCTAAACTTCAAGCATTGTCTACCTATGAGAAAGAATGCCTGGCCATTCTCATGGTTGTGGACCGATGGCGATCATACTTGCTACCGTCTTCCTTCGTCATCCGCACGGACCACCGGAGCTTGGCGTGCCTCGATGAGCAGCGGTTGACCACTCCTTGGCAGCAAAAGGCACTTACCAAGTTGCTCGGGCTCCACTACACCATTGAGTACAGGAGAGGGGCGACCAATCTGGCTGCAGATGCGTTATCGCGTCGTCAAGAGACACCAGGCCACCTCCATGCCGTCTCAGTTTGTGTCCCCAAGTGGCTGGAAGAAGTCAAGAAGGGCTACGTCGATGACCCACAATGCACCCGATCGCCGACAAGGCGGGCGATGCAGACTCCAATCGAGGCACCATTCGCAGTCCAAGATGGCATTATCCGCTACAAAGGGCGATCCGGATTGGCAACAATAAATCTGCAGACCCAACTCCTTACGTAAATGCATTCTGGAGCTATTGGAGGACATTCAGGGATCCAAGCTACCTACAGCCGCATAATTCACCTCTTTGCATGGCCACAACTGAAGCAAACTGTCAAGGATTTCATTGCTCTCTGCGCTGTCTGCAAGCAAGCCAAACCTGAGCACGTCAGGTACCCGGGGCTGCTACAACCTTTGGAGGTTCCAACTCAGGCCTGGTAAGTGGTCACCATCGATTTTGTCAAAGGGCTACCAACTTCCCGTGGTTTCAACTCCATCTTGGTGGTTGTGGACAAACTCAGCCGGTACGCTCACTTCATTCCTCTCCGCCATCCATTCACCGCGCTTCAGGTGGCCAAAGCGTACATGGATTTTGTCTTCAAATTGCATGGGTCTCCGGATGCCATGGTCTCTGACCATGATAGGATCTTTACCAGTCGGGTTTGGAAGGAGCTATGCAACCGACACATACAACTCTCAACATATCATCCGCCCGACACCCGTAAGCGGATGGTACGACAGTAGCGCGCCAACCAATGTATGGAGATCTATTTGCGCTGCTTTGCTCACAACTGCCCCAGCAAGTGGATGGAGTGGCTGTCCTTGGCTGAATTCTGGTACAACACCTCTTATCACTCCACTCTGAAATCCACTCCCTTCGAAGTGCTCTACGGCCACAAGCCTCGCTTCTTTGGCATTTCCAATGTCGCTGACGCAGCAGTGACTGACCTGGCGCAATGGACTGGAGAACGAGCCACTATGGTTGCCCTGTTGCGCCAACACCTCAACAGAGCCCGACAAGATATGAAGCTGAAGGCCGACCAAAAGCGATCAGATCGTGTGTTTGCTGTGGGAGATTGGGTGTTCCTCAAGCTACAGCCATACGCCCAATCCTCGGTGGCGGCGAGAGCTAACCATAAGCTTGCCTTCCGCTTCTTTGGACCGCTTTGTAATGCAGCGTGGGCGAGGTGGTGGCATACAAGCTCGCTCTTCCGGAACACGCCAAGATCCACCCCATCATCCACGTCTCGCAGCTGCGGCAGGCCTTCCTCCGGCCACCGATTGCCATGCACGAGCTGCCGGTCCCGGATGAGGACCTCCTACCACTCCAAGTGCCAGCGGCAATACTTGTAAACGCTGCCGTGCAGCGCGGGCCTCGGCAGGTAAAGCAAGTGCTGGTGCAATGGTCAGGCTTCCCTGCATCCTTGGCGACCTAGGAGGACAAAATACCGCTGCGATCTCGCTTCCCTCGAGCACTGGCTTGGGGACAAGCCAAGCCTAAAGGAGGAGGAAATGTCACGGGAACTACATCGAGCGGCAAAGGTAAGCAAGCCCAAGAGATGCCCACCAGGCCGCAGCGACCCAAGCAGTCCAACCCACGCGTCGTCGGGCCAGACTGGTGCTGTGAGAGTCAACCCTCCCTACTTAGCGGCGGCGGTTGGTGTGTGTGTGTGAGGGCACGAAGGAGTGAACCCGGACCCGGCCGCTGTGGCGTGTTTCCCTTCCCCACCTCTGGCTCTTCTTCCCCAGATCCCCCTTCTTGCTGCTACCTCAGATTTGTATCTCGGATTCGAGGAATTAATCCATCTCAAGGCTAGATCGAGGAACTCAGTCCGTGTCAAACGAGCCCCCCCGGTGGGCGGCCAGGAGGGAACCCTAGCCGACGCCATCACGGTTCCGCCTCCTCATTTCCTCCCTCCCTCGCTGCTACCAGGGGGCGCAGCCGGGCGAAGCGCGACTGTTGCCGGCGGCGTTCGGGAGACTTCGTCCTCTCATGCGGGTGCGGGACGGGACGGCTGGGCTGGGGTGCGGCGCTAGCGGTGGGTGCCACGGCGTGGCGGGGCGCCAGAGTTGTGCGGTGACGAGAGCTTGCTGGCTGCGCGACGGGCATTGTGGTGGCGGAGCGTGCTGGGCGACAGACGGGGCTGGCGCAGCGCGGCCCTGCCAGATCTGGCCGTGTGGCGATGCGCGCTGCGGGCGACGAGGGTTGCGGACGGCGCCGTGGTTGTAGTGTGGTGGCGGTCGTCCGTGGCAACGGTGAGGCCTCGGCTGGTTTGGCCGGCTGGCCGGCGACCGGTGATCGGGGCTATGGTGCGCGCTTGGCGGCGGCGGCCCCGACAAGATCTGATCTGGTCTAATGGGCGTGTGGGCGTCGGGCGACGTGGGGGGCGGGCTGCAACCTGGTGGGGTCCTGGCTATGGCCGTGGCCACGGCGGCGCGGCAGCAGCTGCTGGCAGCGATGGTTGCCGGCCAGTTCGACTCAGATCTGGCCCATGGGCGCCGACGGGCGGCTCGGGGCTGGGCCTCGGGGTCTTGGTGCGGTAGGACCGACCTCATCTCACACATGGTGCCGCAGGACCGAGCTCGTCTCGCGCTCGGTGCTGCAGGACGGGTCGATGGAGGCCAGCTTTGGCCGGCCTATTGCGTCTCGGCCCTGGGGGGCTAACCAGGTGTGTGAGAGGCGGGACCTTTCCGCTCGTCTCTTTAGTTGGGGTAGCGGCGGATCTCGGGTGAGGTAGTGTCAAGGTCTTGGATGCCAGGGCGGCGACCCTGTGTGGTGGTAACATGGTGCTCATGGGTAGAGCCCGTGACTTGGTGCTGCCCGATGGCCATGCCCGTGTGGGCGGCATGGTAGCCGAGGTGTGGCGTTCGGTGACGGTGAGTGTTGGCCGAGGTAAAAACCTGCTCTATATTTGGACGGACGGGTGGCGGCGAAGCTCGTTCCCTTTGTGAAGGCATCGTCGCGGCTCTCACTGCCCGTCGTGCGGCTCCAGGGAAAACTCTGATCCTTGGATCGAATAGTGGCAGCACTCCGGTGTCGTATCCTTCCAGAAGGAGCCCCTTGGAGCCCACAGTTCGTCGTATGCGGTTTCATTTCTTCGCGATGACATGTTCCCGGTTGAGCCCTTAGTTGCTCTTGTAGTGCTAAGGATGGTGTTGCTGTGATTAATGTCTATGTATCCTATTTTAGATGTGTGAGTGTGATATAATGACGTGTGTTTGTGCTGGATTGTTGTTGATCGTTGCTTTATATATAAAGTGGGATGAATTTTTTTTTAATATGCAACAGGACACGCGATGAAAAAATACAACTGGGCTTAGTTCCTCATACGCCCGTGTACACTTTGAGCAGACATTCGGCTTATATATCATATTCTCTATGTCTTAAAATAAATGTCATAACATTGTACGAACCTTAATACAAAATTATATTAAATTTAAAACATTTATTTTATAACGGATGGAGTACTCGGGTTACAACTTAATAAGCTGTTAGGGACACGAAAAAGTACTCTGCTTATAGACAAATACACGGCAAACATAACTGCCACATGACCTGCTGGCCGTCCACTAACGGCTCCTTGACGATGGAGGCTATAAGCCGAGCACCTGATAAATTTCAAACGCCTTGGCAGGGTGCACAAATTACATGCAATGCTTAGTGGCGAGTTGGACTTATAATTACCTATTGCATTTCTTTTCTTTCCTCTTATTTCTACTGAGGACTAAAAACAATCACACGAAGAATAATCTGAGACACTTAGTCGATCTAACAAGGACTAAAAGCAGTTACACAAGGACGACACCAATGTTTGTTAACGAGTTTCACCAATCTGAATACATTCCGGGGCGAGCGCTCCTCTTCATGACACTGTCACAATACCGCACACACCGGCCACCCGGGCATCGGCACACACCATCGCCTCCCCTACATATGCTCCACAATTATGTTGGCATAGATTACATCCTGTGTCTATCCCCACATATATAAGAGGCGTATGATACAAGTGTCACACACCGCCCGGGCCCATGGATGGCTGTAGCATCGAAAACCGTCCCAAGGAGGGCCCGGATACCGCACCGGCCTGCGTGGGGCCTGGATATATCAGTGAAAGGGGGATGTGATGTTTAAATACCCAGTGCAAAATATTAATGTGGCACCTGCCTCATAAACCAGACAGTCGGGCAGGAAGGTTTAGGATGTAGTGTGCCTCCGCCCTCACATCGAGCAAGTGGGAGGGAGTCATGTGACCTCATGCGCTCCAACCTGGCTTGGCATGTCGGCATGACCTTATTATGTGTATTACCGAGAGGGTCCAGAGATACCTCTTCGATACTCGGAGTGACAAATCCTAATCACGATCTATGCCAACTCAACAACAACCTTCAGAGATACCTATAGAGCATCTTTATAATCACTCAGTTACGTTGTGACGTTTGATAGCACAGAAGGCATTCCTCTGGTATCCGGGAGTTGCATAATCTCATAGTTGAAGGAATATGTTCTTAACATGAAGAAAGCAATAGCAATAAAACTGAACAATCATAATGCTAAGCTAACGGATGGGTCTTGTCCATCACATCATTAGGAGAATATGATTTGCAAGATCGGATCTAGAACATAGATATAATGGTGATAACATAAATGGTCCAGATCTGAAACTATGACACCCGGGCCCAAATGTGACAAGCATTAAGCATGGCAAAGTCATATCAACATCAATCTCAGAACATAATGCATACTAGGGATCAAGACCTAACAAAACTAACTCGATTACATGATGAATCTCACCTCAACGGCCTGCGATCCTATGAAGGAATTACTCACTCCCGGTAGGGAGCATTATGGAATTGGCGATGAAGAATGGTTGGTGATGACGAAGATCGAAGATCCCCTCTCAGGAGCCCCAAACGGACTCCAGATTTGGCCTCCCGATGAAACAGGAGGTGGTGGCCGCTCCGTCTCGTGAAACGCGATAATTCTTCCTCCCTGGTTTTTCTCTCCGAATAAGGGTATTTAAGGAGTTGAAGATAGGGTCTGCGGGGCCACCAGGTGGGCAGAACCCACCTGGGCGCGCCTGGAGGGGGCGCCCTGGTGGGTTGTGCTCACCCAGGGGCCCCCTCCACTGGTTCTTGGCTCCAGTAGTTTTCTTTTATTCTGAAATAAATCTTCAAAAAGTTTCGTTCCATTCCGAGAAATTCTATTTCTGCACAAAAACAACACCATGGTAGTTCTGCTAAAAACAGCGTTTGTCCAGGTTAGTTTCATTCAAATCATGCAAATTAGAGTCCAAAACAAGAGGAAAGCTGTTAGTAAAACTAGATACGCCGGAGACGTATCAAGCGGTAGTCGACGCCGGCCCGGGCATCTGGTTCAAGATGAGGCCGCGCTCCACCGGGCACCACACCTTGACCTGCTCGTCCATCGTCGACATGTCTGCCGCCATCAAGAACGCCGGGTCGGTGTTCTTCTTCTTCGCGGTGACGTTAGTCCTGAGAAGGTCGAGCTTCACGTCCTACTTCGTCATCAATGCTGACCACTGCGCATCGGATTTCTCCTCTCTCTTTGTGGCGCTGTCCTTCGTGTCGGCGATACACTACTCGATCGATGATTACAGCCGTTCGGCAGCGGGTGCCGCGTCCCTCGCCACCTTGGCTATTTTGTTGCCATCAGGGCACCCATCCGCCGCCCCCGGCGCAGACGCGTCCGACTTGTACGTCTCCTTGGCCTTGACGAGGGTGAGCCGGACCTCCCTCCACTTCTTGCACGACTCGATCCTGGAGAACACGTGAAGGAACTTGAACTCTTGGTCGCTGTTGTCCTGGCGATACATGTTGAACATTCGAACCATCTGCACAGCTAAAGAACAAGTGTCGGCGAAGTACACGGCAAAAGAACTGAGCCGGCAGCTGGATATACCTGACCCTAAATGTTGGCCCCGCTTTCTGGGCGAGCCACGACCTCCTCTACGATCCCATGCCATTTCTTGCAAGCTACCTGGATGATCGCTCAATGGTTCGCCATGGCCTTGTCGCCGCGCTCCATGTGGATGTTGGCGAAGTAGGGATCGACCAACTTGCGCTCATCGAATGCCGTCTTGATCCTTCTCCAGTACATGTCGGCGTTCTGATTCGAGCCAGTGATCGGTTCGACACTGACGGTCTTGCATGCTTTGGCGTGGCAATCGTATTCCTTGCATGCCCACTTGAAGCGAGGCTCGCCCGGCCTGGCATTGGCCGCCCGCTTCTTCTTTCTCCCTTTCGGCGTCGGCGCCGGCTCCGCCTCCTCCTCCGCCCGTTCTTCCTCCTTCACCTCTGCGTCGTCGAGCTCGTCGTCCATGTCGATGGCGGTGCCCATCGTTTCGTCTTGTGCATGGAACCAGGGGTAGGAAGCGGCGGCGACCGAGCCGCTCGTGATGATCTCGTCCATGTCAGCGTCGGTGTTGCTGAACTGTGGCGCCGAGCCGTGTGCGAATGGTAGGGCGCCCCGGCGCAGAGGCGGCACAGGCGAGGCTGAGTACGCCGGCGGCAAGTAGCTGTACTGGGTGTTGAGGCCGGCGTGAACGCGGGAGAGGGAGTGCACGCTGGTCGGGGTTCAGGCTAGAGGGAGAGGCACGCAGCGGGGCGCCATGCGGGACGATGATGTTTGGGTTGAAACCGCCATGCACGTCGCCGTCGAAGTAGCCAGGCGAGGGTGCGTACCCCCATTG
Source organism: Aegilops bicornis (assembly GCA_021605145.1). Classification (NCBI taxonomy): domain Eukaryota; kingdom Viridiplantae; phylum Streptophyta; class Magnoliopsida; order Poales; family Poaceae; genus Aegilops; species Aegilops bicornis. The sequence continues at coordinate 454,156,836 of CM038674.1, read as the reverse complement.
CGGCGGGGGCGGCGAGAAGTTGGTCGGCGACGCGACGCTCTGCTGGCTCCCCCACGCGGCTTGTGGGCAGTGGCCGGGTGGAAGGTTCATCATCCCCGCGCGAGACGCCTCTCCCTGCTACGCCGCCGCCGCCGCATTCTTGGCCCTCTTGCTCATGAGCCTGTTCCGCCGGTCGGCGGTGACCGCCTCCCTGCGCTGAACATCCGCCCTCCACTCAGCGTTCGACAAGCCCGGTGGCCTTGCCATCGGCACCCTCGCCTTCCTCTGGTTCGGCTGGGTGGAATCGGCGGCGACGCAAGGGGCCACATACTTCTTCGGCGGCATGGCGCCCGGGTCTGATGAGGAGAATGGCGCGAATGGCGGGGGAGAAGGGGGAAGCAATGGGGGAATGGAGGGAAAAAGCGGCGGGAATATGCATGTTGTCGCCGACGGCGCAGCCCCGCGCGCCTTTTTGCTCTGGGTTCGGCACGGGTTCGCTAGTTGTTATTTCGATCCAAACCGACGATAAGCAACGACCTGGGGCGCGACTGGGTCGATTTTTTACTGGCGCTAAAAAAAGCGCCCTCGGGGGCTGCTGAGAGTGGGGGGGAGGGGGGGGGAGTGAAGATGCTCTAACTCAGTGGTGCTGTAGGCAGAAAAAGTATGGAATGGATTCACATGTAGCGGCACACAAACTAGCAAAACAAAATTAGCCAGCCCACCTTGTGTTGTGTGAACCGAGAGAAAGGTGCGGATGGCTATGACTTATGAGGCTTAGCTGGGTAGTTTAGTGTCAAAGTTATGTTCGACAATATGTACAGTGAAACCCCCAGCATTGACCCAAAAACACAAGATCCGCTCCATTTCACTGTATCATGCTGAAAACTTATCACACAACATTTCAAATCGACCCATCGTGCCGTGCGGAAGGACTCCAATTCGAACTTGGTCTGTCAAGCCCGTTCCCCGTTGCAGCATGCACCGATGCATATGCATGATTGGGTCGCGTAGGTACTTAATCTAGCACGAATTAACAACTGATCCGCTATCGGGGCGAGTGCAGAGAACCCGTCTAGCCTCCCTCCTTGAGTCGATGACTTGATCGATGCAGCTTTGAGCAGGTCTTCGTTGTGGCGGGGCGGTGTCATTTTCAACTATGAAGATCTTGATAGCTAGCTTCTCTGGTTTATTATCCTCATCCATTTATCTCATTAGAAAAATGGGATTAGTCTGGAGAATCGTTTTATTTAATATTGCGTTGGCATGGTCTTGAACTCAAAACCTCTTGGCTCTAATATCATATTGAATTCATGTACCAGTCAACTTATCCAAAAGTCCGAACTCATGAAGGGAGGCTGACAATATATTTCAACAATGACCCAATTAAGGTGGTGCAAACTGACAATGTCTCTACTAAGTTGACCACGTCAACTGAAGCTCGTTTAAATTATATTTGAAGAAGGCAATGAAGGTTTTGAGCACCATATATATGTGTAACATCCGGTATGGCCAATGAATCACCCTGGTATAGTATTCAACTTTCTCTGATTTTCTAACCATGGAGCGTTAACGTATCTACTGGAGCTTCTACTTAGCTAACGTCACCCACATTTACCGTAAGAGTGACTAGGACAAAGCTGGTGTGATACCAGTTCATCCGCAGCCAGGCTAGCTTACCAATGTGATTACTGATTAATCTTGTACATCTGTGTACCAGTTCATACATTTTGCGTGGTAATTAGTGCAAGTAACACTGAAACCGTCACAAGAGTACAAGATGGATGATGTAAAATTTAATTGTGTGACATACAATGTTCTTTTAATCCATCAAAGAACGCGGCAAAAGCTAGGTCTCTCCTTTTCTTCTTGAAGCCGGGTCTCTCCTTGTTGAATCGATCAGTATTTCAGTAAAAAATATACTGCAAAAGATTTTGAAAGAGTGATTGCTGATGACACCTCGACGTCGTGTAGACGGCAAGCAACGCGCGCCCATTCGCTATGACTTAGCAAAGACCGAATCGGCTCGTAAGATCCACTTGATTGAATCATGCATCCTCGTCTAAAATCGCCCACTTGATCATAGAAGTCCCAAAGGCTAAAAGGTGGTTTGGACTTGACTGAACTGAAACCCATTCAGAGAGATTGGGAGGTGGTTGATAACTAATCAGACATCTCCAGCGCACTTTGCTTCGTCATACTAATCAGATACGGACCATACGGCCGGTTCATCTCAAGGAGAGCGAAAGGACCTTCAAAAAAAAAGGAGAGCGAAAGGAAGAAAGTAAAATGTTGCCATCACCTTTCCGCTTTCTTTTACGGGCGGCATCGTTTTTCTTATACAAAAAGTTTCTTGGTCAGGCATTCTGGGTAATGTAAAAGTTGCGGCTTCATTGAAATGAAATGGCCGACTATGTCACTGATTTCCTAAATTAGTTGCTCTATCCGGAAATGGTAAACGTGAGGAAATGGTCTTCAAATTTTCTTAAAGCTTATGGATCTGGGCATACTTATTGAGAGTCTTCACCGTGTACTACACCGTTATGCGCTCAGCAATCAAAAAGCTGTAAAGTGTGTGTCGACAAGATGTATACAGTATTGAGAGAGTTCACATGCTTGAAAAACCTGGATGCATATTCTGTCTGTTTGGCTTACAAATGTTCATATTCCTTTTTCTCCCGGAAGGCCAAATGGCATGTATTAAGTAGCACAAACCATTAAATACGCTAGTAGAAAAATTAAAAAATACTAAATCTTTGGGTGCCAAAGTCTTCTTCCTCCTGCATCTACCGGTGGCGCGACTGTGTCCAAAAACATAACTATCACACACTCCTGCTGAGGACCAAGATGCACAAGCATGCCAAACGCCTCGTAGGACAGCCATCGGGACAAACATACAGAAGGGAAAACCTGACTCAGAGAACCAGATATGGGGATGCACCACCCTCTGCGCGGCATGAACCAGGATGAGGCAGGGTGGACTTATTCCATAATGACCGCGGCGCCATCGCCTCATCATCAGGGACCGGGAATCAAAACCTAAACTAAAAGCCTCACTATATCACCACCCCCATCCAAAACAGCATGGTCCGTGTCCGCTCCCTTTGGTGGAGCAGCAGACGGAAGGAGGGGGGGCATGTGATCTAGCCCCGGAAGAGGTAGATCGGCACCGCCGCCCTAGCTCCTAGGGTTTAGTAGGAGGGAGCAGGAAAGCGGTTCAGGACCATCGATCAAGTAATCAAGAACAAAACACTTTCAAGGAGTATTCTCTTAACCAAGGTGTGTCGGTATATATTGTGTCACATGATATACGCGATATTTTAGTTTTTTTTAATAAGCGTTTTTTGCTGGAACCAGTGCTAGTACAATACTGTTGTGATAGACTCACTGCACATATAACAAGGGCCCCTGAATCTGATTGAGAATCCCATTGATGTTTTTGTTGCAGCAAAGCTAAGTACGCCCACTCCTGAGACAAACGAGGCAGCAGTTCACTAATCATTTCAGAGAGAACAATGCCACCAGAAACACATGCGCATCCAACATGTGGATTTTAAAATGGGCACAGGAGTATATATATATATATAGTAACTAAAGTAGAAGCAAAGCGAGTAGTAATAAACAAGGAAACAAACACCGTACATGGACTCCAAACAATAGAAAAGGAACAAGTGGGAGCGAACGTTGCTATTCCGCCTCGTTTTGTCACCCAGCGGTGTGGCCATGCGGCTCGATCCTTCCCAGAAGCTGCCCAAGAACCCCAATTGACCACGTTATTTTGCTGTCGACGCGAGCGAGCATAAATAGCCCAATGCCCTCGCAATCCACAAACCATCATCAGCTTCCTCCGAGCATCCGACTCCCTCCCTCGCCTCCGACCCATCACACACACACAGCGCGAGCGTCTTATCCGGGCCTGCGCGAAGAGAAGAGAAGAGTGCAGAGGAGCATACAGAGTAAGCAACAGCAATGGTGAGGGCTCCTTGCTGCGAGAAGATGGGGCTCAAGAGGGGCCCGTGGACGGCGGAGGAGGACATGACCCTGGTCGCTCACATCGAGCAGCACGGGCACAGCAACTGGCGGGCGCTGCCGAAGCAGGCCGGCCTGCTGCGCTGCGGCAAGAGCTGCCGCCTCCGGTGGATCAACTACCTGCGCCCCGACATCAAGCGCGGCAACTTCACCAGCGACGAGGAAGAAGCCATCATCCAACTCCACGCCATGCTTGGCAACAGATGGTCCACCATTGCCGCCAGGCTGCCTGGCAGGACGGACAACGAGATCAAGAACGTCTGGCACACACACCTCAAGAAGCGACTCGAATCCTCGTCCAAGCCCTCCGGCCAGGCAGCGCCTAAGCGCAAAGCCAAGAAGCCTGCTGTGGCTGCGAGCGCGCACGAGGGCCCGACCTCCGAGCCGGCGTCGTCGTCACCGGGGCAGTCCCTCTCGATGTCGCCGGGGCAGTCCCTCTCGACGTCGTCCGCCACCGGCTACTCGATGGCCTCGTCGTTGGAGAACACGGGAAGCTCTTCCTCGGAGGAGTTCCAGATCGACGACAGCTTCTGGTCGGAGACACTGGCGATGTCGGCGGACAGCTCCGGTTCCGGGATGGAATCCAGCGACACCTTCGGCGTAGATAGTGCATCGCCGTCTTCGAGCAACGATGAGATGGACTTCTGGGTCACACTGTTCATGCAGGCTAGTGACATACAGAGTTTGTCACAGATTTAACTTTTAATGAGAAGATTGGGCTATTTTCGTATTTCTCGCTAGCATTCGCGGCGGACCAGGCGAGCGGCCTGGCCGAACCTGGACGGGGACGAACAAAGGGGCCATTTTGGCCGGAAGTTTATGTAGTTCGTCGGCTGAGTTGACCCTTGTTGCTGGCTCAGTTTCACGTGCGCATTGGCTGGCCATAGCGAGAGAATTTTCTCCTGTGCGCATTGGCTGGCCATAGCGAGAGAATTTTCTCCGGCCAGGACGTGAAACTGAGGGGACAAATGATGGGGCGGAAAGGTTGACATGATCAATGACTGAAAGCCTGATAATACCTTTTAGCCGGAGGTTCATATTGTGAAAAGTCTGTTTTACTCAAGTAACCTTACTAAACCCTTTCTTCGTTGTTTATCAAAAAAAAAAAAACCTTTCTTCGTTGCTGCTTTAGTTGTAAAAATACCAAAAAGCGCTGCTAAGAAATCATCCGCTTGCACAGCCCGTCCGATCCGTCCGCGCATGACCCTTCGATCGTCTACCTCTGCTTCGGCCTTGCAGTTCTGTTTGCGCTTGCAAACAGGAAGCACCCCATGCCCCCTCCCGTCGCCCCGCACCGCCGTTGTTCTACTAGCCAGCAACATCGTAGCACCTCGACGGTCCCGCTTGCAACATGGTTGGTCGATGTTGTTGTATCGTCCCCAGCAAAGCTGCAATAGCAGCATCGTCGGAAGCCACCGTAGCAACGCCGGCTTGAAGCGTCGATAGCGTTGCATCGCAGCCCCATCAACATCGGCGAGGTTAGCATCGTAGCACTAGTGCTCCCCTACAGGTCGCCCATCCATCTTGAAGCAGCAGCAAATGTCGGCGAGTGCTGCATAGCAGCATCGGTGTGCCCTGCGTTGTTGCACGCCTTCCTGCTTGCAGCACCGGCCGCTGGCGAGTGTTGCATCGCAGTGCCGGTTGCGCCAACGGGGTTTGCATAGCAGCACCGCGGCAACAACCATCCCGGCTTTCACACCGGTGTAGTACACAATTTTATTCTTGTAGACTCTGTTGAACCTCCAACCATAGAGTTTTGTAGGACAACAACAAATTTCTCTCAAATGGATCACCTAAAATTTATCAATCCGTGGGGATGTAGGATAAAGATGCTCCCTCTCAAACAACTCTGTAATCAAATATAAAAAAGCCCTTGTGTTCCCAACACCGAATACAATGGTAAGTTGAATAGGTACACTAGTTCGGCGAAAAGATGGTGATACAAGTATAATATGGATAGTAGAAATATGTTTTCATAATCTGAACAATTAAAAATAGTAAGATAAGAAGTAACAAACAACGACTAAAATAGTATATCAATACTTCAAAACAAGGTCTAAGATTCATACACTACAGGAATCCGCTTCTTTGTCGTCCGCCACGACGGACAGCAAAGGACCGGAAAGCTGACGGCAAACCTCTTTGCCGTCAGCCACTGACGGCAAAGATATCCGGCACAATAAGCTACGGTAAACAACTTCTTTGTCGTCTGCTTTCCCACAGCGGACGGCAAAGACGCTTTGCCGTCGGTGGCTGACGACAAAGAAAGTGGACGGCAAACAACTGACGTTAGCCACGTTAGGTGGCTAATGGGAGGCTTTGTCGTCGGCCTTGTGATGTCAGCAGACGCGTCACGCTTCCCAGCGCTTTGTTGTCTGCCTTGTGAAGTCAGCAGATGCGTCACGCCACCCAGTGCTTTGCCGTCGGCCACTGACGGCAGAGCTGTCCGGCCTTTGCCGTCCGCCACAGACGGCAAAGTGACCAAATGGGTCACCTTCCAGATTGCACAGGTTGCTGCCACGTGGCCTCTTTGCCGTCTGTGGCGGAGACAAAGGGCTCTTTGCCGTCGGTGGCGGACGACAAAGTGTCTATATTGTTACAGTTTTTTCTGTTTTCTGTTATATCCCTGTATTTTCAAAAGACATATATGATATATATAGATTCAACCTCAAACATAGCCCATGTATCCAACATCTAGTAGTCCATCAATGCAACATAACACACAGGGTATGAAAAGATCCAACACATACATAGTTTCACATTGTTCATGAATACAAATGAAAACAAAAACTAAACACTAGCAGTCCATCAATGCTGCTTCCATGATGTGAATGAAACCTGCAAAACTGGAGTAAGAAAGTTAGAAGAAGAAGAAGAAGAAGAAGAAGAAGAAGAAGAAGAAGAAGAAGAAGGAGTAGAAGACGAAGAAAAAGAAAGAAGAGAAAAAGGAAAAATAAGAAGATATTTTCTTCTTCATCTTCTTCTTTTCTCATCTTTCTTCTTCTATTCTTTCCTTTTTCTCATCTTCCTTGTTTTTATTCTTCTTATTCCTTATTTGTGTCATTTTAGAGCTAACCTAGGTGATGATGCCATTTTTGAGCCAAGTTAGGTAACTATAGCTCATTTTTTATCTAACTTAGGTAATTATAACATTTTGAAGGAAAATAAACTAAGTATATGACATTTATGAGAGAACCAAGGTTATTATGCCGTTTTTGAAATGAATAAGCTAATTATGTCATAAATGAACTAAATAAGCTAATTATATCATTTTGGAGGATAATTAGCTAAGTATGCATTTGTTAAGAAAAACACTAGAGAAAACTTACCGTCATCACAACAAATGCGATCAAGATCGCAACTAAGGTAACAATTGATCCAACGACATAATGTTATCAAGCCTCATTATCAATGGCATATTTTCTAATCTTACTAATCTTCAAGCGCATTGCATCCATCTTCAAGCACATTGCAGCCATCTTGATCTTGTGATCATCGATGACATCGGCAACATACAACTCCAATTTCATCTTCTCTTATTCAATTCTTTTCATTTTTTCTTTCAAGTACTTGTTTTATTTTTCAAATAAATTTAACTTCTCCACAAAGAGGGTCGGTTGCAATTTCTGTTTCACATACCTCCTAGATAAAAATATATCTATGTCAACATGATGGGCATATTGTCATAAATGCGAAATACAATAAATAGTTATAGAAGAGAATACACCACATCTGAATTATAAACCGGACGAGGGCTGACGGGGACAGATATCAAGACCATGACACTATGTATAATAAACAATCATACAAGTAAGAAAATTATACAAGTAACTATATAAATCATGCAATCATACAAGTAACTATATAAATCACGCACAACATAAAAAATGTGAATACCTAACATGAACTAACAATATATATATATATATGTGTGTGTGTGTGTGTGTGTGTGTGTGTGTGTGTGTGTGTGTGTGTGTGTGTGTGTGTGTGTAACACAAATTGAATACCTGACATTAACTACTAATAATCTTGATTGTCGGGTTCAATAAATGCTCCGGGATCAATAAATGCATCATCATCATCACTATCATCAACGACGTGCTCATCGGGTTCAGCAACATCAACATGTAGAAGGCCACCTTTATGTAATCGGTCAAGCAATGACAGGTCATTCGCAACAGTAACCTCTTGTTCCGGCTGTTCTTGCTCTGGCTCATGGGTGAAGTTGAATTCACTGTCGTTGTCTACTTCAATGTTCTGGGGTGAAGTAGAGCATTTCTTGAAGCGTTTTTTTGGGAAGACGTGTTTCTTGGAAGAATTCACCTTCATATGTGTCTGGGTTAATGTGAGGTTCATAATCCTCTTCATTAGGGGGAGGTGGTCTAACACGTGGCGGCACTTCATGAACGACATCCCAACTATTCAGATTTGGATCAGTTTGGCAGGCCCACGGTAGATAGAAAACTTGGGTCGCCTGTTGAGCCGTCATATAGACATCGGGAACATCTAAATGGGTGCATTGTTTGATTTCGACTAGCCCTATATGTTCATGAGTCCTTCTAGTCTCCTTCGGTTGGAACCAATAACGTTTGAAGACTACGACGTTCGGTGGATTATCACCATAGAATGGAAGTTCATAGATTGCTTCAACTCTCCCATAATACTTGGTATCTCTTTCACCGATAGTAGAGACACAACAATTTATAGACTTTAGGTCGGCTATAGATAGCTCCTTACCGAAGGTACGAAGTGATACCCATTGATGTCGTATTTGTCAAATGAACAGACCTTATAGTCAAAACTATTAGCGACTTGTCACAATTCAGCGTCCATAAAATCTGAATTAGCCTACAAGTTTAATATGAAAGGATTGTTGCATTAATTAGCCACAAATTAGACGAAGAAATGAGAATGGTCTAATGGAAATTACCGTTTGTTTGAACCAAGAAATGAAACCGGGAAAGCCTCCTCCATGCTTTGCTAGAAGCTCATACTCTTTGATGGAATCCTTTTCGATCTCCGCTCCATCCGAGAATTTGGCGATGTATCGAATGTATCAAAAAATATCCAGGAATAAGAGCAGTTCAAAGGAATTAGAAGTTGCGAAACAATGTACCGCGAGAACTTACTCGATGTATGGCCGCACTTCTGTTAGGTTGTTGAAGATATACAGCGAAATGGTCCACCATTCTTTGACATCCAACGATATTGGTTTTGAAGCACCGGCTGGTGCGAGATTCCCTTTGTATAGGCTGAGGTTGGATCCACCTTTTTTAGGGTCGCCAACATTGTACCGAGGCTTCGGATTATGCAAACGATGATTTTTGGCTTCATAGCGTGTTGTCACGAAGTTTGCCGCCTCCTCGGTAATGGATGCGTCGGCCATCGATGCTTCAATTCTACGTTTATTTTTACATTTTGCTCGGAGTGTCTTCTGCATCCTCTCAGTTGCATAGCGCCAACGACATTGCACGCCCCCCCCCCAATCTTGCCTCGGTCGGGAGATGCAAAATCAAGTGTTGCATTGGATTAAAGAAACCCGGCGGAAAGATCTTCTCTAACTTGCAGATCAACTCCGGCGCCAACTCTTCCATTTCTTCTAGCACGCCAGGCGATAGTTCTTTCACACAAAGAACATGGAAGAAATAGCTCAGCTCTGCCAGTAAAAGCCATTCATCCTTAGGGATAAAGCCACGCAACATCACCGGCATTACCCGCTCAATCCATATGTGCCAATCATGACTCTTGAGACCAAATATTTTCAATTTTCAAGACTCGCTCCCCTCTTTAGATTCACCGCATACCCATCGGGGAACATCAACTGCATTTTCACCCACAAGATAATTTCCCTCATAGCTGGCCTTCCAAGATTGAACCATGCCTTTGGCTTCGTCCAGTTCTGCTTTCCTTTTGGTTCACGCATGTTTTGTAACTTTCTATCATATAGCGCCTCTTGATCGACTCTAGCCTTACTATTATCCTTTGCTTCCCCTCTACGCCGAACAATGTACCAAAAAGAGCCTTGACGATATTCTTTTCAGTGTGCATCACGTCGATGTTGTGAGGGAAAAGGAGGTATTTGAAGTAAGGCATATCCCACAAGCATGTCTTGTGAGTCCAGGCGTGTTCCGAATTATACCCCTTGAAATACCCTAGACGCTCTGGATCTGGCTCGAGAGCATTTAACTGACCCAAGGTCTCTTGGCCAGTCAACGCAAATGGTGCAGAGTTTTTGATAACTCTACCTTTGATGAAGTTTTTCTTGTCTTTCCTGAACTTATGGCGAGGATCCAGGAACTGTCTATGCAAGTCGAAGCAAGAAAACTTGCGACCCGCCTGCAGCCAATGAAACACAAGAGCTACCTTGCATGTGGGGCACAGGAACCTTCCATGCACACACCAGCCAACGAATAGTGCATATGCCAGCAAGTAATGCATCGATTACATGTACCAGACACGCATTATGAAGTTCTTTTTGCTAGCGGCATCGTATGCCTTGAACCCATTATCCCAACCTTCTTGCAATTCATCCTTGAGCGGCTGCATGTACACATTCATGTTCTTCCCCGTATAGTTGGGCCCTGGAATTATCAACGTCAGGAAAATGTTCTTTCTTTGCATAATCTGTCCGGGGGGGGGGGGGATTGAGCGGAATGACAAATACGTGCCAACAACTGTATTGAGCTGCCATCAGACCAAACACACTGAACCCATCTGTGCTGGTGGCGACTCGAGGATGCCTTGGATCTGCCTTTTTTGCTCATGTAATGCATCGAATCGCTTCCACGCAGAACCATCCGATGTGTGTACCATGATAATTTCCAAGTGCAGGGAATCATCGTAGCAATTCCCAATGGTGGAAGTGATAATTATGGAGTGTCGAACCCACAAGGAGCTAAAGGTAAGATCAATACTCTCTCAAGTCCTATCTGCCAGTGATACGACTCTACGTACACTGAACGTTTGCTTCCATCTAGAAACGAGAAATAAAACTACGTTGTGGGTATGAAGAAGATAGCTTTGCATGATATCGGAGAGATAAAACATAAAAGTAGGTGCAGTTATCATAAAGTTAGAATATATTAATAAATATTATAAATAGCGAGTGTGGAATAATGATGGATCGGTGTGCGGAATTGTCCTAGGCAATTGTTAACAAGACCGGTAATCACTATTGCAATTTCATATGAGGGAGAGGCATAAGCTAACACATTTTCTCTTCTTGGATCATATGCACTTATGATTAGAACTCTAGCAAGCATCCGCAACTACTAAAGATCATTAAGGTAAAACCCAACCATAGCATTAAAGCATCAAGTCCCCTTTATTCCCATACGCAACAACCCCCTTACTCGGGTTTGTGTTTCACCACTCACCAACCCACTATAAGCGAATCATGAACGTATTGCAACACCCTACAGCGGGAGTCCCTCACGCTTGCGCGACACGGAGAGCACCATAGGACAGCACCAATAATAAAACATACAACTCATACCAATCTAGATCATCAATCAACCCAAAGACAAAGGATATCTACTCAAAACATCATAGGATGGCAACACATCATTGGATCATAATATGTGGCATAAAGCATCATGTTCAAGTAGGGATTACAGCGGGGTGCGGGAGAGTGGACCACATAAAATAGATGAGGATGATGATGTTGATGAAGACGATCACCACGGCGATGATTCCCCTCTCGATGGCACTCCGGTGCCACCGAGAGAGAGGAGGAGAGGTTCTCCCCCTTGTGCTTCCTCCTCCATGGCCTCCCCCTAGATGGGGGAGAGGTTATCCCTCTGGTCCTTGGCCTTCATGGCGTTGATGGACCCTCCAGGATCCTCCTCCATGGCCTCCGGTGATGATGGCCCCCTCCGGCAGGGTGCCAGAGAGGGCATAGTTTGATTTCTCGTAGCTACAGAGGCTTGCGGCGGCGGAACTTCCGATCTAGGTTATTTTCTAGGAGTTTCTGTATTTATAGGAATTTTTGGTGTTGGTTTCACGTCAAGGGGGTCTCCGAGTCGTCCACGGGGCAGGGGCCCAGGCCCAGGGGGGTGGGCACGCCCCCCACCCTCGTGGACAGCCCGGGACTCTTCTGGCCCAACTCTTTTGCTCCAGGGGCTTCTTTTGGTCCATAAAAAATCAACAAAATTTGGCACGTCAATTGGACTCCGGTTGGGATTCCTTTTCTCAGAAAACTCAAAAACAAGGAAAAAATGTAAACTTGCAATCGGGCTCTAGGTTAATAGGTTAGTCCCAAAAATCATATAAAATAGCATATAAATGCATATAAAACATCTAAGATGGATAATATAATAGCATGAATACTTCATAAATTATAGATAATGAGGAGACGATCAAGATCCCCAAGCTTAATTCCTGCTCGTCCTCGAGTAGGTAAATGATAAAAGAAATAATTTATGAAGTGTGAATGCTAGCAGGTGCACAAGTTTGATCAATGATAATTTCAATCACCTTTTCTAGCATCATTATATGTCATAACAATATCTCATCTCATAAAACTTTTCATGATCAAGTAACAAGCTATTCACATGTTAAAGTATAGATCATAAACTTTCTTGAATACTAACAAACAATATTCTCAGTCATCAAACAATTGCAATTTATCTTATTTGCAGGAAGGGTCTATGTCAGAGCTTTGATTCAGCAAACTCCACATACTCAACTATCATTTAATCTTTCACAATTGCTAACACTCACGTGATATTTATGGGTTCAAAGTTTTATTCGGACACGTAGAAAGATAGGGGCTTATAGTTTTGCCTCCCAACCTTTAACCTTAAGGGTAATGTCAACAATAATAACTCATGAAAACCTACATCCAAGTGGATATATATATATATATATATATATATATATATATATATATATATATATATATATATATATATATATATATATATATATACGGATCGCTCCAACACAAAGTGCTTGCCAAAGGAAAAAGTGTAAAAAGGAAAGGTGATGATCACCATGACTCTTGTATAAGGGTAGAAGGTAAAAGTAAAAGATAGGCCCTTCGCAGAGGGAAGCAGATGTTGTCATGCGCTTTTATGGTTGGATGCACAAAATCTTAATGCAAAAGAACGTCACTTTACATTGCCCCTTGTGATAAAGAACTTTATTATTTAGTCCGTCGCTTTTATTTCTTCCCTATCACAAGTTCGTATAAAGCTTATTTTCTTCGCACTAATAGATCATACATATTTAAGGAGCAATTTTTATTGCATGCACCGATGACAACTTACTTGAAGGATCTTACTCAATCCTTAGGTAGGTATGGTGGACTCTCATGGCAAAACTGGTTTAAGGGATATTCGGAAGCACAGGTAGTATCTCTACTTGGTGCAAACAATTTGGCTAGCATAAGGGGGAAAGGCAAGCTCAGCATGTTGGATGATCCATGACAATATAATTTATTTCGGATATAAGAAAACATAACCTATTACGTTGTCTTCCTTGTTCAACATCAACCTTTTAGCATGTCATATTTTAATGAGTGCTCACAATTACAAAAGATGTCCAGGATAGTATATTTATATGTGAAATCTCTCTTCCTTCAATATTCTTTCATGAATTGTTCAAGTGACCAATTCTGCGTTTGCTAACTTTCAGTCACTCACCAACCCACTATAAGCGAATCATGAACGTATTGCAACACCCTACAGCGGGAGTCCCTCACGCTTGTGCGACACGGAGAGCACCATAGGACAACACCAATAATAAAACATACAACTCATACCAATCTAGATCATCAATCAACCCAAAGACAAAGGATATCTACTCAAAACATCATAGGATGGCAACACATCATTGGATCGTAATATGTGGCATAAAGCACCATGTTCAAGTAGGGATTACAGAGGGTGCGGGAGAGTGGACCGCGTAAAATAGATGAGGATGGTGATGTTGATGAAGACGGTCACCGCAGCGATGATTCCCCTCTTGATGGCACTCCGGTGCCACCGAGAGAGAGGAGGATAGGTTCTCCCCCTTGTGCTTCCTCCTCCATGGCCTCCCCCCTAGATGGGGAGAGGTTCTCCCTCTGGTCCTTGGCCTTCATGGCGTTGATGGACCCTCCGGGATCATTCTCCATGGCCTCCGGTGATAATGGCCCCCTCCGGCAGGGTGCCAGAGAGGGCCTAGATTTATTTCTCGTGGCTATAGAGGCTTGCGGCGGCGGGACTTCCGATCTAGGTTATTTTTTGGGGGTTTCTGTATTTATAGGAATTTTTGGCGTTGGTTTCACGTCAGGGGGGTCTCCGAGTCGTCCACAAGGCAGGGGCCCACGCCCAGGGGGGTGGGCGCGCCCCCCACGCTCGTGGACAGCCCGAGACTCTTCTAGCCCAACTCTTTTGCTCCACGGGCTTCTTTTGGTCCATAAAAAATCAACAAAAAATGGCACGTCAATTGGACTCCGTTTGGTATTCCTTTTCTGTAAAACTCAAAAACAAGGAAAAAACATAAACTTGCACTGGGCTCTAGGTTAATAGGTTAGTCCCAAAAATCATATAAAATAGCATTTAAATGCATATAAAACATCTAAGATGGATAATATAATAGCATGAATACTTCATAAATTATAGATACGTTGGAGACATATCATACCATCTTCAGTTTCCCATCTGCATCTAGTTCGGTTCTTTTTCCCATTATGTGCCATGTCATCTGTCTTGCCGTCGCTTCGACCATGAAAAGACGTTGAAGCCTTGGTACGATTGGCAAATACCTAAGAACATTAATATGGATTTTGGTCTGTGTCTTCTCACCCATACCGTTGTCAACCACAACATACCTGGGAGACTTGCAAATGGGACAGTAGTTCAAGTACGCATACTCAAGCCTAAATAAGGTACACCTCCTTTCTCACAAGCATGTATCTTCTCATACGGCATCTTAAGTGCACGGAGGATTTTGTCTAACTGGTACAGGTTTGCAGGCATTACATGGCCTTCGGGTAGAAAGCGTCCAAATACTGTCATCATCGCGTCGTAGCATTCTCTGCCCAAGTTGAATTGAGCCTTTAGAGCCATTACTTGTGAGATGGCATCCAGCTGACAAAGCTCAGTGTGCTCGTGGAGAGGACGTTTTGAAGACTCCAACATTTCATTGAAGGCCTTTGTAGATTCCTCCATCTCATCGTCCGAATCCCGAGCATCATCAAAGTCTCGCACCATGTCTTCCATCCTGGTACCATGCTCATCGGTGCGACGACGAACCACCTCAGCTCTGGCACGTTGGGCAGACTCACCATGAAATGTTCACACCGTATATCCGGGCGTAAAACCACTCTTCTGCACGTGTTTTCCCATTTCATCCTCTGTCCTCTTCTGCCAATTGTCACACCGGACACAGGGGCACCAGGTTTTCTTCGGGCCATTTGCAAATGCAGCTCTCACAAACCCCTTGGTTTTTGTTAACCATTCATTGGTCATGTCTTTTTGACTAGTGTGACCGGTGTACATCCACACACGATCACTCATATTGCCTACCTACACCCTAATAGGTAAAGATAGGCCCATCAGTGATGTCGCTTGAAGCTACGTCGGTATTTCCCCAAAGAGGAAGGGATGATGTAGCACAACGGCGGTAGGTATTTCCGTCAGAAATGAAACCAAGGTTATCGAACCAGTAGGAGAACCAAGAAACACAACGTAAACAGCCCCTGCACACAAATAACAACACCTCGCAACCCGACGTGTTAAAGGAGTTGTCAATCCCTTTCGGGGTACGGTGCCAGAAATGGTGCATGGACGGAAGAAAGTTGTAATAGAATGAAATAATAGATCGCAAATAAAATAAAGTGCAACAAAGTATTTTGTATTTTTGGTTTAATAGATCTGAATAAAAATGCAAAGGAAAAATAGATCGCAAGCAAATATATGATAAAGAAGATCCGGGGGCCGTAGGTTTCACTACTAGCTTCTCTCGAGAAAAATAGCATACGGTGGGTAAACAAATTACTGTTGGGAAATTGCTAGAACCTCAAATAATTATGACGATATATAGGCAATGATTGTTACATAGGCATCACGTCCAAGACTAGTAGACTGACTCCTGCCTGCATCTACTACTATTACTCCACACATCGACCGCTATCCAGCATGCATCTAGTGTATTAAGTTCATGGAAAAACGGAGTAATGCAATAAGAACAATGACATGATGTAGACAAGATCCGTTTATCTATATGGCGGTAGATATAGATCCCATATTTTTATACTTATTAGCAATAGTACATACATGTCGGTTCCCTTTCTGTCACTGGGATCGAGCACCGTAAGATTGGACCCACTAGCGGGTACCTCTTCCCATTGCAAGATAAATAGATCGAGTTGGCCAAACGAAACCCAAATATCGGAGAAGAAATACGAGGCTATAAGAGATCACGCATATAAGAGATCAAAGAAACTCAAATAACTTTCATGGATATAAAAAGATATGACTGATCATAAACTCAAAGTTCATCAGATCCCAACAAACACACCGCAAAAAAGAGTTACATCATATGGATCTCCAAGAGACCATTGTATTGAGAATTCAGCGAGAGAGAGAAAGCCATCTAGCTACTAACTACGGACGAAGGTCTACAAAGAACTACTCACGCATCATCGGAGAGGCACCAATGGAGGTGGTGAACCCCATCCGAGATGGTGTCTAGATTGGATCTGGTGGTTCTGGACTCTGCGACGGCTGGATGAATATTTCGTCGATGCCTTTAGGGTTATGGTATTTTTGGGGTATTTATAGAGCAAAGAGGCAGTCTGGGGGGCACCCGAGGTGGGCACAACCCACCAAGGCGCGTCTGGGCCTCCTGGCGCGCCCTGGTGGGTTGTGCCTCTGGGAACCCCCAGTGCAACCAGGCCCATTGCCTTCCTTCTGGCCCATAAAAAATCATCGTGGAGTTTCGTGGCATTTGGACTTCGTCTGATATTGATTTCCTGCGATGTAAAAAACATGGAAAAAATAGCAACTGGAACTTGGCACTATATCAATTGGTTAGTACCAAAAATGATATAAAATGACTATAAAATGATTATAAAACATCCAAGATTAATAATAAAACAGCATGGATCAATCAAAAATTATAAATACGTTGGAGATGTATCAGCATCCCCAAGGACGAGTAGGTAAGTGATGAAAACAGAATTTTTGATGTGGAGTGATGTTCATCATGTCATATCATATTCTTTTCTTTATAGCATGGACATTTGGACATTTATGTGATTCAAAGCAATAGTCTAGTTTTGACATAATAATTTAGAGAGCAATTCTAACAAATCATGATATAATTTTGGCTCTCACAAATAGGTGCGTCCAGCAAGGATTGATGACTTAAAACACAAAATGAAACAAGCAAAGACACATATCATACAAGACGCTCCAGGCAAAACACATATCATGTGATGAATAAAAATATAGCCTTGAGTAAAATACCGATAGTTGTTGGAAGAAAGCGGGGATGCCACTCGAGGGCATCCCCTAGATTAGTTGGTTGCTCATTTTTGGATAATATCTTGGGATTCCAGGGCATCCCCAAGCTTAGGCTCTTACATCCTTCCAACATCCATCGTAAGATAGCCCAAAATTTGAATACTTCAATCACACAAAACTCAACCAAACCTTCGTGAGATCCGTTAGTGTAAGAAAAGTAAACCACTACTATAAGTCTTGTGTCAAACCAATTCTTATTTTGTTTTTGTATTATATCTACTGTATTCCAAATTTTCTATGGCAAAAACTCATCAAAGAAAACCATAGAGCCATCAAAATAAGCACACAACACAAAGAAAACAGAATCTGCCAAAACAGAACAGTCTGTAGCAATCTGATTTGTTTGAATATTTCTGGAACTCCAAAAATTCTGAAAAACTACGAAAACCTGGATAATTTGCATATTGATCTTCTGCAAAAGGAATTGGCATTTTATCACGTTCTAGTGAATTTTAACAATTATTTTTGTGAGCACAAAGTTTTGTCTTTTCAGCAAGATAAAACAACTATCATCCAAGAAGATCCTATTGGTTCTACTTGGCACAAACACTAACTAAAACACAAAAAACACAATCATAACAGTAGAATAATTGTGCTAACACTCAAGAACAGAAAGCAAAAAGAAAAAAATAAATTTTACTCATTGGGTTGCCTCCTAACAAGCGCTATAGTTTTACGCCCTTAGCTAGGCATAAAGCAAGGATCTAAGTTTTGTCATCTTTGGTTCTAGATCCATAAGATTCCCTCATGATTGATTCATATGGTGGCCTAATTCTTGTTCTAGGAAGTGTTCCATACCCTTCCTCAAAGGAAATTGGAACTTAATATTGCCTTCTTTCATATCAATCACGGCACCGATAGTGCGTAAAAACGGTCTACCAAGAATAATTGGACAAGACAGATTGCAATCAATACCAAGAACAATAAAATCTATGGGCACATAATTCCTATTTGCAAGAATAAGAACATCATTAATTCTTCCCATAGGCTTTTTAATAGTAGAATCCGCCAAGTGCAAATTCAAAGAACATTCTTCAAGATTAGTAAGACCAAGCACATCACATAAAGATTTCGCTATTGTAGAAACACTAGAACCCAAGTCACACAAAGCAAAACACTCATAATTTTTAATCTTGAATTTGATAGTAGGTTCCCATTCATCATGCAATTTTCTTGGAATTGAAACTTCTAATTCCAACTTTTCTTCCAAAGCTTTCATCATAGCATCAACAATATGTTTAGTAAAAGCTTTCTTTTGGTCATAAGCATGGGGTAAATTTATCATGGATTGCAAAAAAGAAACACAATAAATCAAAGAGAAACTATCATAATTAAAGTCTTTGTAATCCAAAAGAGTGGGCACATCACTAGCTAAAGTTTTGACCCCTCCAAACCCACTTTCATCAATTTTCTCAACAAGATTTTCACCCTCCGAAATATTGGGACGCCTTCTACCTAAAGTTGACTCTTCTCCAGTCCCTTTTTTCTCATTCTTAACTTTACTAAACAAGGAATCAATAGAAGAAACACCAATCATTGTAAGATCTTCATCATCTTTGCAAGAATAAACACTAGAAAAAGCTTTCTCTAAAAATTCCCTTTTAGATCTAAGCATAGCAGTTCTTTTCTTACTTTCATCCATAGAAACATAAAGAGCTTTAATTGATTCATCTACTTTAGGCACAAAAATTTTCATCTTGAGATTTTCCACATCATGAGCAATTCTATCAACACTTCTAGACAAATCATCAATCTTATTCAGTTTTTCTTCTATGGAAGTGTTGAAAACTTTTTGTGTGTTGATAAATTCTTTAATATTATTCTCAAGATCAGAGGTGTTCCTATTATTATTGTAAGATTGATTTCCATAAGAATTACCATAATTATTAGAGGAATTACTAGGAAAAGGCCTAGGATTAAAATTACCTCTATGAGCATTGTTGTTGAAATTATTTCTAGAGATAAAATTCACATCAATGGCATCACTATTTTGTTCAATCAGAGTATACAAAGGCATATCATTAAAATCAATAGGAGCACTTTTACTAGCCACCAATTTCATAATAGCATCAACTTTATCACTCAAAGAAGAAATTTCTTCAACCGAATTAACTTTTTTACTAGTAGGAGCTCTTTCGGTATGCCATTGTGAATAATTTGCCATGATATTATCAAGCAATTTGGTGGCTTCACCCAGAGTAATTTCCATAAAAGTACCACCCACGGTGGTATCTAAAATATTACGAGAAACAAAATTCAATCCCGCATAAATTTTTTGTATGATCATCCAAAGATTTTAACCCATGAGTTGGGCAATTCCTTAGCATAATTTTCATCCTTTCCCAAGATTGTGCAACATGCTGATGTTCAAGTTGCTTGAAATTCATGATTTGGGTTCTAAAGGAAATAATTTTTGCGGGAGGAAAATACTTAGCGATAAAAGCATCTTTGCACGTATTCCAAGAATTGATACTATTACGAGGCAAAGAAGAGAACCAAATTTTTGCAGAATCACGCAAAGAGAACGGAAATAATTTCATATTGACCACATCATTGTCCACATCTTTTTTCTTTTGCATATCGCATAATTCCACGAAGGTATTAAGATGGGACGCGACATCCTCATTAGGAGTACCGGAAAATTTGTCTTTCATGAAAAGATTCAGCAAAGCAATATTAATATCACAAGTCTCTGCAATAGTGGTGGGAGGAGCAAGCGGAGTGCCAATAAAATCATTGTTGTTGGTATTTGAGAAATCACGTAACTTGGTGTTCTCTTGAGTCATGATAACTACACAACAAGATTGCACTCAAAAACAGATCCTACAAGAAAATGGCGAACGAAAAAGATAGGCGAATAAAACGACAAATTTTTGTGAAATGCGGGAGAGGAAAACGAGAGGCAAATGGCGAATAATGTAAATTGCGTGGAGATGAGATTTTTGATTAGGAACCTGGTTATGTTGAAGATCCTCCCCGGCAACGGCGCCGGAAATTCCTTTTGATGTCGCTTGAAGCTACGTCGGTATTTCCCCAAAGAGGAAGGGATGATGCAACACAATGGCGGTAGGTATTTCCCTCAGAAATGAAACCAAGGTTATCGAACCAGTAGGAGAACAAAGCAGCACAACGTAAACAGCCCATGCACACAAATAGCAACACCTCGCAACCCGACGTGTTAAAGGGGTTGTCAATCCATTTCGGGGTACGACGCCAGAAACGGTGCATGGACAGAAGAAAGTTGTAATAGATTGAAGTAATATATCGCAAATAAAATAAAGTGCAACAAATTATTTTTGTATTTTTGGTTTAATAGATCTGAATAAAAATGCAAAGGAAAAAAAAGATCGCAAGCAAATATATGAGAAAGAAGACCCGGGGGCCGTAGGTTTCACTACTGGCTTCTCTCGAGAAAATAGCAAACGGTGGGTAAACAAATTACTGTTGGGCAATTTATAGAACATCAAATAATTATGACGATATCCAGGCAATGATCATTACATAGGCACCACGTCCAAGATTAGTAGACCGACTCCTGCCTGCATCTACTACTATTACTCCACACATCGACCGCTATCCAGCATGCATCTAGTGTATTAAGTTCATGAAAAAACGGAGTAATGCAATAAGAACGATAACATGATGTAGACAAGATCCGTTTATCTATATGACGATAGATATAGATCCGATCTTTTTATACTTTGTAGCAACGATACATACGTGTCGGTTCCCTTTCTGTCACTGCGACCGAGCACCGTAAGATCGAACCCACTACCGGGCACCTCTTCCCATTGCAAGATAAATAGATCAAGTTGGCCAAACAAAACCAAAATATCGGAGGAGAAATACGAGGCTATAAGAGATCATGCATATAAGAGATCAAAGAAACTCAAATAACTTTCATGGATATAAAAAGATATGACTGGTCATAAACTGAAAGTTCATCAGATCCCAACAAACACACGCAAAAAGAGTTACGTCATATGGATCTCCAAGAGACCATTGTATTGATAATTTAGCGACAGAGAGAAAGCCATCTAGCTACTAACTACGGGCCTGAAGGTCTACAAAGAACTACTCATGCATCATCATTGGAGAGGCACCAATGGAGG
Organism: Aegilops bicornis; assembly: GCA_021605145.1. NCBI lineage: Eukaryota > Viridiplantae > Streptophyta > Magnoliopsida > Poales > Poaceae > Aegilops > Aegilops bicornis. Next base: position 454,135,205 of record CM038674.1, on the reverse strand, counting down.
TGGTGAACCCCATCCGAGATGGTGTCTAGATTGGATCTGGTGGTTCTGGACTCTGCGGCGGCTAGATGAATATTTTGTCGATGCCTTTAGGGTTCTGGTATTTTTGGGGTATTTATGGAGCAAAGAGGCGGTCCGGGGGGCACCCGAGGTGGGCACAACCCACCAGGGCACGCCTGGAGGCACCCCCCAGGTGCAACCAGGGCCCATTGCCTTCCTTATGGCCCATAAAAAATCATCATGGAGTTTCATGGCATTTGGACTTCGTCAGATATTGATATCCTGCGATGTAAAAAACATGGAAAAAACAGCAACTGGCACTTCCCACTATGTCAATAAGATGGGTCCTAATCCCACCCGAGTATGTGTAGATTGAGTACGTTCTCCATGCTCTACCCCATTCCGAGATAAAATTTCGGCAACACCTCCCCGCTGTTCTGCAAATACACGTCTCGGCAAAAAGCAAAGAGAATGTGCATCCGGAGAACAACAGGGAGGCCCTGCGAAATTTTGTCTCGGAATGGGCTAGAGCATGGAGAACGTACCCTATCTACATATACTCGGGATGTTTGTGGAAATCGCTAGACAATCCGAATGAGCTACAGTGATAAATATGCAATTGAATGCATATTTATCGACGCAACCCTCTCGGACAGGAGACGCATACTGGTTACACGGCTGTACTTATCTAGCTAGTGTCATTGGCACGAAGGCCCAAATAGAGCAAATAATTAAGGGGGGGATAAGGAGATGTCATTTGTGCTCACCCACGAACGCAGGGGCGGAGCTTGCCGAACACCCAACCCTCGCAGCGACGAAACAACTGCACATTTAAATCAAAAGATGAGTAACATAGAACTATTGTTGTTTCCATCAACCTAACTAAATATTTACAATAGTATGCCACCAACATATATGACATTAAGGGTTCCGTCGACACCAAGGAACCCCTAACCTAAATAGCCGTCATTTAGGGTTCCATCGACGCCGAGGAAGCACCTAACCCGGTCGTCGTCCTCCTCCTCTTCTTATCTTCTTCTTCTTCTCCTTCTTCTTCTCCTTCTTCTTCTCCTTCTTCTTCTCCTTCTTCTTCTCCTTCTTCTTCTCCTTCTTCTCCTCCTTCTTCTCCTCCTTCTTCTCCTGCTCCTCCTCCTGCTCCTCCTCCTGCTCCTCCTCCTTCTGCTCCTCCTCCTCCTCCTCCTTCTCCTCCTCCTTCTCCTCCTCCTTCTCCTCCTCCTTCTTCTCCTCCTTCTTCTCCTCCTTCTTCTCCTCCTTCTTCTCCTCCTTCTTCTTCTCCTTCTTCTCCTTCTTCTTCTCCTTCTTCTTCTCCTTCTTCTTCTCCTTCTTCTTCTCCTTCTTCTTCTCCTGCTTCTTCTCCTTCTTCTTCTCCTTCTTCTTCTCCTTCTTCTTCTCCTTCTTCTTCTCCTTCTTCTTCTCCTTCTTCTTCTCCTTCTTCCTTCTCCTTCTTCCTTCTCCTTCTTCCTTCTCCTTCTTCCTTCTCCTTCTTCCTTCTCCTTCTTCCTTCTCCATCTTCTTCTCCTTCTTCTTCTCCTTCTTCTTCTCCTTCTTCTTCTCCTTCTTCTTCTCCATCTTCTTCTCCTTCTTCTTCTCCTTCTTCTTCTCCTTCTTCTTCTCCTTCTTCTTCTCCTTCTTCCTTCTCCTTCTTCCTTCTCCTTCTTCCTTCTCCTTCTTCCTTCTCCTTCTTCCTTCTCCTTCTTCCTCTGCTTCTTCCTCTTCTTCTTCGTCTTCTTCTTCTTCTTCTTCTTCTTCTTCTTCTTCTTCTTCTTCTTCTTCTTCTTCTTCTTCTTCTTCTTCTTCTTCTTCTTATTCTTCTTATTCTTCTTCTTCTTCTTCTTCTTCTTCTTCTTCTTCTTCTTCTTCTTCTTCTTCTTCTTCTTCTTCTTCTTCTTCTTCCTCTTCCTCTTCCTCTTCTTCTTCTTCTTCTTCTTCTTCTTCTTCTTCTTCTTCTTCTTCTTCTTCTTCTTCTTCTTCTTCTTCTTCTTCTTCTTCTTCTTCTTCTTCTTCTTCTTCTTCTTCTTCTTATTCTTCTTATTCTTCTTATTCTTCTTCTTCTTCTTCATCTTTTTCTAATTATTCTTATTTTATTCTTCTTTTTTCAGAACTAAACCTAAACTTTAAACTGAACTAAACAAAACATAAACCTAAACCTAAAACTATAACGAAAACTAAATCTGAACTAAACAAAACCTAAGACTAAAAAAACAGAAAAAAAGAGGAGGAGGAGGAGCTCACTTTAGGGGAGGGGACGGCCGGTGGAGGAGGGGGCGGCCCGGTGGAGGGGGTCCGCCGCAGGGAAGGGGGCCGTGTCACGGCCTTCCCCACTGCGGGGCTCGGGCGGCCGCCGTAGGGGAGGGGCGTCGTGGCCGGGGCGGCGGGGTATCAATCTTTATGCCTAGATTACCCCACTATCACCAAGGGAATCCGCAAATTGATTACCAAAACATATATCAAGTGATCTCAGTAGATTACCCCATGGCCACCATGGGTATTGATACGTCTCCAACGTATCCATGTTTTTGATTGTTCCATGCTATTATATTATATATTTTGGACGTTTTATATGCATTAATATGCTATTTTATATTATTTTTAGGACTAACCTATTAACCTAGAGCCCAGTGCGAGTTTCTATTTTTCCTTGTTTTTGACTTTTACAAAAAATGAATATCAAACAGAGTCCAAACGGAATAAAACTTTATGGTGATTTTTCTTGGACCAGAAGAAACCCAGAAGACCTGGAGAGGAGGCCAGAAGACCTACGAGGCAGCCACAACCCTAGAGGCGCACCCCAGGGGGGCGCCCCTGGCTTGTGGGCCCCTCGTAGGCCCTTCATCCCTAATTCTTACTCCAAAAATACGCAAGCATTCCGCCTATACAAGAGGGCACACCAAAAATACTTTTCCGCCGGCCGCAAGCTTCTGTTCCCGTGAGATATCGGAGGGCCTCTACATCAACCTTGCTGCCCTTCCGATGATGCATGAGTAGTTTACCACGGACCGAATGGCCCATAGCTAGTAGCTAGATCGCTTGTTTTCTCTCTTTGATCTTAAATACAATGTTCTCCTCGATGTTCTTGGAGATCTATTCGATGTAATCTTCTTTTGCGGTGCATTTGTTTAGATTCAATGAATTGTGGATTTATGATCAGATTTTCTATGAATATTATTTGAGTCTTTTCTGAACTCTTTTATGCATGATTGAGATAACTTAGTAATTCTTTTCGATCTATCGGTTTCGTTTGGCCAACTAGATTGGTTTTTCTTGCAATGGGAGAAGTGCTTTGTGATGGGTTCAATCTTGCGGTGTCCTCTCCTAGTGACAGAAGGGGCAGCGAGGCATGTATTATATTGTTGCCATTAAGGATAAAAAGATGGGGGTTTATATCATATTGCTTGAGTTTATCCCTCTACATCATGTCATCTTGCTTAAAGCGTTAATACTCTAGATGTGCGGGAAGGAGTCGGTCGATGTGTGCAGTAATAGTACTAGATGTAGAATCGTTTTGGTCATTGTCATGGACGTGATGCCTATATTCATGATCAATGCATGTGATATTGTCATAACTTTGCGCTTTTCTATCAATTGATCAACAGTAATTTGTTTACCCACCGTATGCTTTCTTCAAGAGAGAAGCCTCTGGTGAAACCTATGGCCCCCGGGTCTATTTTCCATCATATTATTTTTCTGATCTGTAAAACTAAAATCCAAAAAATACCTTGTTGTAATTTATTTATATTTACTTTGTTTTGTTATTTACTTATCTTTTATATCTATCTCTATTAGATCTCACTCTTGCAAGTGACCGTGAAGGGATTGACAACCCCTTTTTTGCGTTGTGTGCAAGTGTTTGTTAGTTCGTGCAGGTGCATATATTGGCGACTTGCTTGTGCCTCCTACTGGATTGATACCTTGGTTCTTAACTAAGGGAAACACTTATCTCTACTTTGCTGCATCACCCTTTCCCCTTCAAGGGAAAAATGAACGCAAGATCAAGAAGTAGCTGATGACCCACAAGTATAGGAGATCTATCGTAGTCCTTTCGATAAGTAAGAGTGTCGAACCCAACGAGGAGCAGAAGGAAATGACAAGCAGTTTTCAGTAAGGTATCTCTGCAAGCACTGAAATTATCGGTAACAGATAGTTTTGTGATAAGGTAATTCGTAACGGGTAACAAGTAACAAAAGTAAACAAGGTGCAACAAGGTGGCCCAATCTTTTTTGTAGCAAAGGACAAGCCTGGACAAACTCTTATATAAAGGAAAGCTATCCCGAGGACACATGGGAATTATCGTCAAGCTAGTTTTCATCATGCTCATATGATTCGCGTTCGTTACTTTGATAATTTGATATGTGGGTGGACCGGTGCTTGGGTACTGCCATTCCTTGGACAAGCATCCCACTTATGATTAACCCCCATCGCAAGCATCCGCAACTAAGAAAGAAGAATTAATTTAAACCTAACCATAGCATGAAACATATGGATCCAAATTAGCCCCTTACGAAGCAACTCATAAACTAGGGTTTAAGCTTCTGTCACTCTAGCAACCCATCATCTACTTATTACTTCCCAATGCCTTCCCCTAGGCCCAAACAATGGTGAAGTGTCATGTAGTCGACGTTCACATAACACCACTAGAGGAAAGACAACATACATCTCATCGAAATATTGAACGAATACCAAATTCACATGACTACTTATAACAAGACTTCTCCCATGTCCTCAGGAACAAACGTAACTACTCACAAACCATATTCATGTTCATAATCAGAGGGGTATTAATAGATCTGAACATATAATCTTCCACCGAATAAACCAACTAGCATCAACTACAAGGAGTAATCAACACTACTAGCAACACACATGTACCAATCTGAGGTTTTGAGACAAAGATCGGATACAAGAGATGAACTAGGGTTTGAGAGGAGATGGTGCTGGTGAAGATGTTGATGGAGATTGACCCCCTCCTGATGAGAGGATCGATGGTGATGACGATGGTGACGATTTCCCCCTCCCGGAGGGATGTTTCCCCGGCAGAACAGCTCCACCGGAGCCCTAGATTGGTTCCGCCAAGGTTCCGCCTCGAGACGGCAGCACTTCGTCCCGAAAACTTCCTTATGATTTTTTCAGGGCAAAATACACCTTATACCAGAAGATGGGCATCAGGGGGCTTCCAGGTGGCCCATGAGGCAGCGGGCGCGCCCAGGGTGGTAGGGCGCGCCCTCCACCCTCATGGACAGTGGGTGGCTCCCCTCTGGTGCTTTCTTCGCCCAATATTTTTAATATATTCCAAAACTAACTTTCATGTAGTTTCAGGACTTTTGGAGTTGTCTAGAATAGGTCTCTAATATTTGCTCCTTTTCCAGCCCAGAATTCCAGCTGCCGGCATTCTCCCTCTTCATGTAAACCTTGTAAAATAAGAAAGAAAAGGCATAAGTATTGTGACATAATGCAATAAATATCGATATAAAAGCATGATGCAAAATGGACGTATCAGTAGCTGATACATCCATTTTGCATCATGTTTACCTACTGTTATTTATAATGTTTTTATGCATAATAATACTTTTTGGAGTAATTCTAATGCATTTTCTCTCATAATATGCAAGGTACACACAAAGAGGGAGAATTCGGGCAGTTGGAAATCTGGACCTGAAAAAGCTACATCAGGCCAACCTCACGGGGAAATCTGGACCTGAAAAAGCTACATCAGACCTGAAAAATCTGCACAACTCCAAATGAGCTGAAACTTCACGGGGAATTTTTATGGAACATATGAGAAATGTTGGAGCCAATAAGTATCAGAGGGGGCCCACCAGGTGGGCACAACCCACCTGGGCGCGCCAGGGAGCCCAGGCGCGCCCTGGTGGGTTGTGCTCCCCTCGGCCCACCTCCGGTGCCCATCTTCTGGTATATAAGTCATTTTGAACTAGAAAAAAATAAGGAGAGGACTTTCGGGATGGAGCGCCACCATCTCGAGGCGGAACTTGGGCAGGAGCACTTTTGCCCTCTGGCGGAGGGATTCCGCCGGGGGAACTTCCCTGCCGGAGGGGGAAATCATCGTCATCATCTTCACCAACAACTCTCCCATCTTGGGGAGGGCAATCTCCATCAACATCTTCAACACCACCATCTCCTATCAAATCCTAGTTCATCTCTTGTGTTCAATCTTTGTACCGGAACTATAGATTGGTGCTTGCGGGTGACTAGTAGTGTTCATTACATCTTGTAGTTGATTACTACATGGTTTATTTGGTGGAAGATTATATGTTCAGATCCAATATGCTATTTAATGCCCTTTGATCTTGAGCATGATTATCATTTGTGAGTAGTTACTTTTGTTCTTGAGGTCATGGGAGAAATCATGTTGCAAGTAATCATGTGAAATTGATATGTGTTCGATATTTTGATAGTATGAATGTTGTGATTCCCTTAGTGGTGTCATGTGAACGTCGTCTACATGACACTTCACCATATTTGGGCCTAAGAGAATGCATTGTGGAGTAGTTATTAGATGATGGGCTGTGAGAGTGAAAGAAGCTTAAACCCTAGTTTATGCGCTATTCCGTAAAGGACCGATTGGATCCAAAAGTTTAATGCTATGGTTAGAATTTATTCTTAATACTTTTCTCATAGTTGCGGATGCTTGCGAGGTGGTTAATCATAAGTAGGAGGTTTGTTCAAGTAAGAACAACACCTAAGCACCGATCCACCCACATATCAAATTATCAAACTAACGAACACAAATCAAACCAACATGATGAAAGTGACTAGATGAAATTCCCCCGTACCCTCAAGAACGCTTTGCTTATTATAAGGGATCGTCTAGGCTTGTCCTTTGCCTCAAAAGGATTGGGCTACCTTTGTGCACTTTTGTTACCCTTACCGTTACTTGCTTGTTACAAATTATCTTGCTATCAAACTACTCTGGTGCCTATAATTTTAGCACTTATAGACATTACCTTGCTGAAAACCACTTGTCATTTCCTTCTGCCGCTCGTTGGGTTCGACACTCTAACTTATCGAAAAGGATACAATTGATCCCATATACTTGTGGGTCATCAAGGCTGATATGGCCACGACTAATGTTGTGGATGATCGCAAAATAGTACCGCATGGGAGTGGGTTAAAGAAACTATTTTCTGTTACAAGAAAACAAGACGTTGCTTCATTTGATCTTTACTCCATCGAGAAGAAAAAGAAGTCCCTGGACGTGCCTGTATTGAAGGGGGATAATTGCATGCGAGGTAAATTACTAACTCAAGGCAGGAGATATACATGCAATATTGACAAGGCTCGGTTTGGCAAGGAAATACCAACATGCATTAATTCCTTGGAAGAAAAGGTTACCTATGCTAATGGAAGGAATTATGTAAGATTTGATTTGTTTGCATCGGTCAACAAGATAAAAAGAAGGGATATCTTTCTGTTTATTCCACTCCCACGCAAGTTAAAGTGTATCAATTGCATGAGGTGTACAAGCAGAATTAGAGACATGCTAAGCTTGAGAGGATGCGGGTGGGGTCCACCTTCCCTGTGAGAAGTCGTGCCAACCAAAATAAGGAGTCCAAGTTTGTTATACGGTACTAGGTGATCAAGGTCACTTGAATACTTTATTAGTTAAATCTTTGATTAGTTTGAATAGGAGAGAGAGTCCGTTTCAATCTGGAGTTGTTAGGTCGGTTTTGTTATTTGTGGGTTGCTTATAAAAAGGGCAGGCTACGGCCAATGTACGGAGGATATTTTTATGAATAGACACTATGTGTTTTTAGGGTAAATACCTGTATCGAGTTTTGGGGGAAGCTGTCTAAAAATCCCAAAGTTTTGGAGGAAGCTTTAGAAAACCTCTGTGTTGCGATTTCTCTTCGTGGAAATTGTTTTGTGCATGAGTACCGTCGTCGAGATTGGTTTTCTCGTGCTGGACCATAAGGTTCAATCCCTCTACTTCGCGTACACCGCGTGCGCAGGCGAGAGGCTACGACTGCTGAAGGTGGAGTGTCGTGAAAGGTCGGGCCGCAACAACGTATCGGATCTCGCCACGAGGTCCGGTCTATATCAGATGGTATTCAGAGCAAAGGTTGTTCACGACACAATATATTTCTTCGAGTTACTATTTATGTTTTTTATCATGAGAAAAGATTGTAGCTCGCAAATGATGATGGCGGTGGAGAAGGATCCATTGCGTGCTTTGCTGTGGTACCAATGTTTTACGCGTGTGCGTGTAGGGCCAGCGAGTTGTGCAACGTTGATGAATTGCTATTCCAATATGAATTTTGTGAGTAAGACTATGGTTGATGCTTTGAACCTGCCGTTGTTTGAACATCCAGAACCATATGAGCTTTGGTGGAAGGACAAGTTTGTCAAGATCATGCATCGCTTTGAGGTATGGTTCATTCTATGTGGATATGAGGATCTAATCATGTGTGATGTGCTTCCTGTGCACATGCATACATGTACGATACTGCTAGGAAAACCATGGACAGATAAAAGACAATTGACATATCACTCGGCTGGAGAATTTTCTTTTGTTCGTGGAGGACAATATGTACCACTTGATTCGTACACATCGGAGAAGTATATGGCTGATCGTAAGAAGCGGGATATTGCTCAAGCTGCATCAGAAGTAATGGAGAAGGTTGAAGCTCCTGAAATTTTTTTGGTCGCCCCTCAGTCTGCAAATGAAAATATTATTGAAGAGACTGATTCGAAACCGAGGACGGTTTCGTTTCAAGGAGGAGAGGATGATATGGCCACGACTAATGTTGTGGATGATCGCAAAATAGTACCGCATGGGCGTGGGTTAAAGAAACTATTTTCTATTACAAGAAAACATGAAGTTGCTTCATTTGATCTTTACTCCATCGAGAAGAAAAAGAAGTCCCTGGACGTGCCTGTATTGAAGGGGGATAATTGCATGCGAGGTAAATTACAAACTCAAGGCAGGAGATATACATGCAATATTGTCAAGGCTCGGTTTGGCAAGGAAATACCAACATGCATTAATTCCTTGGAAGAAAAGGTTACCTATGCTAATGGAAGGAATTATGTAAGATTTGATTGTTTGCATCGGTCAACAAGATAAAAAGAAGGGATATCTTTCTGTTTATTCCACTCCCACGCAAGTTAAAGTGTATCAACTGCATGAGGTGTACAAGCAGAATTAGAGACATGCTAAGCTTGAGAGGATGCGGGTGTGGTCCACCTTCCCAAGGAGAAGTCGTGCCAACCAAAATAAGGAGTCCAAGTTTGTTATACGGTACTAGGTGATCAAGGCCGCCGGATACTTTATTAGTTAAATCTTTGATTAGTTTGAATAGGAGAGAGAGAGTCCGTTTCAATCTGGAGTTGTTAGGTCGGTTTTTTTATTCGTGGGTTGCTTATAAAAAGGGCAGGCTACGGCCAATGTACGGAGGATATTTTTATGAATAGACACTATGTGTTTTTAGGGTAAATACCCGTATCGAGTTTTGGGGGAAGCTGTCTAAAAATCCCTAAGTTTTGGAGGAAGCTTTAGAAAACCTCTATGTTGCGATTTCTCTTCGTGGAAATTGTTTTGTGCGTGAGTACCGTCGTCGAGATTTGTTTTCTCGTGCTGGACCATAAGGTTCAATCCCTCTACTTCGCGTACACCGCGTGCGCGGGCGAGAGACTACGACTGCTGAAGGTGGAGTGTCATGAAAGGTCGGGCCGCAACAACGTATCGGATCTTTCCACGAGGTACGGTCTATATCAAAGGCTCTTTTCTGGTGTCGTTGCCGTGGAGTGAAGCGCTCTTGGTAAGTGGAAATTGGTAAGGAAAACTTATTCCTCGTGCTGAAATTTATTGTCACTTGTTACTATGGAAAACAATCCTTTGAGGGGTTTGTTCGGGGTATCTTCACCTCGACCGGAACCACAATTAGTTACCCCTGAACCTACTGCACCTACTGAAAATATTGAATATGAAATTTCTTCGGGTATGATAGAACAACTGCTAGCTAATCCTTATGCAGGAGATGGAACAGAACATCCTGATATGCACTTGATATATGTGGAAAAAATTTGTGGATTGTTTAAGCTTGCAGGTTTACCCGGAGATGAAGTTAATAAGAAGTTTTTCCTTTATCTTTGAAGGGAAAAGCATTGGCATGGTATAGGCTATGCGATGATATTGGATCTTGGAATTGGAATCGATTAAAATTGGAGTTTCACCAAAAAAAATATCATATGCATCTAGTTCATCGTGATCGGAATTACATATATAATTTTGTGCCTCGTGAAGGAGAAAGTATCGCTCTAGCTTGCGGGAGGCTTAATTCAATGTTATATTCATGCCCCAATCACGAGCTCTCAAGAGAAATTATTATTCACAATTTTTTTGCTCGGCTATCTCGTGATGATCAATCCATGCTTGATACTTCTTGTACTGGTTCCTTTATGAAGAAGACTATTGAATTCAGATGGGATCTTTTAGAAATAATTAAACACAACTCTGAAGATTGGGAACTCGACGAAGATAAAGAGTCATGTATTAAGCTTAAGTATGATTGTGTTCAATCTTTTAAGAATACCGATGCTCTTCAAAAGTTTACCACTAAATATGGACTTGACTCTGAGATAGTAGCTTCCTTTTGTGAATCATTTTCTACTCATGTTTGATCTCCCAAAGGAGAAGTGGTTTAAATATCACCCACCTATTAAAGAAGACATTAAAGAACCAATACTAGCTAAAGAGGAAACTATTATTTATAATGTTGATCCGGTTGTTCCTACTTCTTATATTGAGAACCCACCTTTCCCTGTTAGGATAAAGGAACATGCTAAAGTTTCAACTGTGGTCAACAAAAGTTATATCAGAACACCAAAACCTGATGAACAAACCAAAGTAGAACCTAGTGTTGCTATGGTTAAGGATCTCCTGGAAGAAAATATAGATGGGCATGTTATTTACTTCTGTAATGAAGCTACTAGAATTGTCAAACCTGATAAAACGGATAATCACAGACCCGTTGTTGGCATGCCTGTTGTCTCAGTTAAAATAGGAGATTACTGTTATCATGGTTTATGCGACATAGGTGCTAGCGTGAGTGCTATTCTTTTTTCCTTATATCAAGAAGTTATGAATGACATAGCACCCGTAGAGATAGAAGACATATATGTTAATATTAAACTTGCTAATAGAGATACTATTTCACCAATTGGGATTGTTATAGATGTTGAAGTCTTGTGTGGGAAAATAAAATACCCTACTGATTTTCTTGTTCTTGGTTCCCCAAAAGATGATTTTTTTCCCATTATATTTGGTAGACCTTTCTTGAACACCGTTAATGCTAGAATAGATTGTAAGAAACAAACTGTCGGTGTCAGCTTTGGTGATGAGTCTCATGAGTTTATTTTTTCCAAGTTTAGTAGAAAACCTCATAAAAAAGAATTGCCTATTAAGGATGAAATAATTGGTCTTACTTCTATTGCCGTGCCTCCTACTGATCCTCTAGAACAATATCTGCTAGACCATGAGAATGATTGACATATGCATGAAAGAAATTAAATAGATAAGATCTTCTTTGAACATCATCCTCTGCTTAAACACAATTTGCCTATTGAAACTCTAGGAGGTCCTCCTCCACCTAAAGGTGATCCTGTGTTTGAATTGAAACAATTGCCAGACACTTTGAAATATGCTTATCTTGATGAGAAAAAGATATATCCTTTTACTATTAGTGCTAACCTTTCAGAACATGAAGAAGAAAGACTATTGAAAGTTCTAAGGAAGCACCGAGCTGCTATTGGATATACTCTTGATGATCTTAAGGGCATTACTCCCACTCTATGTCAGCACAAAATTAATATGGAACCTGATGCTAAACCCGTTGTTGATCACTAGTGTCAGTTAAATCCTAAGATGAAAGAAGTCGTAAGAACGGAAATACTAGAACTTCTGGAAGCAGGTATAATCTATCCTATAGCTGATAGTAGATGGGTAAGTCCTGTTCATTGTGTCCCTAAGAAAGGATGTATTACTGTTGTTCCTAATGATAAGAATGAACTTATCCCACAAAGAATTTTTATAGGCTATAGAATGGTAATTGATTTTAGAAAATTGAACAAAGCAACTAGCAAAGATCATTAGCCTCTGGCTTTTATTGATCAAATGCTAGAAAGATTGTCTAAGCACACACATTTTTGCTTCCTTCATGGATATTTTGGTTTTTCACAAATACCTGTTTCTCAACCCGATCAAGGAAAGACCACTTTCACTTGTCCCTTTGGAACTTATGCTTATAGATGTATGCCTTTTGGTTTATGCAATGCACATGCTACCTTTCAAAGATGTATGACTGCTATATTCTCTGATTTTTGTGAAAAGATTGTTGAGGTTTTCATGGATGACTTTTCTGTTTATGGGAAGTCCTTTGATGATTATCTAAGAAATCTTCATCGAGTTTTGCAGAGATGTGAGCAAACAAATCTTGTCTTGAATTGGGAGAAGTGCAACTTTATGGTTAATGAAGGTATTGTTTTAGGCCATAAAATTTCTGAATGAGTTATTGAGATGGACAAAGCTAAGTTGATGCAATTGAGAAAATGCCATGCCCTAAAGATATCAAAGGTATTCGTAGTTACTTAGGTCATGCTGGTTTCTGTAGGAGATTTATTAAAGACTTTTCTAAAATTTCTAGGCCCCTTACAAATCTTTTGCAAAAGGATGTTCCTTTTGTTTTTGATGATGATTGTTTAGAAGCCTTTGAAACACTCAAGAAAGCCATAATTTTTGCACCTATTGTTCAACCACATGACTGGAACTTGCCTTTCGAAATTAGGTGTGAGGCTAGTGATTATGCTGTTGGTGCTGTTCTAGGACAAAGAGTTGATAAAAAACTGAATGCTATTCATTATGCTAGTAAAACTCTAGACAGCGCACAACGAAATTATGCTACTACTGAAAAAGAATTTCTAGCAGTGGTGTTTGCTTGTGATGAATTTAGATCTTACATTGTTGACTCTAAAGTTATCGTTCACACCGACCATGCTGCTATTAAATATCTTATGGAAAATAAAGATGCTAAACCTAGACTTATTCATTGGGTTCTCTTGCTACAAGAATTTGATTTACATATCACTGATAGAAAAGGAGCAGAGAACCCCGTAGCTGATAACTTGTCTAGGCTTGAAAATGTCCTTGATGACCCACTACCTATTGATGATAGTTTTCCTGATGAGCAGTTAGCTGCAATAAATGTTTCTCATAACACTCCTTGGTATGCTGACTATGCTAATTACATTGTTGCTAAATATTTACCACCTAGCTTTACGTACCAACAAAATAAAAAATTCTTCTATGATTTAAGACATTACTTCTGGGATGACCCACATCTTTGTAAAGCAGGAGTAGATGGTATTATTAGACGTTGTCTACCTGAGCATGAACAGGGACAAATCCTACGGAAATGTCACTCCGAAGCTTATGGAGGACATCATGCGGGAGACAGAATTGCTCACAAGGTATTACAATCTGGATTTTATTGGCCTACTCTCTTCAAGGATACCCATAAGTTCGTCTTATCTTGTGATGAATGCCAAAGAATAGTTAATATCGGTAAGCGTCAGGAAATGCCTATGAATTATTCACTTGTTGTCGAACCATTTGATGTTTGGGGATTTGATTACATGGGACCTTTTCCTTCCTCTAATGGGTATACTCATATTTTGGTTGCTGTTGAGTATGTCACTAATTGGGTAGAAGCTATTCCAACTAGTAGTGCTGATCACAACACCTCTATTAAAATGCTTAAGGAAGTTATCTTCCCAAGGTTTGGAGTCCCTAGATATTTGATGATTGATGGTGGTTCACACTTTATTCATGGTGCTTTCTGTAAAATGCTTGCCAAGTATGATGTTAACTATAGAATTGCATCACCCTATCATCCTCAGACTAGTGGTCAAGTTGAACTTAGCAATACAGAAATAAAATTAATTTTGCAAAAGACTGTCAATAGGTCCCGAAAGAATTGGTCTAAGAAATTAGATGATGCACTTTGGGCTTATAGAACAACATATAAATCCTACGGGTATGTCTCCTTATAAAATGGTTTATGGAAAAGCTTGTCATTTGCCTCTTGAGTTAGAACATAAAGCATATTGGGTAATCGAAGGACACAACTATGATTTCAAACTTGCCGGTGAAAAGAGGTTATTTGATATTAGCTCATTAGATGAATGGAGAACCCAAGCTTATGAAAATGCCAAGTTATTTCAAGAAAAAGTTAAAAGATGACATGGTAAAAGAATCCAAAAGCATGAGTTCAAAGTTGGAGAATATGTTCTTTTGTACAACTCTCATTTCAAATTCTTTGCAGGAAAACTCCTCTCCAAATGGGAAGGACCCTATGTTATCGAGGAGGTTTATCAATCTGGAGCTATCAAAATAAATAATGCCGAAGGTACTAACCTTAAGGTTGTTAATGGGCAACAAATAAAACATTATATCTCAGGTACGCCCATTAATGTTGAAAGTAATATTATCCAAACTATTACACAGAACACATAAAAGAGTCCTTTCGGAACACTCCAGAATCATGAAAAAGAGGAGGTGCATGATATCGTAAGTAAACAGACTCCGAAAAATCCACAAAAATATTTTCTGTCAGTTTTGGAATATTTAGAAAATTAGGAAAATAAGAAACAACCAGGAAGGTCACCCTCGGGTGTCTTCCGGACTCCGTTTCTCTTATGTTTGCTTGTTTCCCAAGATTAAAAATCTTTATATACCCCCCGAACCTATTGACCACCGTATCACGGAGAAATCTTCTATCTTCTTTTCTTGTTGTTTTCTGTCAGATTTGTCAAGCCAAGTATCATGGATTCTCCCCTCTCCAACCATGAAGAAGGCGGTGCCTGGTTGCTACGGGGGGAGCTAAGGACAGAAGGAGTTGAGGAGATTGTCATGGAGGAAGATGAGGAAAAATCTTCTGGAGTCCACTTTCTGGCTTCCGAGAGGGGCACATTGGCTGGCATCTCCACTCGTTCCAACCCTCACCAGGCCATACGATCATCAAACAGTCAAGAGAACCTTGAAGTTGAAGAAGAGCTCCCACCAAGGAGGCCTTTACACAGGTTACATCGTAACAATTTTCACAATTTGATTCACAATTATGGGTTCGAAAGTACTCCTCGTGTGCACATACCATCCAATTGGGACATATCTCGTCCAAGAGAAAGTGATGCAGGAGCAAGTTCTTGGTGGCCGGAGAATAAGCATATTATGCCCAAAGTGAAGAAAAATATTGAGTTGCTTCATAAAGCCCTTTGTGAGGTTCAAGGCATGAAGGGGTCACTCATGGAAATATTGGGAGTTATATCACCACCACCCCCTTCTTCATCACCAAAAGAGAATTGAGTATCGGGTATGGGCACTCCCCTTGGCTTCCGCCAAGCTTGGGGGAGGTGCACCGGTATCGTATCACCCCCACTATCTTTTGCCTTTACTTATTTCAGTTCGATCTTTTGCTTTAGATGAATAAAAGTTTAGTTTGATCCTTTCTTTTTGAGAGTTTGCTTAATGATCTATCCTTGTAATCGCGTGCGTGATATATAATAAAGTTTAGTTTGAGTTTTTGCTTTCCTTACTTTCATGTCCCAATAAACAGAAAGGAAATAAATGAAAAGATCATATGCTAATCTTATGGTAGGTAATGACACCACATAAGGAAAAGTATAAGTAGAAAATTTTATTAGATATTGACAAACATAACATTGGTCAATGATGCAACCCATGAAAGAATTAATAAGGGAAGAGAAGATTCACATACAAATACACTATCCTTGAAATCTTTTGTGATTTTGAGCCCCCATCAGAATATTATATGGCAAAGTTGTTGAAATTGGACAAGAAGACAACTTAATGATTTATGTTTGTTCATATTCACATAGAAGTTATATTGTCATAGATCCTTCAACATGTGGTGCTTGCCCCCATCTTAATGAGCCAAAAATTCCGCACTAAGTAGAGATACTACTTGTGCATCCAAAAACCCTTGACCATCTTATTTTCAAGAGTCCACCATACCTACCTTAGGATTGAGTAAGATCCTTCAAGTAAGTTGTCATCACGCAATAAGGCAATAAAAATTGCTTCTAAAAGTGTGAGATCATTTAGTGTAAGAGAAAATTGAGCATTGTACGAACTTGTGATGGTAAAGAATAAAAGCGACAGACTGCATAATAAAGGTTGCCATCACAAGGGGCAATGTAACGTGACGTTCTGTTGCACTAAGCGATTGAGCATACAAACAAATAAGCGCATGGCAACCTCTGCTTCCCTCTGCGAAGGGCCTATTTTTTTTACTTTTATGTATTTACTTTTTATGTGAGAGTCAAAGTTCTTTTCTCTATTCCTTTTATTTTTCTCCTTTGGCAAGCATCATGTTGTAAGGAAAGATCTAGGCACATATGTCCAGTTGAATATGAGTGGCATGAGTTATTATTGTTGACATCACCTTGAGGTGAATAGGTTGGGAGGCGAAATTATAATTCCCTATCTTTCTATGTGTCCGGTTGAAACGTTTTGCTCATGTGTATACAGTGAGTGTTAGCAATCATAGAAGACTATATGATGGTTGAGTATGCGGACTTGCCTAAAGGCTCTGATACGCGACCATTCCTGAAAAGATGATGAATTGTAGTTGCAAAGTTGACCGAAAACATAGTTTGTTGGTTTCCAATAGAGTTTATGCTTTATACTTCGATAGTGCGAGGAATTGTTAATTATTCATGAGAAGTCTATAATAAAAGTTCTGTGATAAAAGTTTTATGTTAAAAGTTTGGTGCTGTTATAATAATTCACATCATGCTTCTATGTCCGTATTTTGTTTTTATCGACACCTCTCTCTCTCTCTCTCTAAGCATGTGGACATGTTTTTCGATTTCGGTTTTCGCTTGTGGACAAGCAAGGTCTAAGTTTGGGGGAGTTGATACGTCCATTTTGCATCATGTTTACCTACTGTTATTTATAATGTTTTTATGCATAACAATGCTTTTTGGAGTAATTCTAATGCATTTTCTCTCATAATATGCAAGCTACACACAAAGAGGGAGAATCCCGGCAGCTGGAAATCTGGATCTGAAAAAGCTACATCAGGCCACCTATTCTGCACAACTCCAAATGAGTTGAAACTTCACGGGGAATTTTTAGGGAATATACGAGAAATATTGGAGCCAATAAGTACCAGAGGGGGCCCACCAGGTGGGCACAACCCACCTGGGTGCGCCAGGGAGCCCAAGCGAGCCCTGGTGGGTTGTGCTCCCCTCAGCCCACCTTCGGTGCCCATCTTCTGGTATATAAGTCATTTTAAACGAGAAAAAAAATAAGGAGAGGACTTTCGGGATGGAGCGCCTCCGTCTCGAGGCGGAACTTGGGCAGGAGCACTTTTGCCCTCCGGCGGAGCGATTCCGCCGGGGGAACTTCCCTCCCGGAGGGGGAAATCATCGTCATCATTATCACCAACAACTCTCCCATCTTGTGGAGGGCAATCTCCATCAACATCTTCAACAAAACCATCTCCTCTCAAACCCTAGTTCATCTCTTGTGTTCAATCTTTGTACCGGAACTATAGATTGGTGCTTGTGGGTGACTAGTAGTGTTGATTACATCTTGTAGTAGATTACTATATGGTTTATTTTGGTGGAAGATTATATGTTCAGATCCAATATGCTATTTAATACCCCTCTGATCTTGAGCATGATTATCATTTGTGAGTAGTTACTTTTGTTCTTGAGGTCACGGGAGAAATCATATTGCGAGTAATCATGTGAAATTGATATGTTCGATATTTTGATAGTATGTACGTTGTGATTCCCTTAGTGGTGTCATGTGAAATGACACTTCACTATATTTGGGCCTAAGGGAATGCATTATGGGGTAGTTATTAGATGATGGGTTGCGAGAATGACAGAAGCTTAAACCCTAGTTTATGCGCTATTCTGTAAGGGACCGATTGGATCCAAAAGTTTAATGCTATGGTTAGAATTTATTCTTAATACTTTTCTCATAGTTGTGGTTGCTTGCGAGGGGGTTAATCACAAGTAGGAGTTTTGTTCAAGTAAGAACATCACCTAAGCACCAATCCACCCACATATCAAATTATCAAAGTAACGAACATAAATCAAACCAACATGATGAAAGTGACTAGATGAAATTCCCGTGTACCCTCAAGAACCCTTTGCTTATTATAAGAGATTGTTTTGGCTTGTCCTTTGCCTCAAAAGGACTAGGCTACCTTGCTGCACTTTTTTTACCGTTACCGTTACTTGCTTGTTACAAATTATCTTGCTATCAAACTACTCTGCTACTTACAATTTTAGCACTTGTAGACATTTCCTTGCTGAAAAGCACTTATCATTTCCTTCTGCTCCTCGTTGGGTTCGACACACTTACTTATCGAAAAGGCTACAATTGATCCCATATAGTTGTGGGTCATCAGTAGCAGGTATCCACAAGCAAGACATACATCAAGTGAACTCAAATCCAACATATTCAATCCAACATATGAAACTTCAAAGAGCAAGACTCAATTCACCACAGGAAAGATAGAGAGCCAAAAAAACCATATGATCCAACTATATTAATAAAACTCATTGTACATCAAGATCGTGTCCTATCAAGATCACGAGAAAGAGAGAGAGAGAAAGAGAGATCAAACAGAAAGCTACTCGTACATACCCTCAACCCCGAGGATGAACTACTCACACATCACCATGGGAACAAAGGAGAAGTTGGTGGTGATGGTGAAGGAGGACATGCCCCTCGCGGCACTCCGACGCCACCGGAGGGAACAGGGAAGGACCCCCCTGATACGTCTTCAACGTATCTATAATTTATGATTGTTCCATTCTATTATATTATCTGTTTTGGATGTTTATGGGCTTTATTTTACACTTTTATATTATTTTTGGGACTAACCTATTAATCCAGAGCCCAGTGCCAGTTACTGTTTTTCCCTTGTTTCAGTGTTTCGCAGAAAAGGAATATCAAACGGAATGAAACCTTCGGGAGAGTTATTTTTGGAATGGAAGCAATCCAGAAGACTTGGGGTGTACGTAAGAGAAGCAACGAGGAAGGCACGAGGCAGGGGGGCGCGCCCACCCCCCTGGGCGCACCCTTCACCCTCGTGGGGTCCTCGTGGCTCCCCTGACGTATTTCTTCCTCCTATATATACCAATATACCCTGAAACCTCCAAAAAATAGAATAGATCGGGAGTTCCGCCGCCGCAAGCCTCTGTAGCTACCAAAAACCAATCAGGACCCTGTTCCGGCGCCCTGCCGGAGGGGGGGATCCGTCACCGGTGGCCATCTTCATCATCCCGGCGCTCTCCATGACCAGGAGGGAGTAGTTCACCCTCGGGGCTGAGGGTATGTACCAATAGCTATGTGTTTGATCTCTCTCTCTCTCGTGTTCTTGAGGTGGTACGATCTTGATGTATCGCGAGCTTTGCTATTATAGTTGGATCTTATGATGTTTCTCCCCCTCTACTCTCTTGTAATGGATTGAGTTTTCCCTTTGAAGTTATCTTATCAGATTGAGTCTTTAAGGATTTGAGAACACTTGATGTATGTCTTGCGTGGGATACCCGTGGTGACAATGGGGTATTCTATTGATTCACTTGATGTATGTTTTGGTGATCAACTTGCGGGTTCCGCCCATGAACCTATGCTTAGGGGTTGGCACACGTTTTTGTCTTCACTCTCCGGTAGAAACTTTGGGGCACTCTTTGAAGTACTTTGTGTTCGATTGAATAGATGAATTTGAGATTGTGTGATGCATATCGTATAATCATACACACGGATACTTGAGGTGACACTGGAGTATCTAGGTGACGTTAGGGTTTTGGTTGATTTGTGTCTTAAGGTGTTATTCTAGTACGAACTCTATGATAGATTGAACATAAAGAATAGCTTCGTGTTATTTTACTACGGACTC
Organism: Aegilops bicornis; assembly: GCA_021605145.1. NCBI lineage: Eukaryota > Viridiplantae > Streptophyta > Magnoliopsida > Poales > Poaceae > Aegilops > Aegilops bicornis. The sequence goes on along the minus strand of CM038674.1, from coordinate 454,115,235 downwards.
TTGAATAGATCGATCAGAAAGAATAGCTTTGAGGTGGTTTTGTACCCTACCATAATCTCTTCGTTTGTTCTCCGCTATTAGTGACTTTGGAGTGACTCTTTGTTGCATGTTGAGGGATAGTTATATGATCCAATTATGCTATTATTGTTGAGAGAACTTGCACTGGTGAAAGTATGAACCCTAGGCCTTGTTTCCTAGCATTGCAATATCGTTTGTGCTCACTTTTATTATTAGCTACCTTGCTGTATATCTATCACCCATATTGCACTTGTATCACCATCTCTTCGCTGAACTAGTGCACCTATACAATTTACCATTGTATTGGGTGTGTTAGGGACACAAGAGACTCTTTGTTATTTGGTTGCAGGGTTGTTTGAGAGAGACCATCTTCAACCTACGCCTCCCACGGATTGATAAACCTTAGGTCATCCACTTGAGGGAAATTTGCTACTGTCCTACAAACCTCTGCACTTGGAGGCCCAACAACGTCTACAAGGAGAAGGTTGTGTAGTAGATATCAAGCTCTTTTCTGGCACCGTTGCCGGGCAGGTGAGTGCTTGAAGGTATATCTTTAGGTCTTGCAATCGAATCTTTTATTTTCTTGTTTTATCACTAGTTTAGTCTATAAAAGAAAACTACAAAAAAATGGAATTGAGTTTGCCTCATACGCTTCATCTTTTTAATATCTTTCGTGAGTATGATGGAAAGGAAAATTGTGCCAAAGTGTTAGAAGAGGAATGCATTAAAATGTTTGACACTAAATATTTGAATGATGAGCATGATTGCAATGTTGTTAGTATGAATTCCTTGAATATCCATGATGCTAATGATATGCAAAGCCACAAGCTTGGGGAAGCTATGTTTGATGAAGATGATATTTTTGTTCCCCAAGCTTTGATGAGCAAATTTACTATGATGAAAGCATGCCTCCTATATATGATGATTATTGTGATGACACGTATGCTTTAAAGAATAATGATAACCATGAAACTTGTCATCTTGATCTTAATTTTCAATCACATGATAGTTATTTCGTTGAGTTTGCTCCCATTATTATTCATGAGAAGAATTTTGCTTATGTGGAGAGTAATAAAACTTCTATGCTTGTAGATCATGAAAAGAATGCTTTATGTGATGGTTATATCGTTGAATTTATTCATGATGCTACTGAAAATTATTATGAGAGAGGATCATATGCTTCTACATATTGCAATAATATCAAGTTTCCTCTCTATGTGCTTAAAATCTTGAAGTTATGCTTGTTTTACCTTCCTATGCAAGTTGATTCTTGTTCCCATAAGTTTTTGCTCACAAAATCCCAATGCATATGAAGTGTGTTAGACTTAAATGTGCTAGTCATATTCTTCATGATGCTCTCCTTATGTTTCAATTCTTATCTTTTATGTGAGCATCATTGAAATCATCATGCCTAGCTAGGGGCGTTAAACGTTAGCGCTTGTTGGGAGGCAACCCAATCTTATTTTAGTCTCTTGCTTTTTGGTTCTGTTTAGTAATAAATAACCCATCTAGTTTCTGTTAAGATGTGGTTTTATGTTTTAATTACTGTTTGTGCCAAGTAAGACCTATAGGATCTTCTTGGATGATAGTTATTTGATCTTGCTGAAAATTCCAGAAACTTTCTGTTCACGAAAACAATTGTTAGAAATCACCAGAACGCGATAAAATACTGATTCCAATTGCAGCAGATCAATAATCAAATTATCTAGGTTTTCCTATTTTGGTAGATTTGTCTGAGTTCCAGAAGTTTGCGTTAGTTACAGATTACTACAGACTGTTCTGTTTTTGACAGATTCTGTTTTTCGTGTGTCGTCTGCTTATTTTGATGAATCTATGGCTAGTAAAATAGTTTATAAACCATAGAGAAGTTGGAATACAGTAGATTTAACACCAATATAAATAAATAATGAGTTCATTACAGTACCTTGAAGTGGTGTTTTGTTTTCTTTCGCTAACGAAGCTTACGAAGTTTTCTCGTTAAGTTTTGTGTTGTGAAGTTTTCAAGTTTTGGGTAAAGATTCACGGACTACGGAATAAGGAGTGGAAAGAGCCTAAGCTTGGGGATGCCCAAGGCACCCCAAGGTAATATTCAAGGACAATCAAGAGTTTAAGCTTGGGGATGCCCCGGATGGCATCCCTCTTTAAATCTTTGTTCATCGGTAACTTTACTTGGAGCTATATTTTTATTTACCACATGATATGTGTTTTGCTTGGAGCGTCATTTTATTTTCTTTTGTTTTGCTTGCTGTTTGAATAAAATACCAAGATCTGAAATTATTAAATGGGAGAGTCTTCACATAGTTGCATAATTATTCGACTACTCATTGATCTTCACTTATATCTTTCGGAGTAGTTTGTCGTTTTCTCTAGCGCTTCACTTATATCTTTTAGAGCACGGCGGTGGTTTTATTTTGAAGAAATAGATGAACTCTCATGCTTCACTTATATTATTTTGAGAGTCCTAAACATCATGGTAATTTTCTTTGGTTATGAATTTAGTCCTAATATGATGGGCATCCAAGAGGGATATAATAAAAACTTTCATATAAAGTGCATTGAATACTATGAGAAGTCTGATTCCTTATGATTGTTTTGAGATATGAAGATGGTGATATTAGAGTCATGCTAGTAGAGTAGTTGTGAATTTGAGAGATACTTGTGTTAAAGTTTGTGATTCCTGTAGCATGCACGTATGGTGAACCGTTATGTGATGAAGTCGGAGCATGATTTATTTATTGATTGTCTTCCTTATGAGTGGCGGTCGGGGACGAGTGATGGTCTTTTCCTACCAATCTATCCCCTAGGAGCATGCGCGTAGTACTTTGTTTGGTAACTAATAGATTTTTGCAATAAGTATGTGAGTTCTTTATGACTAATGTTGAGTCCATGGATTATACGCACTCTCACCCTTCCACCATTGCTAGCCTCTCTAATATCGCACACCTTTCGCCGGTATCATACACCCAACATTTACCTTCCTCAAAACAGCCACCATACCTACCTATTATGGCATTTCCATAGCCATTCCGAGATATATTGCCATGCAACTTTCCACCGTTCCGTTTATTATGACACGCTCCATCATTGTCATATTGCTTTGCATGATCATGTAGTTGACATTGTATTTGTGGCAAAGCCACCGTTCATAATTCTTTCATACCTGTCACTCATGAGTCATTACACATCCAGGTACACCGCCGGAGGCATTCATAGAGTCATATTTTGTTCTAAGTATCGAGTTGTAATTCATGAGTTGTAAGTAAATAAAAGTGCGATGATCATCATTACTAGAGGATTGTCCCAGTGAGGAAAGGATGATGGAGACTATGATTCCCTCACAAGTCGGGATGAGACTCCGGGCAAAAAAAAGAAAAGAAAAAAAAGAGGCCATAAAAAAGGGAGAAAAGGCCCAAATAAAAAACATAAAAAAATGAGAGAAAAAGGGAGAAGGGGCAATGCTACTATCCTTTTACCACACTTGTGCTTCAAAGTAGCACCATGATCTTCATGATAGAGAATCTCCTATGTTTTCACTTTCATATACTAGTGGGAATCTTTCATTATAGAACCTGGCTTGTATATTCCAATGATGGGCTTCCTCAAAATGCCCTAGGTCTTCGTGAGCAAGCAAGTTGGATGCACACCCACTTAGTTTCTTTTGTTGAGCTTTCATACACTTATAGCTCTAGTGCATCCGTTGCGTGGCAATCCCTACTCACTCACATTGATATCTATTAATGGGCATCTCCATAGCCCGTTGATACGCCTAGTTGATGTGAGACTATCTCCTCCCTCTTTTTGTCTTCTCCACAACCACCATTCTATTCCACCTATAGTGCTATGTCCATGGATCACGATCATGTATTGCGTGAAGATTGAAAAAGTTTGAGAACATCAAAAGTATGAAACAATTGCTTGGCTTGTCATCGAGGTTGTGCATGATTTAAATATTTTGTGTGATGAAGATAGAGCATAGCCAGACTATATGATTTTGTAGGGATAGCTTTGCTTTGGCCATGTTATTTTGAGAAGACATGATTGCTTTGTTAGTATGCTTGAAGTATTATTGTTTTCATGTCAATATTAAACTTTTATCTTGAATCTTATGGATCTGAATATTCTTGCCACAATAAAGAAAATTACATTGATAAATATGTTAGGTAGCATTCCACATCAAAAATTCTGTATTTATCATTTACCTACTCGAGGACGAGCATGAATTAAGCTTGGGGATGCTGATACATCTCCAACGTATCTATAACTTTTGTTTGTTCCATGCTATTATATTATCTGTTTTGGATGTTTATGGGCTTTATTTTACACTTTTATATTATTTTTGGGACTAACCTATTAACCCAGAGCCCAGTGCCAGTTTCTGTTTTCCCCTTGTTTCAGTGTTTCCTAGAAAAGGAATATCAAACGGTGTCCAAATGGAATGAAACCTTCGGGAGAGTTATTTTTGGAAAGGAAGCAATCCAGAAGACTTGGGGTGTACGTAAGGGAAGCAACGAGGAAGGCAATAGGCAGGGGGGCGCCCTCCCCCTCGTGGCTCCCCTGACATATTTCTTCCTCCTATATATACCAATATACCCTGAAACCTCCAAACGATAGAATAGATCAGGAGTTCTGCCGCCGCAAGCCTCTATAGCCACCAAAAACCAATCGGGACCCTGTTCCGGCACCCTGCCGAAGGGGGGGGGGGGTTCCCTAACCGGTGGCCATCTTCATCATCCCGGCGCTTTCCATGACGAGGAGGAAGTAGTTCACCCTCGGGGCTGAGGGTATGTACCAGTAGCTATGTGTTTGATCTCTCTCTCTCTATCGTGTTCTTGAGGTGTTATGATCTTGATGTATCGTGAGCTTTGCTATTATAGTTGGATCTTATGATGTTTCTCCCCCTCTACTCTCATGTAATGGATTGAGTTTTCCCGTTGAAGTTATCTTATCGGATTGAGTCTTTAAGGATTTGAGAACACTTGATGTATGTCTTGTGTGGGAGGGATACCGGTGGTGACAATGGAGTATTCTATTGATTCACTTGATGTATGTTTTGGTGATCAACTTGCGGGTTCCGCCCATTAACCTATGCATAGGGGTTGGCACACGTTTTCGTCTTGTAACTCCGGTAGAAACTTTGGGGCACTCTTTGAAGTACTTTGTGTTGGATTGAATAGATGAATCTGAGATTGTGTGATGCATATCGTATAATCATACCCACGGATACTTGAGGTGACATTGAAGTATCTAGGTGACATTAGGGTTTTGGTTGATTTGTTTCTTAAGGTGTTATTCTAGTACGAACTCTATGATAGATTGAACGGAAAGAATTGCTTCGTGTTATTTTACTACGGACTCTTGAATATTGATCAGAAAGAATAGCTTTGAGGTGGTTTCGTACCCTACCATAATCTCTTCGTTTGTTCTCCGCTATTAGTGACTTTGGAGTGACTCTTTGTTGCATGTTGAGGGATAGTTATATGACCCAATTATGCTATTATTGGTGAGAGAACTTGCACTGGTGAAAGTATGAACCCTAGGCCTTGTTTCCTAGCATTGCAATATCGTTTGTGCTCACTTTTATTATTAGCTACCTTGCTGTTTTTATATTTTCGGATTACAAAAACCTATATCTATCACCCATATTGCACTTGTATCTCCATCTCTTCGCCGAACTAGTGCACCTATACAATTTACCATTGTATTGGGTGTGTTGGGAACACAAGAGACTCTTTGTTATTTGGTTGCAGGGTTGTTTGAGAGAGACCATCTTTAACCTACGCCTCCCACAGATTGATAAACCTTAGGTCATCCACTTGAGGGAAATTTGCTACTGTCCTAAAAACCTCTGCACTTGGAGGCCCAACAACGTCTACAAGGAGAAGGTTGCGTAGTAGACATCGGCCCCTTCCTTCTTCTTCTTCCTTGGCCCTCCGGAGAGAGAGGGAACTGCTACTTGTGAGCTACGTTGAGATTTTCCCCGAAGAGGAGGGGAGATGTAGTACATTAGAGATAAATATTTCCCTCAGTGAGAACCCAGGTTTACCGAACGAATAGGAGAATCACGCAAAGCCTCATGAACAACACATGAGCACACAAAAGCAAATACTTGCACCCAACATGGGAAAGAGGGTTTTCAATCCCATTGAACTCGTTACGAATGTCGGGGATATGGCTTATCGGGAACTTATCGTCCGACCCATGATAAGGGGTAAATCGACCAGTTTATCGGCATATCGTCCAATTTATTGCCATTTCGGCTGATTTATCAGCCGATTTATCTTATCAGTCAGACACTGGTAAGCGATAAATCGACCAATTTATCAGAATATCGGAAGATATCTTGAACAGTGCTCATTACTTGAAAGGATCAAATCTTGTATAGATAGATGGATACATTGTAAATTAAAATAGAAGTAAATAAATTGCAGCAAAGTATTTTTGAAATTTGTACTACAATAGAAGTAGACCCAGGGGCCACAATTTTTACTAGAGGCTTCTCCGTCGAACGCAGAGCATACGGTGGGTGAACAAATTACAGTTGGGTAACTGATAGAAAAGCACATGGTTATGACGTATTCACGGCAATGATCATGTATATAGGCATCACGTCTGAAACAAGTAGAATGACTCATGCCTGCATCTAATACTATTACTCCACCAATCGACCGCTCTCCAGCATGCATCTATGGTATTAAGTTCATGAAAAACGGAGTAATGCCTTAAGCAAGATGACATGATGTAGACAAAGTAAACCCAATCAATAATAAACCTCTTCATTTTACCCTTCATGGAAACAATACAAATACATGTCTTGTCCCCTTCTGTCACTAGGATATGGAGCACCGCAAGATTGAACCCATCACAAAGCCCCTCTCCCACTGAAGATAAATCAATCTAGTCGGCCAAACTAAACAGGTAGATCAGAGAGAAATACAAAGCTATAACAATCATGCATAATAAAGTTCAGAAAAAACTCAATTAGTTTCAATGAATAACCTGATCATAGACCTACAATTCATCAGATCCCAACAAACACACTGCAAATGAGATTACATCGGATATAACTCAAAGAAGATCGAGGAGAACCTGGTATTGAAGATCAAAGAGAGAGAAGAAGCCATCTAGCTACTAGTTATGGACCCGTAGGTCTATGGTGAACTACTCACGCATCATCTGAAGGGAGCAATGATGATGTAAAAACCCTCCATGACCGATGCCCCCTCCGGAAGAGTACCGAAAAAGACCTCCAGCTAGGATCGCCGAAGAACAGAAACTTGCACCGGCGAAAAAAGAGTTTTAGCTAGCTCTCTATTGGTTTCCAATTATTTGAGAATGTATAAATGTGGAATTAGGTCAGACGGAGCCTCGAAGGGCCCAAAAGGTAATAGGGCATGACCCCCCCCCCCCCCGCCCACCCAAAGGTGCGCCTTGCTATCTTGTCGTTGAGGGAGTCCTGGACTAAGGGGTCCTTGGGCGTCCGACCTGTTATCCTTTGGGCCGGACAGATGGGCTGTGGAGACATGAAGATCGAAGACTGTACCCGTGTCCGGATTGGACTCTACCTGGTGTGGAAGGCAAGCTTGGCAATCGACTATGTAGATTCCCTCTGATGTAACCGACTCCATGTAACCCTAGATCTCTCTGGTGTCTATATAAACCGGAGAGCATAGTCTGGATGGACAAATACTCATTACCATATTCACATAGGCTAGACTTCTAGGGTTTAGCCATTACGATCTGATCAACTCTTGTAACACTCATATTCATCAAGATCAATCAAGCAGGAAGTAGGGTATTACCTCCATAGAGAGGGCCCGAACCTGGGTAAACATCGTGTCCCCCGTTTCTTGTTACCATCGATCCTAGACGCACAGTTCGGGACCCCCTTACCCGAGATCCGCTGGTTTTGACACCGACATTGGTGCTTTCATTGAGAGTTCCACTGTGCTGTCGGCAAAGGACTCGATGGCCCCTTCGATCGTCAGTAATGACGTCGTCCAGGGAGAAATCTTCCTCCCCGGACAAATCTTTGTGTTCGGCCGCTTCGTACTGCGGGCCAACTCGCTTGGCCGTCTGGAGCAGATCGATAGCTACGCCCCTGGCCACCAGGTCAGATTTGGAAGCTTGAACTACGCCGCGGATACCCGTGGAGACTCAATCTTCAATGGGTTTGAAACCGCAGCGATTGCTCCCCCTCGTCCCGATGAACATAACTTATATTTGTTATCAGATTACGTCCAGGAGATGGATCCTGTTGCTGCAACGGCTTCAGAACCGAAGCAGATCGTGCCCTCCGAGGCCACAAAGTCCGCGGTGTTGGAGCCACACATGGATTTGACATCTTGCAATGTTTGCGACAATGGAACTCCGGACTCGTCTCCGGCTATACGTTCTGGATTAGGTGCGCCTGTGGACACCGAGCTGGATAGGTTATTGATTTTGAATTTAGCGCCGCAGACGTCTTCCAGCATTCACCTTTGGGTGACGTACTAAACTCTTTAAAGAACTTGTCCTTGGAGGAAGACTCACAGTCGAACTATGTTCGGTTCGAGCTAGAGGCGGATGACGAGGAATTTTGCTTCCCACCCGCCACCCGCTTCATAGCCACCGTCGATGACTTAACCGACGTGCTTGACTATGGCTCCGAAGACATCGACGGAATGGACGACGATGCCGACAAGGAGCAAGGCCAAGACCCACCATTTACTGGACGTTAGACGGCCACCTCTTCATACGACGTGTACATGGTTGATACACCTAAAGGACCTGGCGACGACATAGAAGAGCCAGACGCGAATAAACCCTCTGAGACGTAGTCCAAGCGTCGGCGCCCCAAATGCCGCTCTAAGCCTCGTCGCTCAAAAGATAGCAACACTGGCACCGGAGAAAATAGTACTCCAGGCGACGCCGAACAACGAAGACCCTGTCGGAGCTACATCCGAACAGGAGGAACAGGACAACAGGCAAGACAACCCTGATGAACAGGCCATAGAAGATGACTCGGAGGACGATATTTACCGTCCACCCTCCGAGTTGGAGACAAGCCTCGGCAACAAAGACTTCATCGTGCCTGAGGATCCTCTGGAGCAGGAGCGCATTAAGCTTCAGCTCATAGCCACTGCAAGGAGCCTGAAAAGAAACAAAGCGGCAGCTTCAAGCTGAACAAGATCTGCGCCACGACGGATGGTGCGATGTCCCGACACCAAGAATACGGCCTCAAGCGCCCAGCCAAGAGCTACCCGAAACACAGACTGCTACCTCAATTCGATGAGGAGGCGCCGGAGCACACATCTCCCTCGCGTAATGCAGAATGACCACCACGTGGTCGAGACAGGGCGGCCGACCGGCCACCCCGCGGTCGGGATAAAGCGGCAACTGAGGCCGAACTGCAGCCTGCCCCACCGCCCCGTAACAATAGAGACGGAAGAGTTCAGGGTCACACGTACGACCTCCGGTAGACCCTGGACAGTAGAGCAGGACATACAAGATCGATCTACGGATCGCGAGGACGTACCTCGAGGCACGACGACGTCTACCTATTCGGACGTGACAAACCTAACCACGCCGGGGCCGAATACCGCAGACGGACTCCATCAGAGCTACACCATGATGCGGCCCAATATAGAGGCGCTGCACACCCTCTCTACTTCACAGATGAAGTGCTGGATCATGAATTCCTGAGGGGTTCAAGCGTGTCAATATTGAATCATACGACGGAACAACTGACCCGCAGTGTGGATCGAAGATTTTATCCTCCACATCCACATGGCCCGAGGAGACGACCTCCACGCCATTAAAAAACCTCCCACTAAAGCTCAAAGGACCAGCTTGGCACTGGCTTAACAGCCTGCCTGAAAATTTTATCGGCAGCTGCGAGGACTTGGAAGAAATCTTCCTGGACAACTTCCAAGGAACTTATGTCTGGCCACTAGACGCCGACGACTTAAGCCACATAGTTCAACAACCTGGAGAATCAGCCAAAAAATTCTGGACGAGGTTCCTAACCAAAAAGAACCAGATCGTCGACTGTCCGGATGCTGAGGCCCTAGCAGCCTTCAAACACAGCATCCGGGACGAATGGCTCGCCCGCCACCTCGGTCAGGAAAAGCCGAGGTCCATGGCAGCCCTCACGGCACTTATGACCCGCTTCTGCGCGGGAGAGGATAGTTGGCTGGCTCCCATTACAAACACAGCCAACGAAACAGGCCCCTCCGAGGCCAAAAACAGCACCGGCAAGCTCCGACACAACGGACACAAACACCGAAGCAATGGCGATAACACCGATGACACAACAGTTCATGCCGGATTCAGTGGCTCCAAGTCCGGCCAGCGAAAGAAGCCCTATAAAAGGAGCAGCGGTAGACCATCCAGCTTGGACCACATACTCGATCATCCTTGCCAGATACATGGCACCCCAGACAAACCGGCAAACCATACTAACAGAGATTGCCGGGTCTTTAAACAAGCCAGCAAGGTAAACAACAAAAACAAGGAAGGGTAATCACAGAGCGAGGACGATGACGAGGAGCCCCGGCAGGCGAGCACTGGGGGCAAAAGAAATTTCCCCCTCAAGTCGAAATGGTGAACATGATATATGCCACACAAATCCCCAAAAGGGAGCGTAAGCGAGCACTTAGGGACGTCTACGCGGTAGAGCAAGTCGCCCCAAAATTCAATCCATGGTCGTCGTTCCCGATCACCTTCGATTGCCGAGATCATCCAACCAGCATCCGCCATGGCGGCTCAGCCGCACTGGTCCTCGACCCAATCATCGACGAATTTCACCTGACACGAGTCCTAATGGACGGTGGTAGCATCCTCAACCTGCTCTATCAGGACACAGTGCGGAAGATGGGCATTAACTCCTCACGAATCAAACCAACAAAGACTACCTTTAAAGGAGTCATACCAGGCATGGAGGCCCGTTGTACGGGCTCAATACACTGGAGGTAGTATTCGGTTCCCCGGACAACTTTCAAAGCTAAGAACTAATCTTTGATATCGTCCCATTTTGCAGCGGCTATCATGCCCTGCTCGGACGAACCGCATTCGCTAGATTCAACGCGGTACCACATTGTGCTTATCTCAAGCTCAAGATGCCCGGTCCACGTTGCGTCATTACAGTAAATGGAAACAGGGAACGCTCCCTTCGTAAAGAGGAGCACACCGCCGCCCTAGTAGCATAAGTACAGAGCGGCCTTCTCAAGCAACATTATAATCCGGCTGCCGAGCCCCTGGACATCATCAAGAGGGTCCGGACAACACTGCAGTAGGACAGCTCGGCTCGTCACGAGCCGAATTAGCAATTCGGCCTCCGTCCCAGCCCCGATGAGGCAATAGCATTACTACCGCACTTACATAAATTACGCACTCAAAACTCCATGGGTATTGACGGAGGCATAACTCATTCGCGATCCACGGTACGGCTTGACCGACCCTGGGATTCGCCCACTTTTCTTTTTTCTTTTTTATGGGTTTTCTTCTCTTTTCGAGGTCTATACGGACAACCCGCTTGCAGAACACACCAAGGAGACAAGGAGCTTTAGAGTACAAGGGAACCCCCATGTGATCTCTAACAAACGATTACCACACTTGTTTTACATACCCACACGCAGCTCACCCTTGGTTATGGCATGTTAAATAGCCTTACTCGCTTATCACATTACTTGTGCAAAGTACGCCACGACGTACTAGTTACATCACAATGGTGAATAAATGGTGGCGTCAGCTCATTGCTTAATTTTTTCCGTTTCCTCACCTTAGTATCTATTACTCATTACACACGTACACCATAGTACGTACTGCTACGCCAGGGGCTTCATTACACCCCGCATCATGGCAATAAAAGTCCGAACACTTTTACAGTATAGTTCAGCACCCCAAACTTATAGCATTATATGCATCGGCTCTGAATCATGTCTTTGGTCAATAGTTGGGTTGCCCGGCTCCTGTGCTTACTACCTTACGTTCTACTATATCGGCTAGGGTAGTAAAGGGAGAACTACTGCGATTGTGTGCCGGTTCTTCCGGACGAGCACCTCAGTAGAGAAAGCCGAAAACTGACTGTCATGATGCGGCGAGAGTCGGTCAGCTGTTCAAGAGTTTCCAAATTGTTGGAGATTTTTTCCGCTTCTTGCGAAGAATCGGTTCTTCCGATTAGGCGTGTATAACGCCCCTAATTCGGCCTCCCGAACACCAGGGGCTTCGCCAACTTTCTTAATTGTCGAACTCCTATGTCTAAGTGAGGGCGGTAAAGGCCGCATAGTCTGATTGCCTTGTTCGTTACGCTAAACACCTCCTTTAAGGACCAGAATGTGGAGTAAAGGGTGTTTAGATTTATCCCGAACACCCCCGTACTATCTACGTGGGGGCAGAAGCCGACGACTGGTCAACCCTCAGATTTAATAAACGACCGCGCAGGAGGTAAAATTTAAATCATAAGCATTATAATACACAACATCATTGTTCCATATTACAGGGCAAGGTAATATACATGTTCTCATGGGAATATAACATCCTTCGAACATTGCTCCGCCACAAGGCGGGACCGCTCCAGAACACCATCAAAATAGTGCTCGGGTCGACGATGCTCCTTGCCCTCCGGCTGTCCCTCGGTCATCAGCTTCTTGGCATCCAGCTTCGCCCAATGCGTCTTGACATGGGCAAAGGCCATACGCGCACCTTCAATACAGACCGACCGCTTCACGACTACGAGCCGCGGACAGGTACTCACAAGTCGCTGCACAAGTCCGAAGTAGCTGCTAAGTATAGGGTCGGCAGGCTACAGTCGGACTATCAGGTCCTTCACGGCTAGCTCTGCCAACCTGTGCAAGTCGACCAACTGCATTAGCTGGTCGCTGAAGGGCACCAGATATTCGGATCCTAGATGCTGGGACCAGAATAGCTTCTCCATTGACATCCCTTCTTTGGCTCTATAATGCTCGGCAGCATCTGATACACTATGCAGCAGATCCGTAAACGCCCCTGGAAAAATCCAAATTCAGGATAAGTACAAGGAACGTTTCTTCTACATACTTGCTATGCATGGTGAAAGTCTTACCCGCTGTAATCTTCTTGGCCGCCTGAATTTCCTGGAGGGTGCTCTGGGCTTCGGCTCGTGCATCTTGCGCGCTCTGGCAGGCCTTCGCTAATTCGGACTCTTGCGCCTTACAATTGCGCTCCAGGGACGGAAATCTCTCTATCGCGCCCTGGAGCTGTTGCTGCGCCTCGCCAACCCGGGACTCGTGCTTCTCGCGTGAAACACGTTCCTTGGCCGCTTTTAACCTCGGCCTCGGCTAGCGCCTTCTCAAGGGTTGCCATCTCGGTCGTGGCCCCTAATAAAGTTTATGACACTTTAGTCCGGTCGGACTATTCATTTTTTCGAAATATACCCATAGGTTACTGCATACCTTGGCTATCCTCCAGCTGCTTCTTCACGAGGCCGAGCTCCTCCTCGTCCCCCTCCAGTTTCTGCTTCAGTCCGGAGACCTCCGCAGCATGAGCAGTGGCAGCCTGCAGCGATACCTGCTTATTCACATACACAACTCATGTTAGACTCCTGTGATATTTATACTTGATCCTTCGGCTTTTCTTCCCAAACAGAGCATCAGGGGCTACTGTCTATACTGTGATATTGTTCCTAACAATCACATAACTTACCTCAAAGCCTGTTAGAAGGCTAGTGCAGGCTTCGGTCAGTCCACTCTTGATGAACTGAACCTTCTCTATCACCGTGTCCATAAGGACACGATGTTCATCCACAATAGAGGCGCCTCGTAGCGCCTCCAGCAGATTATCCGGTGCCTCTGGTTGGACAGAGGTCACCGGTGGAACAGGCAAATTCCTTCCTTGTGGGGAACGCCGTTCGCTGGACCCTCGAGCCGTGTAGATCACCGAAATGGTATCCGACTGAGGACTGAAGGGAACTCGGGTCCCGTCACCAGTCCCCATGGGGACTGTTTCCCCCGTATGTCCGGCGGCGGAAGAGTCATCCTGGGGCGTCACCCCGATGATCTCCGGAATCTCCCCCCGTCCTGGGAAAGTCTTTTTGGAAACCACCTCATCATCACCCTTGGGTGAGACGTAATGAGCAGGTGGTGGAGACATGCTAGCCATCTCCTTCGAGTCTAGCGAATCCTCTGTCAAGGATCGCGGGGAGCCATCGCGTGCTGGACTGCAGTGACAAAGTTTACAATATGTCAATATTACAAACCAGGAAGGCCATACGATTGCGGATTCTGGTACTTACGAAGCGGCCCGAGGCTTGGTCCGGCGAGGTCGCTCTAGACTGCTGTCAACATCCCACGCGGATTTATCCGCGAGGGAGCCTTTAACCCTCTTAGGCGCTTTAGCCTCCGGACTTGTGGGGGCTGCTCTCTTCTTCCTCCCCACTTCAGGTGGGGAGTCGTTTTCTTCTTCCTCTTCAACGTCGTCGGCGGCGGACGAAGAGGAAGTCTCGCTTCCGTACGTCACGTCCGGAGTGCCTTTACGATGAAGGCCCCTTTTGGCCCCTTTGGCTGCCTTCTTAGCCGTCTTCTCCGGCACCTTGTAAGGTGCAGGGAACAACATCTTCTCCAGTAATGGAAATCCTTGGTCTTTGCAGCGGGGCCGGACAGTTAATCTCCTCAGCCACCTTGATCCAGGCCTGAAAACATGGATGGAAAGCTTAGGCTTTGCCTCAAAATATGCCAGTAAAAGGTATGCTTTGAAAACATGGAATAACTTACCGAATTAGCTTGGCGCTTTAAGCTAAGCCCGCGATCCTCGGTCATACGCAGCGGCGTCTCGCCGGCCTTAAAAAGCACTCTCCAGATGTCTTCGTGCATTGTGCCGAAGAGCTCTTGCAGCGTCTGGTGCTTGGTTGGATCATACTCCCACAGATAGCAAGTCCGGCGTTGGCACGGAAGGACACGACGAATGAGCATGACCTAGACCACGTTGACAAGCTTGATTTTCCTATCTATCATGTTTTGGACGCACGTCTGGATCCCAGTTAGCTCGTCCGAAGGACCCCAGGTTAGGCCCCTCTCTTGCCAGGAGGTGAGCCGCATCGGGATTCCGGATCGGAATTCTGGGGCCGCCGCCCAGTTGGCGTCACGCGGCTCGGTGATGTAGAACCACCCCGATTGCCACCCCTTCACCGTCTCCTCAAATGAGCCTTTGGGCCAGGTGATGTTGGGCATCTTGCCCACCATAGCGCCTCCGCACTCTGCTTGCTGACCGCTCACTACTTTCGGCCTCACATTGAAGGTCTTCAGCCACAGGCCAAAGCGAGGTGGGATGCGGAGAAAAGCCTCACAAACAACGATAAATGCTGAAATGTTGAGGATGAAGTTGGGGGCTAGGTCATGAAAATCCAGCCCGTAGTAAAACATCAACCCATGGACGAATGGGTGAAGAGGAAACCCCAGCCCGCGGGCATCGTGCTTCTCGCGCGAAACGCGTTCCTTGGCCGGGAGCCGATGAGTGATCTCCTTGGCCAGATATCCGGCCTCCCGAAGCTCCTTGATATCCTTCTTCTTGACGGAAGAGGCCATCCACTTACCTCCAGCTCTGAATCCGGAAATTTTTGGAGTGCTTTCTCGAACAAGGGAAAAGCTAAAGCTTGGGCGCTGGAGCTCAGGGACGGAAGGGCTGAGGAGGAGCCGAGGTGTGGGTAAAGAAAGGGAATCCTTATCCCCTTATAAAGGCCATGAATTTCAAGCGCCTCCCCACTCGCCTTAAACTTGCCTATTCCCAAGGGCCGTGCAAACGGCACGGTTGGGTCGCCTACGCCCGCATTGATGAGAATCCCGCAATAAGGGGACACGATCTCTGCTTTGATAAGACGTGCCAATAGCAACCACGTCTCGAAACGTGGGATGGCAGATGAAAAACGGTTCGAAATTATGACCGAGCAGACGTGATGTCGTGTTGTAAAGAAGCTATCAACAGATTAGATGCGTGCAAATATTATATTCTCTCTGCGGTTGTGTATGGTGTGTGTAACAGGTCCGGATACAATCGTCGCATCCGAAGACTATCTTGGAGTTCCGAAAAAGGGGAACCCGCCTTGCAATGCCGAAGACAATCTGCGCGCCGGACACCTCGTCATTGAAGCCAGGTTCAGGGGCTACTAAGGGAGTCCTGGACTAAGGGGTCCTCGGGCGTCCGGCCTGTTATCCTTTGGGCCGGACTGATGGGCTGTGAAGACATGAAGATCGAAGACTGTACCCATGTCAGGATTGGACTCTACCTGGCGTGGAAGGCAAGCTTGGCAACCGACTATGTAGATTCCCTCTGATGTAGCCGACTCCATGTAACCCTAGATCTCTCCAGTGTCTATATAAACCGGAGAGCATAGTCCGAATGGACAGATACTCATTACCATATTCACATAGGCTAGACTTCTAGGGTTTAGCCATTACGATCTCGTGGTAGATTAACTCCTGTAACACTCATATTCATCAAGATCAATCAAGCAAGAAGTAGGGTATTACCTCCATAGAGAGGGCCCGAACCTGGGTAAACATCGTGTCCCCCGTCTCCTGTTACCATCGATCCTAGACACATAGTTCGGGACCCCCTACCCAAGATCCGCCGGTTTTGACACTGATAGTCGTCTCCTTGTTTGTCCTCTGATCTCCTCCCGAAGTTTCTAAGGTCTCTTTTCTCTAAAAAAATGTCAAAAAGTTTCATAGAGTTTGGAATCCGTTTGGCGCTGATTTTCTGGAAAACTAAAAACAAGCAGAAAATAGCAACTACCAGTACACACTGGGTTAAAAGGTTAGTCCCAAAAAATGATATAAAATAGCACAAAAAGACATAAAAAATTATCCAAGATTGATAATATAATAGCATGAAACAATAAAAAATTATAGATACGTTGAAGACGTATCAAGAACTCTCCTTTAGATCGATCTCTTTTCTGTCATCCGTTTTTTGTGAATGTTTTGTGGCCCTTCTCCGTTTTTTAATACCCATAGATCCGTAACTCCGATTGGGCTAAAAAAATACACGATTTTTCTCCGGAATTCTTGCAGCAAAAGAAGGGCTCTAACCGACCTAAGTGCTGACCACAAGGCACAGTGGCACGCCCAAGGGGGTAGGGCGTGCCGGCTTGCCTTGTGGGGTGATACGTCTCCGTCGTATCTACTTTCCCAAACACTTTTTCCCTTGTTTTGGACTCTAAATTGCATGATTTGAACGTAACTAACCCGGACTGACGCAGTTTTTAGCAGAATTGCCATGGTGTTATTTTTGTGCAGAAATAAAAGTTCTCGGAATGACCTAAAACTTCACGGAGAATATTTTTGTAATTAATAAAAAATACTGGCGAAAGAATCAAGGCCAGGGGGCCCACACCCTGTCCACAAGGGTGGGGGGCGCGCCCCCCTGCCTCGTGGGCCCCCTGGTGCTCCACCGACCTCAACTCCAACTCTACATATTCACGTTCGGCGAGAAAAAAATCAGAGAGAAGGATTCATCGTGTTTTATGATACGGAGCCGCTGCCAAGCCCTAATCACTCTCGGGAGGGCTGATCTGGAGTCCGTTCGGGGCTCCGGAGAGGGGAATCCGTCGCCATTGTCATCATCAACCTTCCTCCATCACCAATTTCATGATGCTCACCGTCGTGCGTGAGTAATTCCATCGTAGGCTTGCTGGACGGTGATGGGTTGGATGAGATTTACCATGTAATCGAGTTAGTTTTGTTAGGGTTTGATCCCTAGTATCCACTATGTTCTGAGATTGATGTTGCTATGACTTTGCTAGGCTTAATGCTTGTCACTAGGGCCCAAGTGTCATGATTTCAGAGCTGAACCTATTATGTTTTCATGAATATATGTGAGTTCTTGATCCTATCTTGCAAGTTTATAGTCACCTATTATGTGTTATGATCCGTTAACCCCGAAGTGACAATAATCGGGACCATTACCGGTGATGACTGTAGTTTGAGGAGTTCATGTATTCACTAAGTGCTAATGCTTTGGTCCGGTACTCTATTAAAAGGAGACCTTAATCTCCCTTAGTTTCCAATAGGACCCCGCTGCCACGGGAGGGTAGGACAAAAGATGTCATGCAAGTTCTTTTCCATGAGCATGTTTGACTATATTCGGAATACATGCGTGCACTACGTTGATGAATTGGAGCTAGTTCTGTGTCGTCCTATGTTATAACTATTGCATGAGGAATCGCATCCGGCATAGTTTTCCATCACCGACCCAATGCCTACGAGCTTTTCACATATTGTTCTTTGCTTAGTTACTTTACCGTTGCCACTGTTACAATTACTACAAAATTGCTTCTGTTACTTTTGCCACTGTTACCGTTACTTCCATACTACTTTGCTACTAATACTTTGTTGCAGATACTAAGTTATCCAGGTGTGGTTGAATTGACAACTCAACTGATAATACTTGAGAATATTCTTTGGCTCCCCTTGTGTCGAATCAATAAATTTGGGTTGAATACTCTACCCTCGAAAACTATTGCGATCCCCTATACTTGCGGGTTATCAAGACTATTTTCTGGCGCCGTTGCCAGGGAGCATAGCTCTATTCTTTGGGTCACTTGGGATTTATATCTGCTGGTCACTATGAGGAACTTGAAAGACAAAAGAACTAAGATTTTTCCCTCAACAACGAGGGGAGGTAAGGAATTGCCATCTAGCTCTGCACTTGATTCACCTACATTTTGAGTAAGCTTGCGACACCTAAACCTGCTTACGCTATTAATTACGATATGTTGCATGTTATTGATGATGCCACTACGCTATGCATGATACTTATGATGAAACTACTTCTATGCTTGATACTACTGTGCCATTAGGTGAATTTCTTGATGAACAACTTGCTAGGGCTAGAGAATGAAATTATTGAATCTGATAATATTGATGAAAGTGATGATGAAGATTCTCCCCCTAGATATGAATTGCCTATTGTGCCTGAGGGTTACGTTATCGATGAAGAGACTGCTAGAGACTTTCTTGCTATCAATGATAGAAGTGATCTTAAGAAATTATTAGCTAAGCTGAAAGAAAAATCTTTGAATGCTAGAATGAAATATGACCCTGCTTTTGCTACTTCACCTATCTGTGTTACTGATAAGGATTATGATTTCTCTGTTGATCCTGAGATAATTACTTTGGTTGAATCTGATCCTTTTTATGGCTATGAAACTGAAACTGTTGTGGCACATCTTACTAAATTAAATGATACAGCCACCCTGTTCACGAATGATGAGAAAATTTGCTATTATTATATTCTTAAATTATTTCCATTCTCATTAAAGGGTATGCTAAGATATGGTTTAATTCTCTCGATCCTGGTTGTGTGCGTAGTCCCCAGGATATGATTTATTACTTCTCTGCTAAATATTTCCCCGCTCATAAGAAACAAGCTGCTTTAAGGAAAATATATAATTTTGTGAAAATTAAAGAAGAGAGTCTCCCACAAGCTTGGGGGACGCTTCTCCTATTACTTAATGCTTTTCCTGATCATCCTCTCAAAAAAAATGAAATACTTGATATCTTTTATAATGGACTAACCGATGCTTCCAGAGACCACCTGGATAGTTGTGCTGCTTGTGTTTTTAGGGAAAGAACCATTGATCAAGCTGAATTGCTATTGAATAATATGTTGACTAATGAAAATAATTGGACACTTCCTGAACCAACTCCTAAGCCAACTCCGAAGAAAAGGGGTGTTCTATTTCTCAGTCCTGAAGATATGCAAGAGGCAAAGAAATCTATGAAAGAAAAAGGTATTAAAGCTGAATATGTTAAGAATTTACCTCCTATTGAAGAAATACATGGTCTTAATTTGCCGCCTGTTGAGGAAATACATGGTCTTGATAACCCGACACAGGTAGTATAGGTAAATTCTCTCTATAGATTTGATGAAGGTGATATTCCTCGTTATAAGTCTGATAGCCAATGCTTAGATGAGTTTGATAATTTTGTTGTTAAACAAGAGAACTTCAATGCTTATGTTGGTAGACAATTGAAACGTAATGCTTATATGATTGAACACTTGAGTGATTATATGGCTAGTGTTAAAGGTGAACTTAAACTCATTAGTAAACATGCTTCTATGGTTACCACTCAAGTAGAGCAAGTGCTTAAAGCTCAGAATGACTTGCTCAATGAATTGAATAATAAGAAGAATGATAATGATGTTAGAGTTATGCCTAGAGGGGGTAAAATCACTCAAGAACATTTGTATCCCAAGGGCCACCCTAAGAGAATTGAGCAAGATTCTCAGAGAACTAATGTTGATGCACCTAGTCCTTCTAAGAGGAAGAAATAGAAAAATGATAGGACTTTGTATGCTTCTAGTGAACCTGTTGTAGACACACCTGAGAATCCCAATGATATTTCTATCTATGATGCTGAAACACAATCTGGTGATGAACATGAACCTAGTGATAATGTTAATGATGATGTTCATGTTGATGCTCAACCTAGCAATGATAATGATGTAGAGATTGAACCTTTGTTGATCTTGATAACCCACAATCAAAGAATCAACGTTATGATAAGAGAGACTTCGTTGCTAGGAAGCACGGTAAAGAAAGAGAACCATGGGTTCAGATACCCATGCCTTTTCCTCCTAAACCATCCAAGAAAAGGAATGATGAGGATTTCGAGCGCTTTGCTGAAATGATTAGACCTATCTTCTTGCGTATGCGTTTTACTGATATGCTTAAAATGAATCCTTATGCCAAGTATATGAAGGATATTGTTAAAAATAAGAGAAAGATACTGGAAGCTGAAATTTCCACCATGCTTGCTAATTATACTTTTAAGGGTGGAATACCTAAGAAACTTGGAGATCCAGGAGTACCTACTATACCATGCTCCATTAAAAGAAACTATGTTAGAACTGCTTTATGTGATCTGGGAGCCGGTGTTAGTGTTATGCCTCTCTCTTTATATCATATACTTGATTTGAATAAGTTGACACCTACTGAAATATCTGTGCAAATGGTCGATAAATCAACTGCTATACCCGTCGGTATTTGTGAGGATGTGCCTGTTGTGGTTGCAAACGTTACTATTTTAACGAACTTTGTTATTCTTGATATTCCCGAGGATGATAGTATGTCGATTATCCTTGGTAGACCCTTTTTGAATACTGCAGGGGCTGTTATTGATTGCAACAAAGGCAATTTCACTTTTCATGTTAATGGAAATGAGCATACGGTACACTTTCCCGAGGAAACAACCTCAAGTCCACATTATCAATTCTATTGGAAAAATTCCATCGATTATTATTGGAGGTTCTGAATTTCCTCATCCTACTGTCAAGAAGAAATATGATATTTTTATTGTTGGGGATGTGCATATCCCCGTTGAGGTAACCTAGTGCTATTCGAAATTTCTTCGGTTCCATGTTATTCGAAAAGAGTTTGTTAACAAGACTTGATCAACCTTGTTAGTGGGTTCCTTTTGATGAGCATGAGATGGATGAAGTTAGAAAGCACAACTATGTGTACCCTCCTTTTACTTTCTGTTATTTAGATTAAATAAAGCAAAAATAGTATATTCTGTCTGTTTTCTGAATTATCCGTGCAATAAAAAATACCCGGAAAATAAAAGTTCTCCAAATGCCCCGAAATTGAAATATGATTTTTTCTGGAATATTTGAGAATATCTGGCACTGAGAACACATCAGGGGGAGCAAGCACCTGGTCATTAGGGTCCAGGGCGCGCCCACCCCCTAGGCGCGCCCCCTGCCTCGTGGGCCCGTGGTGGCCCCCCTCCACTTATTCCAGCCACCACACACTCCTTCCTCCCAAAAAAATCACCAACCAGCTCAAGCACAAGTTCTAGCTCATCTTACTGTGATTTTCGATCTCCTTGCTCAAACCTCCACTCAAAAAAATGCTTTGGGGGACTGTTCTTCGGTATGTGACTCCTCCAATGGTCCAATTAGTTTTTGTTCTAGTGCTTTATTCATTGCAATTTTTTGCTGCCTAGGTGACCCTGTTCTTGAGCTTGCATGTCAAATTTATATGGTCCCAAGTAGTTCTAATGCATGATATAGTCTGTAGGCACTTTCGGGAGTAGTTGCTATCAATTTGTTGAGTTTGGTTCACTTCTATTTTGAGTTACTAAAATTTTCAGAGGAAGAAATATGTCTAGGAAATTGTACCAAGGTGGTTCTTCAAGGAAGCAAGGACCCAGGACCGCAATGCGTGAGCCGGACCATGGACTACCAAGAGAAGCTCAAGTGCGGCCTTGTGAATGGCCGTCAGACGATTTCATGGTCCGAGCAGGAATTAAGGAGGAATTTGACACATATGTGCGTAATGCTGAACTCGAGGGCTTCATGCTAGATAAGTGTTGTCAGTACTATCACCTAACTGATTCCTTTGTGAGAAGGTTCAAATTTTCATCTTCCCGTAATTCTCACACTGTCCTATTTGGTATCTATGGCAAATCTTATACTATGGACTTAGAGGATTTTAATACTGCTTGCAGACTTCCATAATGGGGTAGTGCTAGTGAACCTTGCAAATCTGAGTTTAGAGATTTTCTTGCTAGTATCACAGTGGGGGAATCTAGAGATATAACACAAGCTACCATAGGGAGCATTCATTTTCCTGCTATACATTATTTTGCTCTCTTTATAGGTAGATGCATTAACGGCAAGGACGAGGCATGTCACATGTGTGTTCCTGACCTTAGTGTTCTCAAGAGTGCCGTATTAGGAGATAAACAATACAACTTGGGGGCCATTGTTGCACGTAGGTTGCATAAGAACAGCACTAATGGAGACTTGTTTGGTGGAATTTATGCAACCCGTGTGGCTAATTTTCTTGGGATACCCATACATGCAAATGATATGGAATTGCCTCCCACTTATCTAGGATATGAGGCTATGGTTCGCCATCAGTTTATTGAGAGGAATGAACAACCTCCCCAGTACCGACTAATGTTTGACAGACGCCACATTTTCCATGTTGCTCTCCCTGCTCCTACCTTCTTTGACTTTCAGACAAAAGGGAGATTTATTATAACCAGGGAGGAGGCGAACGAGTATAAGAGGAGGACGGAGACAGCTCGCCTCCAAGCGGCAACTCATGAGGCAATAGCTGCTGCATACAAAGTACAACCCCAACTACAACTTTGGATATCCGCTAGGCCAGCCGTGGCCATAGACCAACTTAGGCCAAAAGCCTAAGCTTGGGGGAGTACGTATTTCTCACACACGTTACATTCATGTTCACACACTCATTCTAGTTGTCGGTGCTCATACTTTTTCACTGTAATATCCATGCTAGTTATTTTCTTTTTCTCGCTCTTCTTGTGTGTTTGATAAATGTTAAGAAAACCAAAAAATTAGTTGTAGATTTTTAGCTAGTTTACCTTCAATGCCTGTAGTAGTAGTAATTAAAAAGAAAACCCAAAAAGATTTCATGTTCTTCTTTTGCTTGTTGGGAGTTTTCCCGTGTAAATAGTTTTATTTCTTTTTCTTTGGGGGTCGAGAGGAGAAGACCATAATGAAAATGTTGAAGTGGCTCTTATATGCATTATTGTTGATTTAACCAAGAGCCCATATTATCTTGTCTTCTCCTTTGTATTGAATGCCTGCAGATTCCAGCTTAGTACAATGCACGTGCACTATTATTATTATTCACACCGTTCGGTCGTGCAAGTGAAAGACAATAATGACCATATATGATGGACTGATTGAGATGAGAGAAGCTGGTATGAACTCGACCTCTCTTGTTTTTGTAAACATGATTAGTTCATCGTTCCTGATTCAGCCTATTATGAATGAACATGTTTGCAATGACAATTAGAGATTATAGTTGCTTATGACATGCTTAATTAGCTAGGAGTTTATAATGGTTTATCTTGCGTGCCAACATGCTATTAAAATGGTTGTAATGTGGTATGATAGGGTGGTATCCACCTTTGAATGATTCGAGTGACTTGACTTGGCACATGTTCACACATGTAGTTGAAAAAAAAATCAACATAGCCTCCATGATATATATGTTCATGGTGAATTATATCCTACTCATGCTTGCACTCAATGTTTATTAATTTTAATGCACGTTCATGACTGTTGTCGCTTCCCAGTCTTTTTGTAGCCTTCACTTGTACTAAGCGGGAATACTGCTTGTGCATCCACTTCCATAAACCCCGAAGTTATTCCATATGAGTCCACCATACCTTCCTATATGCAGTATCTACCTGCCATTCCAAGTAAATTTGTATGTGCCAAACTCTAAACCTGGAAATGAAATTTTGTTTTGCATGCTCGAATAGCTCATGTATCAACTAGGGCTGTCTGTATTTTCCATGCTAGGCGGGTTATTCTCAAGAGGAATGGACTCCGCTCCTCACCCAAGAGAAAATGGCTAGTCGCCGGGATGCCCAATCCCGTGCTCTAAGAAAATCAAATCGAAATAATTGCGAACAAAACTCCCCCGGGACTCTTCTTAGTTGGAGGCGCTCGTTGTTTCGAGAAAGCCATGGATTGATGCTTGTTGGTGGAGGGGGAGTCTAAACTTTACCATTCTGTTTGGGAACCGCCTATAATGTGTGTAGCATGGAAGATATCGAGATTTCTCGGTTGTTATGTTGACAATGAAAGTATGCCGCTCAAGATATTATTCATCTCTATTTCAAAATCGAGCTCTGGCACCTCTACAAATCAATGCTTCCCTCTGCGAAGGGCCAATCTATTTAATTTTACGTTGAACCATCGCCCTCTTATTAAAAGCACCAGCTGGAGAGCACCGCTGTCATTTGCATCCATTACTATTAATTTATATTGGGTATGACTATGACTGGATCTCTTTTACCATGAATTACAATGTTTAGTTAGTCCTTGATCTTCAGAGGTTCTCTGCATTCATGTTTTGCGGTCTCAGAAAGGGCTAGCGAGATACCATCTTTTTAAATCATATTATGATTGTTTTGAGAAAGTATTGTCATCCGAGATTTATTATTATTGCTTGCTAGTTGATTATGCCATTGATATGAGTAAACATGAGACCTAAATGTTATTGTGAATATGGTTAGTTCATAATATTTGCTGAAAACTTGAATGCTGGCTTTACATATTTACAACAACAAGAGCAAACTGAGTTTGTAAAAGTTTTTCTTTATCACTTTCAGTTTATCAATTGAATTCCTTGAGGACAAGAAAAGCTTTAAGCTTGGGGGAGTTTATACGTCTCCGTCATATCTACTTTTCCAAACACTTTTGCCCTTGCTTTGGACTCTAACTTGCATGATTTGAATGGAACTAACCCGGACTGACGCTGTTTTCAGCAGAATTGCCATGGTGTTATTTTTGTGCAGAAATAGAAGTTCGCGGAATGACCTAAAACTTCACGGAGAATATTTTTGGAACTAATAAAAAATACTGGTGAAAGAATCAAGGCCAGGGGGCCCACACCCTGTCCACGAGGGTGGGGGCGCCCCTACCCCCTAGGCGCGCCCCTGCCTCGTGGGCCCCCTGGTGCTCCACCGACCTCAACTCCAACTTTATATATTAACGTTCGAGGAGAAAAAATCAGAGAGAAGGATTCATCATGTTTTACGATACGGAGCCGCCGCCAAGCCCTAATCTCTCTCCAGAGGGCTGATCTGGAGTCCGTTCGGGGCTCCGGAGAGGGGAATCCGTTGCCATCGTCATCATCAACCTTCCTCCATCACCAATTTCATGATGCTCACCGTCGTGCGTGAGTAATTCCATCGTAGGCTTGATGGACGATGATGGGTTGGATGAGATTTACCATGTAATCGAGTTAGTTTTGTTAGGGTTTGATCCCTAGTATCCACTATGTTCTGAGATTGACATTGCTATGACTTTGCTAGGCTTAATGCTTTTCACTAGGGCCCGAGTGCCATGATTTCAGATCTGAACCTATTATGTTTTCATGAATATATGTGAGTTCTCGATCCTATATTTCAAGTCTATAGTCACCTATTATGTGTTATGATCCGTTAACCCTGAAGTGACAATAATCGGGACAATTACCGGTGATGACCGTAGTTTGAGGAGTTCATGTATTCTCTAAGTATTAATGCTTTGGTCCGGTACTCTATTAAAAGGAGACCTTAATATCCCTTAGTTTCCAGTATTAATGCTTTGGTCCGTTAACCCCGAATTGGAGCTAGTTCTTTGTCACCCTATGTTATAACTATTGCATGAGGAATCACATCTGGCATAATTTTCCATCACCGATCCAATGCCTACGAGCTTTTCACATATTGTTCTTTGCCTAGTTACTTTACCGTTGCCACTGTTACAATTACTACAAAACTGCTACTGTTACTTTTTCCACTGTTACCGTTACTTCCATACTACTTTGCTACTAAATACTTTGCTGCAGATACTAAGTTATCCAGGTGTGGTTGAATTGACAAATCAACTGCTAATACTTGAGAATATTCTTTGGCTCCCCTTGTGTCGAATCAATAAATTAGGGTTGAATACTCTACCCTCGAAAACTGTTGCGATCCCCTATACTTGTGGCTTATCATGGGGCCCTCGGGAACTGTCTTGATTTGTTTCTTCCTGCCAAAAATCATGTATATTTCATAAAAAATCTTCATAAATATTTATCGCGTTTGGACTTTGTTTGGTATGGTTTTTTCTGCAAAACAAAAAATATGCACAATACATGAATTGGCACTAGGCACTAGTTTGATATGTTCGTCCATCAAAATAATATAAAAGTGCACCAAACCCATATAAAACTATTATAAACATGACATGAATACTTCATAAATTATAGATATATTGGAGACAATTCAACCGACAGTCTGCACCGTAACACAGGTGCGCCCTGCTGCAATGAAGCTCCACCATCAGCTTGCAGCCTTCCGCCAGCCATGGCAGCAACTCGGAGCATCTCCCTGCTACAATGCAGCTCCCTCATTAGTGCGGCAACAACATCGTCGTGAATCGCCAGTTACACTGTAGCTCCATCGCCGACCATGGCAGCATCTCAGGGCCTGTCCTGCTGATCCGCAGCTCCCATGTCAGTGTGGTAGCAACGCCGTCATGCGCCGCCTACTTCACTGCAGCTCCGCCACTGGTCATGGCAGCAGCACCCTGCCAACCTAGCCTACAACAGCGACAGGTGAGCGATAATTAGGAGTGCAGCGGAGATTCGTCCCCCTGGGAAGGTGGTGATAACAACATGCGGTGGGAAAGAGATAGTTGTGTGTTGATGGGAAGATGAAGACGGGGGAAATATCTGGATGGTCTACTAGGGGACAAGATTGGACAGGGATGAGCGGTTGGTGGCCCAAGGTGCCACGCGTCGAGCGGTCGAGATGACTTACATGCCAAAAAAATCTGTCAGCTTAAAATCAGCATTTTCCAATATCTAATCATTTTGTGTGGAGAAAATACCAAATTCAAATTGTAAATTAGCATGACCCAACATTTGATTAAATCCAAATGAAACCCCTAAAGGAAAGGGAAAATATAATCCAACACATGTGGGTTTTCCATCCTTTCCATCTCGCACAAGCCCATGGCACGTTAATGTTGTCTTCACTGGAGTTCTTTGTTATTGCTAGAACAAGAAACAATATTTAGGTGGTAGCTGGGAAGTGATCGATCACGGAGAGGAAGTGTCAGTCCACAAGGATCCATGGTTAGAGGCAAAGTTGATATTGGTTCTGTCACAACTATAGATCTACTTGAGTCTACGGAATAACGCCTTTGCTGCCGAAGCACCACCAGCTAAACAAAGATAGAGTCGACCCCCTTCCCATGTCTTCATAGAGGTAAGCCAAATATGTCCACCCTAACTCATCACTAGAGAAACCGGAGAAGACCTTATTGAACACCGCCAGCATCACCACCAAGACTAATGACAACGAAGACATACATGTCCACTTGATCTCGTTGTTGTATCCAAGGGCGCACAACTTATTTTAGGTTTGTTTTTATGCCATTAGGTATATATTTAACATCAGTACGTGTGCATAGGGTTGAGTTGTGTCCCTTTTTGAAATAACATTATCGATACCACATAGAGCTTAGAAATTTTCATTGACTTGAGGTTTACCGAAATGTACCTGCAAGTTATTTGTGGTCTCTCTCATCGTCTCACACGAGATCCGATCACATAGGGTTGAAGTAGTTGACCAGGGGGAGGCGGCGCCATACAGTATGAGCGCTCTGAGTTAGCCGGTCATCAACTTGAAGGGTGTTCGCTTCAAAATTGATATTTAGAGCATCTACAGTAGCATACCACAAATTTGACATATCATATGTCCGTGGACACACCCGGGCGCGGTAACCCCTCATTTTCTTCTGTCACAACCACATAACTCAAATTTGACACCCTAAATCCATACAACATCATGCAATACTAAAGCTACGTACTACTAGTTACAAATTCGATTACTAATACTCAGTCGTCGGAGATGTAGATGACCTTCGTGTCAGCAGTGCTGGACGGATCGACCTCCCGGTTGTTAGTTGCTGGACACAGCTCCGGCTCCTCGTCACACTCCATGTCTGTAAACAATTCATCCCAGTGGCGAAGCCAGCCAAAAGAATCTGTGGGGTCATTGCTAACTTTTAGAATTATTTTCTTCATAGTGTATAATAATTGTATAGAAAATTTAGGTTGTTTACTTCAAAAGTTGCGGGTTCAGTTGACCCCACATAATGTACATAGAATCGACATTGGTTCATGATGCTCCACTTGCGCCTCGTGGAGAGGTGGAGGTTGGCCTCCACCTATGCCTTTGACTGGATGATGTCGAGGATGACATCTTGCCCCGCCGCCTCCTCTTCTTGAGCGGCCCCGAACTCCGCTTGCGCGTCGCACATGTCAAATTTGGAAGCAGGAGGTGCCGGATTCGTCTCGCCTTTCTACTCCTCCTTTTCCTCCTCCACCATGTTTGCGTATGGTGCCTTCTCCTGATAGGGGTCGTCGTGCTCTGAAGAGTCTGAAAACTAGCTGATTGCAATCCGATCGGCATGCCATGCCTGGGTCTCCTCTAGGAGCTGCAACCGGTACTCAAGAGTGAGCAGTGGCATAGGTGGTGATCCGCTGCCGAGCCATGGCTATCGTAGTTGCGGGCCGATGGGTGGTGGCATCGCAGAGGAAGGTAAATGGGGCTTTGGCTAGGGTTCGGGGTCAATGTCTGGCTAAATAGCAGAATTTGGCACCTCATGCGATGCGCCGGAGCGGTGCCCTCACCGGGCTGCTGGATAACGACGGGTGTCCTTATGGTTACCGCACGTCAGTCTGTCGTGTCGGAGGCAGTCAGGCGCATCTGGGCTCCTCATATCCATCATAGATATGAGCTCGATATGAGGGGTACCGGTCAACCTAAACGTATAGGGCTGGTTTAAGAAGCCGGCTGGGTCACGATTTTGTGACCGGTCACTGATTGAGCCGCCCACATAGGGGTCGTTTGAGGAGCCCCATTGAGATTCTTTGAGTTGAACATCACAGGGACTAATATGAATGTGTACCTTTTGCCCTCTCTTGCTTTGTTTGCTTGCGGTCCTAGCTAAGCAGTTGTACCCTTTATACAAGCTTATATCAAACAAGATAATAGTCCACTATCAGTAATTAATTAAGCAATGAACATGCTAATGAACTACTATTAACCATATCATGAATGGTTGATACTTTGTAAGAACATCTTCAACGTCGACTCTTAAAATGTTTGCATGAGTCTGGACCGAGCTGTCCAGATCCATTCTGCCATCCAACACGGTACCCTACCGGTCCACCATGCAGTTTGGACATCTGTTTTCCCGCAAATTGCAAGAAAACTAGAGGGGTGCCTTGCGGGAGTCTAGACCGCCACCACATAGGACTTCGACACCCTGGGCCCACTCAAATCCCCCCTCACAGTCCCATTATCTTCCACTGCCCCTGCCCCCCTTGCTTTGCATCCGCACCCTCCTCGTCTGACACCGCCGCCCAGGTATTACCGAACGTCTGCAAGCCCCACATATGCGCCCGCTTTCCTTATACTATGGTGTCGTCAACCCAGGGTATGTCAGCAACCAGGTACCCTCCACCCCCCTATCGACGTCGTCCATGACGGACACCATGCTTAACAGGTATTTGATAAAATGCCATTGAGCTTATTTTTTAACTTCATGTCATTTTTTAGAGTAAGAAGGATGGTCGGGTACTCAATGAAGGAGGATGAGTTGTTGTGTGATGCATGGTTTGTTGTATATGCTAACTTCTTAGGCAGGAGCAAAAGGGAATCTTTTTGCAATGTGTACATGGTTCATTTCATACGGAAAACACATTGCGCCCTATGACATGCACATTATCCATGAACACAATAAGTTGTTAGCATATCGATGGTACACCATCTAGAACTCCGTCATGAAATTTTCTGGTATAGTTGATTGGTTGGAGGCAATGTGCCCATTGCGCACGGTAACAATGGATATTGTTAGTTTTGCTTCTTCTTGCTCTTTTTGACTGATTTATTCGTTCACACAATGTTGCCTACAAGTTGTGTATCCTACACGCGCTACCGTTATGTACTACAAGTCAGAGAGTAGACCATCCACATACATACATTGTTGGATGAAACTAAAGACAGTATGTGTGGGACAACATGACCCATCAATGAAAACTTTGTTCAACATCCGGTTAATCTTGTTGAATTTGAACTATTGCTATACTTCACATATTTGCATGTTATTTATGGATGATTTGTGCTATTTTTATGCGAACGTTGATAAATTCTGTCGTTTTGATGAAAATCGTCTGGTTAGTCGAAATTTGGTTTAAAATGTATGCGAGTACATTTGAATGGACGGCTCCCGCATCAGTTTTCGCGGCCTGGTCCCATTCCATAAAGAAATACGGTTTCCGGTTTAAGGGTGAGCGTGGGAGATGTCCTGAGGGCATGGGCAATGCATAGTCCTAGGGTGATTCCTCGTATGCCATGTATGATTGGATGCGAGGGAAAGTATGTTCGGATGAGAAAGCGGGATCCACTGCGGGAGGCAGGTGCTTGGAGAGAAAAAGTGTGGTACAGTGTAAAAAACTAAAAAAGTTAGAGTGGAAAGTA
This sequence comes from Aegilops bicornis, assembly GCA_021605145.1. Classification (NCBI taxonomy): domain Eukaryota; kingdom Viridiplantae; phylum Streptophyta; class Magnoliopsida; order Poales; family Poaceae; genus Aegilops; species Aegilops bicornis. The sequence goes on along the minus strand of CM038674.1, from coordinate 454,084,189 downwards.
AAAGTGCATATGTATTAAGTCTTTTATTTTTTATTCTTTGATGAGTCCCACTAGTATTAGTTTGCATTGAGGAGAAACATTTAATATAGATGCCTCAAATACTTTTTTTTACTATAGATACCTCAAATACTTTCACCCGCAAAAAAATGCCTCAAATATTTTACTTTTTTATAGCGCATTTGTATCAATATGCTACCATTGTCATTGTCTACATGCCCTAATAACATAACCGCTTCAGGCTGGCTTGTACTCCCTCCGTTCCTAAACATAAGTCTTTTTAGAGATTTCAATAAAGATTACGTATGGATGTATATAGGCATCTTTTAAAGTGTAGATTTACTTATTTTACTCTGTATGTAGTTCATATTGAAATCTCTACAAAGACTTATATTTAGAAACGGAGAGAGTACTTGTTTAGGTTACGACACTGCGGACTCTTGCCGTGTAGCGGGCCTTTTGGTGTGTACCACAAGTGGAAGACCCTGGCAGTTGCTTCTTTCTATATGTAGTTGCATTTTGTATCCATGCATGTCGATTTGATGGCCTGTTAGCAATTGAAATCGAGTAAAGTTTCAACGCGGTAGTATGATGCAATACATTTTGTAGGGACTTGTGTCTTGTCCTATATTAATATACTCCTACGTGTCATGGATGCATAACGACACGGACAAATGTTTTTTGTTTTGTCCGGTGACTTTAGCTTTATCGTCGGTCGCACGCGGCATGTTATGAACAAAATAATCTCACGCTCTCAGCTTTCGTGGTTAAACTGAACTGAAATCGTCACAGCAGAAAAACAAGGTTTAGGTGCCAAAGCGTGCACCCACACCCACGCTTCCCCTGCCTCCCAAATAATTCAGCTTTTGCGAACCGACATGTGGTTGGATGGCTAGAGGGAATGTGGTATCCCCAGCTATTAGGGTTCAAGTTCTGGTGCTCGCATTTATTTTTGTATTTATTTCAGTATTTCCGGCGATGCGCATTCAGTGAGAGGAAACGTTCCCGTCGATAATGATGTGCCTATGCTGACTTCGTAAATTCCAAGATAATATGCGCCTCAGTCTTTCAGAGGTGCTCATAGGGGCAGTGTGTGCATGTGTGCGTTTATACGGATAAGTGTATGCGCATGTATATAAGCGTTTGCGTCTGTACTGTGTTTAAAAAATCAGCTTTTTACGCCTTTTTATTCGGACAACCGTGTGTGCGCCGTTTTTTCTCTCTTTTATTGCCTGATCTCTTCATACTACACGGTGCATTCCGCCTCATCTCCTTCCTTGTCTTGAGCGACGGAAAGGGAGCTCCCCTGCCGGCGAACCTCTAGATCCGTCTCCCCTCAACAACCATTTAGGCGACCGGTGAAGGGAGGAGGTTACAGGTACATTGTCGATGGCTAGTATCTTAAGTTAGTTTTTCTTCTGCAACAACATTCGGGTTGAAAGCGATGCTTTATTTATGAGTTGGTCTCCAGATTCTCCTGGAATTCGCCAGTCTGAGCGTCCTGGACGGAGCTTCGGTGTAGGTTAATGATCTCTTCTTGGCACAACGAAGATAGGGTTTATAGTCATTCACGTGCGACAACGAGTTTTTATATCAAGCGTTTCAGATCAATTCAATGGTTCCTTACTTCACTCGCGACGACTATAGCTCTAGGACGCTGGTCACTGGGGTTAGCTACACGAAGACTTATCGGTTGTTATCGACAAGGTCAAGCCGGCTTCCGCAGAAGAGCTGCGAGATAGACGCGTTCGCGTCTCGTTCTAGCGATGGCAGTGGTCGTTTGGAGATCTAGAAGTCTTGATGTAATTTGTATTATACTTCGGGTTTTTCGTACTTCTGTTGAATCTTTATAATAAATCTGATTTATAGTTTTGAAAAAAATGTATGCGTTATCTTAATCTAGGCATGATTGCAACTACCAGAGGACCATTATTTCGTTAACCAAAAGGCAATACGGAGAATAAAAGAAAAGCGCCCGTAGTTAGGTATGTGCTCCAATAATTCACATTATTTTCACAAAGTAACATATTAATACCAAAATGATATCAATTACATGTAGGCTTTGCAATGACACGGTATCCAAACCAAGTTCACATATTGAGGATGTATACGAGCAACAATCATAAAAAGAAGAAGAATGAAAAACAAAGGGAGTCGATACGACCAATGACGCACAACAAACAAGCAGTGACTACAAGAAAGTTTCTCCAAAAGTAACACCTCCACGAATGAAACAATGTGCATGCACTGTAGTCCCTGGATTCGGCCTATGAAGGTTAGATCATGTATTTTCGACCCAGAGGGGACGTCCGAGAAAAGCAATACCTTCAACAGGGAAACAACGCATAATTGCCGACATTCCTAAATGCAACTACCAAAGGTCATATGTAGGGATTTTGCATTGGAACTCGAGACCCGGTAATCAGACAACACCACCAATTCAATGTCTCTTGTATTGCCATCACTACTTACCGGAGAAGACAATGCTGAGTGAAAGCACACACCCACACACCATGATCATGAAAAAAATTGAAATTTGAACCATTCCGTGGGTTACATGCCCGGACACAGCCAACTATCTTCATAGCCCTGGTATGGACATTAACACACAATCAAGATAATGCCTACGAACAAAGAGTTGATGCACAAAACATAGAGCCCAATATCTTAACAACAACATCATGCACACTTGACTCAAAGCTAGTGATGCGACGAAGACGACAGCGCCAAGACATGACATTTCATACTGCACCATCTTGCTCCATTGCCGCACCTCTTCATACTGTAGTCACTTTTGCCAAAACATTGTTACCGCCGCCGACCAAACCATTACCTATCCTTGAGCCATCACCACCCAATGCAGCACATCACGGCAACCACAGTAGGGGACCACCGCGGTGAGGTGGTTCGGTGACCTGGTCGTCGAGTTGTAGTGCATTGGCCATGGAAGCAGAGGATCAATCGACAAATCAAAGGAGATATCCGTGGGAAGGGTGCAATTTGCCCGGTTTCCTGCATAGTGCATCCTTGTGCGAGGAGACAGCAGACGCAACAACTGGGAGCTGGCGGCATGGAGAGGATCCTCCTAGAGATTACTCGGGGATAGGGAAGATGTCACCAGCTAGATCACGTGTTGGCCAAGCAAACAACCCAATATGTGACCGGTGTTGCTGTCAGGTTGACATTACCTTGTCGATCTGCCAATTTGTGAGGGAGAGTTCGCCACAAAGACCGCCTTCCGATCCAGCAACCGCTGCTAGGGCTCAACAGCTCGCCACGTCAATGTTACACGCGTGCCAGTCACCGCGCAAGGAGCCGCCATATTGTCATCTCTCCGCTAGAACAAAGAGGAAGAACAACCCCATCATCGTCGCCGCCATCGTATAGGCAACACCCAGCGGTGGCCTCTAGCGACGACGGGGTCGGAGGTGGTGTAGATCTAGTCACCGCCCATGTCGCCCTGGTGCAATATTAGATTGCAGATTTGGTTACTAGTGGTGGGCCCAAAAATCCTACCAGGTCCCGTTACTGATGACCTACCTGCTACTAGTAACTACTACCTCCTGGTTTACTAATCCCCCTCGTATTTTTGATAATATTTTTACCATGATGTTAACTAATAAATTATAAGTTGTATGTAGAAAAATAATATCATTGAAAAACATTTATAAACAAATTCAACAATATAATTTCGGTGACATGCATTAACATTTTCCTAGTCAAATATATGGTCAAACTTGGGCTCAAAATACAAATGGTGAGTAATAAACCAGGAAGGAGGTAGTAGTTACTAGCGGGATGCCAAAAGTAGCGCCCGCCACTGGTTTTTTTTGTACGCCACCGATAAACATGATAATAGTGCCAAAATCCTTCTCGTGCCTGACACTAGTTACTGAAAGAGCATGGTGCCCCCATGTTTGATTTTGGTAATTACTGCCAATCCCTATAGACTAATAGTGTCTTTGAGTTATACTTTAATGTTTGTCCATAGGCAATGCTTGAAGACCATATGTTGGTTTCAAGGTTGAATGTAAGGTTATTTGATGACCAATGTGTTATTCAAGGAGTTATCCAAAGATTTGTCATGTGAGAGTTGAGCCTATTGCAAACATGTATTGAAGAAGAAGATTGTATGATCTTTCATGTTTACCTTCAAGACATCATATTTATGAAGAGAGATGATAAGATACAAGGTTGATCAAGTAAAAATGCAAAGAGTGAATTCAAGTTGATCAACAAAACAAGGCATAGAAGATGTACCGAATGGGATCATGTGATCTCATGGTATGATAAGTGTCGGATTCAGGGCTCCGCAGAACCAAGGGAGGTTCGAACTCTGGGGCGTGTGCGAAGAACTCAACCTCTCCCGCAAGCCAACCCGTCGCCCCACGACCTAGCTCGATGAACAAGGAAGAAGATGGACTCGTGTAAGTGCATCTAGTGCCACCCCTAGTTGGTTTTTGAGTATTGACGACAAATTTGGTTGAGGGACTAATGTGTTTGTGAGAATTGTAGGATAACACAGGCAGTGTCCCTCATTGATTCGGTTTACCTACCGGAGATGACCCCTAAAAATGTATGAAGACATTGTCGACAATGGTGGTATGTGAAGATATTCATATTGAAGACTATGACATGAGAAGACATTGAGTGAAGACTATGGAGCCTTGAAGGCGTATGGTCGTTTCGTTGTTTCCTTTTTCTTCTTTGTTGAGTCATAGGAACTACCGCATCGTTAAGTGGGGTCCAAGTGAACAAAGTCGTAATGATCAAGTGATGCTCAACCCAAATTCTATGTCTTCGAGAGAAGACAATGAGAGCAAATCTTATCCAGAGCTGGATGAGTCAGCTTTGCTTGTAGCCCAAGTAAAGTTGTCGTGTGTGTTTGAAATCTGACCGTTGGAACACGTGTTAGTTCCTTAGTGACCCATGGTCATTTCGGACATATCAGGTCGGGTTGCCTAGTGGCTATAAATAGCCCACCCCCTACACCATAAATTGGTGGCTGCTCAGAGTTAGTGCACGACTTTTGTCGTTTGAGAGCAACCCACCTCGAAGCCCTTGAGAGAGAGAAATCCTTGCGAGGACAAAGCCCAAACACCCAGAGCCAAAGAGTGTTAGGCATCACTGAAGTCTTTCTATCTGCGTGACCTGAAGACTTATTACACTTGAGGACTGTGAATCCTCCAGCTGGTTAGGCATCGCGTTCTGAGCATCCAAGAGTCATTGTGGATCGCCTGTGAACGAAGTCTGTGAAGGTTCGGAAGTCTACCTTGAAGACTTACCAGAGTGATTGGGCGAGGACTGTGTGTCCTTAGCTCAAGGGGACTAAGGTGAAGACGCGTCTTCTGAGTTGAATCTCAGCCTCCCTAACCAGACGTACAGTTGTCACAGCAACTGGAACCGGTCCAACAAATCTTGTGTCTTCATCAGGTCAAAAAAAAATCCTGTGTCTTCAACAAGTGAATGGTTCTATCCTCTCCCTCCCTTTACTTAGAGTTTGTCTTCGTGAAGTCATTGCCTATTTGTCGTACCTGTTTGACTTCATTGCTTGACTACCATCGTTGGTTGGCTTCATACTATCTTCCATCCTGATCCTTACTACTAAGCTGCTATTAGTCTTTGTACTTTGACATTACTGCATACTTGACTATGGTTTGCTTTTTGTAGTTTATCTTCCGCTGCACATCAATTAGGTCATTTCTATTGTTTGTCTTTGAAACTTCCACGTTTTGAAGACTTCCATAAAAATCGCCTATTCACCCCCCCTCTAGTCGATAACTAGCACTTTCAATTGGTATCAGAGCAAGGTACTCCCTTGTTCTGTGTGATTGATTTAACCACATGGAGTTTTAGCTATGTTGACCGCAGGGATAATCAAAGTCTCCGCTGCTTGCCCGTGTTCGATGGAACTGAATATCCCTCTTGGAAGAATAAGATGCGCATGCATCTTGAAGCCATTGATGTCGACCTACGGTATGTCGTCAAGAACGGCGTTCCCAAAACTGGTGAAGGTGTCACCCTGGCCGATGTCAAGAAGTTCATTCAACTGGACTCTACTGCAAAGAACATCATCTGTGGTCATCTGACCAAAGGACAATATGGCCGTGTGAGTGCTTTGGAAACGTCGAAGCTAGTCCGGGACTGGCTATCCAAGGTCAACGAAGGCGTCTCAACCCAGAGAGATCAAAGGATCAGTGTTCTTTGCAACCTCTTCAACCGCTTCAAGAGAAACGACAATGAAAATGTCCAGCTCACGTTTGATCGCCTCACCGACATCACAAATGAGCTTCGTGCTCGGCGCCACCGAAATTACCAAGCATGAAATCGTCAAGACACTCTTGAGATCACTTGACAGCTCCTTTGACACCCTTGCCCTCATGATACAAGAACGCATACGACTTCAAGACACTCGATCCGTATGATATACTTGAGAGGCTCAACACACATGAGTTCCGACTTTTCCGAGAAAAGAGATATCTATGGTCCCAACTATGGCCGAACTTCGCGCTTTGAAGGCAAAAGTTGTTTCCTCATCGAAGAAGAATCTGACCGCAGTTACGATGATCCTGAAGACATTGGAAAGGAACTTGCTATGCTTGTGAAGAAGTTCCAAGTTCACTAAGAAGAAGGGCTTCAGAAAGTCTTCATGATCTAGCTCAAGAAATGATGAAGCTTCCACTCATGACTACAAGAAGAGAACATGTCACAAGTGCAAGAAACCTGGACACGATATCTCTGAGTGTCCACAGTGGGACGATGAGAAGAAGAAGAAGAAGAGCAAGGAATATGATTCTGATGACAAGAAGAAGAAGGAATCTTCAAAGTCTTCTTCCAAGTCCTCATCAAAGTGTTCATCTCATAAGAAGAGCTCATCCGCAAGGCTCGTGGCTTTTGTTGGCAAGGAAATGGATTCAGAGGAGGAGTCTGCTTACGAGGAGGCGGAGGTGGAGTCTCAAGAGGAGTCCGACCTGGCGCTGCAAGTCCGGCTCTAGCCACGACCTATGTTGCCAAGTCCATCTTCTACATCAAGACAATGACTTCCACACCAACGCTGAAGGCGATGACAAGGAAGACACTGCTCCCACCCTCTTGCTTCATGGCACGTGGTGCCAAGGTAAAATCACGTGATGCTTACTTTCAAACATCAAGTGAAGATGACTCTGATTGTGAATCCAAGCCCAGCTACAAAACACTTGCTAAAATTGCAACTGAACAACAAAAAGCTATGGAACATACTCAAAAACTGTTAGACAAAAGCGATGACCTGTTGGACGTGGAAATGACACGTTCATAGTCCTTAGTTGAAGACATAAAAAATCTTCATGCTAAGTACCAAGAACTTGAAAGTCGTCATGAAATGCTCTCAACCACTCATGAAAAGCTCTCCTATGATTATCTTCAAAGGAAGCAAGAGCTTGAGAAATTGAGAGCGGCTCATGAAGATCTTCAAAAAGAGAATGAGTCACTTCGCGCTCAATGTATCAGTCCCGGCCAGATGGATTTGAACCACCATGTCTAAAATGCCTTGAGCGTGATAACGCTACCTCTCATGTCTGAATGTTCCACTTTGCCATCTTGTTGCATTGTCTTCAACTACCGATGTGGTAACTAACCCCTCTGGAGGATACCACTACTATTGCCGATGAAAATGCTAGGTTGAAGACATTGCTTGAAACAGGGATGTATAAAAGTGCGAAAGGTCATCGAGACACTGCGATGTCCTCAAAAGCATATTCTCGAACCGAAACCCTAGGAAAGAGGGTGTTGGGTCTGAGAGGAAAATGAATGTTGATGGTTCCCTCTTTTGGAAGCCCGAAAGCGGTATCCCAAAACCACATGGGTTGTTGCAAAGGGACCTTCAAAGGATCCATCCACCTTATCCGGCTTTACCTGTGCTAATCCTATTATCATTGATGAATCCCTTGATGCAAACTATAAGCTGTTCAAGAATCGTAATGGTGAAGTGTTTGCTGTATATTGGTACTAATCGCAGGAATTGACCACCTATGAAGAAGATCCGGGTTCCCAAAAATTGTCTTGAGAATCTTCCAAGAATGTGATCATGACACCACCTGGGATGAAGACAAACCCCAGACCTAAGGCGTCATATGGTCCAAAGGATTCAAACAGACAGAGGACTCACCTGAGTCACCCTAACGCCAATGTTTTGCAGGGACACCGTACTCAAACTTGTGAATTTGAGCATGTGTCTTCAAACCGCTATGTTCATAGAACTAAGAACTTTTCTGCTTATTCATATGAGTATCATTCATCTCCTGCAAGGCTATTTGCTAGGGCTCCAAAGCCGAAGTTCTCAGATGCTGCACTTAGACTCATTGCTTCTAAGCCACCCTCAAGATGTGGGTGGTTAAGAAGAATTAACTTTCGCTTTGCGGGAAGGGTCTCAGACGAAAATCAAAGGCGTCGATGCTCTTGCACGGGGACCTAAAATATCTTGTAGGGCTAAGATCAAATGCCCAAATGGTCTCACTATGTATTTTGTTCCTGAATTGTTTGCCATTCATCCTATCACCCTAATCTTGATCTCGAGCTTCAATAATCCTCTTGCCCGTCAAATGTTTATGCTTCACAATACTCTTGGTGAAGCCTATCCCCTTATCAGTCTTGTAGGGTATGACACCTCATGCTTCGTAGAATGGATTATGGACAGCGGATGCACTAATCATATGATCGCTGATTGAAGTCTTCTCATGGACTCAACCTTACGTCCATCGGACAAGAGTCACATCACATTTGTCGACCTTTGGTAAAAGCAAGCAGGTCCACAGCTTGCCGTATGTCTTCTTGCAAAAGCTTCAGAATGCTGGCTCTGGCATCGGAGGCTGGGGCATGCTAGCATGAGGAAGTTACACACACTCACCAAGAAGAAGCATGTCATAGGCATCAAGGGTGTCAAGTTCAAGAAGGGTCATTTGTGTGGTGCTTGCGAAGCTGGAAAGATGACTAGGGCAAAGCACCCCTCGAAGACAATCATGACGACATCTCAACCCTTCGAGCTGTTACTCATGGACTTATTTGGCCCTACTCACTACTCTACCCTCACAAAAACTGCTTGTCTCTATGGCTTCGTCATTGTTGATGAATACTCAAGATATACATGGGTGCACATAATTCTCTACAAGACTGAAGTGCAAGATGTCTTCAGACGCTTCGCCAATCGAGCCATGAACAATTATGGCGTCAAGATCAAGCATATCGAAGTGACAACGGCACCGAAGTTCAAGAACACCGGACTTGATCTTTATCTGGATACAATGGGAATCACTCATGAGTTCTCTGCTCCATACACACCTCAAAGAAATGGCATCAGAGAGCGCAAGAACAGAACCCTCATTGAGATGGCTCGAACAATGCTCGACGAGTACAAGACACCAAGAAAGTTACGTCACGAAGCTATTGATACAACATGTCACGTCATCAACTCGTGTTTACATCCATAAGCTTCGAACAAAACATCCTATGAGCTCCTTATCGGCAAGAAGCCAAATGTCGCCTACTTGAGTATTTGGAGCTAGGTGTCGGATCAAGGGTCCCCATCACAAGTCAAAATTTGCACCTAAAGCTCACGAAGGCTTCATGCTCGATTTACGGAAAGGACTCGCACTCTTACGAGTCTTCAACCTCTATCTCTACAAAATCGCTTAAAGCAGGACGTGCGATTTGATGAAACCAATGGTTCACAAAGAGAGCTCCTCGCCAAGTACACTAGACGAAGCTCTACCAAATGAATCTATCAAGCTGATGGGAACCGGTGAAATCATGCCTTCAAGCACAACACGAAGAGGAACTTATCATTTCTGCACCTAACCAACTCCGAAGACAATGCTCGCATCAAGACAATCCTCCCAATGATGACAATGATCAAGAAGAGCAAGGTCTTCGCCCAGTTCATCCTCGAAAGGTAAATGAAGTACAAATTGAGAAGATAATTGATAGCATCAATGCACCTGGTCCACTTACTCGCTCAAGAGCAACACAGTTAGCAAATTTCTCAGGCACTTTTCTTTTAGGTCAATATCGTAACCCAATAAAGTAGTGAAGCCTTTATGGAACCCGAATGGATACAAGCTATGCAAGAAGAACTTCAACAGTTCAAATGAACAATGTTTGGGAACTTGTCAAGCGCCCCGACCTCGCAAGCATAACATTATTGGCACAAAATGGATATATCGAAACAAGCAAGATGAGCATGGTCAAGTCGCCGTAAAACAAAGCACGCCTTGTGGCTCAAGGATATACTCAAGTTGAAGGAATTGACTTCGATGAAACATTTGCTCCTGTGGCTAGGCTTGAAGCTATTCGCATACTGCTAGCCTATGCTAACCACCACAACATCTTGCTATATCAAATGGATGTTAAGAGTGCACTTCTCAACGGCTAGATTGAAGAAGAAGTATACGTCGCTCAACCACCTGGCTTTGAAGATCCAAAACATCTAGATATGGTGTACAAGCTAAACAAAGCACTATATGGCCTCAAACAAGCTCCTCGCGCTTGGTATGATACGATCAAAGACTTCCTGAAGAGCAAAGGCTTCAAACCTGGATCCCTCGATCCCACACTCTTCACGGAGACATATGATGGTGAACTGTTTGTGTGCCAAATATATGTTGATGACATTATCTTCCGCTGCACCAACCAGAAGTATAGTGATGAGTTTGGATACATGATGCAAGAGCAATATCAGATGTCCATGATGGGTGAGCCGAAGTTCTTCCTTGGTCTTCAAATTCATCAGCAAAGGAATGGCATCTTCATATCTCAAGAAAAAGACCTCAAAGATTGTCTGAAGAAGTTTGGAATGCAAGATTGCAAAGGTTACAGGACGCCAATGCCAGCCAAACACCATCTGGGTCCCAACGACAATGGTAAAGAATTTGATCAAAAGGTATACCGCTCCATGATTGGTTCCTTACTTTACCTATGTGCATCTAGGCCAGATATTATGCTTAGTGTTTGCATGTGTGCTAGATTCCAAGCGGCACCAAAGGAATCGCATCACTTAGCTGTGAAGCGAATTCTTCGATATTTGGCTCATACCCCAACACTCGGATTATGGTATCCAAAGGGCTCAGAATTTGATCTGGTTGGATTCTCGGATGTCGATTATGCTTTGGTGACAAGGTGGATCGCAAGTCTACATCGTGCACATGTCACTTTCTCGCACGATCACTTGTCCGTTGGTCTTCAAAGAAGCGTAACTGTGTATCACTCTCAATCGCTGAATCTGAATACATTCTTGCTGGATCTTGTCAAGGCCAAATTCTATGGATGAAGCAAACTCTCAAGGACTATGGCATCAATCAAACAAGTACCTCTCTTCTCGCGACAACGAAAGCGCCATCAAGATTGCCAACAATCCAGTCCATCACCGAAGACAAAGCACATTGAAATTCGTCATCACTTTCTCGAGAGATCATGTCATGAAGAAAGATATTGACATCGTTCACGTCAACACCGAAGAGCAATCGGCGATATCTTCACGAAGCCCTTGGATGAGAAAAGGTTTTGCAAGTTACGGTGAGCTAAATATCTTGGAATCCTCAAATGTCCTATGATCAGGCACACATCCTAACACTTATGCTTGTTGATGACTTAGATGTGCAACACACGAAGTAAAGTATATCTTCAATCAATGAAGACTTACATTCTGAGTGTGAATACATTGACGTGGAATTTGACTTCGGAGCGCCACGATAATTGTGCACCGTGTCTGGGCTAATACTTCCTATACGGTGGCTAACGCCACCACCAAATTTCTCTGTTTGAAGTGTTTCACTCATGGCGCTATTTTTGCTATGTCTTCGCATTTGGTTTGTCTTCAAATTTCAACTTATCTTCATGATTTTCTTCACTATGTTGATTTGACTGCTTCGATATATATATATATATATATATATATATATATATATATATATATATATATATATATATATATATACTAGAGTTCTGTCCTCTACAGCATTCACTTATAGCTATGTCTTCCAAGTTGAATCTTTCGAACTAAGTGAATGTGATCGGACCCTAATCTCTCTATGCTTTCTATCTCAAACTCTATCTGTCCAAATCATATGCATTCTATTGAAATCGTCGAATGTCTTCTCTCAAGGCCCTTATCGCCAGAAGACACGAGATAAACATTAAGTCTGTTTTAAATGATTCATCCTTATTGTTTGAAATCCGAGAAGCCGGAACGACCATCCAACAAACCTGGCGGGCGTGGGAACGTGGGACAACTCGAGTATGTTGCATGCTTGCCACGTGCCCCTCAGATGTGAACCGCCAGGGCACTCACAGAATTGCGCCATGCCGCACACTTCCTTATAAATACATGTCCCTGCGGTAAAGAAAACCTTCGCCCACCTCTCCACCTCATCAAAACCCTAGCGCCACCGCTTAGCTCTCGACGACGCCCGGCGACGGCGCTTTAGCTACCGCGACTTCTCTCGACGCCGTCCTCACGCCGGGCGTGGACATCGCCCTTCTCCGTCACCGCCAGAGGTGTCCTCCGTCGCCAAGTTAGGGCACGGTGGATTGAACTGCTCGGTCTCCTACTTATCCCATCTAGCAGTTCTTCGTGTGGTAAATACAACTCTATTTTTACCATCTTTTTGATCCTCAAAGATTCATCCTATTTACCAAAATTGGTTTCTGCCTATACAATGTTAGATCTATTTTGTCTGCATCTCATACTTCCTAGTATATTCACTTAAGCTTCATATCTAGTTAGATTCCTCACTTGTACTTATTCACGGATTCGTACAAATGGAACCAACTCTCAACATATAAGTGAATGTCTTCGCATCATGAGGTCAATGTCTTCAAACTGATTTATCTTCAAAATCTTACGAGAATGCATATGACCTCTTCCCCTTCCTCGCATCTCTAATGCTGTCACGGTACATGTCCGTGGGAAAATCCCTTGGTTCTCATAGTGCGCATTCGCTTGCGTAATTCTTACAACATCACATTAACTCTCCCGAAGCCGCCTCTGTTTGTCCAAAGCGAAAGCCTTTGAAGCCTTCGAACGTGTTGAAGCCATTTAGTTTGAAGTTCATGGCTACAGAGAAATCGAGGAAGGGTGGCGACAGCGTCGTGGGGGAACATCAAGAGATTTTCCCGATGACCTCTCGTAGCTTTACAAGACAGATCCTCGAAGAGGATTATAATCAACATGAAGACACGAATCCAATGGATTCGACGATATTGGGCTGAACAATGGTTCAAATACAAGTTCGTGACCTAGGAATACGCTGAGAAGAATGCTATCAAAATTCCTTGGGGTGATATTCTCTTTCGAGGCCTTCCTGGTGTCGTGACGATAATCTCTTCATTGTATCCTTGTATGGTCCGTGGACCTCAGCCTGAAAATGCCGACCCATCGTCATTGCTCTGGTGTCGTGACGATAATCTCTTCAAGTGCAACTTCCAGCACGCAAAGGCATCGGCCAAGGAAAACAAGAAGTCATTGGGATTAGACTTCAACCCTGGTCCCTCTGCTCCCCGTGCTGACGGCTCACGTGATGCAGAACCCAATGTCATCGGTCCTTTCTATAACCTTGATGACCTCATCACTCACATCTCAATCCAAGGTGCCAAAGTGGATCATTCTGATGATAATACTGACACTGATGAAGCCCCAGCTCCTACTCCAAAGCCGCAGAAGCCAAAGAAGGCTAAGGCTTCAAGATCACCGCTCCTCCAAAAGCTTCACGTGCGAAGCCATCAGCCATCGCACCTCCCCGAAGGCGGTGTGCGATGCGAAGATCTATCACGTATCTCCAAGAAGACGGAGAAGAAAAATAAAATCGTTAAAAATACCGATCGACATTGACTCGCTGCCATTCTGCGAGAATAGCACATTGATCTATCCAATGATGAAGATCTTGCAGATGATGCTCTTGAGCAACCGATCAAGAGCAAGGAAGAAGCAGAGATCTTCAATGACTTGCCTCTTTGATGTAGCAATCATCCATAACTTCATTGATGAGTGGTTTGACACCCCAAATCTCAGCTTTGAAGATCTGCAACTTCCCATTGGCCTCAGCGTCTCCTTCAATGGCGCCATTGCTTCTGAGCTAGCTCTTGCTCAGCGCATCGTTGAACTGAAGCACAAGATCGACTATGAGAAAGCTCAGTTCAAGAAGCATGTGGCAGAGCTCAGCGTGCAAGATGTTAAAAACTTCAAGATCATGCTGCATGAGCTCAAAGAAGCCTTTCTCAAGAAGCGCGACGAAGCTAAAGGCTCTCGTGTGCGCATGAAGAGTCTGGATGACAAGTGTGTGCAAGCCTACAATGAGGCTGAGAAGCGCAAAGCTCTTGGTCGCCCCGGCATTGACCAGAATGGCTGCAAAGAAGAAGAAGCCATCAATCGACCAATCTGCACCTTCAAGGCGTGAAGAACCTCGCATAGTCTTCCCAAGCAGCATGACTGGCTCGAAGCCAAAGGTCAGGTCAACCGCCCAGAATCAAGAAGACGAGGACTGCCGAGGCTAAAGCAGAAAAAGGAAAAATCCGAAGCCTCGATGTTGCTCCCTCCAAGAAGAAGCGCAAAACCAAGAAGGATCGGGCTGCTCCCACAGAGCCCTTAGTTGTTGAACCTATCTCAATGGTTCGCCTACGCATCTGAACACCAAGAACGACGGATGATAGTTCATGAGCCTGCTTCCACAGAGGCTCATGAAGCTGAAGACATTCCAGCAGTTGATCCCACCGCTGCTGAAGACATTGGTCACAATGACAATGTTGAAGATGATGTAGGTCTTCCTCAGATCGAACACAACTTGGTATCATCAGGAGTTCTTTGTTGATGACCTTGAGTATCTGCCTCGCACAATATATCACATCATCAGGCGAACTCTATGGCCTATCAAAGGGCATTCATCATCTGCAAAACTTGAAGGAGCCATGAAGACATTGGTCTTTTACATCCTCAATGGCATCAGCTTCAATACACAAGAATTCTTCATCCGGCAACTGGCTGCGTCTGGATCTGACCTTTTTGGCCTGAAATTCTATGCTCCATGGGTCATGCGCCTCATCAAGCTACACTCTGCTATCAACTATCAGCCCTCTGCTCGCAATCATCTGATCTTTCTACCAGAGGTTGATATGTCAGTTGAAGCCATATACCCTGAGCCTGCCAAGAACCCTCTTTGTCTTCAAAATGCTGATCACCAAAGCTTCACTCAACCCATGGAAGGAGTCCAAGCAAGAACTTCGTGTCTATCCAATGGCTGGGAACACTGCCCCGCCTCACCGTGCAAAACTAAAGCTACCGAGAGCACAATTACCCAAAGGCCTAAGAAGCGCTCTCACGCCCTAAATGACCGAGAACTTCTTGTGGCAATCGCATCGTAAACAAGACAAGCATCACTCGGCTCAAGCGGCGGATGCAAAGCCTCTTGGTGGACGCCAATCGCATTCAAAATCTTGCCACCAAGAATGCTTTTGTCACTCACGAGACACATCGGCGATCATGGAAGAGTTTGACGCTGCTTTCGATCAAGCAGATCTTCAAGACGATGGCTTCACTGAAAGATTCAAGTTTGACTCCACTCCTCCACGGAATGTTGTCCTACGTCGAACTCCATCCCTTGAAGACTCTGACTATTCTTCCTCCACGACAACTGTGAATGCCAAAGTGATCGATGATGAAGACGATGCTACTTCACCACCCCCTACTTCTGCACGCATCGACACTTCACCAAGTTCGTCCGCGCCGCCAAACAACAACGACAACCCTGCTGCTTCACCTACTCCTCATGGGAATGAGTAGATGCTCTATGTCTTAAAACCTTTTTGGTCCCATGCGACAAAAGGGGAGAAGCATATGAGTTTGATAGTCTTCAAGCCGGGTTCATATGGGCGGTTGCTTTATATTTTGCCTAGTGTTTACAACTCTCGCTTTTGATACATTTGGTTCTTTGAGTTGTAACACTTAAACTCGATGGTCGCCTCGCTACTTATTTGCTTTTACGTGATGCGATGATAAATTCCGCATGTGCGATGATAACTTCCGCACTTAGATCATTCTCAGACGTCCATTTTTCATTATGCATGTCATTCTCTTAGTTATATCATTTCATGCATGATGAATTATCTTCATAAGTTGAAGAGGATCTCCACAAGTACAACCTGCCATGTGCATTTGCATTCCAAAAGCAAATTACTTATATGCACATCTTCGTGGGGAGCCTTTGCCACTTATGAAGACAATACCTATCCTTTACAATTTCACATACTTTATCCCGTTGAAAACTTCAACCAGCTTTGTCATCAATCACCAAAAGGGGAGATTGTAAGTGCATCTAGTGCCGCCCGTAGTTGGTTTTGGAGTATTGACGACAAATTTGGTTGAGGGACTAGTGTGTTTGTGAGAATTGCAGGATAACACAGATAGTGTCCCTCATTGATTCAGTTTACCTATCGGAGATGACCCCTAAAAATGTATGAAGACATTGACGACAATAGTGGTATGTGAAGATATTCATATTGAAGACTATGCCATGAGAAGACATTGAGTGAAGACTATGGAGCGCGAAGACTGTGTTGTTTCGTTGTTTCCTTTTTCTTCTTCATTGAGTCATAGGAACCACCATACTGTTAAGTGGGGTCCAAGTGAACAAAGTCAGAATGACTGAAGTGATGCTCAACCCAAATCCTATGTCTTCGAGCGAAGACAATGAGAGCAAATCTTATCCAGAGCTGGATGAGTCATCTTTGCTTGTAGCCCAAGTAAAGTTGTCTTGTGTATTTGAAAGCTGACCGTTGGAACATGTGTTAATTCCTTAGTGACCCGGGGTCATTTCGGACATATGAGGTCGGGTTGCCTAATGGCTATAAATAGCCCACCCCCTACACCATAATTGGTGGCTGCTCAGAATTAGTGCACGGCTTTTGTCGTTTGAGAGCAACCCACCTCAAAGCCTTTGAGAGAGAGAAATCCTTGCGAGGACAAAGCCCAAACACCTGTGAGCCAAAGAGTGTTAGGCATCATCAAGTCTTTCTGTCTGCGTGACTCAAGACTTATTACACTTGAGGACCGTGAATCCTCCGGCCGGTTAGGGCGTCGCTGCTCGAGCATCCAAGAGTCATTGTGGATCGCCGGTGAACGAAGTCTGTGAAGGTTCGGAAGTCTACCTTGAAGACTTATTAGAGTGATTGGGTGAGGACTGTGTGTCCTTAGCTCAAGGGGAATAAGGTGAAGACGCGGTCTTCTGAGTTGAATCTCAGCCTCCCTAACTGTGACGCATAGTTGTCACAAAGAATCGAACCGGGTCCAACAAATCATGTGTCTTCAACAAGTGATCGGTTCTATCCTCTCCCTCCCATTACTTAGAGTTTGTCTTCGTGAAGCCATTGCCTATTTGTCGTACTGTTTGACTTCATTGCTTGACTACTATCGTTGGTTGGCTTCATACTATCTTCCATCCTGATCCTTACTACTAAGTCGCTATTAGTCTTTGTACTTTCACATTCTTGCATGCTTGACTATGGTTTGCTTGTTGTAGTTTATCTTCCGCTGCATATCAATTAGGTCATTTCTATTGTTTGTCTTCGAAACTTCCACGTTTTGAAGACTTTCATAAAAATTGCCTATTCACCCCCCACCCCCTCTAGTCGATAACTAGCACTTTCAAAGGTTCCTGACACTACAAAAAAAATACACTTCCGTGATGATACATGTTTGTCACAGTAGGTCGCTTTTTTTGTCATGCATGTACATCCATGACGATTTTATGACAGAATCAAGATAGTGATACTTGTGCTGTCGTAGAAGTGTTCCATGACATTACCAAAATTATCATCACGGAAGTGTCCACTTCCATGACGATAAATCACGCGTCACAGAAGTGCTTTCGTTAAGGGTGACCGACACGTGGCATCCGCCGTAACAGAACGCCGTTAAGCTATCGGGTCGGGTTTTGGATCCGATAACCCGTTAACAGCCCCGACCAATGGGGATTTTCCATGTGTAAAATCATCATTGGGTGGAGGAAACACGTGTCGGCTCATCGTTGGGACAGATGTCATCCACTCATTGGACGTATAGGCGCCTATGATACGTCGACACGTGGCACGGCCCATCAAGTTTAAATGGGCCAGCCCAACTAAAGGCCCACAAGATTTTGCAGACCATAATGGGCCGGCCCAGCTAAAGGCCCACGAGATTTTGTGGACCATAATGGGCTGGCCCAGCTAAAGGCCCCCAAGATTTCGCATGCCATAATAGGCCGGCCCAGGTAAAGGCCCACAAAATTTTTGTGTGCCATAATGGGCCGCCTGTAAAGGCCCACAAAATTCTTATGGATCATAATGGGCCGACCCAAATAAAGGCCCATTTAGATTTCGCCAACATTAATGGGCGGCCCAAATTGTAGGCCCACAAGATTTTGAGAACCCTAGTAGGCCGGCCCATTAAATGGCTGCCATGTTTTGGGCCAAATGCCGGCCCATATTTGATCCGGTCCATTAATGGCCTGCCACGTTCTGGGCATAAGAATGGCCCATATAAGATCCGGCCCGTTAAAAGCCTACTACTTTCTGCGCCAAATCACGACCCAGATCAGGTCCGGCCCTTTAAGAGGCTTTGGGCTCAATTATGGCCCATATCTGATTCGGCCCTTTAACTAGACGCTATGCTTTTGGGCCCACTTGCTAAAGGCCCATTTAGTAATTCGGCCTGATATTAGTTTCGGCCTGTTAAGGGCCCGTTTAACATTTCGGACCTATATTAATTTCGGCCTGTTAAAAGCCCGTCATATAGTTGGGCCTAACTACGGCATGGTTTGCATCCGGCCTGCTCGCAGCCGATATCTGATTGGGCCAAACAAGGACCGAGACAACTTTGGCTTGTTAAAAGCCCGTGATTTCATTCGCACAATCGTGGGCCGGGGTCCATTTCGGGCTGCTGCCGGCCCGTGAGCTATTCGACACGTTTCAGACCCAACCTACTTCTCAGCCTCCTAAAAGCCCATTGAGTTTTCTTGCGAAAAGAGGGTCGGGGGTTACTCGGCCTATTAAAGTCCCGAATCAACTAGTGGGCCAGTTTGACGGGGCCCATGATGCGGATCGTACATCATGATTGCATGACGGCCCGATTATGTACCGTAATTTTACGGTTTGGCCGGTTTACTGCTAAGACAGGATATATATACAAAGAAAATAACCGCATCATCGTGGAATAAGAAAAACCTAGACTATACAATAAATAAATTACGGCATATTACATCCACTAGGCATCAAAGTTTGCCACTATGATAATAAAGCACAAGGCATAACAGATTACATACACTGGCATCAAAGATCGCCACTAGTGCAAATAAACACGCCGACAAAATAATATACAAAACCGACAACACTTCAATAGAGTTCAAGAAAGGTTAGCCTCATTGGGAGCTGCAAAGAAGCAAATGAAAGCAAGATGATGAGATCAAGGCTTGTTCAACACTTATATCTTCCTCACTCGAAAGATAAACAAGCGCATGTATGATGTGTTTTGCACATAAAAGTATCAAGGTCGACAATTCAGCACATTTCTTCTCGATTTAATAGCGTGACACAGCTTTAAAATTGCATTAACACAATATGGTATTGTTCAGGTCAAGACATGGCAGGAAATGACATTGTGAAGGAGTTGGCAGCTTCACGACAGCACTGGATTACAGATCAAGAACTCATAAGTATCAATGGTTTGTGTGCTGTCAATTTATCCCAATTCAGATTGGCAAACAAAGAGACGGTTTAAATAATTGTAGAATGATATGACATTGTTCATAGTTAAGACCATTGTTCACAAAATCGGTAACTGGTAGCTGCTCGGTCAGCTTGGGAGTAGTGATTAATCGGTGAATCGGCCTATTAAATGGATCAATCGGTCGACCATTAATCGGTAGATTAAATAGGAATTGCCAACATATATCTAGTTTTTTTATGTATTATATCATACTCTCATGCTCTCAACTATGTAATATACAAAAATATGCTACTGTTTGGTCTAACCCTAGCTATTGAGGAGCGAGAGGGGGTAGGAGGGGTTATGTGAATTTTTTTGGGTTTTGTTTGCCCACAAATTAATGGGCCAAAGAATGATTAGTTGTTTAACAACCGATTAATCGGTCTAACTGGCCAATTAATCAGCCTGACAAGTTAACATGATGAATAGGTGCTATTCGATTCGGTCACCCTAGGAGTAGCGATTAATTGGCCTATTAACTGATTAATCGGATGAATTCTTGAACAGTGGATAAGACATTGCAGAATATGACATTGTGTTGTAGTGGGTAGGTTCACCACACCACTGGATTACGGATGAAGAACGGAAGCATACATGTAGTGAAAAAGAAGATCACTTGCTCTGTATAGTTTAATTTACATGGTATGAAGAAGGAACTTGGTTGTACAACTGAAAACTTAAATTGAGAAGGACAAACTTTTGTTTATGAACTACATAATAAACTTTAAACATGCAGCTTTGATGCAAACACCAAAAATAAACAAATGTTGCAGTCATGCCTAACCAAATATACACAACAAAGTTTGAAGGCTTGAGAAGGACAAACTTAAATTATCGGTGAAGACAGCTCTATAAAGCCCTTGTCCATGCCGATGGGGGGCAATTCAAGAAGTTTAGCACGTAATCTTCTTCATAAGCATTGCCTTTATTCTACATTTTGTTAAGAGTAAATATAGATGTGATAATATACGAAAAAAATGGAGAATATTTAAGATAAGATGAAGAGTGATGCTACATTACCAAGTAGCTATAAATGTATGTGCAGCGACAGTAAAAGGCACAGCCAAGAGCAATGCATGACTAAACTTCTTCAAGACCAACCTTATGGTAAGAGTAAATATAGATCTGATGTGTAGAAAATTGAGGTCATAGGAAAATAAGCTGAAGAGTGATGTTACATGAACATCTACCTATCAATATAAGTAATAATCGATAAAGGACAACATGTACTTACAAGAACAATGCAGAGCTAAAAAAATTCATTGGCATTGGATATATTGTACACTAATGTAACCATTCATACAGATCAGATAATTTGGAGCGAATAATGGATAAGCAAGCTATCATGCATACTGCTGTCACATAATGAACCAGGTATGTATGAAAGTACAGTGATACAAAGACAACAGTACTAACAAGAGCAAAGCAGCGGGCAGCATATTTATGATATCCTCGTCGCTCTTTTCAAACCGGAGTTCTTCTTCGAGTGCATTTCACGGAAAAAGATCCGTAAGGCACATGCGGAAAAGTAGAAGTTCAAATTGTCATGTGATTTCATAGACAAGACCTCATCCTCGAACGAGACCAATTGTATAACAAGGTTTTTCCATTCAATGTCTTCTAAATTTAGCATGTGAGACTTGACCGGAAATTCGTTTATAGACTTGCCATCAAAGTGTGATTTCCTCAGGTAACACCGATACTGCTGCAATGCTTCCTTGAAAAGCACAAGCAAGCTTTGCTCGTCATGACTATCCAGATTGACCTTGCTAAGTTACAACAACGTAATGTAAATCATTGATGTGTTCGATCAAACAGGAAAATAATAACCGTGAATAATAGCACTTACACGTAAGTTGGACAGGAAGATGTGAAAATGGTGTTTGTCTTCACTATAATCTTCCCATGATGGGAATATATGCACGTAGTCCCTAACAACATTGAAAGCATTGTCTTTTAAACTAGGAATAAATGGAATGGGGTTCCAATCTGCAGGAATTGGCCGCCTCTCAGCTTGGGATAGGTCTTCGGCCGATGGACTTGTTGTACTTTTTTGTCGGAGGGATTTTTCCGTGGTACTACTGGTGCTATGGCAAATGAAATTGGTATACCTTTTGGTCGGAGTGCAGTTCTGTGGTGGTGGGGCTAGTGGTGTGGCCAAGTGAAGTATGGGTACAGTCTGCGGAGTCGGTCCTATGTTTTGTGTCACCGGGTTGTATAGCCAATATAAGTGGGGCGCCGTTCGATTTCTCCCAAGACCACCACGCTTCAAGGACTTTGTCGGTGCTCCTTCGTGTTCGCAATCACCCTCTTCCTTTTTGATGTCCGATGCACAAGAACAACATTTGAGTGGAAAAACATGGTATGATGATGTATGGAATATGTATTGGTAATGGATGGGCATGGCATCTCGAGTTATATGATGAGTAAACTAAGCAGATGGCGGTGCAACAAAGTAGAAGAAATGCAAGACAACATATGCAAGATATGCGCAATCAATAAAACCTTACCAAATTAGAACAGGCACCTTGATGGGTGAACAGGACAGACCATCTTCCTTTGACTCCTCGAGATTAGAATAGTCATTAGGATGATATTCTGAACAAGAATTAACAGGTGGGGAGCGCATTTAGTTTCATTGCTACCGTAATGGCACTCAATGCCTTGGTGCCAATTTTGTAAGTCATTGCAGTGTTCCACAATATTCTTCCGATGCGTGGATTCGATATTCACCGTAATTGCGTATAATATCCGAGAACCATGAAAACATAAATATTTGTGAGATTATCTTTGTAATGCAGATGATATTCTAATATAGGGCGCCTGTAAACACTTATGTGCTATCACCGGATTTTGATGAGAGAGCTCATGTGTGCTGTAATATGGTGCGTGCATTTATATAATCCGCACAAGTACACAAAAAATAGGCTCCGTAAGTAAGGATAGTCATGATGATAGGTTCATAATATATCAGATAGAGAGTTTATTGCCAAACCATGATAACAAGAGCACACAGCAACTAGGCAGATCATAGTGTACATAATAGTTTTACACCATAACCATGATATATAAATCGGGAAAGTGGAACTAACTTGAAAATACGGTGTTGTATTGCCGCTAGTAATTGAAAGCCTATCGACCACGTACAAGCCAGCTCTATCGAACATGGTAAAGAAGAGCAAGCAGATTTTGGATAATAAAATGTTGGTTGCGCAGTGCCCACCCATGATGAACCAGAGCACATTAAGAATGCAACTCCCAGCTGTCTCTCGACCATTTCACGCGGTTGGATGAAGATCCTACATCTCCTAACCCTTCTTCTTCCTTGTTTCAGATTCTTCCCATACGTAACAATCAAGACGGGTCAGCCGGGCCGACCACCGCCCCCACCGCCTATGTTCCTCCGCCACCCCACCCCCCATCCGCGCCCTAACCCCCACCCGCGTTGAGTTTTCTTTGTTCGGCGAGGCCCCACAACCACCCGAGTTCTTCGATCGCACCGCAAACTCCGGCGAAGCTCAAAAATCGATCGACCCAATTTTGAGTTTTAGTCTACTGTGATTTAACTAGCGTGGAATATAAAAGGGGAAAAAATAAGAATTGTAGTATAGTGTTGAGCGTGCCATGGCGGATCTGATGTTGCAAACCGTACAAAGGCAACCGCAACCAAGACAAGAAATCGAGTAAAGCGGTGGCGATCTATTTTCTTGCGGCGATAAATAAGTTGAGCAGACATTTAAAGAGTACCGCCTTTGGTGCGGCGCTGCACGATCTGCTGAGAATTTGATTGCTGTGGTAGCGATGGTCGTCGGCGGCGTGGAAGCAGATCTAGGAGGGTAGACTGTGGGCGGCAGGCACGGTGGACGAGACGGTCATAGGAGCGGCGCCGCAAGGTGGACGACGGCGGGATGAAGCGAGAGGACGGGATGCAAGGATCCCGGTCCAAGGCATGGATAAGAGAGGTCGATCTCTTTGTAATGGACGGCTGCGCTGGGTATCGATCCGCATGGTGGAGGAGGACGGCGGTGGATGGCGTGGCGACGCGGCAGACGGAGGAGGGTGGGGTGGAGAGGGTGTTTTGGCGCCCACGGAGTATGAATGGGGAAAAGGGAGGTAGAGAGGAAGGGGAACCATGTATTCTGTGGTGCGCTTGTCTCAAATGCGAGGAAATTTACAAACTTAGCCCCTGCTTCAAATTTCTACTACATCAAAGCAACATTAGTCGGTTGGGGATAGGACGGTAATCTCGCATACACCAAATATTTGCCGATTTAGAGTTTGTTTTGGCGCCCACCGTGTATGAATATGAATCGGGGAGGGAGTCGATTTCGGCCGAGGACACACCGTGTTTTGGCGCCCATCGTGTATGAATCCGGGTGAGAGGCAGTTACGTCACGTTTGGGTGAAACTACAAACCTACCCCTATCGAACCCTATAGAAATCCAGCAGATGTGCTTTGCGTAAGGTGGATAGGCGATAGTGATTTCCATCTCGCAGATTTTGGTTTCAAAGCGGTTACCGTGGACTTTCCCGCTTCATTCAAATTTTGCAGAGTGCACGCCATCAGCCAACTCAATCCGAATCCCGTTTGTATTCTACTTTTTTCGGGCGGGATCCATTTTCAATTGGAATTACATTCTATATACATCATTTTTTTATATATACTTTCAAAAGCACAACACCATTTATACATAAATGTGGTTTACAAATGGCATGATCTTAGATCCATAAGGTTATATCCATCAATTTGGATTTTCAAATATTTGAAACCACTTTATGTTGAAATCCAATGTATGCATTCCTCGCTAACTGTCTCCAATTAATGTGTGTTTCATGCGGGGTTTTTTAACTTCTCAAACATGTATAATGTGTTTCACACAGGCAACATATAGTGTAATCCCGTTTAGACATTAATTGCATATAAACCATGCGTTGTTTGTAATTGAAGAATCTATGGATCACCAATATTGATAAACTATATAACATTACACGTGTGCCCAAATTCAAATGAATATGCATGTTTGATACACCAATTTGCGTTATGATATTATCGATGTCGTGATCTCCAGCTTTAAATATTTGAATCCCCTTTAATCCAGATATTCATCTCATATAGCTATCACTCATGCTTATATAGGACTATCTCTCTCGGACCTATACGCTGCGTTCATCGCCTCTCGTATCTCTCGTGCTACCGTATGTCGACAATGATCTTTTATCTTCATAACACACCGATGGTACTCTCTCCCTCGACCTTGATCACTCTATCTCTATCTAAGTATATCTCGCCCCTCGCTATGTGTCTCTAACTATGATTCTCCATGTGGAATCTCTTTCTCTCACACAAACACAAAACTTTGTCTCCCGGGGTCTCATTTCTCTCTACTATTCCCATGTGTGCCACTCGCACACCCCTCATACAGAGATGTCTTTCGCTCCTTAGATATGAGAATCTACGACTCTTCCTCTTCAATATCTCTTTCTCACACAAACACAAACTCTGTCTCCCAGGGTCTCATATTTCTTCATTGTTCTCTTGTATGTCTCTCACACACACCCTCTCTCCCTAGAGATATCTTGCGTTCCCTCATATGTCTCTCTAGCTATCACTCGCTAGAAATATCTTTCTCTCTCTCGGACACAAAACTCCATCTCTCCTGGATCTCATTTCTCTCTCGATATCTGCTTTGTATGTGACTCACATGCACCCTCTCTCTATCTCTCTCACACCCACACACATAACCCAGCCTTCCTCGATCCACTCGACTCCTATCTCTAACGCACACTAGCTAGCATCTTTATCTTTCTATTTATCCTGCTTTCTCCATCAACCTTCTTTCTCGCCCTCACTCTTGATTCCTATCACGCATACTACATATGTTTCTCTCTACATGCAGTCAAGTGCCCTCTCACACACATATATAACTTCACCCTTTGAACCACCCGATGGTCATCTCCAACACCCAAACTAGCGGATGTCCCTCTAGCTAGCATCTCCATCTCTCAGATCTATCTCAGTAGTTTCTCCACAACATATGATCTCGCACGGAGTCTTGCTTCCTATCACCCACACTATATATGTCTCTCCATACATATGCATTTATAGGTTGATCTCTTTGCACAATCGCTATGCGCCTCACTCCCTCTGCCGCCATGCATGCATGCTCCAACCCACGCCACTATCTCTTAAAGCCAAAACACATGCTCAATTGTCGGGCCTTCTTCCTGCATTCTCACATGCATGCATATTGTCATACCGATCCGTCTCTCCCATGTCGCTGACCTTATGACTTATGTCTTCTTTCTTTATCTCGATCATGCGGCACACACACACACACATCCCACGTATACATGTATACCTTTTACACATGCACGTTCAAGGTCTCTATGTCTCCATACGTAGTTAATTACCCTCAATCCTAACGCCACATCGAATCGTTCTCCTCTTTTGCGCACATAACTTCCGCCTAGATGGGTAAAACACACACTCACACTTAACAATCTCCTTCTAGCTACCCCCCCCCCCCCTCTCACTCTTCCCCCATGTCCCCAAAACCAATAAGACCACCCCTTTGTTTAATTCCCGCCTACAAGCACCATCGATATATAGTAGTCTTCCTCGGTGTCTCTCGAACAAAAACGTTCTCTCGATGTCGACTCCTCTCACGCGCACACACCTTCTCTTCCCTCTCTACGGGCATTTTCTCTCTCGCACCCCATCACAGGTGGCCTCTCGCCATACACATCACCTCTCTATGATGAAGCCATGCACACTTAAATTACATCCGCCACAGAGAACCCCGCGACACACACACACACACGCACACACACACACACATGCACGCACGCACCCCCCCCCACACACACACACTAAGACTCCATCTCTCTCTCTTTCACACACACACACACAAACACACACACACGCACGCACGCACACCCCCCACACACACACACACACACTTAGACTCCATCTCTGTCTCTCTCTCTCACACACACACACACAAACTAAGACTCCATCTCTCTCTCTCTCCTCTCTCTCTCTCTCTCTCACACACACACACACAAACACACACACACACCCCACACACACACTAAGACTCCATCTCACACACACACATACTCTAGGTGGAGCATTTGTTCCTACCACCCTTCATCCAACCTTACCCGTATGATAAACAATCACCTTTATTTACTTGCATAACATGGACAAATTCCACTTTACTTTAGTAGTCAGCAAACTTATCACCTGTAGCCTTATAAAAAACGAGTTGGCGATGATGGTGTGCCCGCCATCTTGTAATATGCATCCGTATGATCTATATCCATTTAATAGAAAGGAAACTATGATAATTTTACAAAAGATACCCGCACCTCTCTCCACATCATTATCTCCCGCAACCTCATTGCTCAACAATTAAAAAAGGAATAAGTCTCGAACAATCTAGCATGCATGGTGGCCGGGCACTCACGGGCGCCTGGCCCATCCCCATGCCTCCGCCCATTCCGACCACCACCACCACCACGCCCACTCCTCCTCGCCTTATCTCTCATCTTTCATTTTATAGATGACATTCTCGAGATACCAATTTTCCGATAAAAATATTGAGATATCATTAGTTTTTACACATGGGATTACTCCTGCATGGGTCAATCACAACAGGTGTTTTGTAAAAAAATGCATATTGATGTTTCGTGCAATGCACGAGAATCTTGCTTGTAATTATATAACGCAAATCACGAGCATGAAGTGACATTTTTTTGACACAACCACGTTAACATGGCCATGTAAATCACTAGCTAAAGTAAATACCATTATACTTATATCCCGATGCAAAAGGTTGAGTACATGTCCGAAGAGTAGAGTCGCACACATGCACTCGCCTCTCGTAATCTCTCTCTCACACACACACACCAGCCACGTGACGCCCACTTGAGCGTATACATATATGTTATAATTTGTGCACCTGCTGGTACACGTGATGCTGCGATTTATTTGAGCCGGAAGGCGAACCCAAACAAGAGCTGCATTCATTCCCTCCCGCCGCTTTTCTCTGGGTTGCCGTCGCCCGTAGCCATGGGCTGGTCAAGGTAACAACATACACCATACTTCCCGCCGAGCGGGCGCTTTAATATGGAAATTTTAGTGGTCATGCATGCATATTTTTGTGCTAGCACTCCTATATAAGGGTTGACCGGTCGCTTCCCGCAGACGTGCGCGGGCGGTGGAAGAGGAAGGAGAAGGGAATCGGGCTGTGGAGTAGCGTTATTTATCACAATTTCTTAGGAAACTGAGTGCAATAATTTAGTAGTTTTGCAAACTACCAGTACTACACCTAAAACGGTTCAAAACATATACTCCCTTGCTAGCGCGCACTTCCCGCGTGAAACGGTCAGCGTCGCCCTGGAGCGTCAGTGTCGCATTAATGCCCGGCCAGAGCGGAGGCGACCTCTCACTGGCGCCGGCTTTGAAGTGGCGCGACGGCCGAGAGAGCGCCGCTTCGGCACGCGATCGCTTCTGGCCGAGATCGGCCATAGGCCCTGTTTGGATCCATGGTTTAGAGTTAGTTTGAGCTAGTTGGGGCTCAAATAGCCCTCAAGTATCCAAGCATGAGGATTTAAATTGGAGCAAGTTGCACCGAACCCACCAAAAAAAAACTATCCCACCCAAGAGGTGCTAACTGGAGATAGTTCTCATTGGGACCACTGAAAAATCACTTTTCTCTCTCCATGAAGTGCATTTATTGTCAATCTAACCCTATCACCCAAACACCTCTTTGGCTACGCTTAGTTCAGTGGTTAGTCATGAGTTAGTCTAACCTCTAGCTAAGTTAGAGTATCAAACAGAGCAGATAGGACATGCAAGTTGCTCAAGGCATACAGCAAATTCAGACGTGAAAGGATTTTTTCTTTACGAAACGGAACGTGAAAGGAATTTTTTAGAATGCTCTTGGCATGTCGCTAATATGTGATAGTTAACTGACCTCAATAGACGGCAGTAAACGCCAAATACCGTGACTTTGATAGAGACGAGGAGGGAGAAGCGATACAGGCTTTGGATTACTAGAGATAGGTGTCGCACGGAAGCCAAGAAATATGGTGATAGCGTGGGTTAGCCATGTACTAGTATGATGTATCTACACTGGCTGCCGTGTTTCGTACTCTTCCAAATTAATCGTGGAGATGATTGGTTAATTTTATATCGCTGAATAATATTAAATATTATGAGTGCAGACGCCCACCACGAGGTTCCTTGCTCCTTCTCGGCCGTCAGAATCTATGTTCTTCCACTCTGTTTTTACGTGAGCTTTGTTCATCCTTTTGCCAACACGCCGAGATATCTAGCATCAAGGTGCACGTGTTATGCAAGGATCATTCCATCCGTATGAAGAGCACGTGGACCGGAACTACGAGACGGACATGTACCTGTGGAGTGGACGTCGAACCTAAGTAATGTAGCGCAAGAAGTGAAGTAGAAAGGCACAAATGGTATGAACATGCGTGGCATAAAGGGTGTGTTTGGTTGTGTTCTCGCCTCAAAGCATAGTTGTTCCCTCTTCATGCATGCTCAACTCAACACCTCTTCATGCATGCTCTCGTCATGCATGCTTCTAGTGTATTTGTGCTAAACTAGTGTGGACTCATGCACCCTCCATACACTCTACCAAACCCCCAAAAGTAGGTCGAGAAGGGAACTCTTGGGCGGCATTTGTCTCTTACTACGTACTACCACTAAATGTTGTACGTGCAATGCATGGTGATGTTATGGAGTACGTGCCTAAGTACTCTGCTACTACTATATTAGTTGGAGGCACATATTAACTTTTATATTTGTTTACGTGTATGCCCCGAGACCTTCCAACTAGACATGTCTTTCTCTCCGTGTCGCACTTTGTATCGCTCATACCACTAAGTAGTACTACGTGTGGTCTCCACCCGTAAGTGGAAGAAGTGGAGACGCCTACCACGCTGTTTTTTTTACTGGGCTCTACCATCGCTGTTCATGTCCCACTCCTTTCACGACGCAGGGACATCCAAAGACGCGCTATGTTTGGCACCCTTCGTCAGAAGAGTTGAAACGCTAGCATTCATCGTAAATAAAAATAATTATAAATCGGCAGTGATACTATTTTTTTTTATAACCAATCAGCAGTGATACTATACCACGCGGTTTCCTTGCTCCTCGATATCGGAAAGAATACTTCCGTTCGCCAACATGTGGGACGTCGACCATCCTGGTCCACTTGCAATGCACGCAGAACTCCAAGGGAGAGTCACCCAGTTCCTCGCGCCGCAGTAACAATGACTAATGAGCCGTCAAATCACAGGCCCACTTACCACTTTGAAGTTGCTCGGGCGAAGGAACCATCATGACTTCGTTGAATTCTGCTTCTTGAAGAAAACTACTATACAAGCAGTACTGCTAGCTACAGTATTTACTCCAACACAGGCCTCCTTTCGTTCATAGGATAGGAATATGAAAATCATAGGAAGTGAGATGACATGCATCTCAATTCCGATAGAGAAAGAGATGCCATATGATGCTTAGGATAGGAATTTTTCCATTAAGTCTAGGCTAATGTACTGGTAATTTGCTCTCAAAACTACAGTAGTAACTAGTAGTACTGGTACATGCTCGTACTCAGACACAGACACACACACACTAACTACTAGTACTACTACTTCTCACATGCTGGCCAGACGCCATCGCTTCTCCTTCCCGGCTTTGTCGGCGACACCCCAGGTGCTTGGATCTCCGCCGACCTCTCTGCGGCAGAGGGGACACGCGTTGTCTTGCAATTTCACTTACATGTGGGACCATACCTGAATAAACCGTCGATAGCCGAAATCTAATCGCTCGGCGGGTGTCGGCTGAGAAGAGAGAAACGGGGGAGGGAGAAGAGATCGCCCGCTCGCCATGCACGGACTCCAAGAAATATATGGTGATAATGTGAGCTGGACCATGCCGGAGTCCTGACCGCCGAGCCCGCCTCACCGCCTGGCCCCTCAAGACGCCACTGCCCGCCGCATGCATGCATAGCAAGTAGTACTCCTTATGTGGAGGAGAGAGAGGCATTGACAAAGTCAAGGAGTGGTTTCCTGCAAGAGCCCGCTCTCACGTGCTCCTAGGTATAAAAATAATTCTAAAAAAGGCATAAAACAATTGTGTCTTAAAAAAAAGAAAGGTAAAAAACATTTGAGAGGAAATAGATAGAGAGAAAGTGAGAAAAAGTTGTAACCTGGGCATTACATGAGGAAGGAGGGAGTGGTGCACATGCCAAGTTCACTGGGCTGCCGTGTTTCACACTCCTCCGTCGTAATAGTGGAGACAATAGCTTTCATCAAAAATAAACAATGATTACTCGTTGATCGTCCTCTATATCAGAAAGAATACTTTCATTTGCCGACATGTGGGACGTCGACCATCCTGGTCCACCTGTCATGCACAAAATTATCTTGGTCTACCCCGATCGTATCACAGGCCCAACCTTTCCCACTGTAAGTTGTTCGGACGAAGGAACCATCATGAATTCGTTGAATTCCGCTTCTTCAAGAAAACTTACTGTACCCGCAATACTGCTACCACACGCGAAGACTGGACGGCACTGTATCACGCCATATCATCGAAACACACTAGGCCAAACTAGCCCGCCTAGGTCATCTATTTTGGAACGGAGGGAGTACGCCTCAAGACCGCTATGATTTTGTGTTGCACGTTCTCTGTACTTTTGCTACGATTTTCCTACCCTATGAACCAAATGAGGCCTGAATGTATGTCGACTATTGTGTGATCGATCGCTATGCCTACAATTTTAGGAGCTAGGGCTATTGGTTGATCGACGAGGGATAAGTATAAGCGTACCACGAGCTCATCAGCCTAACGCTTTCTCTTCGGTGATCGTTATGCAAGTACTATAGCTCGCACGTAGCTAGCCTACTAACACCAAGAATCATCAAACAAGCCTCGCTGATATGATAAATAGTTCAAACTTACATCTAAGCATGCCATATATTACATCAAAAGCTGGTGAGGATACATCATTTCCATAACTCGGAGAGGGTTCGCATGATTCATCGCATGATTCACTATCAAACAAAAGTAGCAAGATCCGCCCACACAAGACGATTGCACTAGCCCTAAGATGGTTTGATAACATGCATCGCTCGGTAATTAAACACAGGCAATGCAAACTACCCTCAAGGATTAGCGCGACCAACTATTTCTTGTCATCGATCCTCGGTAATGACCACAACACGGACAAATGCATGGGAATCGATTTCTGGGGCGATGTCCACAGGACTGACCGCGACATCGGAATCGATCTCTGGGGCGATGTCCACAGGATGGACAGCGGCATCGGAATCGATCTCCGAGGCGATGCCAACAGGACGGGCCACGACATCGGAATCATCAAGGACAACCACCGGCACCTGCACAACCCTAACATATTAGCAAGCACATTGCAAATAATCAAAAACCATAACTATGGTAATAAGCCATTATTTTTTACCTTGTGCAGCTCGCCAGGGGATCTCATCCTCACGGGGCCATCTCCTCGCCCCTCGATGGGGGCCATTACCTTGCCAGGGAATATCGCTTCTCAACGGCGACTATCTCCTCAAACTTGGTCTTGAGCCTCACATAGGTGGCAATCGAGTTCCCGGGTAGGCACGGTGGGCCCTTTGTCGTTCTTCCAACTTTCTTTGAGGAGTTCGTCCCGCCAACGCCCTCAACTCTTTGGCGGCTGCTTGTTTCTTGGAGTTCTTCGTCTCCATGGGTTGGCCCGCCAACATGGTCAACTCGTTGGTTGGTGCTCGCTTCTTGGAGATCGCTGTCTCCAGTGGGTTGTCCGCCGGCAACTCTTTGCCTTGTGCTCCAGGATCCATCAATGAACTGACAAACAAAAAGCAATCGAAAGGAAACCACAATCGTAATGAAAACGGGAAAAGAATAGGATGTGATAATCGGTCGGTGCTTCGCAAAAAGAAGATTCTTGGAATGAAAATATAGCAGCATAACTGATTCGCCCACCTTTCCTTCGGCCGGCATGTAAGAAAAATGGCAGAAGTGAGTAGCCCGGAGTGAGGTTTTCTTCTAGAAAGGGAAGAAAGGGCTTGAACGAGCGTTCTAGTGAAATGATGGTTGCTTCGTCCAGTCCAACTTGGAGGCCACCTTACCACTGCTGGTAAAGGTGTGGGTTTTGTGATATGACGGGTCATGACTGCACACGGTGTAGTCTAGTCACTTGTTGAAATCTCTAGAAAGGCAAATACTCCTTTCCGGTTTACAGGGCTATACTACTCCCTCCGTCTAGGTGTGTAAGTCATCTTATGAAAACCAAATAGTCCCAAAACACTTAGGCGTGGTGCATTAACTTCTACCTTGTTTCTTGTTTTTTGACATATCAACCAATAAGAGATGAGAGGTGTGCATGCTTTTAATGACTTACAATGGCTAGTTCATTGCATGCAATGCTATTAATTAGCAAATAAACATTGGTGACCCCAGAGGAAATGGTGCTAAGCGCGTGGACCTATGCAAAATGAGTATCAACCAATGGATAATGGAGTTTAATTTTTAAATAATAGCAATTTTGTCTCATGCAAGAGCCTGGCTAGTACTCCAAGGAACCGCACCACGCGAGCTGCTCAAGAATCGCCATGTTCGGGTTGCGCTTGGCTCTTCGCTTCTTCGAGAAGACGAACAATGATGTTAGTCCTACTTCTACAAGATCAAATCCACTGCTGCACGTCTGGCCCACCTCGTAAGGGAGGGATAGCGTAGCTAAAGCTTCTACTTATCGCTCTTGTTTTGCGTCTATGACAGGTGGGCCCAATAGGTGGTTGGTCCTCCTGTCATGCAGCCAAAGGCAGGTGTAGTTAAGGCACCGGAGCTCAGTCCGCGAGGGAGAGGGCGTCGTAGTAATCAAATTTCTCGGTCTTGTATGAGTTGATGCGGCACATCAAAGCACTGCACTCGATATAAGTCTTTTTACACATTTCAAATGGGCTACTTCGTATGTAGGAGTAGACATATTCTGCTTTGTATGTAGTAGTCTCTTGTTGCAATCTCTGAAAAGACTTATATTTGGAAACGGAGGGAGTACAACGCATGCATGCATGCCGTGACTTTCCTTTTGATACTTGCATGTGTTGATTCGGTGCACCTTGCCAAATTTTTACTATAAATTTAACTAACCAAATTTTCATGCATGTCACAAAAAATTACGGGGCTGTTTGGATTGTGACTATGTTTTTCTTATGTTGCCACATCATTTTTCCCACACTTTCCACACTTGCCTAACCTGAGTTGCTCAAATTGTTAGACACACTTTGGCTTGCCTAAGGGAATCTTGCCACAATTTTTGTGTCTATGACATGTGGGGTTCACTGCTAATAAAAAAATTCTTGTCTTAGATGTGGCTAATAAAAAGGCCTTATATTTAGGAACGGAGGGAGTAGAAAATATAAATAATAATGCATGTTGGGGCAACCCACGTTTCCGCTAATTTAGCCGTGGGCTTGTTCACAATTTTTATGAGGGGGTGGTTGTTCATTTAATGGAGGGACTTGTAGTACCAGACTTGAATGATACAAAGTGTGACCTGGCACACCGTAAGACTAGCCACAATGGTAGTAACATAGAGTAGTAACATGGGCATGTTACTACTCTATGTTACTATCTCTATAGTGGAAAGTAACATATGTGTGGTAACATACAATACTTCATTTATTATACTATAGACTCATCTTGCTTTGATATGTGTGATGTTACAGTAACTAGCTAAGTTACTAGAACTACCTCTCTCTTCATTAACTCATTGCCACATAGACAAATTTGCTGAGTTGGACTTGAAGTTACTGCTGAAGTTACTCCCACTGTGGCTAGTCTAACACCACTTGGAACAAGCGGGTAGCTATCTCAAAAAACAATCAACAACTAACAAAAACCGCGACCTGGCATGTAGTAGTACACAATTTTAAACAATTGTTTTGATGGAGTGAAAAAGGAAAACTACCCCACTACTTATATATAGGCCGGAGCCTCTGCGCTTGCTTGCTAGGGTTGCTCTATTCACACACTCTCATCCTCTCCAGATCTAAACAAGATAGGGGTAACACTGTCTTTCTCCCTTCAAAAAACACTGGCTTTCTATCCTCACTGATGGTTACAGATCTGGACGTATCCCCCTCCGCCGGTGAAGGGGAGGAGGGGTAGCGTTTAGGCCATCGTCGATAGCGAGGGAGGAGACCCACTGCCGGCTGCACCGTTATCTCTGGCTGAGCGCCGGTGCGGGAGGTCCTCCGATCCCTTCATCGTTGCCTGTGGGCGGATCCGGACTCCCGCCGCCCACCTATCCACATCCCGACGACCTTCAGGTATATCTTCGTTCGGAACCGACTTAGCTCTACTTCCCCAGCTCGCTACGTTGCTGCATGTGCATCATTTTCTACCTCTCAGCCCCTCTCCATCGGATGGTCCAACGTCACATTTTTTTCTTCTATTTTTAGAGGTAAAGCTACTTCATGGAGTCGAATCTTGTACTACTTGGTTCAAACAAGAAATAAAGTGGGGGTGGGGGAATTGAGTATGTACATCGGACTTGGTACAAACAGGAAGGAAAGGGGGTGAAAGTAGTATGCATCGGTCATCCAACCGGTCTCTTGGTCGAAAAGGGAAATATAGGGGTAATGCTGTACACAGTGGTATGACCAGGACTAGATTTGCTATCCACACATAGGAGTAGGTGGCTAGAGTGAACAAAAATGGGACCAACCAGATATGTTTCTTGGTGTTTGTTTCTCGGGGCAACAAACTATGAATCACCACTTTATGCCCCTATTTACGTACATGGTGCTGGATCGCTGGTGCACCCACCGCCCCATGCCCTTATACCAAATATTTAGGCTCGGCCAAAATAAAGGGCGTAAAACATAGGTCTTGATGAAAATAGAGGAATAGGAAAGGAATGTAGGTATAAAACTATGGAACAACGAACCGGAGGAAACTCTCAAGAGAATGTGTTCGGATGGACTACTTAAATGTACATATTTATTTTTTAGAGTAGCATGCTTGGCAAGATGAGATGCTATTTGTTTATTCAGCTGCAAAGTGACTACTCTTGTCCTCACCTCAATGCATCACACATAGGTTGATTTTTTATTCCGCAACACAAAGACAAAGAACCTGTCTAACGCATGGCAGCGAAGCGCTTCTCGGGCTTCCGCCCAAAAAATGAGCAGCAAGGTGGATGTTTCTAATCCTATGGAATCAAGATTACTAGACCAGCTTTCCTATGAAACACTATTCACCTTTCCCGTGTTCAATGGTTGGAAGGAAAGAATACCGAGGAATTGTGTTCCTATGAAAATCCTGCACCAAACCTGCGGAACCGAACGTAGCCTTAGCTGTTCTTAATCTAATATCCTGGTAAAAATGAAGCCATGCCATCGTTATAAGCTATGACAAGTTTAGCCAAATGTTTTTGCCTGTAATTGTTTGAGACTCGACTGCTTCCTCTCAGGCCTTTTTGTGCAAACAGGATATCCAGTTCACACAGTTGCTGTTGTGACCTTTTGGTGCACTGCAAAAAACTCTTCTTAAAAGAAGTGACTTTTGTGCTGTTTAACTAGAATGTCAGAATGGAACAGCTGGTTAATTTTGGTGGAACTGCACAAAGGGAGATCTGTGTTCCAATCCTCATCATCCATATTGGCGCCATAACCTTCCTTTAGGTAAGAATGATATTTAATGCATGTGTCCATCTCTATTTTCCGACTGCCATGAGAAAATAATGCTGTTTTTTACTAGTACACTTGTACTCCCTCACTGACAAAACCAATTCTGAATTACAAGGCCAATCATGTACTTGGTTTCACCAACTGGTGAGGAGAAAGAGAAACAGAGCATGAAGGGGAAGAAGAAGAAGAATAAATAAAGGTTAAGGCGATCTTGTTGAAGCTGTGAGGCCTCGCCGAGGCCATTCAAGGGCTCCTGAACGACTACCTTACATGTGAGACGCATCCTCCAGGAGCCCTTCCACTTCTGTTGTCTCACTTAATTAATTAGGAGTACTTAAGTACCACTAATTTATTACTGCCCAATTTTCCTGTTGGAGTTAAACAAATCTTTAGTAGGACCCTATGCTGAATCATGTACGTGTGAATGTTTGTCTATGGAGGTGAATCATGTGGTGAAGCAGGGAGGGAATATTATTAGTGTCATGACATAATAGTGCTATTGTTTTGCATGTCAATTTATTGCCATTGGTTCAATGAGGCAATGTTTTGCGTATTGTCCATCATGAATTTGATGCTACCGCTTGAGTAATATGCTAATGTCTTCCTATCCTTTCTCACTAAGTTAATGAAGGTTTCACCTTGTTCCTACTTGTGCAAACAGGGATCATGTTGTGCCAATCATACATTTTAGTGGAACTACACAAGACAATACAATGAATCGTATCCCACCAAAGGCTTTAACTCTGCTGGAAGTTCTTGATAATCTTTCGATATAATCTCAGCACTGGTAAACAAGAGTGATTTCAACCATACATTTGAAGTGCACAAAAATATATACTATCGTGTGATTCCAGTGAGTGCTTTATCATCTCTTATGGGACTACATGAATAAGCTCTTTTTCTCAGGTTGGTACGGGCCTAAGGCCTTCATCCATATTAGTTTGTTGTCATCTCTATTTGTATCGTATACCTGTCATGAGAAACTCCTTTATCTTTGCACTTTTAAGTTTTGCAACCTATGATAAATGGCAATGCTTTGAGTGTTGAGTTGAGCTAATTGGCACTGACTAAATAAACTAATACCTATCTTTAAGCAAGACTACTATGTTGCTAACTTTACCCATTAAGATAATGAGGGTTCTTCTATTTGTTAGTGTATGTTTCATCAACTAGTCCCACTATTACAGTAATCTCACTCTCTCAATATGTGTGCCAACGGGGATGCTCGATTTTGGTGGAACTGCACAAAACTTTGGGTGCTTCATTGCCTCGACAACTTTTCGCCCTTTCCCCGTCACCGCTAATCTCGCTTGCTTTCTTCCTTTGATGTCACCGCTATTTATCTCGGCTTCCAATCAAAGGAAATAGTAATTGATATGCTACCTCACACAAAGTTGGTACTGTTCTTTATCCTGATTATTGTGCCTGTCATATGTATTGGTAATTTGGTATTGTGCTACTGTTTGCCGATTTCATAAAGGAGTAATTTGGAGACTGAACTCGTAGGAAAATCATTACATCGGGTGATTTCAATAGAACTGCACAAAATGATTAGATGGACACGTACTTATGCTGCTGCTATGTACTCCAAAGTTCACTCAGACAAGCATTGATCTTGACAAGAAGTGTCTATATTCATTCGAGTATCAACCGGCGTCAACCAATTGTGAAACTCCAAGTATTAGGAGGGTGAACGTCAAAAATATTGCTTGGTGCATAGCCCAGAAAAACGCATCCAGCTTTTTGGTCCCAACTTGTGCCTTTTGGTTATCGGCACATATGGTAGCGAACTATATGGCATGGAGTCTAAAGATTCCGCATAAGTTGGTTGACGCCAGATATTCATCTCGCACTTAATCGGGCCTCAAGACGCCAAGGATGCTCCATTTCATTGAACTGCACAAAAAATTTGGGTGGTTCATTTTCTCAACCGCCTCCTTTCTCGCTCTGCAATGTAGAATTTTACAG
The DNA here is from genome assembly GCA_021605145.1 of Aegilops bicornis. Classification (NCBI taxonomy): domain Eukaryota; kingdom Viridiplantae; phylum Streptophyta; class Magnoliopsida; order Poales; family Poaceae; genus Aegilops; species Aegilops bicornis. Next base: position 454,045,722 of record CM038674.1, on the reverse strand, counting down.
ATATGTGACCAAGATGAGCCAAGAACTAGTTGGATGAAAGTAGTGGCCAAGTTATCAAACCTCCTCGGCATGAGGCCACTATTTGAGGATAAACCTACAAGCAAAGTTCAGATTGTCTCGTGCCTCTTATGTACTCGAAAGTTTATTCGTGCAAGAACTAATTTTAGCAAGAAGTACCTCCGATTGAACACCATTTACCAAATTGCATTCTAGGTAATTAAAGTTCGTCCGTGGATCATATTGGTTGTGATCTCAATCATTTGGATCCATAAACATACTGAACATGTGTATATCTGAATCTTTTTTGTGAATTATGTATGAATATTGTCGTGTGATCTATCAATCATTTGGATGCATAGATATGCTGAGCTTGTGTATATATGAATCTTTTGAGTTGTTGATAGTGAATGTTGGCTATGAATATGAACGTGTCCTGTGAACTTGAGTTTGATATGAATGTTTACCTTTTCTGTTCTATTTGTGTGTGAACTTGTCAGTATGCCTACTGTGGGGTATAAAACGCAGGTCTCTTATAAAAGTAACGCTGTGTCCAATTTATGTTTTCCCTTCTAACCACATTATATATATTTATATTATTACTATTATCGTATATTTTATAGAGACTTATATATACGTTATAAAAACACCCCACGTGTTATTAACTTATAAAAGTAAATGTTTAACGGAAAATCCTGGTTGTTTTTGACTAACACGCAAGGAAAATCCTGGTGATTATGCATAAAAAGCTATAAGATTTTAAGGACCAATTTAATAATAACGCGCTCATTTTTATTTTGAGAAATAACTCTCTAATTTCTTAATTATATATATATAATGTGCCTCTCCGGTTTATTCTTTGATATTAATTGCTCCTTCTAACATAACATTATATATATAACGAGCCCACCTAATACGTGTATTTCAAGGAAGTGCAAATGGGTTGGGATTTCTTAGAAAATATAAATGGGCCTGATTGACGCGAAATTATTTGTTCACCCAGCCCAGCAAATGGATTGTACATTCTAGAAAACATGGGTTAAATATATGCCACATTTTTGCAGGCTGACATGTGGGCCAATAGGTCGAAGCCTACGCAGGGCGTTGTCAACTTGGTCAACAAATGATTGTGTCCTCCACAGCCATTGGATTTATATCCAACGGCCGGCATGCACCTTCAATCTCGCCTTCTTCTAGCGTCGCCGGACCACCTGGTCCGCCTCCGGCCACTAGCGGCTCGCTTAGCACGCATTGTCGCCAAGCGCTACCCCACCGCCGGCCAAAGCTATCCCTCCACCCTCGACACCTCCTGTTATTCTCCACAGACTATAGCCCCACGCCGCAATGTAATCCGCTTATCACCCTTCTCCTCCTCTCAATCTGCGACTCCACTACCACGTTTTCCCATCTCCGAGTCGTTCCCGTCCGGGGCCTCGCCGTCGTCCACCGCCTCGTTGTGTTCGGTGCGGCGTGGTCAACAAACGAGAGTCATCGGAAGAGGACTGCACATGGAGATCCTGACGATTGGGACCCACGAGGTCCATGGTCGCACGCAAGGAAAGTTCCTCCTTATTAAGCTGAAAAAAATGTTTCCTCCACCTGACAGCTGGGACCCACCGGTTGTATCTCCGCACGGAAGGAAGTGCCTCCTTGTTTTGTGAAAAAATTATTCATCCCGTTGACAGCTGGGACCCATCAGATTTGGTGACTGACTTGTGGGCCTACTAAGCGGACGTGTACGCACGGCTTGGTCAACTTAATCAACAAATGATTCTAGCAGCTGGACCGATGGATGTTAATCCAACAGCCGTGCTCCTTCTTCAACCTCTATTCTTGCTCCTGTCTCCCGTGGGCGGCACCGTGGCTGTGCTACCGCGCACCCGAACCAGTGAAGTTTCCCACTCCTCTCCATCTGCGACTCCATTGCCCTGTCTTCCCCATCTCCGGGTCGTTCCAGTCTGGTTGCGCTCGGCACGGTGTGGTCAATGTGGTCAACAACCGAGAGTCATCGGAAGATGACTGTACATAAGAGGCTGACAGTGGGGACGCACAACGCCCATGGACGCATGCATGCAACGGAACGCGGCGAGGTCAACGTGGTCAAAGAACGACTTCCATCGGAAGTATACTGTACGTGGAGAGTCTCAGCTGGGTCCACGGCCGCAGCAAGTAAGTGCCTCATTATTACGCCGGAAAATAATGATTCCTCCAATCGATGCCAGGGACTCCACTAGACGGGCCACCGTATTTTGCAAAAAACGCTTGTTCTCGACTGCCGGGACCCACCGACGGGCCATCGATTTCGCAAAAAAACGTTTCCCCAGCTACCGGACCCACCGGAACTGCCTTCTTATTACGCATAAAAATGAATACTCCCCTGCTAGCTGGGACCCACCTTGGTGGGAGGCTGACTTAGGGCCTACTAAGTTGACGGGACGAAGGGCTTTGTCAACTTAGTCAATATGAACGATTCTAGCTCCAGTGACCGTACGATGTCCATCCAACGGCCGTAGTGCTTCTTCAACCTCTGGTCTTCTTGCTCCAGCCGCCCAAACCAGCGTCGTCGTGCCTCCCATGCCTCCCGTGGCCGGCAGTGCTGCCGCGGAGGCCTCACCGCCCCCTACTATTCCCACCGCTGGCCAGGCCCTGCGGCGACGGCAGTCTCACACCGCAGCGAACCAGTGAACCCTCGTACACCTCTACGCGTGGGCATCCACTGCCGCGTGTTCCCCGGCTCCGCTTCGTCCCCTTCCTAGGCCTTGCCGTCGTCCACCGCCGTGGTGGTCTCCGCGCGGCGTGGTCAACGTAGTCAAGGAACGACTTCCATCGGAAGAGTATTGTACGTGGAGAGGCTGACAGCTGGGTCCATGGCCACAGCCCAATTTTTTTTTATTTACCAAGTAAGTCGCTTTGTCAGGCCTATTGGGCTGCAAATCTTTCAAGACGAGGAGAGCTTTTATTCGGCTGGCCGAGAAAATGGCCCATCAATAATGAAAAATGGGATGTACACTTTTAAAACACATCAAACCGGCAATTAGTTTCAAATATCTTTTTTTTTATTTCGAGATTTTAAATTACATTAATTTTTATGCGTGGAGAATTTGCTGGATTTTATATTGATATACATTTATTTTTAAAATCAGTTTTAATGTGATTCGAAATTTTGGGATTAAAAACAGTTCGGACCGCACCGAAATATGCAAAATTCCGTATATTTTTTTAACCATGGCCACAATATGGGTTGTAAAGCTAACAAAAAGAATATGGGCTCCAAAAAAAACCTTAAGAATTAGCAAATGGGATGTAAATTATTAGAAATAATGGCAGATGGGATGTATGTTGTTTTCCATGATTTGAGGCTTTCCTAAAAAGGCCGACAAGACAAGCAAAGGATCGTTGGATGGCCATCCAACGGCCGTCAGGCTTCTTCAATCTCGCTCTTCCTGCTCCGGCCGCTCAAACAAGCGCCAAGGGACTGTGCTTCCCTTCCTCCCTCTGCCGGCTCACGCTGCCGCAGCCTCACCGCCCCAATTGCATTCTATCACGGCCTAGCCATCCTCTACTCACCCACACTCGCTGTTATTCTCCGGCGATGGCAGATTTAACCAAGAAACCCTCGTACAGTCGTACTCCCCTCCGCATGGGAAACAACTGCCGAGTCTTCCCTGCCTCCGTGTCGTTCCCTTCCTAGGCCTCGCCTTCGTCCACCCCCTGGTGCTCTCGGCGCGACCTGGTCAACGTGGTCAACGACCGACATGCATCTGAAGTGGACTGTACGTGGAGAGGCCGACAGCTGGGTCCACGGCCGCATGCAAGGAAATGCCTCCTTAACGCGCAAAATAATGATTCCTCCACCTGACATCATGGACCCACCGAAAGGGCCCCTGTATTTCGCGAAAAAACGTTACCTCCACTGACAGCTCGGACCGACCAGCTATATCTTCGCACGCAAGGAAGTGCCTCCTTATTACGCACAAAAAAATGAATACTCCGCCTGTTAGCTGGGACCCAGTATAGTGACAGGCTGACTTGTAGGCCTACTAAGTTGACGGGGACGAGGGCTTTGTCAACTTAGTCAATATGCACGATTCTAGCTCCAGTGACCGTACATGTCCATCCAACGGCCGTAGTGCTTCTTCAACCTCTGGTCTTCTTGCTCCAGTAGCCCAAACCAGCGCCGGTCGTGCCTCGTGCTCCCGCCTCCCGTGGCCGGCTGCGATGCGACGGAGGCCTCACCGCCCCCTACTACTCCCACCGCTGGCCAGGCCATCCCTCTACTCACCCACACCCCCTGTTATTCTACGGCGACGACAGCCTCACACCGCAGTGAACCAGTGAACCCTCGTACACCTCTACGTGTGGGCATCCATTGCCGCGTGTTCCGCGGCTCCGCGTCGTCCCCTTCCTAGGCCTCGCCTTCGTCCACCGCCCTGGTGCTCTCGGTGCAGCGTGGTCAACGTGGTCAAGGAACGGCTTCCATCGGACGTGGACTATACGTGGAGAGGCTGACAGCTTGGTCCACGGCCGCAACAAGGAAGTGCCTCCTTATTACATGCAAAATAATTATTCCTCCACCTGACAGCGGGGACCCACCGGACGGGCCACCTTATTTCGCGAAAAAAATGATTTGCCCCTCTGACAGCTGGGACCCACCAGCTACATCTTCGTACACAAGGAAGTGCGTCCGGGCAAAAAAAACGATTCGCTTCGACCGGCCGGGACCCACCAGCTACATCTTCGCACGCAAGGAAGTGCGTCCGGCAAAAACGATTCACCCCCGATCTGGGACCCACCAGCTATATCTTCGCACGCAAGGAAATACGCTCGGGCAAAAAATGATTCGCTTCGATCGCCGGGACCCACCAGCTACATCTTCGCAGTAAGGAAGTGCTCGATACCGGGACCCACCTGGTCGAAACGTACGTAGCGTTGTCATTCTGGTCGCGAACGTGTACGTACATACGTGTCATAGTAGAGGCGCGCACTTGTCGTAGTAGAGGCACGCATGTGTCGTAGTAGAGGCGCGCACGTAGCATGTACACGTACGTACAACGGCCAGGGTGCAAGAAAGAATATACGGCCACGTATGTGTACATACGGGCAGGGTCTCGAACGCCTACTCGCGCATACGTACGTCCAGGTCTCGTGTACATGGCTGGGTCGGAACAGAGAAACAGTGTCGTCGTCGTGTTCATGGGGAGGCAACGGAATGCGCCGTGTTCATGGGGAGGTAACGGAATGTGTTGTATTCATCGGGAGGCAACGGAACGCGTGGGAGCCAACCGACTGGGTCGGAACGGAATGCGTGGTCGTGTTCATCGGGAGGGCTTGGACGGAACAGGTGATGGGAACGAGGCTCGCGCATCAAGACAACGGAGAAAACGGACCTCCCACGTTCGAACGGGTCCCGTTGATCGGGAGGGTGTGGCGCATCGCAAACGGAGGAAACAGACCTCCTATGGTCGAAACGGGGTACCGTTGATCGGGAGGGTGTAGCGCATCGCAAAACGGACGAACGGGCCTCCTACGGTCAAACGGGGTCCTGTTGATCGGGAGGTGTGGCGCATCGCAAAATAGACGAAACGGACCTCCTACGGTCAAACGGGGTCCTGTTCATCGGGAGGGTGGTGCGTGCAGAAAATGGGATTCCACGGGATACCGCTTCATCTCCACCGTCGACCTCCTCCAGCCTCCACGGGCTCCTCGCTCATCCAGCCTCCACCGCGCGCTTACTCCACCGCCATCGCTCAACCACCCTCCACCGCTTCACCGCTCATCCAGCCCTCCACACCACGGGGTCCTGTTCAACCACCCTCCGCGGGCACCCTCCACGGTCTACTATTCATCCAGCCTCCACCACACCACGGGATCCTGTTCATCCAGAGGCAACGCCACCGCCACCGCTCATCCAACCCCCTCCGCAACGCCATCGCTCATCCAATCGATCGACTTCGATTAGCAGCAATAGCGGCGAATCGCCGATCGGGTTCGATTAACAGTCATCGATCGATCGCCGGGTTCGATTAGAGCCCAACGCCTCGCTTCGGGTTCGATTAGAGCTAACGCCGCACACACGCCAAGCATACGTGTATGAGAGAACGCGCATCGCCGCCCCGACCTCCCACCAGAACCGGAACTCCCGAAATTTTCCTCCCCTCGCTTCAACCACGGTTTTTTCCGTCATGGACGGCCCAAAGAATGTCATGCAGCTGCGTCTCCGGCCCGCCTGTGACGAAAAGCCCATTTTCTGTCATGATTTTTTGTCATAGAAGTAGGAGCCCACCACATCTATGATGATACGGGTTTTGTCACAATTATCATCATAGAAGTGTCATATGTATGACAAAAAAAAATTTCGTTCGGCCCGAAATGTCACATATGTGTCTTTTTTTGTAGTGTGAGTCATTCTACCCCCTCTAGTCATAACTCTAACAGCGTTATCATTTTTCTTATTATTTAATTCATTGAGGCAATCATCTTGTGCTTTAAGCACTTGTTCTACCTGAGTGGTAACCATAGAAGCATGTTTACTAATAAGTTTAAGGTCACCATTAACTCTAGACATATAATCACTCAAGTGTTCAACCATATAAGCATTATGTTTCAATTATCTACCAACATAAGCATTGAAGTTTTCTTGTTTAACGCTAAAATTATCAAACTCATCCAAGCATTGGCTAGCAGACTTATTACGAGGAATATCACCTTCATCAAATCTATAGAGAGAATTTACCTTTACTACCTGTGTCGGGTTATTAAGACCATGTATTTCTTCAATAGATGGTAAATTCTTAACATCTTCAACTTTAATACCCTTTTCTTTCATAGATTTCTTTGCCTCTTGCATATCTTCAGGACTAAGAAATAGAATACCCCTTTTCTTTGGAGTTGGCTTAGGAGTTGGTTCAGGAAGTGTCCAATAATTATCATTACTCAATATGTTATTCAGTAGCAATCCAGCTTGCTCAACAGCTTCTTTCCCCGAAAAACGAAATCAAAGACAACTATCCAGGTGGTCTCTGGAAGCATCGATTAGTCCGTTATAAAAGATATCAAGTATTTCATTTTTCTTGAGAGGATGATCAGGCAAAGCATTAAGTAATCGGAGAAGCCTCCCCCAAGCTTGTGGGAGACTCTCTTCTTCAATTTGCACAAAATTATATATTTCCCTTAAGGAAGCTTGTTTCTTATGAGCAGGGAAATATTTAGCAGAGAAGTAATAAATCATATCCTGGAGACTACACACACAACCAGGAGCAAGAGAATTAAACCATGTTTTAGCATCACCCTTTAATTAGAATGGAAATAACTTAAGGATATAGTAGTAACGGCTTTTTTCCTCATGAGTGAATAGGGTGGCTATATCATTCAATTTAGTAAGATGTGCCACAACAATTTCAGATTCATAGCCATAAAAAGGATCAGATTCAACCAAAGTAATTAACTTAGGACCGACAGAGAAATCACAATCCTTATCAGAAATACAGATAGGTGAAGTAGCAAAAGAAGGGTCATATTTCATTCTAGCATTCAAAGACTTTTCTTCAGCTTAGCTAACAGTTTTTTAAGATCATATCTATCTTTCCAAGAAAAAAGGTCTCTAGCAGTTTCTTCATACATAACATAACCCTCAGGCACATCAGGCAATTCATATCTACGGGGAGAATCTTCATCATCACTTCCATCAATATTATCTGTTTCAATAATTTCATTCTCTCTAACCCTAGCAAGTTGTTCATCAAGAAATTCACCTAATGGCACGGTATTATAAAGCACAGAAGTAGTTTCATCATAAGCATCATGCATAGCAGAAGTGGCATCATCAATAACATGCGACATATCAGAATCAATAATAGGTGTAGGTGTCGCAAATATACTCATAACAGAAGGTGAATCAAGCGCAGAGCTAGATGGAAGTTCCTTACCTCCCCTCAGAGGAAAAAATCTTGGTTCTTTCATTTTTCAAGTTCCTCATAGTGATCAACAGATATAAATCCCAAGTGACTCAGAGAATAGACCTATGCTCCCCGGCAACGGCGCCAGAAAATAGTCTTGATAACCCACAAGTATAGGGGATCGCAACAGTTTTCGAGGGTTCAGTATTCAACCCAAATTTATTGATTCGACACAAGGGGAGCCAAAGAATATTCTCAAGTATTAGCAGTTGAGTTGTCAATTCAACCACACCTGAAAGACTTAATATCTGCAGCAAAATATTTAGTAGCAAAGTAGTATGGAAGTAATGGTAACGGTGGCAAAAGTAACAGTAGTAGTTTTTTTAGCAATCGTAACAGTGGCAACGGAAAATTAATTAAGCAAAGATCAATATGTGAAAAGCTCGTAGGCAATGGATCAATGATGGATAATTATGTTGGATGCGATTCCTCATGCAACAATTATAACATAGGGTGACACAGAACTAGCTCCGGTTCATCAACGTAATGTAGGCATGTATTCTGAATATAGTCATACGTGATTATGGAAAAGAACTTGGATGACATATTTTATCCTACCCTCCCGTGGTAGAGGGGTCCTATTGGAAACTAAGGGATATTAAGGCCTCCTTTTAATAGACTACCGGACCAAAGCATTAACACTTAGTGAATACATGAACTCCTCAAACTAAGTATAGGTCAGTTTCGAGGAAAATAAGCTAAGTATAGGTCATTTTGGAGCTAAACCAAGGTTATTATGCCATTTTTTTTACCTAAGTGAGGTAATTATGTCATAAATGAACTAGCTAAGCTAATTATAGATCATTATTGAGCTATCCTAGGTAGTTATGCCATTTTTTAGCTAACTAAGCATATCTAAGTATAGGTCATTTCTTAAGCTAACTATGCATTTGTTAAGCAAAACACTTGCAAAAACTTACCATCATCACGGAGGTGAAGGACCGGCCGGGTTTGCGCCAATGCCAGACGGAGAAGGACCGGTCGGGGTTGCGCCAGTGCGAGACGGAGAAGGATTGGTCGATGCTTGTCGGGAGGCATGCTGCACCAAAAATCATTTGCAATGTCTCGTTAGCATGATGCAACTCAAATGTGAATACTAGTAACTAATGACCATTCAAATGATACTCACTGTGTCCACTATACTAATCTGGGGCATCGACGGCGGGGTCTGACCGTTCTTCACGCACACGGTCTGCACATTTTGTTTTTAGAGTCAGTCATATCAGTTAGTACCAGCGCTCTCCAAATGTGTTGGGGTGGAATAATAGCACCCCTCCTAGCACGCGCCGAGGAAGGAGGCTCGGAGCGCTCTCGACCCGCGCCCACCATCTCTCAACACCTGCAACGACAAAGAGTAAACGAAATTAGTACAACATAAACAAAATAAAATATTTAAGTGTGTAGCATCATCATGAACATAATAAAAATTGAATACCTAATAACGTGAACTAATTAATAATATATATATATGTACATAATAATAATTGAATACCTGACCTAACTCATAATTCACAAATATATGACCCCGTCGGCCTCTGGAAGGCCGAAGAGCACCTTTTTCGGGAGGTGTCGGGGGTATCGTGTCAGAGTCGAGGTGCTGTGTTGGGGTCGGGGGTGCCCTGTTGGGGTCTCGGGGTGTCGTGTCGGGGTCGGGGTGTCAGTGGTGTCGTGTCGGGGTGCTGTGTCGGGGTCGGGGATGCTGTGTCGAGGTCGGGGTGCTATGTCATGGTTGCGATGTCGGGGTGTCGAGGCGGGGTCATGGTGTCGTGTCGGGGTCGCGGTGTCGGGGTCAGGGGGTCGGGGCGGCGACCCTCGACCCCTTTTCCCCTTGACCCCTCGACACCTCGATCCTCGACCCCTAGACCCTTGACTCGTTTTCCCCTCGACCCTCGACCCTCGACCCCTCGACACCTCGATCCTCGACCCCTAGACCCTAGACTCCTTTTCCCCTCGATCCTCGACCCCTTTTCCTCTCGAATCTCGACCCCTCGACACCTCGATCCTCGACCCCTAGACCCTCAATTCCTTTTCCCATCGAACCTCGACCCCTCGACCCCTTTTCCCCTCGACCCTCAACTCGTCGACACCTCGATCCTCGACCCCTAGACCCTCGAATCCTTTTCCCCTCGATCCCTAGACCCTCGACTCCTTTTCCCCTTGACCCTCGAGCCCTCGACCACTCGGCGGCCCTCTTTTCCCTCAGCGCCCACTTTTTCTACTTTTCCTACTTCTTTTTTTCATCTTCTACTTCTACTTATTTTTTTCATCTCCACTTCTACTTCTTTATCTTCTTCTTCCTTCTTTTCCTTCTTCGTGTTGTCTTCTTTTTCTTCTTCATTTTTCTTATTTTCCTTCTTCCTCTTGTCTTGTTTTTCTTCTTCAACTAATCAACCTAAATCAACTAATTAACCTAAATCAACTAAAATCTACTAACCTAAAATCAACTAAAATCTATTAACCTAAAATCAACAAAAATCTATTAACCTAAATCAACTAAAATCTATTATCCTAAAATCAACTAAAATCAATTAATCTAAAATCAACTAACCTAAAATCAACTAAAATCAAATTAACCTAAAGCTGCTTTTTTTAATATGTACAGTAGGGTAAAACACCACCTACTAACTAATCAACTAACTAGCTAAGTAATTAACCTAAAAAAATAACTAACTAACTAATTAACCTATGTATAGTAGGGTAAAACAACTAACTAATTAACCTAAAAAAACTAACTAACTAATTAACCTAAATCAAAAAATAGCAAGAAAAAAAGAAAGAAAAAAGGGAAGAAACCTCACCAGGGGGTGGAGCGGCGACGGACGACGAAGGGGGGGGTGGAACGACGATGGGCGGCCCGAGCGCGGGCGGGCGGGGGTCGGGGCGCGGGGGTCGGGCGATCAGGGTGGTGGTGGTCGGGGACGGTGCGGGACGGGGGCGGCGGGGGCGGTGGGGTTTGGCGACGGGCACGGGGGCGGCGCGGATGAGGTGAGGGAGAGAGAGAGGGGTGGGGCGCGGGGTCGACCGTTTTTTAGTTAGGTTTAATTTCTTTGCGATCTGATAGCAGACGACAAAGAGTGTAGCTAGTGGGGTGGGGTCGGGAGGAAACGACCGTTAGGTTGGCTATTCTAGCAGACGACAAAGAAAGTGACCGTTAGGTGGTTCTCGTTAGGGGGCCACCCTCCCTCTTTGCTGTCTGCTAGCAGACGGCAAAGCTTCTATGTCGTCTGCTAGCATACGACAAAGAGCTGGCTGACGACAAACATGATCTTTGCCGCCAGCTCTTTCTTTGCCATCAGTTTTCTGTAAGCTGATGGCAAAGACCCTCTTTGCCATCAGATAGTAGACAGCAAAGAGCTGGCTGACAGCCAACATCCTAATTCCTGTAGTATTTGTGGGATTTGTGAGTGAAGGACTTGTGCAATTCGTGTGCTCTTGCCACTGCATTAGTTGCATTGGGGTCTCCACGAGGATTCGTGGAAGTGAATGTTGAGTAGTTTATTACTCTTGGGTGCTTGCTACCCTAGAGCTTGTTCATCTTGGATGCTTGAGCGCCTTACATGATTGGTGTTGTCACGGAGATAAATCATTGTGGTGTAAAGCTTCATGAGGCTTCAGGAGCCTCCAATTAAGTTGTGGAGATTGCCCCAGGTAATGTGTATGGGTTGGGTGGCCGCCCTCAAGGGTCTTCGATTTTATGGGCTCGGTGACTTCTCTCAAGGGTCCCTTAGTGGAGTCATGACACCTTTTATTGTGCGTGGGCGTGAGGAGAATACAATGAGCCACATGTAACGCTTGGGGAGCATTGTGCCTCCACAACGCTCTAACGGAGATTAGCATCCGCAATTTTATTAAGGTTTTTTGCTTGGTAAATTAACCGCTAGTTTTATTCGTGTTTATTCAAGCCTAAACTGTAATTGTTTTAAAACGCCTATTCACCCCCTCTAGGCGACATCCACGTCCTTTGAGTTACGACTTTAGAAATTAGAAAAATAGTTTGTGCCTTGCAATTTACCTGGCTGGTTTAATTAGACAATTATATGATTAAGTACTACACCCTCCTGGTGGCACATCAACGACACTCCTTCACGGTGCGTTCCTGCGGCTGCGGCTCGACATAGCTTCATGCAACGCAAAACCACCGCCACCCGGGAAGAAAACGTCATCTTTATTGACGGACAGGAGGAGTAGCTGTCGCACCAAGGAAGTGGCACTCGACGGAAGCTGTGGAACTCCCCCCTCGACAACCACTTCGTGCTTCCACTTTGGCGGTGTGGCGGCACGGAGGGCAGTCAAAGCATATTGTTCAGCATTGTATCATCGCCAGCAGTGATTGCGGAGGTGGAGGGACCTTCAACGCAATCGTGACCCTTGGTCTTGGTCTCTAGAGGCGCTTCCGCAGCCGGTGACTGGAGATGACATGTAATATGGGATGTTGAATGTTGAGTATAGAAAAAGTTTTAAGATCAAACATGAAGCAACCGACACGACACTTCGGCTACAAACCTCATCCATTTCGTCACAACTTTTGCAAAACCTTCTCCATCCATAGCCTATTGTAATCATACATTCGTAAAACTGAAGTTCCAATTTGCATTTTATTGGTTTTATTTTTTTATTAATATGAATATGGTTAAAGAAAAGTCAACAAATTCCTTTTTTCTACAAAATTATAAAAAAGACTGATAGATCAAAAGTTATTGATATGTAACTTTATCAGCTGCAAGGTGTAAAAGAAAACCTTTATCAGATGCTTTAAATTGGAACTGTGGTAAGTTGGCCCCTAGCTTATACCTCGAACCACTTACTTGTGGCGGGTACAGTATATGCTCACCATTAGTATTTCAAATACCAGTGATGGATCAATATTTGCACCCGTCATTTACATGAGTGCCAAAATACAATGGCGGGGGTAAAATTTTCACTGATAATTGATTATCCATGATGGGCACGACTTTGCGTCCGGTACTGGTATTTAGGCATAATGGGTGCAAAAGGGTGTCTGCCACTAGTAAACTCCACCCGGGCAAGTAGTTCTACAATATTGTACTGCTTGTAAGAGCATCTTCAATGTCAGCCCTTAAACTGCCCGCACGTCTGGACCATGCGGTCCGAAGATGTTGTGCCATCCAACACGAATCTGTATCGGTCTATCCGGAGGTCCGGACGCACTTTCTCCCGCAGAGTGGTAATAAAAGTGGGGGGGGGGGGGGGGGGGTAACACCCACATTAGACTCCGATACCCGAGGTGCACTAAATCCCCCCTCACGGTCTCATTTTCGTCCACTCCATTCCTTCTCCCTCTTACTTTCCATCCGCACCCTCCACCTCCGCCACCGCCATTGTACCTCTTCGGCCGCCACAAATGCATTATCGGACGTCCGCCACCAAAGACCGACGCTACGCTTGTTTTTACGACGGCGTTGTCCACCTTGAGTCGCTTTTGTACCTGTGTACACTCCCCTATCGACGACTTCCACGGCGGACACCACGCCAGACAAGTGTTCGGTCAAATGTCATTTAGCTTAGTTTTGGATGCCATGTCGTTTTTTCATAGTACGAAGGATGACAGGGTACTCGACCATGGGGGATTAGCTGTTGTGCGATGCGTGATTGGCTGTATCTACGGATTTCGTCAGCAGGAGCAGAAGGGGTCCTTCTGGTAACAAGTGCATGAATCGTTTCGCGCACGAAAGCACATTGCCCTACGACATGCACATTATTCAAGAACACAATGTGAGTTATTGTTGTATCGCCGGTACGCTATCGAGACTAGCGTCAACAAGTTTTGTCACGTGGTTCGCCAGCATGAGGCAAGGTGGCCATTGCACGCGTTAGAGGACGAGATTGCAAATTTTATTTATTTTGCTCAACTTGTTTAAATCATTCATTCACTTGATGTCGGTGTACACATTATGTAGCCCACACACGCTGTCGTGATTAACACAGGACAGAGAGTCGACCATTTACATACACACACTGTTGGATGAAGCTGAAGGACAGTATATGCGGGACGACATGCTCTGGACATCTGGATAATCTCGTCGAATTTGAGACATTGTTGCCCATATACTTAATTTACATACTATGTATGAATTATTTATGGTATTATCTATCCGAACTTTGACGAATATCGGCCAGTTTACACGAATTTTGTCAGATTAATTCAAATGCGGGTTGAAATGTATGTAAGTAGCGTTGGATGGCGGTCTCTGGCATCAGCGTCCGTAGACTGGTCCCCTATTCGCGGACATATCCCGAAGCAAATTTGACAGTCAGCGTTGGAGATGCCTTAATCTGAACCGAAAAACCCTGTCATTCTTCTTGTGCCTCGATCTTTGTCCAATAATTTACAAGAGTGCTACTCCGAAGTTACGAGCCAATTAAGGATCTTACTACCTGACACAGAGCAAAATCATGGTAATCACCCATATAATTAGCTTACTAAATCACAGTTAAGTCACGCTAGACCATTCGAAGTGACACGGTTTGCACAGGACACCGTTGCAGAAGTGTTTTGAATTTCGGCCGGAAAAACGGATTTCAGCCGAATTTCGGCCATCTCGGCCTAGGGCAAAATCTATCTTTCGCCGAAATTGGTTGAATTTAAATTTTGGTTAAATTTTAGTCAAATTTTGATCAAATTTTGGCTGAAATTTTTGAAAATGGTCGAAATTCGGCCATCTTGGCATGGGGCGAGAAAAATCACAAACCGAAAAGCAAGACACATCGGAGTTAGCTCGCGCGCGTCAGCACTGCGCTGGATATGATCGATGGACGACTCCGGCGTATGAAACATGACACTGGTCAGTGGTCGCAAATGTTTGAAGCATCTCAATATGTATTGTATACTCTATATCCACCAGTCCAGGGCAGCTTCTAAGCTTTAGTTTGACTCGCTGGGGCCATACACGAAGCCCCGTTGACACTTTGACCGTTGAGCTAGCTGCATGAAGCATCGATTCTGTGGTCCTATCTTTCAAACGTAAATCTCTTCACGTTATTTTAAGGGAACCGAGCTGTTTTCTTCTACACCTATAAGTCCTGTCGAGCTGAATTTGTCGCACGGCATTTCCCACTTGGTCCTGCTAACTCGATCCATCGTCTCCTCCACATTCAGTGAACCGATCGTTTTCGCCCATACAATATGGTCCATGCACGACTGTGACATGCATAGTACGAGTAATTTTTTTTACTTACCTAGTTTGATACGGAGTTGCTTGATGACTTGATTCTAGCTAGATTGAGCGGCGAGGCGTCCCCGCTGGCCGCGGGGACTCCGGATCCTTCCACTCGTGTGGGGCTGATGCGGGCCGGTGCCCCCGGGCCGGACGCCACAACGGGTGGTGGCGGCGCTCCGGCGATTCCATTCCTCTGCGGCAGGCGGCTTCATGTTATGGTGCGACGTGGTCGTCAGGGACGGCGGTGGCGTAACCGGATCGGTCGGCGGCGGCGTGGCCGGATCTGGGTCCAGGCGTGGACCTTGGTCCCTGGATTGCGGTCAGCGCGGTGGCAGTTGTGACATGTCGGCGGCTTGGTGGACCTGCCGGGATTCTACCGTTGTCTGGTCCATGAGAGCGCGGGCAATTTCGAGGAAAACCCTTGATCTTCTTGGGATCGAATGATGGTGGTGCTTTTCCATCGTAGTCCCTCTTCATAGCATCGTTTTAGAGTTTGCTCCGGTTGAACGAACCAACGACGCCGGTGGCGCACGCCTGGTGGCGCAACTGCCGATAAAAATCGTGCCGACTACAAACATGACGGAGGATGGCGGCGTCTTCGATGTCGTTTCCTTGTCGAGACATCGTCATTGCAGTTTGCGTCATCAGACTCGGGATGCTCCGGAGGAAATTCTAGATCTGGGTCTCCCGGATTGGACAATGATGGCGTTCGCAGTATCGCTTTTCTTCCTGGGGGCATCGTTTTGAAGAAAATAATGGTTGGAGGGGACAAGAGGAGGAGCGGTGTTGCATCTACCGCAAAGCCGACGGCGGATCATGGCGGCATGGCGATGTGGAGTTTCGGCGACAAGCGCGTGTAGATGGACATGTGCACGATGATGGCGTTGTTTGACGCCGTGGTGGCGTCGACGGCACGCCTGGCAAGGTTGGTGCGTCAGTATCTGCTCTGAAGATGGATCAGTGGTTGATGGTGGCAGCGGCCTTTGAGAGTGCACTAGACCGGTGTGTGACCCAGTGGGCATTGGCTTGGTTGGGGCATTCGGCTTTGGATGTTAGATTTTTGTGCGATGTTTGTTTGGTATTAAGCTTGATTTGACACCCTTAATCAAGGGAATAGGAATAGCGATAGGTGTGTTGTCAAGACGGTGGCTTCAGGCGTACTGATGTATTATTTTATAAAAAATTTATAAATAATTAATAAAATGATTGTATGTATCATTAGATACAGAGACCCGATATTATCATTTTGAGAAAAAAAGATTGAGCAGCTCTCGATTTCATGGAGGTTGGCCCTGTCATTTTCCGCAGCCGCGATCAGGCCCTGGCTCGTCTAGATTTTCGGGAGGTTTCGTCGGGCACTTTTTCTCGTGCAGTGTTCGGGAGATGCTGACAGATAGAGACCGAACGTCTGCCTCAAACAGAGAGAGACACCGAACGTGGAGCGGACTATGCTTCTTTGACCAAATTACTTGAAGAAATTTGGTTCATTCGGAAAATCAAATACTCTGTACTATTAACTCTATCCCAAATTACTTATACATGTTAAACTTCCTTCGTTTTTAAATATTTGTTTTTTTAGATATGTCAATGAATCATCATGTACAGATGTATATAGACGTATTTTAGAGTATAGATTCACTCATTTTGCTTCGTATGTACTCCCTTCGTTTCTAAATATAAGTCTTTGTAAAGATTTCACTATGGACTACATACGGAGCAAAATGAGTGAATCTATACTCTAAAATGCATCTACATACATCCGTATGTGGTTTATAGTGGAATCTCTCTAAAGACTTATATTTAGGAACGGAGGGAGTAGTCATTTGTTGAAATTTGTAGAAAGATAAATATTTAGAAATGGAGAAAGTAGGTCTTAGCGGAGGGAGGGAGTACGTTTTTAGGAAAGCCACTAAATCGAAACGGCACATACATATATGGTCTGTTTGAAGACGTTTCCACACGTGCTTAGCATTGTATTTTCTTCATTTCATAATGTAATGCGTCCGTGCTTTTTGATATTTAAATTTGACTGTAAATTTAATTAACGAGACCGACTGCGACGGGAGCAAAAATTATATCACTGAATCATATCAAAAATACAAATTCAGTGTTATAATTTTTACTCCCATCGCAGTCGGTCTCGGCAGTTAAATTTACGTTCAAACTTGAATCACGAAAAGTACGGGTACATTACATTGTGGAATGAAGAGAGTATATACAGCTGAAGTGGTTGAGGATACATGTTTCTAAAGTGCAAATTCGTCGGCAGCCGTGCTACAGTGCACATCTGCATATATACCAGCTCATACGTATTGCATGACAGTTGACGCAAACTGACATTGAAAGCGTCTACGACTATGAGAAAGCAGTCTGTGCCAAGCTAGTCGATCTATTTAGTCTATCATTTCAATCAATCAAGGAGATGCAAAGCCGGGCCTCTCTTGCTTGAATTGTTCAGTGAGCCATCAACGGCGCGGAGTTCATCACACTTTTGGGAGAAACTATCCTCTATTACTCTCAACAACAGTGTGCAAGATACTATCCACTGGAAGTTCACCTCTTAAGGAGAATACTCGACGTCGACTGCCTATATGGCGTAGTTTGCAAGACACAGAACTAGCATCACGCCTGCTGCTGTTTGGAAGGTTTGGGCCCTTCCGAAATGCAAGTTTTTTGCTTGGTTGATAATTCAAAACAGAGTATGAACGGCCTATCGATTGCTCCGTCATGGTTGGCCGAATTGCAACCTTTGCCCGCTTTGCAAGCAAGTCCAGGAACTGCGGCGCATCTTCTCTTCCAGTGTAGATTCTCCCAGCGTGTTTGAGTTGAGGTTGCTTTGTGGATTGGCCTACATGGTGATGTGGTGAGGAGCTGGAGATTTGAGCCTTCAGTTCGAGATTGATGGATTAAAAATGTGATCGAGAGCGGAAACCAGAGAAAGGCTATCGCCTCCTTATTCATGCTTATGTCTTGGGAGATTTGGAAAGAGCGCAACACAAGGGTCTTTCGCAACACTGCCGCTACAATGATGATGGTCATCGCGAAGATCAAAGAGGAGGCCCATCTTTGGGCTATGGCAGGTGCCACCCACTTGAGTATTGTAATGCCGCGAGAGTAGTTCTTTGTTCCCCGCTTTGCGGCTATTTGTCTAACCTTCTTTCTTAATCAATGAAAATGATAAATCTTTTGCCTTGTTTAAAAAAAATTGCAAGCGAAGCACACGGATTCGCAACGTCTTGACAGAGACCAAATCAACTCACAAAACCCAACTTGATTGAGCCGACCTCGTCTTATATTTGCACTCGATGTGATCACGCAAGTGCCGAAGGGGAAAAGTAGTTTGAACTTTGAACTTGGATGCTCGCCCCACGCCGATGACTCTAGCCACGGCCGGAGATGCAAACTGTAGTAGGAGATCTACGGCTCTTCCCACGAAGAGTGAAAACAGGAAAGAAAGTAAAACAAAAATGCGCCTCCTACGTTTTCCATTACGGGACCATTTTTCTATCCCAGGCAAAGCAGTTCAATAGTATGGCAATGAAAAAGTTGTAGTTCGTTCAAACAGCTCCACTGAAACGGTCGACTGCATCCACAATACAACTTGTCATTCGTTTGTTAGTCCACCTGGAAAGGGAAACCGTTAGAAATAGTGTAAAGTTCGGATCTAGGAGTA
Source organism: Aegilops bicornis (assembly GCA_021605145.1). Classification (NCBI taxonomy): domain Eukaryota; kingdom Viridiplantae; phylum Streptophyta; class Magnoliopsida; order Poales; family Poaceae; genus Aegilops; species Aegilops bicornis. Next base: position 454,026,919 of record CM038674.1, on the reverse strand, counting down.
CTTTTGAAGACTGATGTGCAATCAGTCGAGGCGTTCGACAAGGTGGATTGAACAGCGCTTTGGTCTTTTTCCTCTTCTTTTTTAACATGGGAAGGGGGTCAGAAGGTCTCAAAGCTGACATTAATTAAACACAAAAGTTTTTCACAATATTGGGCAAAGGATCATAGAAAAGGAAATTACAATCATGTCCTCCCATTTTACATTTTAGTACCCCTGGGAAAAAAAGAACACAATCGCGTCTTGTATCTTTCGGCGACCTCGTCAAAGATTTCTTGACCACCATCTCTTGCCACAACATTGCATACATGGCAAGGAGAGAAGGGTCTCCGATTGAAGACATGAGCCTTGGGATTTGCCGGCAAATCCGTTTGAAGCCAGAATTGCAACCATGACACCCAAAACACTGCCTGCAGTTTTTTTTCGCATTTCAAAATCGTGCAGCATGCCACATTCTTTGGAATTCCATGGTTTAACTTTTAACGAATGACTAGTTCCTTCTAGCTCCTCTCTTTAGTCCAAATATCCAATTCAAAACTCATACACTAATTTAAGTGTTTGTTGTTCCCAATGATGATATTTTCAACATATTATAATACTCAATGTTAAGACCCAAATTTCAACTTCAAACTTTCAGTTTCAGACGTTCACACTTCCTATTGATGAAACTGTCAACTAGATATATTTTAATCTAATTTAGCATTCTACTTTTCCAATGAGAAATGATAGTACTCTACTACGTGTATTTATAATTTCCATTGTATTAGTAGTAAAAAATTCAGAGTTAGCAGGCTGTTAACTACCCTAGAAAGAAAGCTAAGCTACTAAATAAAGCCGATTAAACAAAACTAAAACCAAGAACTTCCATAGCCTCGTGGTGTCACACCCCATAGATCTGGAGCTGGATGGCACAACTAAGAGCATCTACAGCCAGAGTTGACAAATCCGACCCTCTATACGTCCACAGACGCGTCCGGGCACGCCTGCGGACACATCTGAACGTGCTCGCGCACGCCCGCGGACGCATCTGGACGGGCCCTTATATTTCGCTCGCAACATTCATGTATTTTAAATCCGGACTCTCAAACCCATGCAAATCCATGCACATCGATCATACAAGCCAATGTCGCATGTAAATAACAAATGTTGGTGCCGAGCATAGATAGTGTTTAAATAAAATTTATTTTAAGTGCACAACTCATACATTAGTTGCTTGGTTTCCATTACGGGTCCACATATGCTTCAAAAGATCATTGATTAGTTGTGTGTGCACCTGATGATCTCGAAGATTCTAATGCATCTGTAGAAAGTTGAGAGTAGTCATGCGCATTTGGTTCTCTTAGATACAAAGGTCCAAACACCTCCACCATGGTGCGAGCAAACTAAACAGTAGTCTTCAGGTACGTGCTCTTCCCCATCCTGACCATCTCACCAGCGGCATCTGCAGTAGTACCCAGTGCAAGCATCCTCAGAGCAGCCGTGCACTTTTGCTTGACAGAGAAAGAGAGTTGTCCGCAGCAATCCTTTGTGAGCTTTAAGTAGTCATCATGTGCCTCCACTCCCTCCACAATGCGCAAAAACAATGGTTTTCGCATGCGAAAACAGCGACGAAACCATGAATCATCCAGGAAAAGTAAGCCTGGGAGCAAAGTAGTGCCTGTGCAGTAGCTTTGCTCTGGGCACACTATCCCGGTTGATCGCTCTTCTCCCTTAGATTGAGCCATTGAAGTTGAAAATATGTTCACTTGCCGGTCCATTTCCTCTTGCATGCTCATTAGCATGATCATTTTCACTTCTTCGTCCGAATCCGAGGAAGCGAAGAACTCATCTTGAATCATTTGATCAAGCTCTGTCGATCCATACTCCTCGTCCTATGAAGCATCGGAATCCATCATTTTCCCTAATAAGATCACAAAAAATTAGGCAAGACAATGTGTCAAACACATCGAGCGCAAGGCAGAGCCAGAGGGTTGGGGCCATGGATATTTGCTTGTAATCGGAACCATGGAGCATGACGTATTCTTTGGTAACAATATGAAATATTGTTCAAATCGAATCCATGAAACATGACATATTCTTTGATAATTCCATGCTTTACTTTTTTTTAAATGACTAGTTCTTTCTTAAGCATGAGTGTTAACTTTTTTTTAAGTAGAGGAGGTTAAACCCCCGGCCTCTGCATCAATTGATGCATGCAGCCATATTTATTAATTATTCCGCAAACGTCTCACAAAAATATACATCAATCCACCTGAAGCCACCACTCACACCTACAATCTCGATAACGTATCGGGGCCAACAGTCGGTGCAGCCTACCTAATGCGGACACCACATGCATACATTTTAGAAGCCGCCGTCATCATCGGACCACTGACCCATCTTCAAGAGAGAGGTCCGCATCTTCCTTGCCAGTCCGAACATCCGTCGACGCCACCACGACGCCCAACAGCACCATCACCATGTGCTTGTCCGTCCAGACGTGAAGGCTCGCGAAGATACGTCGTGCGTAGCACTTGGCAACCAGACATGACTCAGTGTAGCACCTGTCGACCAAGCATGACTTGACAGCTCCATCAAATCTCCATGAAAGACGAAGCCGCTCCACCTCCTGCCTTTGTCTTCCAGCGCTGCTCCACAAACGATGCTCCCAAGAGAGAGACGACATTGTAGTACCGTAATCATCCAATCTGGAAGACCATATCCTAGGGTTTTCCCCGAAGCAGCACGAGTGGCTCGACAACAGTTACACGACGATGTCTTCATCAAGGTAACGGCGCAAAACACCACCATCGCTTGCCAACGGCTCGGTTTTCACCGGCAACTATGTCTCCCCAACTCGTAGCTGGGACTAGATGACGAATCTCGAGATCTAACCACCCAGCCACAGGCCGGCCACCTCTGACGGAAGAGATGACCACCACCGCCGGCTGCACCGGTGAGAACAGATCTAACCGGAGGTGCCGCCGACGCGACCACCAGGCCCTCCACACCGCCGCTGCCGATCCAAAGGCAGATGGCGCGCCGCCATCGCCGACCACAGCGCCGCCACCGATCTAGAGGCAGATGGCGTCACGACCACAAGACCGCCGCCCGAACAGTAGAAGCCGTCACAGCCGCTGCGCCTCGACGCCGCCGCGCCACAGCCATCACCCACCACAGTCGCCATTAGGACACCGGCCGACCGCCATACCGCCGTAGTCCAAATCTGAAACTCGTGAACGAGATCGGCGCCGCCGCGATCCAGATCGGGGTCACACCCTCGAGGTAGGCGCGGCCACCCTATGATCCGCGAGAGAGGAATGCCATTGCCGCCGTCAGACGCGACAAAGTTATGCCCGGCGTCGACCACCGACGGCGACGGAGTGGAGGAAGAGGAAGGAGCGGTAACCCGGTGGTTAGGGTTGGAGCCCCTCGGTCGCCCGCGCGGGGGGCGACAGAGAGGAGGGAGCGGAAGGAGCCCACGAGCGTTAACTTTGAACTCAAAACTTCCACTTCTCAACTTACATAATGATTCCTGCAAAAAAAACTTACATAATGATTCAAGCGCTCGCTATTCCTAATGATCGGCTTCTCTACTTATGAAGATACTTTCAACATATTAGTATAACAGAATTATTAATTTACATCTAGATGTTTTTTAAGTATGTCACATCTAAATTCTGAACCATTGGATCTATCCCATATAAATCATGCAGAGTTGAATCGGACCGCGCGCGTCCCTTTCCCACGTCGCCCATGTCGCTGTCGCTTGCTCGGGCGTTGCTTTCTTTTTCCTTTTGTTGGTCCAGCCTTTCGTTGCATGGCTCGACTGTTTTTTTGTCTTTTGTAGGCTGTGTTGTAAGAATTTGAAGAGGCTAACTTGTTTTTAGTAGGCTCATATAATGTACGATACTAAGGTTCCGTTCATGATGTTTTCTCCTGTTCATAATTTGTTTTAGTACTGGAAACACCTTTTGAACTATGCAAACACTTATTAAATTCAGTTTTTGTGAACACTTATATCAAATGATTTTTTTTAACTCATGAACATTTAAAAATATTTGAATATTTTTCGAATCGGATTTTGTTCAATCTCATGAAGGCCCCAGTTGCATGTCGACCATCGACTTGTAACTAGGTGTGTGTATGTTTTATCGTGGCCCCCGGTTGCATGTCGACCATCAACTTGCAACTAGTGTGTGTGTGTGTGTATGTGTGTGTGTGTGTGTGTGTGTGTATTTGTTGAGGGTCCTCAGTTGCAACCCGATCATCGACTCGCAACTAGGGGTATGTGTGTGTTTGTCGAGGGTCCCCAGTTTCATGTCAATCACTGATTCGCAACTAGGTGCCATGTGTGTGTGTGTGTGTGTGGGTGTGTGTGTGTGTGTGTGTGTGTGTGTGTGTGCGCGTGTGTGTGTGTCGAGGGTCTCCAGTTGCATGTCGACCATCGACTAGCAACTAGGGGTGTGTGTGTTTTGTTGTGCCCTTCAGTTGCATGCCGCCAATCGACTCACAACTAGGGGGGTGTGTGTTTGTCGAGGGTCACCGGTTGCAACCCGACCATCGACTCACAACTAGGATGGTGTGTGTGTGTTTGTCGAGGGTCCTCAGTTGCATGTCAACCATCGACTTGCAACTAGGGGGTGTTTGTGTGTGTGTGTGTGTGTGTGTGTGTGTGTGTGTGTGTGTCAAGTGCCCCAAGTTGCATGTCTACCCTCAACTCGCAACTAGGGGGGTGTTTGTCGAGGGTCCCCATTTGCACAACCATCGACTCAGAACTAGGGGGTGTGTGTGTTTGTCGAGTGTCCCCAGTTGCATGTCAACCATCGACTCGCGACTAGGGGGTGTGTGTGTTTGTCGAGGGTCCCCAGTTGCATGTCAACCTTGACTCGCAACTAGGTGTGTGTGTGTGTGTGTGTGTGTGTGTGTGTGTGTGTGAGAGAGAGATTGCCGAGGGTCCCCAGTTCCATGCCGACCGTCGACACACAACTAGTGGTGTATGTGTGGGTGTGTGTGTGTGTCTGTTTTCGATGGTCCCAGTTGCATGCCGACCATCGACTCGCAACTAGGGGTGTGTGTGTGTGTTTGTGGAGGGTCCCCAGTTGCATACCGAGCATCGACTAGCAACTAGGAGTGTGTATTTGTCGTGGTCCCTAGTTGCAAAAAAACATCGACTCGCAACTAGTGGTGTGTGTGTTTGTTGATTGTCCCTAGTTGCATGCCAACCCTCGACTCACAACTAGGGGGTGTGTGTGTTTGTCGAGGTTTCTCAGTTGCATGTCAACCATCGACTCGCAACTAGGGAAGTTTGTGTGTTTTGTCGTGGCCCCAGTTGCATGTCGACCATTGACTCGCAACTAGGGGTGTGTGTGTTTGTTGAAGGTCCCTAGTTGCAACCCGAACATTGACTCGTAACTAGGTGTGTGTGTGTGTGTGTGTGTGTGTGTGTCGAGGGTCCCCAGTTGCATGTCAACCATCGGCTCACAACTAGGGGGGGGGGTGTTTGTTTTTAAGGTCCCCATTTCCAATCCGACCATCAACTCGCAACTAGGGGTGTGTGCGTTTGTCAAGGGTCCCCATTTGCATGCCGACCATCAACTCGCAACTAGAGGTGTGTGTTTGTCGTGGCCCCCAGTTGCAACCCGATCATCGACTCGCAACTAGGGGTGTGTGTGTGTGTTTTTGTTGAGGGGCCCTTGTTGCATGCTGACTATCGACTCGCAACTGGGGGTGTGTGTGTTTGTGTGTGTGTGTGTGTGTTTGTCGAGGGTCCCCAGTTGCATGCCGACCATCGACTCGCAACTATGGGTGTGTGTTTGTTGTGGCCCCCAGCTGCAACCCGATCATCGATTCGCAACTGGGGGTGTGTGTGTTTGTTGAGGGTCCCTAATTGAATGCCAACCCTCGACTCACAACTAGGGATGTGTGTGTTTGTCGAGGTTCCCCGGTTGCATGTCAACCATCGACTCGCAACTAGGGAAGTGTTTGTGTTTTGTCGTGGTCCCCAGTTGCATGTCGAGCATTGACTCACAACTAGGGTGTGTGTGTGTTTGTCGAGGGTCCCCAGTTGTAATCCGACCATTGACTCGCAACTAGGTGTGGGTGTGGGTGTGGGTGTGTGTGTGTGTGTCTGTCGAGAGTCCCAGTTGCATGTCAACCATCGACTCACAACTAGGGGTGTGTGTGTGTGTGTGTGTGTGTGTGTGTGTGTTTGTCAAGGGTCCAAGTTGCAATCCGACCATCGACTCGCAACTAGGTGTGTGTGTGTGTGTGTGTGTGTATGTGTGTATGTGTGTGTTTGTCGAGGGTCCCCATTTGCATGCCGACCATAGACTCGCAACTAGGGGTGTTTGTTTGTCATGGCCCCTAGTTGCAACCCAATCATCGACTCGCAACTAAGGGTGTGTTTGTTTGTTGAGGATCCCCAGTTGCATGCCGACCATCGACTCGCAACTAGGGGTGTGTGTGTTTGTTGAGGGTCCCCAGTTGCAAACCAATCATCGACTCGCAACTAAGAGTGTGTTTGTTTGTTGAGGGTCCCCAGTTGCATGCCGACCATCGACTCGCAACTAGGGGGTGTGTGTGTGTGTGTTTGTTGAGGGTCCCCAGTTGCATGTCAACCATTGACTCGCAACTTGGGGGGGGGGGGAGGGGGTGTGTGTGTGTTTGCCGAGGGTCCCCAGTTGCATGTCAACCATCGACTCGCAACTAGGGATGTGTGTTTGTCGAGGGTCCCCAGTTGCATGTCAACCATCGACTCGCAACTAGGTGTGTGTGTGTGTGCGCGTATTTGTCGAGGGTCCCAGTTGCATGCCAATCATCAACTCGCAACTAGTTGTGTGTGTGTGTGTTTATCGAGCGTCCCCAGTTGCATGTCAAATATCGACTCGCAACTGTGTGTGTGTGTGCGTGCGCGTGTGTGTGTGTGTGTGTGTTTTTGTTTGTCGAGGGCCCCCAGTTGCATGCCGACCATTGACTTACAACTAGGGGTGTGTGTGTGTGTTTGTTTGTCAAGGATCTGCAGTTGCAATTCGGCCATCGACTCGCAACCAGGGATGTGTGTGTGTTTGTTAAGGGTCCCCATTTGCATGTCAACCACCGAGTCGCAACTAGGGGATGCGTGTGTTTGTCGAGGGTCCCTAATTGCATGTCAACCATCGACTCGTAACTAGATGTGTGTGTGTCGAGGGTTCCTCAGTTGCATGTCCATCATCGACTCGCAACTAGGGGTGTATGTTTGTCGAGGGTCCGAGTTATTTATAAGTTTCATGGTCGTTTTTATAAGTTTCAATTCACATGTCGCCCGCATGGCCAGCCAGGGAGAGACATGCATCGTCGCCCGTGTATGTATACATATATACATACACTGATACACACATGTGATTCTTCAAGGTATACATATCAGCAGCAGCACAATGCATGCATAAAGGGTAGCAGCGGCTGTCAATGCGTACCATGCAAAAAAGAAAAACAGGCGGCAGCACAAATGGTGCTGTTATCGTGAGCAGCGTGGCAGCCACACGTACTCATCCGTGTGTATGTGCCAGGCGAAAACAGAATTGTTAAAAAAAACGAACAAACAAACAAAAAACAAAAAGGGTGGGCTTGTGCTAGGATGAGGTAGCATTAATGTTATACTTAGATATGACATAATTGTGTCACATCTAGATGTGACCTAGAGAGACCTTAGTATAAAACTAGATATTAAGACTCAAGTTTCAACTCGAGATTTCCGATTCTCGTGCTTAGTAATTAGGATGTTCACACTTGCTATTGGTAAAACAGCCAACTAAATACTCTCTCCGTCCCATAATATAAGACGTTTTTAACACTACATTATAGTGTCAAAAAACGTCTTACATTATAAAATGAAGGAAGTATATTTTATTTTGTGATTTAACATTTTACTTTTTTTTACAGAAATGATATGCCTTTATAAGAAAAAAGCTAGGCTGCTAAATGAAGTATCCTGGTGGCTGCGTGGCGTTCTACTTGAGATCTTCATATTTGGGCTTCCAGTAATATAAAGTCCATGTTTGAATACTCTAACTTAGTTACAGGTTAGAGTTAGATATTAAATAACTAATCCTGAATTAACTCTAATTAAAGAGGTGTTTGGATGACAGGGTTAGATGAAGCGCGGATACAATGAGGCGCCTTCACGGACGGTGCAAGAGGGAGGGAGGGAGAGGACGAGAAGCTTCGAGAAAGTAGGGGGGAGGAGGGGGGGGGTCTGCTATGGGGAGAGCGAGAGAAAAAGATGTTTTTTAGTGGTCACAAGAACAAGAAGAACTAATCCAAATAAACACCTCTTGGGATCTAACGCAAACTAACTTTTCTGTTTGAATATTTTTAGGTTAGTTAAGTCCAAACTAACTCAACCCATGGATCCAAACAGGACCAAAGAATGATAATTTTTTTCACCGGTTAGTTAATTACAAACAGTCAAAGAAAGTTAATTAAACGGAATTGCCTGTACCATGCAACCAGAAACACATCATCATCTCCCGTAGAGAAAAAAGAAGGGAAACATTTGGGGCCGGGGCATCGGCGGAAACATTGGGCCGGTCTTCCTCTTCCTCGCGTCTTCTTCATGGGGCGTGTTGGGGATATAACTACTGAGTGTGAACCGCCCCGGGAGGGCCGGTTTACCCTCGTTCATGATCCAGGCCCATGTGGACGCCTGGAGCCCAGAGGCGAATTAAGGTCCATGTATGTAAACCGCCTTAGCATTGTAGCTTGTGTTGTAAGACAGGAAAGGAGAGATCAGGCGGACTCTTGTATGAGCCGGATTGGGACTTCTGTAAACCGACCGGCGTCAATCCGTGTATATAAGGGGACGACCGGGCGGCGAAGTTAGGGACAGAGATTTCGAGGCTAAGGCAAAGCTATTGCTCCCTAGTCGCCGAAACCATATCAATCACATCACAACCGGACGTAGGTTTTACCTTCATCGAAGGGGCCGAACCAAGATATAATTCCCGTGTCTTGTGTCCGCTTTAACCTCTCTAGGTAAACCCGCACGATGGCCCTACGACTAAGTCCTTTCATGAGGACATCTCGCCGTGACAAGTCCACGACAGTTGGCGCCCACCGTGGGGCTATCGCACGATGGTTTGATGATCTTAGAGGGCAAGTTCGGCGACTCGAAGGCTATGCAATGGGCGGATGACTAAGAGTCGTCGCGGCAAGCTCTACATCGACGATGCGGATCGGGCCCCGAGGCCGCTTCGCTTGAGTACGGGTACCGGGTCCCCTTTGGCGGCATACACGCGTGTTCATTGGCAAGATCGGCGAGCCGAGTTCGGGCCGGACGTCAGACCGACCTCGCCGAGACGGCTCAACGGGCAAGAAGAGTCCTGCCTCGCTAAACCGGGCGTCGTGCATGTTTTCGTGGGAGTCGTTCACGGAGGCTACGAGGACGGATCAGCTTCTGGTGACGAAACTGTTGTCTACTCTGGTGACGAATCGTCGGCCGGAGAAACTGAGTCTCTACACCAGCTACAAGATGGCCAGATCGGGGGCTGTTCCAACGGAGAGAGTATTCCGGACCCCTTCGATCTACCCAACCGGGTTGGGATCTTCATGGCGGTACGCAGCGGTGCTTCACTCTTCGACCGCTGGCGCCTGGGTCGCCGGTTCAACAGCGGTGAGGGCAGCCGAAGGAGGCCCCGCGGCGCTCGCCGCTCAAGTTTTGTCGAGCTTTTCGACGCGTTAGCTGTGCTCATGGCGGAAGCTAATCCGCCGGATCAGGACCTTCACAACGCCGGAGATTGCAAAGGTGAGGGAACAGATCACTATCGCTAAAGCGGACTGGCGGCCGCGGACGAAAGGATGGCAGCGAACGGGCCGCTTTGGATGCGCAGCTTATAGGCTCAGCCGACCAGAGCGCCACAGAAGTCATGAAAAGGAAGTACAGGTCCCGCTTACCTTCCGCTTTTGAGGGAAGGAGCTTTTCAATACCCCAGGGGTGTGGGACCAAAGTAATCCGCCGCCATTGGTAAACCGCCGGAAGCACTGGACGGCCGCACCGGTTCAGCCTCGTATGATAGATCTATCTCGCCATCATACAGTGCGCGCCTGCATCGCAGACACCTCCGGGTCACTACTCTAACCCGATGGATAACCTCGTGGCGGCTGCGGCTGCGGTTGGAGGCGATTCCAATTGAAGGCGATTCACCGCAGCGGTGGAGACACGCCGGGTTAAGGAGCTCCTCAGACGGCCTTGGCTCAAGAAGAAGCGTATCAGACAGTCGAGATCGGATCCACTCCACCCCGCCCGGAAGCCGAGCTACTGACCGACGCGTCGATGAACCGCCATATCGAGCAATGCGCAGCGTGGTCCGGCTCGCGGCAACAATCCGGCAGCGGCTTTGAAGATGCTCAAGTGGTAGTGGACCGCGCCAGGCACGAGGGAGGCCGAGTTAGTAGCACAAGCGGAGGATCATCCGCCACGCCGTTCGACCGACCACCTTCGAACCGTGGGTCACGTCCGGCTCTTTTGGGGTGCCTTGCCTCGCCCCCGCTTTACGAACGTGCGCTTGCCCAAGGACTTCAAGGCCACGCAAGGTGCCGAATTATACCGCCGACTTGGCTCCAGAGGCGTGGATAGAAAGCTACGAGATGGCCATGGAGATGCTAGACGTGGATGAAGCCGCATGTGCGAAGTACTTCACAATGATGCCGGAAGGTACGGCCCGGACTTGGTTAAAAACTTGCCGCCCAACTCCATCAGCTCGTGGACCCGGGGCCATAACCCGGTTCATCCAAAATTTCAAAGACACCTGTAAGCAGCCCATGTCGGTGGTGGATCCGCAGCTTGTGTCCAGGCAGAGGGAGAGTCTACAACCCATTGGGTGCGCGCTGCTTCGAAGTTTTACATTCTTCTGACCGGATCAACCCTGAGTCCGCGATCTTGACCTTGGAAGCCAATTGCCGGTTCGAGCCATTGAAATTGAAGCTGGGTCGCATGAAACGTTTTTGCCATGACATGGGCACTCTAATGGGCGTGTTGGTAAAATACGCGATTACGATAGTACCAAGGATCCCGAATCGATAATGATGAAGTGGGGAAGGGAAAATGTAACGGCAGCTCTGTGGTCCAAAGAAGCACCATTTGGCGGTGCAATGGAGGGAACAAGCGCAGTTTAACGGCAACATGGGTTTCAGAGCCAACACCAATGCGCAGGACAAGGGTCAGCGCGCAGGGCAGGCAAATAAAACCGGGCGGTCACAATCCGGATCGCTTGAATTTCATATTGAATCAGCCTTGTCCAAGCATGGGACGAAGGAGGTACCGCGAACCACCTTTGGAAGGATTGTTATATTATGCAGGAGTTTAAAAACTCCAACTCTTTCCCAGTATGATCAAGGGACCGGGCGGCGGTTCGTGGTCCGCCCGGTTACGGTGGAGGAAATTCCGCCCGGATTCGGTGGTAATCCGGGCGGCAAGGCAATCGTAATAATCAAGGTAATCGTAACAGTCGTAACCAAGGGGGCTACAATCAACAACAGCAAGAATCGGGTTATCGAGCAACCCAAAGCAGCTTGAATGGGGACAGTACCACGCCTTTACCACCAGCTTGGACCGCGGGACCGAAAACTTCAGAGGCGGGCGGTCGGTGTTGTTGAACTGGCCGCGCCAGACATTACCTACGCTGGTCCGAGCAAATCGATTGTGTGGAGCAGAGAGGATCATCCTCCCGGTTTACAATCCGGGTCGGCTTAGCCCTGGTGGTGGCACCCTGTAGGAGGGTACAAGTTTACCAAGGTTCTTATGGATGGAGGAAGCAACATCAACATCCTGTACTACGAGACTTTCCGGCGTATGGGGTTAACAGATAGGCATCTTAGGCCGCCCAAAGACGGTGTTTCATGGAGTGGTGCTCGGTAAGTCGGCGCATTCGTCGGTAAGATAGCTCGAGGTGACCTTTGGGGACGAACATGACTCCGCACGTAAACGTTGACATTTGAGGTGGTAAAAATTCAAAGCCCTTACCACGCCCTCTTTGGGCGGCCGGCTTATGCTAAATTTATGGCACGGCCCCGTTATGTTTACTTACAGCCTGAAAATGCCGGGTCACAAAGGAACGATAACGGTTCATGGAGTCACGGATCGCTTCTAGAGTGCGAGGAAGGTGATGCGGCTTACGCGGAGTCGGTTTGTGCCACGGAAGAGTTAAAGTATTATAAAGATAATGTTGATCCGGCGGACATGACCCCTTTGAAGAAACCAACTACAGAGCATGATCCGGACTTGAAGTTCAAATCGGCGGCTGAGACGAAGCTTGTTGATTTTGTACCCGGCGATTCATCCAAACAGTTCACCATCAGTGCCAACCTGGATCCTAAATAGGAAAGCGCGCTCATCGAGTTCATCCGTGAGAATCGGACATTTTTGCATGGAAGCCGTCGACATGCTGTGTGTACCGAGGGAACTCACCGAGCACACTCTTAATGTTGACCAAATACAGCCGGTAAAACAGTTTCTTCGCCGCTTTAATGAGGAAAGGCGCAAGGCCATCGGAGAAGAAGTTGCTAGGCTGTTGGCAGCAGGTTTATCGTCAAGTCTTTCATCCAGAGTGGCTCGCTAACCCGGTTCTGGTCCTTAAAAAGAATGGCACTTGGCGACAAAGCGTAGATTACACAGATCTTAACAAAGCTTGTCCAAAGAGATCCTTTCGCCTCCCCCGCATTGATCGATTATTGATGCGACGGCGGGTTGTGAGCGCTTGAGCTCGGATGCGTATTCCGGTTATCATCGATTAAGATGGCGGTTAAGGACCAGGAGAAAACGGCGCTTATCACCCCTTTTGGAGCCTTCGCTATGTGTCCATGCCTTTTGGGCTCAAGAGCGCCTAAGCAACTTATCGCCGCTATGCATGTAATTGTTTGCATAAACAGATCGGCCGTAATGTGCACGCCACGTGGATGATATCGTGGTGAAATCAAGGCAGAAGGAAACATTGATTGAGGATTTAAGGGAAACCTTCGACAACTTGCGGGTGTACAAGATGATGCTCAACCCCCGCCAAGTGCGTCTTTGGGGTTCCAAAGAGTAAATTGTTGGGTTTTCTCGTGTCTAACCGGGGATTGAGGCTAATCCGGAGAAAATTACAGCTATCACCTCCTTAGCTAAGCCAAAATGCATCAACGATGTCCAACGCTTGGCAGGCCGGATTGTCGCGCTAAGCCGGGTTTATCGATCGCCTTAGGAGAGAAGGCCATCCCTTTGTACCAGATGTCAAGAAGACGGATCAATTCGTCTCGAGTTCAAATTGCGATGAGGCATTGAGGACTTAAAGCGGCAATGGCCAACCCGGCCGTTCTTGCTGCCCCTATTGACAGGGAGCCGCCTCTGTTATATGTTGTCGCTAATGCCGTGGCGTTGAGTGTGGCCATTGTGGTGGAGCGCAAGGAGGCAGAGAAGGAGTATCCGGTTCGCTGACGATTTACTACATCGGTGAGGTTCTCACCGAATCTAAGCAAAGATATCCACATTGGCGTAAGCTGGTATATGGGGTTTTTATGGCTTCGAAGCTGAAGCAATATTTCCAAGGGCACCCCATCACGGTGGTCGATTCGGCTCCTTTAGGCGATATCACATCGAACCGGAAGCAATGGCCGGATTGCTAAGTGGGCTATAGAGCTTGGGCCAGACGGTTTAAAGTATGTGCCCGGACGGCCATAAAGTCTCGTGCACTTGTGGATTTTATTAATGATTGGACGGAGTTGCAAGCACCGTAAGAGAAGCCGGATCACACCTATTGGACCATCCATTTTGATGGGTCCAGTAATTGAGGGCTCGGGCTGGAGTCAGATTAACTTCCCCACGAGGTGATAAGTTCTGTTATGTTCTCCGCCTAATGTTCCCTTGTACTAACAATGCAAATTGAGTATGAAGCTTTGCTCCATGGCCTCCGGATGGCCAAAGAAATGAACCTCACCGGTTAAATGCTTTGGTGATTCGGACTTAGTGGCCCAACAGGTATCCGCACTTGGGACTCCAAAGATCCGCTCATGGCTGCATATCGTCGGGAAGTGGATGTTGTTGCAGGACATTTTAAGGGATACCAGGTGGACCATGTGGATCGTCGGAAGAACGAAGCGGCCGATGCTTTGAGCCGGCTGGGTCCCAACAGAAACCGTCCCGCCTAACGCTTTTCCTTGACGTGTCGCATAAGCCGCCGCTAAGCCGCCTGATGAAATTGATTTGGCTATCCCCGATCCGGAGGCTCAATTGGTGGCGGCCTTGCACGCTATTCCGGATTGACGCCCCTTATTTGGCGACATAAATCGGGGCGAAGTTACAGAGGATGAGACGCTGGCCCGGCAGATAGTTCGGGCGGTTCAAGTCTATGACCATTGTTAATGGCGAAGTTGCACCGCCGCAGCGTGTCGAGGGCGTTTCAGCGTTGTGTGTCCCCTCAAGAGGGCCGTGAGATATTGCGAGAGATTCATGAAGGGGATTGTGGTCACCACGCCGGTTCAAAATCCTCGGTGGCCAAAGCTGCCCGCCATGGCTTCTATTGGTTGATCGCCCATGCCGATGCGGAGGATCCGGTCGACGGTGTGATGGTTGCCAAAAGTTCTCCAGCGTGCTCATGTGCCAGCCCAAGAATTGAGGATGATTCCAATTACTTGGCCGCTTGCGACTTTGGGGCTGGATATGGTTGGACCTTTCAAACGATCCAAGGACAAAAAGACCCACCTGTTGGTGGCGTGGATAAATTTACCAAGTGGGTCGAGGCGAGCCCGTTAGCAAGTGTGATGCGCCACGGCGGTTCGGTTCATCAAGCGGGTGATTTTCGGTTTGGGTTTCCACACAAGATCATCACGCATAATGGCACCAATTTGTCCAAAGGAGCTATGAAGGAATTTTGTGAACGAGAGCACATCCGGCTTGATGTTTCTTCCGTAGCCCACTCGCAATCCAATGGTCAAGCGGAACGAGCTAATCAGGAAATTTTGAAAGGTATCAAACCCCAGCTTATGGTCCCTTTAGAAAGGACGCCGGGTTGTTGGGTGGAAGAACTACCATCAGTGATATGGAGTATAAATACTACCCCAACCGATCCACCGGATACACGCCTGCTCTTTATGGTCTATGGAGCGGAGGCGGTCCTTCCCAAAGTGATATCCGGCCACGACTCGCCCGAGTAACAGCTTATGTTGAGGCAGATAGCGAGGCAGCACGGCAAGATGATTTGGATCGACCGACGAAGAGCGCGATATGGCAGCAGCTCGCGGGCGGTCTACCAGCCAGGATCTTCGCCGGTATCACAGCCGGCGGTTAAACCAGAACCTTTCAGGAAGGAGACTTAGTGCTGCGGCTCATTCAAGATCGAAAGATATGCACAAGCTATCCCCACCTTGGGAGGGGCCTTTGTGGTCAAGAAGAATCTATACAACGGGTCCTACTATCCGATTGATGTTCGAGAGCGAAAAAGACTCACGCACGCCGAGGAGGAGACCAACAGTGCCATGGAACATAGCTCATCTTCGGCCTTATTATACTTGGAGCCATTGGCTCCACTTATGTACATATCAAGACGATGTATATATTATGAATAAAAGCAATAAACCGGATCCACGGCTAAAGTGTGGTATCTGCTCGCATAAAGGACCGGTTTGGGTACATGGAGATGATAAATGTAAAGCGGCCTCCGGTTTAACCCTTGGCCTTGTTTTTAGAAATTTTTGTCATTTGGGGCTTGGTCGTGTCCGAACCAATGCAACACCTCTTGGCAAAAGTAAAAGCCACCAGATCATTTGGGGGCATGGTCACGCCTGAACCACCACACCTCTTGGTCGGCCTAAGGCCATAGAATCACTTGGGGGCTTTGGTCGAACCCGAACCATCGCAATGCCATTTGATCGGCGCCATGCCACGAAGTTCGCTTGGGGACCTGCTGACTTGAACCACCGCTACACCGTGATAGGGGGCTTGGTCATGTCCGACCATGGTAGCGCCATCCGATCCGCTCAAGGCAGCCTTTTCTTGCAAAGTGATTTTCCTCATTGATTTTGCTTCCATGGGGTCTTTATGCCTGTCATTTGGTTTTTGTTGGCCTTCTTAAACCGACAAAATTCTTTAAACCGGATTTATGTTCCGCATACAGTACCTTTTTAAGTCGGGCGATTTTTGTTCCGGTTTGATTTTGCTGTTAACATCCCATTATGGAGTAACAGGGCTTATCATGTTCGGCACGCATTTACACGGTAAATCGGTTTTATACACAGAAGGACTGTTCTCCTGTGACATTGATGGTTTATAAGGCCTTCACTTCGGGTTTGACTAAAGCCAACTGTGTGCCTAATACTGGCAGGTATGTTCGTATCACATAGTTTTGATCATATACCTCGGTATTATCTCATATAAATATATTGGTATCAGTTTACATGGGCGAAACCGCCACGGCGGTTTAAGAACTTGTGATTGCAGGCAAAATATGTTGCGTGATTTACTACGAAAGCCAACGGATCCCATACCGCCATGCAAAAGTTTACAGACTGAGATTGTACCGGCATTGTTCAAAGAAAGACACTTGCTATCCTATTACAAAGCCTTTTGAGGCCCGGCGTTTCACGCGGTGTTATGCCTTGAAAATTTGAATATGTTGCCCGGCTTGACAGATTACGCTGCTTCACCGGGTTGGCGCGAGGTGGAGGGGACGGCGCCCGGCCGGTTCAGCTTCCTCTTCTTCCTCACCCAAGGCACGGAAGTCATTGGTCGACCACCAATCCGGGTTAAGGCCCGAAAGACAGCTTCTTCACTTATCACCACCGGATCAACGCCGGGGCGTAAGTGTGCTTACGGATTGGAGGAATCAAGTTCTCGCACTTCCGGATGACAAACTCCACCCGCTTGTTGTTTGCGCCATAAAAAGATCGGTGAACTTCCAGATTGGCTTCAGCCGCCGCTTGACTCGCCAACGGACGCATTTCCTTTGTAATCCGTTTTAGGGCATCGTTATCAAAGGCTTCACCGTTTTCTTGAGCACTGGGAAAACCTTTAGCTATGTCAGCCGGATCAAGATCCGCTATCCATGCCTTGGCACGAGTCAGAGCGAGGGTGCCACCGGCTGCGGATCGCTTCATCTCTTCAAGCTGTCCCGGAATCATGGACAGCCGGTCCAGCCTCTCTCGATCGTGGACGGCGCCGTGTTGTCATATGAAGTGGCGATATGGTTCACTGGCGCCGTATATAGCTGTTCAATCAGGGTGTATGAAGCCTTGAGCTTTTTCCGCACGCCGAGCCTGATGAGCAATACGCTTGCCTACACCAGGTTTAGACAGTTCAAGTTAAACCGGCGGAAGCGCTAACACGTGCATATTCAGTGTAAATTTACTTACCAAAGACGGCAGAGGTCATGGCATGCACTTGGCGCTTGAGTCCCAGTAAGCTCTTCAACACCGGTTTAAGGGCCGCCTCAGATTCCTCCGCCCGCTTTATTAAACCGCTTTCTCGGTGTCCCAGCTTGACCCGGGCCGGATTTGTACCACTCCTTCACCTGCTCCATGGTGGTCGTGGCAGTCTTTAGCTCATCCTTGGTTTTGGTGGCTTACGCTATTTGGGTTTCCAGATTGGTTCGGAGGTCCTTGAGTTGCATGACTTGTCGGTGTATTTCATTCGATGACAAAGAAAGCATGTTAGTGGTTTTCATTATACAAGTCCCAAGCTTAATACAAGTATTCAACTTGGCACTTGGGGGCTAATGGCTAGTTGATCTCAATTTGCTATGAGGAGACACACCTTAAGTCCCGGTTTAACTTTGCAAAGTTAAACCGACCCTTGGGGGCTACTATGCAGTGAAAAGATGAGAAAGGTCAACTTATTACCTCATAGCGGTCCTTCATGCGATTTACTAGACCGGCTTCAAGGTCACGGCTTGTGTAAAGCCGGTTCAGAAAGCCGGAATGAAGTTCTTGGCGGAGAAATTGTCGTAAGCGCATATATTAGTCTTCCCTTGTCTTTGGCCGATAGTAGTGGAACTTTCTTTGATGTCGTGCTTTGCTAAAGCGACCGCTTGGCTAGGAGCAAGGTAGCCGTGACTGGCCACAATAACATCGTCATTTTCAGCGGTCTTGTTTGGGCCTGATGTCGCCTTGCTTTGGCTCGGCGGTTCAACATCCACGATCCGGCTTCGGTGGACGGGTTTGATGGAGCAGGCTGTGAGGTTTCCACTTGGACCTCCGGTTCAACTTCCGCGGGTCACAGATCGCCCTTGTACAGCTCGCCAGAGCTTTCCTTGGCGGCTTCGTGGATTTTCATGTGGCTGTTCTGGGGTTTTTTCCGGATCAACATCCGGAGTAGGATCAAGAGTTTTCGCTTTCTTGCTCAAGCGAGCCTTGGTGCTGCAATATTCAGAGTTGGATCAAGACAAATTGACCAAGGTAATAGGGAATCGAATTGATGACAAGAATTACATACCGCGGGCGATGTTCAATGGAGGCGCTTGTGTGGTGGATGAACCGCCAGACGAGTTGGAAGAGGCCCGATAATTCGGGTCGAGCATTGAGAGGACATCGGAAGAAACCTTTCAAGGGATAACGCCAGAGAGCAAGTCACCTCTCGACGATGCTTCCGGGTTAGTGTGTCCGTAAACCGGCCGAGGTAACCTGTTGGCCACATCGTGCCGGGTTGTACGGCGCTCTTCACCTGCTGTGTCTTCAAGGAAAGATTTGGATTCAAATAAGCACAGGAATGGTATTTTTTCACTTTCCGGACGGGCGCGACGAAATTCTTCTTAACAGGCGCAAGCTCAGATTCGGAAGAAAGAAGGATTACCTCAACAGGATCGGCATGACTGGCTTCAGCATCATCCTGGGAAGAAAAATTGTCGGTAAAAAGAAGGTAAAAAGGCCAAGCATATGCAAGAAGAAATACAAAGCGGAAAGCCGGTTTACAGCGGCTCCCTCGTAAGTGTCAAAGTTTTACCTCGGCCTCTGATTCTTCGTCCTCCGGCGGTTCAGAGGACTCGGTGGTCTTTTTCTTGCCAGCTTTCTTAGTGGCCTTGGACTTTACACGCGGCGCCCGGACCGATCTGGTGCGTTTCCAGAAGGAGCTTTCAGCCTAAGGAGCAACAAGCATTAACATATATCAACAAAGGTTACGAGCCCGAAGGCAGAAGAAAAGCTTATCACGGGCGGTTTGTTGGCGGCACAAAATGGAGCCAACCCGGTGAGGCTGCAGACGGAGATTGGCTCATCGAGCATCTTCTGACGGTCTCGGTGACCTCCTGTTCGGTGATGGGCAGCTCGTGGCGCCTTTGAGGATCTTTGAGGCTGCCGGTGTACTCGTGCATCAATCCGGGCCGGGCGGCTTAGTGGCAAAACGCCTAAGAGACCCAAAGAACGCACAAGATCCACGCCGGTTAAGCCATTGGCCATTAAAGCCCGGAGCTTGATTATTTGTGGTGCGAAATTTTTCCGTTCCGCGGCGGTTAAGCGTGAAGGCAGTGGATGATGGTTGCTGAGCCGGTGAGGACGGTAGCCCGCAAGGGGTTTTCGCTGGCAGGAGCAGGTGTTCGCAAGAGAACCAGGTTTGGTTCCAACTTTGGATGGCTGTGGTGCTTGGCGTGAGGAAAATCGGCTTCCTTCCTCTTTTGAATTGAAACGCCGCCCAGCTCCGTGTTGGGACCATCAGAAAATTCTGTGCGACGGTTCAAATGGAAAAAATCCCGGAACAACTCCACAGATGGTTCTTCTTGAAGATAGACTTCACGTAAGACTTGAAAGTTGCATATGTTCAAACAGAATTGGGCCGATATCCTGCGGATGGAGTTGCAAACCGGCAAGGACGCCCCGAAAAACTTTGAACCGGGCGGCGTAACCCCGGTCCAGTGCTGCATAAACACAATTACTTTCCCCGGCCGCTGCTCGGAGGAAACTCGCCCTCGGAACATGCCAATGGAGGACGTCTTTTGGAGCCAAACCGCCAGCAGTGGTGAGCTGCTGAGCTGCGCTCTCAGTGATTTTGGACCGGACCCAGCTTGCAAGCGTAAAATTGAGGAGCCATTCCGGAAGATTAAGGCTGTGAAGAAAGGAAAACGGTTCACCATTGAACAGGTCAGGAGTTACAAATAATGTTAAACCGGCAATCCAGTAAACCGGAAATTCCGGCTTAACTAAGGACTAATGGAGTGACGGATTAGATATCAGTAGTTAAACCGCCAGAGGAGGCAGAGCTGAAAAAGTTGCTAAGTGTAGACAGAAACAGGTTTCCCATGCAAAAGGAAATAATCTAGATCTACCGGGGTTCAGTAAGGAAAATTTCTGCGACCTATGCAGACCTCCTACAGCAGCAGAAGGTTCGTGCATGTTAAAGTGAAGGATCTCGAACAAAGGAGGAAGATGCCTAGAGTCGGGTAAACGGCGAAAGCAGCCGCCAGCATATGAGGAGCGGTACGGCCGAGCCGCACGGCCATGGTGGAACTGGTATGAAGAATCGGCATGAACGCCACGAGCTATGAGACGAACCGAAGTTTCCAGATGAGATCTAGGGTTTAAAGAAAACCTTACCGACGAGCGGGAACCACGGAGGAGCGCCAAAACTCGTAAGATCAGGTTGATGCAGCGGCCGGGAAGAGTCGGTCGAAGGTTGAGGGCGACGGCAAGAGCTTCAGGGTCGGCGGGTCGCGAGGAAGAAGAAGAGAGGAAGAAGAAGAAAGAGAATGGCCCGACCGGTCTATTTATGAGGGACCGGAGCAATCAACGGGCGCGAGAATCGAGGAGTCAAAAGCGGCGGAAGGTGCAGCGGCCGCCTCGATTTCTGGAATGGCATTAAATGCAGGGAATCTTCTGCTTGGATTTCTTTATTAAGGATGACGTCAGACGCCTCGACACGCGAATCGGAAGATGACATCACGGCGGTTCAAGCAGCCGGGCGGTTTATTTAAATGAGGAAAGAGATCAAGAGTTTCTTGAGGGTGTGAAGATTAACATGAACCGGTTCAAGTCAACTGGGGCCTAATGTTGGGGATATAACTATCGAGTGTGAACCGCCCGGAGGGCCGGTTTACCCTCGCTCATGATCCGTGCCCATGTGGACGCCTGGAGCCCAGAGGCGTAATTAAGGTCCATGTATGTAAACCGCCTTAGCATTGTAGCTTGTGTTGCAAGACAGAAAGGAGAGATCAGGCCGGACTCTTGTATGAGCCGGATTGGGACTTCAGAAACCGACCAAGGCCAATCCGTGTATATAAGGGGACGACCCGGCGGCGAAGTTAGGGACAGAGATTTCGAGGCTAAGGCAAAGCTATTGCTCCCTAGTCGCCAAACCATATCAATCACATCACAACCGGACGTAGGTTTTACCTTCATCGAAGGGGCCGAACCAGTATAATTCCCGTGTCTTGTGTCCGCTTTAACCTCTCTAGGTAAACCCGTACGATGGCCCTACGACTAAGTCCTTTCATGAGGACATCTGCCGTGGCAAGGCCACGACAGGGCGCGCAGAAGCCCTCTTCTTCTGCCCCTTCCTCCCCACCCCTTTTCCATACCTTCCCCTCTTCCCAAGCTGCGACTGGGCCACCATGAGCTACTTCGCCGGCGGCCAGGCTCCCCTCGCCGACTGCCATATCTGCCTGCCGCCATGGCCAGATCCATCCCCTACCTCAAGCCTTCACGCGGGCGCATCCCTCCCCTTCCCCTCTCCCGGGTTGCGACTGGCGACCACGACCTCCATCACGGTGGCCAAAGGCCTCGCCGGCCGCCATGGCTGCCTGCAGCCATGCCCGGATCCTTCCGCGTATACAAGTGTTGCAACCGTCACCTAAAAAAGCTTCAACAACTGTTGAAAAAAGCTTCAACCATAGACATAGAAAGCTTCAATGGCATTGCACAACAAGGGAAAGCTGCAACTGTTGTTGGATTTTGCTACTACCGGCAAAGCTTTTTGCTACATCCATCAAAGTAGCTACGACCTCGCGAGGACGACAATAATTTTTTTGCTGCAACCGTAGCAGGTTTTTGCTACTACCGTTGGAGGTTTTTGCTACATCCAGTAGATAAAAAAGTTTCAACCCGACAATGAAATACAGGAAAAGTTACAACTGCTTTTGACAAAAAGCTTCAACCCACGATGAAAAAGCTTCAAACAGAGATTGAGAAAATCCTCCTCGACGACGACCATGGCATCTCTCTGTGTTTGTGTTGCAACCGCAGAGGAAAAAGCTGCAACCCTTTGTGAAAAAAGCTTCAAGCTCGGTGAAAAAGCTTCAATTGGCACGGTGGAAAGCTTCAATCCGTGAGAAAAGCTTCAACAGGCATAGAGAAAAGCTTCAACCGATGAGATAAAAAGCTTCAACCTGACTCGCCAATGGCAGCAAGCAGCGACGTTGAGAGCTGCGTCGGCGACACGACAGTCCAGCGACGACGGCAGCTGCTAGGTGCTACGACGACAAGGGGTACCGGTGTGCTTCAAGACGGCGCCATTTTTTGCTACAAGGGGGCGATGGGCTTTCTGCTGGACCGGGGGGCGAGTACGGATGCTGCGACGGAGACGGGGACGGGGACAGCGTCCGGCGGCGACAGGGACGGAGAGCGCATCCAGCAGCGTGGGACTAAGGGAGGGGGGAGGAGGTCCAGGTGAGGGGGCTAGTCGCCGATGACAGGAGCGGCTGGGGTGAGGACGCGGTGAAGAAGAAGAGGAAGAAGTCAACGCGGGGAAGGGGGCTCGAGGAACAGATCTGACGGCTCGAGCTCGCGGATCGGACGGCTGGACCTTGACCAGCCCAACGATTGGTCCCCCGCGCCGGCGCAGATCACTGCCCAAAAAAGAATCACATCATATCATTCCATATACTTTTTCAAACCGGCAGAGCAGGGTACACACGCATTCCTGAATCCTGACCCACAAGCTACTCCATCGTTTTCCAACAATAGAAAAAGAACTACTTGGATATAACGCCCACTATTCTCCCTCGTTTTGTCAGCCAATGGTCCCTGCTCGGAACCTGCCCCAATTGACCACGTTTTGCCATCGCCGCGCGCCGAGCATAAATAGCGCAACGTCTGAGCAGCTCAGCTCAGGCAGCCATTTCCCTTCGGACCAGCGTCAACACACTGAACGATCCATCCATCACACACTCGACCGAGAAAGAGAACGGGAGAGGTGCAGAGGAGTGAGCAAAGCTAGCAATGGTGAGGGCTCCTTGCTGCGAGAAGATGGGGCTCAAGAGGGGCCCGTGGATGGCGGAGGAGGACATGACCCTGGTGGCTCACATCGAGCAGCACGGGCACAGCAACTGGCGGGCGCTGCCGAAGCAGGCCGGCCTGCTGCGCTGCGGCAAGAGCTGCCGCCTCCGGTGGATCAACTACCTGCGCCCCGACATCAAGCGCGGCAACTTCACCAGCGAGGAGGAAGACGCCATCATCCAGCTCCACGCCATGCTCGGCAACAGATGGTCCACCATTGCCGCCAGGCTGCCTGGGAGGACGGACAATGAGATCAAGAACGTTTGGCACACACACCTCAAGAAGCGACTCGAGTCCTCGTCCAAGCCGTCCGGCCAGGCAGCGCCTAAGCGCAAAGCCAAGAAACCTGCTGTGTCTGCGAGCGCGCTCGAGGGCCCGACCTCCAAGCCGGCGTCGTCACCCGGGCAGTCCCTCTCGATGTCGCCGGGGCAGTCCCTCTCGACATCGTCTGCCACCGACTACTCGATGGCCTCCTCGTTGGAGAACACGGGCAGCTCTTCTTCCTCGGAGGAGTTCCAGATCGACGACAGTTTCTGGTCGGAGACACTGGGGATGTCGGTGGACAACTCCGGTTCCGGGATGGAAATCAGCGACACCTTCGGCGTAGATAGCGCATCGCCGTCGAGCAACGATGAGATGGACTTCTGGGTCACGCTGTTCATGCAGGCTGGTGACATGCAGAGTTTGTCACAGATTTAGGCCTCATTCGGTTTGAAGAAAGTGGAATTTAGAAATAGTATAGGAAATTGATAGGATGATACTTGTCATCCTAAGAAATTGTCTTGCCTCGCTGTTATGCACAAAATGAGGTTGGAGTAAATAGGTAGATTTCTTTCAAAACACAAGAAATGAATAGTATTCCTGTGAAATTGATGAAAAAGGGTCTCCCCGCTTTATATTATAAAGCAACAACCAATCGATACAATCAGCTCGCTAGGGCCACAGCACAAACAACCGTATTCCTATGAAATTCCTGTATGCGTTTCCACAAACCGAATGCATACATGAATGGTCGGCTTGTTGGACGGAGGTCTAGAACCCTCATGTGCAAGATTGATTGTGGAAGTGACTACAAATAAGAGAGGGGCTTGTAGAGAGGCTGTCAAACTCGCGACAACTGAGAAACACTCGAAAACTCCACTGCATGCAGATGCAAAGCCAAAACACAACTGCCTTAGTGTCACATTGGATCTTACAGACATCAAGGCAAAAACCAACATATTATGTGAGCTTGAGATGAACTTCCTAATGGTGTCCTACATAAGGTGGTGCTAACCACATTGGCCCCCAACATGGGTTGGGCCGAGGACCCCCAAACTACCAACCAGTTGGCCACACTTTTCAGGCCACATGACGTACTCAAGATGGAATCTATAGACTTGGTGCATGCTCTAAGGCATGATGTGATGCTGAGCATGTTTATTCCCCTATGTAACCGACCTAGGTGCAACTCTTGGTACCCCAGTGTCTCTATAAGCTGAGGGGTTTAGACCATAGAGATACATTCATTCACATATACAATCTCGTGGTAGTTCAACCTGTACTTTATACCCCATCCACAGTCAATACACTACAAGCATGCCGTAGGGTTTTACCTCTTCGAGAGGGCCCAAACCTGGGTAAATACCGTGTCTCTTCTCCGTCCTATTACCATGAACCCGAGATCACCAGCTTGGGACCCCTTATGGCCCTATCCAAGATCTGCCGGATTTAGCTCCGCACTTCCCATCCCCATTCGACATCACGATACAACTACTGATTCACAGTGTCGAGGACATCACCGACCTAAGGATGATGTTCATGCACAACATGTTCCTGTACGAAAAGTTAAATGGGATCCTCAATTGTACGTCCATAACAGGTCTCATCTGCATCAAAGAATAATCTAGGGCTTTCTGACTGCAAAGACCACATGGAATTCGTCGTATTGATAGGTCTGCCCCATAATAAGCACGTTGAAAAGCTCAATGGCATAGGTAATAAGGCCAGGAAGAAGAATTTGCATGTGCACTTAGACCAGCCCAACTGAGTGGACGACTTCGTCATAGTGCACACATTAGCGTTACACCAACGAATTACATGTATTAAATTTAATATGATTTGCATGTATTAAATTAAAGAGAAAAAACAATTGTGCTAATAATGGCATTGAACAAGTTTAAGTAAACCAAAGTGTGTGCAATGTTTAACTATAATCCAAAGGTTTTCGTAAAAAGGTGCATCAGCGATGGACTGATTAACGCATATGTTTCTAAATGGAAAAAAAATCATGTGTGATGATTACAATTTTCGCTAACGATTCTTGTGCCAAAAACTGTCAGCGATAGGTACATTCTTGCAGGGGTTTTCAACTTATTGAATCGTGAGTGATTGTGTTCGTAATCGCACACAATTCCTGATATTGCAATCATGTGTGACGATTTACTACTAGCAGACGTTTTCTCATTGAACAACGATGGAACCCCCCCTCCCTCCCCAAATCCCCAACCCACTTGAGCACACGGTTTCGGGACTGTGTGCAATTAGGGGTCCAAACTGTGTTCATAGGCCTACTGTGTACTAGTGACTCTTCCTCCGCTCTGATGGACAAATGAAGTGACAGAATGGCTGCCAGGGGCAATGATACCACTCAAAGCCTGTTTTACTTTTCAACTTGCTAAAATCTTATGGAGGATAATGTAATGTGAAAAGTGTGTTTCACGCAATAACATGTTGAACCAGTTACTCATTGAATTCTAATAATGAATCAACTTTTTTCTTGAAAAGAAATACCAAATCAATTGGTAGAAATAGAATAATACGAGGAAAAATACCAAATCAACCGGTAGAAATAGAATAACTCGAGCATTTTCTTAGACACATTCTCATGGGTTGTCATGCTTGCCTTTTTACATTTGACATATATCAGCTTAAAAAATTTGAAGGAGGCCGTAGCTCTATATTAATCAAAAATCATTACAAGAAAATACCTAAATAAGGAAAAAATACAATCCAATACATAGAGAGTTCTCTATCCTCTCCATTCCACATAGGAGGATAAACACACGCCCCCCCCCCCCATGTCTTCCGTACTGGAGTTTTGCACAATCGTTAGGACTAGAAAGTAGTATCCACATAGGCAGCCGGGAAACCATCGATCTCAGCTAGGAATTTTCGATACCCCGATCCCTAAGGATTCATGACCCGGAGAAGAAGATGGCATTGGGTATACTCACATGCAAATAGCAGAGATAGCGACCGCTAGCACCAGTCTAGCGCTATTTATTCCAGGTAGTGATAGAAAATAACATGGTGTCATGATGTGGTCGCAATAGCGGTTGTTAGACCGCAATAGAAGGCATATCACACCGCTATTTGTTCGAAACTTGATTTTTTTTCTTAATGCTAGTTGCCTATGCAATTATATAAGTGATTGATTAGTTATTGTCAATATGATTAATACTTATATAAATGATGTTAGATTATAGCTATATTTTGTATACTTATATAAACAATGTTGTTATAAATCCAAGCACACGATCGCTCAAAGTAAATGACATTTTTGTTATTCATGGTATAGAAATATACAAATAATCGCAAAACATGAGTGTTTCTGCAAATCCTCTATGGACATAGAGCCCGCAATATCACCTGCTATCCGAAATCCGCTATGTCGACCCTAATCCGCTATTTAAAACCGTATATCATGACTAGACGTCTACCCGAGTTAGCCAAATATGCTTACTCTATTATTTCCAAAGCACCACCACTCGATGTAACAAGCGTGTTGGCGCTCGACCGAGACCGGCAATGTCGCATCATGTTGTGAAATGTAGTAGAAACTAAAACAAATCGACACCTACGGATCATCCCAGGACCTATGAAGATGCAAGTGTGATTTGATCTAGATTAGATTGCTCACCAGCATAACACGACAGAGAGGAGAGTTGGTAAGCATGTTGATGCAGATTCCTGCAACTAGGCTATACCTCCTAGACTTGAGAATGTATTTCTCAAATTGATCCGTAGATCGAGCACCGAACATACAATGTATCTGTTGGTATCCGTGCATACAGAACCACCGATCGGATGGAGCTTCCCCTGAGCAATGTTGAAGAACTAGAGGTGGTCCAGGTGGATGTGGAGCAACGTAACATCGTACGAACTTTCCATGAGAGAGAGAGAGAGAGAGAGAGAGAGAGATGAGGCGGCATACGCATTAAAGAAGATGTCTTTGGAGGGGTGAGGGAGTCCTGGATTAGGGGGTCCTCAGACAGCCGGACTGTTGGACTATGAAGATACAAAATGAAGACTTCGTCCCGTGTCCGGGTGGGACTCTCCTTGGCATGGAAGGCAAGCTTGGCAATACGGATATGTAGATCTCCTCCATTGTGACCGATTCTGTGTAACCCTAGCCCCCTCCGATGTCTATATAAACCGGAGGGTTTAGTCCGTAGGACAACAACAATCATGCCATCCATAGGCAAGCTTCTAGGGTTTAGCATCTACAATCTCGTGGTAGATCAACTCTTGTAATACTCATATCATCAAGATCAATCAAGCAGGAAGTAGGGTATTACCTCCATCGAGAGGGCTCGAACCTGGGTAAACATCGTGTCCCCCGCCTCCTGTTACCATCTGCCTTAGACGCACAGTTCGGGACCCCCTACCCGAGATCCACCGGTTTTGACACCGGCATTGGTGCTTTCATTGAGAGTTCCAATGCCGTCACCACAAGGTTTGATGGCCCTTCGATCATCGGCAACGATGCGATCCAGATGAGGTTTTCCTCCCGGACAGATCTTCAGATTTGGCGGCTTCAAGACCGCGGGCCAACTCGCTGGCCATCTAGAGCAGATCGAGAGCTACACCCCGCCATCGTGTCAGGTTTGGAAACTTGAACTATAATCGCTGATATCCGCGGAGACTTGATCTTCGACGGATTCGAGCACATGTCGTCGCGCCAGACAGTCACGACGAAAGCATGACTTAGCTTCCGCTACCGGACGATATTCGGAGATCACACTGTGCCTACTCCGCCCTAGATCCGAGTCGATTATGCCGTCCGAGGATGGGTGGATGGACCCGCCGGAGGCCACACACTCAATGGCGATAGAGCCAATAATCGACTTCACCTTCTATGCGACACGTGTCGCCGGATCCCGGATTCATCCTCGCCACAGCCCCGAACCGCCTGGCCCATGCCTATCGAATATGATTGGGCGCCGATCATGGAGTTCACCTCATGGATATCTTTTCAAGACTCGCCTTTTGGCGATGTGCTAAATTCATTAAGGTCTCTCTCCTTGTCGGGAGAACCTTGACCGAATTATGTCCGGCTAGAATGGGATGCGGACAACGAAGAAATTCGCTCCCCACCTACCACCCACTTAGTAGCCATTGTCGACGATTTAACCGACATGCTTGATTTCGGCTCCGAAGACATCGACGGCATGGACGACGATGTAGGAGACAAACAGGAACCATCGCCCACAGGGCGCTGGACTGCCACCTCATCATATGATATATACATGGTGGACACCCCCAAAGAAGGCGATGGCGATAAGACAACGGAGGATAATCCCTCCAAGCAGCAATCCAAGCACCGACGTCAGCGGCGCCGCTCTAAGTCCCGCCATAGCCGCGATACCGGCCCAAGAGACAATAACGCTCCGGATAGTGCGGAAGACGACGACAATCCCCTCCAGCCAGATCTCGAGCGGGAGGATGAACAAGCTAGCCCTACAGAACAGGCAGCAGACGGAGAATCAAAGGATGACAATTACATGCCTCTCTCCGAAGACGAAGTGAGCCTCGACGACGAAGAATTTATCGTGCCTGAGGATCCAGTTGAGTAGGAGCGCTTCAAGCGCCGGCTTATAGCCATAGCAAACATCCTAAAGAAAAAGCAACAACAGCTTCGAGCTGATCAAGATCTGCTAGCGGATAGATGGACTGAAGTCCTGGCGGTCGAGGAATACGAACTCGAGCGCCCAATCAAGAGTTACCCAAAGCGCAGGTTGCTTCCCCAACTCGAGGAGGAAGCATTGAAACCTACATCACCAGCGTATGATGCGGCTGATCGGCCACCTCGTGGCCGAGACAGAGGGGCATACCAGCCCGAAGTCCAGCCCGCACCCTGCCGCCATTCAAACAAAAATACCAAGGCCCGGGGCAACATGCAGGATCTGCGAGACGTATTGGAAAACAAAGCAGGACATGCGACATCTATCTACGGATCACGGGGGCGCGCCCCTACGCGGGATGATGACCGTCACGCCGAATATACTAAAAGCAAATCCGTCCGGGCCGAATACAGCAGACAAGACTCGTATGAATCAAGGCCGTGATATAGCCCGACCACGAGGCGCCAAGACACCCCTATGCTTCACTGATGAAGTAATGGATCACGAATTCCCAGAGGGTTTTAAACCCGTAAACATTGAATCATATGATGGTACAATAGATCCGCGGTATGGATCGAGGATTTTCTCCTCCACATCCACATGGCTCGCGGTGATGATCTACATGCCATCAAGTACCTCCCACTAAAACTCAAAGGACGAGCTCGGCATTGGCTGAATAGCTTGCCAGTAGACTCCATTGGCAGTTGGGAGGATTTGGAAGATGCATTCCTTGACAACTTCCAGGGCACTTATGTGCGACCACCGAATGCTGATGACTTGAGCCATATAATTCAGCAGCCAGGGGAATCGGCCAGAAAATTCTGGACTAGGTTCCTAACCACGAAAAACCAAATTGTCAATTGTCCAGATGCAGAGGCCTTAGCGGCATTTAAGTATAACATCCATGACGAGTGGCTCTCCCGGCACCTCGGCCAGGAGAAGCCGAAGTCCATGGCAGCCCTCACGACACTCATGACCCGCTTTTGCGTGGGCGAGGATAGCCGGCTGGCTCGCAGCAACAACACATCAAGAAATCCTGGCACTTCAGATACCAAAGATACTAATGGCAGACCACGTCGTAACAGACACAAGCGCCGCAGCAACGGCGACAATGCCGAAGACACGGCAGTCAATGCCGGATTCAGTGGCTCTAAATCCGGTCAGCGGAAAAAGCCGTTCAAAAGAAGTAATCCGGGCCCGTCCAGTTTGGACCGCATACTCGATCACTCGTGTCAAATTCATGGCACCCCCGATAGGCCAGCCAATCAAACCAATAGAGAATGCTGGGTGTTCAAGCAGGCCGACAAGTTGAATGCCGAAAACAAGGACAAGGGGCTGCATAGCGACGACGAGGAGGAGCCTCGGCCGCCGAACACAGGAGGACAGAAGAGGTTCCCTCCACAAGTGAAAACGGTGAACATGATATACGCAACCCACATTCCCAAGAGGGAACGGAAGCGTGCACTAAGGGACGTCTATGCGATGGAGCCGCCGCCTAAAGTTCAACCCATGGTCCTCTTGTCCGATCACATTCGATCGCAGGGACCACCCCACTAGTATCCGTCATGGCGGTTCTCGCCGCATTGGTCCTTGACCCCATCATCGACGGATTTCACCTCACTCGAGTCCTTATGGACGGCGGCAGCTGAACCTGCTCTATCAGATACAAGGCGCATAAAATGGGTATAGACCCCTCGAGGATCAAACCCACTAAAACCACCTTTAAAGGTGTCATCCCAGGTGTAGAGGCCCATTGCACAGGCTCAATCACATTGGAAGTGGTCTTCTGATCTATGGACAACTTCCGAAGCGAGGAGTTAATTTTCGATATCGTCTCGTTCCGCAGTGGCTATCACGCACTGCTCGGGCGAACCGCATTTGCCAGATTCAACGCGGTACCGCATTATGCATACCTCAAGCTCAAAATGCCAGGACCTCGTGGGGTAATAACAGTCAATGGAAACACAGAACGCTCGCTCCGCACGGAGGAGCACACTACTGCCCTAGCAGCAGAAGCACCAAGCAGCCTTTTAAGGCAAACCACCAATTCGGCGATAAAACCCCTGGACACCTTCAAGCGAGTCCGGAGTAACCTACAACAGGATCGCCTGGCACGCTCGTAGCTCGCTTAGCAATTCGCCCCGGCCCTAGTCCCAAATAATTGACTAAATATGTGCCGCTGTACATAATTACGTACTAAAAATACCATGGGCATAGGCGGGGGCATGGCCAGGGCACGTCCCACAATGCGGCTCAACCGCCCCAGGGGCTATATACCTTAATCGCTTTTTCTCTTTTAGGACCTTACTCTTGGGAAGCCCTTTTCAGCAGTCTGATTTCCGGACGCATTACGGGAAGGAAATACCAAGGAAGCAAGAAGCTCTGATGTACAAGGGAATCCCCAGGTGGTCTCTGATAACGATCAAAATACCTGTTTTAAATACCCATACGCAGCTTGCCCTTGGATAGGACATGTCAAATAGTCCTATTTTTTTGCTTATTGCACTACTTGTATCCATACGCTTTGACGTATTATTTAATAACAATGCATAGCGTTAGTCTATTATTGCATTACCCTTTCTTTTTTTCCTTGTTTGCTTATTTACGACAAATTGCACCAGTACATCCTAGTACGACCAATACGCCAGGGGCTTCAGTATACCCCATAAATACGGCGTGATAAGTCCGAACACTTTTGACAGTGCGGCACCCCGATCTTATAGCACTATATGCATCAGCTCTGAATCATGTCTTGGGTCAATAGTTGGGTTTGCTCGGCTCTCATGTTTTGGTACCTTACGTTCCGCAATACGGCTAAGGTAGCACTGGGAGAACTACTGCGATTGTGTCCCGGTTCTTCCGGACGAGAACCTCAGTAGAGAAAGCCAAAAACTGACTGTCATGATAAGGCGAGAGCTGGTTGCTGTTCGAGAGGTCTCAAGTCCTTAAAGACTTTTTCCGCTTCGGGCGAGGAGTCGGCCTTGCCCGACTTAGGCATATATTGCGCCCCAAATTCGACCTTCCGAATACTAGGGGCTTCGCCAAAATTTTAAATTGTAGACTTCTATGGCTAAGTGAGAGTAATAAAGCCTTATAGTCCGATTGCCTGGTTCGTTGTGCTAAACACCTCCTTCGAAGGACCCAAAATTGGGATAAAGAGTGCTCAGGTTCATCCCGAACACCTCAGTACTAGTTACATGGGGGCAGAAGCCGACGACTGGCCAACTCTCAGATTTTATAAACGGCCGCACAAAAGGTAATATTTTGAATTCACAAGCGTGGTATAGCGCAAATGAACTCGTTTCATATCACAGGATCACATGAGTACATTCACTAGAATATTACATCCTTAGTACATTCCTCCGCCATAAGGCGAGCACCCTTCAGGACACTGCCATAATATAATTCGGGCTTGCGGTGCTCCTTCCCCTCTGGCGGCCCTTCGGTCACCAGCTTCTCAGCATCCATCTTCCCCCAGTGCACCTTCGCCCGGGCAAAAGCTCTACGCGCACCCTCGATGTAGATGGATCGCTTTATGACTTCAAACTGTGGGCAGGCATTCGCAAGTCGCCTCACCAGACCTAAGTAGCTACCAGGAAGGGACTCACCAGGCCACATCCGGACTATAAGACCCCTCATGGCCTATTCAGCCGCCTTATGAAGCTCGACCAGTTGCTTCAACTGGTCACTCAAGGGCATTGGGTGTTCGGTCCCAATATACTGAGACCAGAACAACTTCTCCGTCGAGCTCCCCTCCTCGTCCCAGTAGAACTCCGCGGCATCTGACACACTGCCGGGTAGATCTGCGAACGCTCCTGGAGAGCTCCGAACTTGGGTAAGTAAAAAGAAAGTTTCCTTCACATGCTTGCTTTGCATAATGAATGCCTTACCCACCGCTATCTTCTTAACCGCCTCAATCTCCTGGAGGGCCTTTTGGGCTTCGGCCTTGGCATGTTGTGCGCTTTCGAGGGCCTTCACAAGCTCGGACCTCTTGTTTCTCTCGCTCGATGCGCTCTTGCTGCACCTCGCCTACTCGGGCCTCTTGTTTCTTGACGAGAGCCTGGAGCTCTTGCTGCACCTCGCCTACTCGGGCCTCTTGTTTCTTGACGAGAGCCTGGAGCTCTTGCTGCACCTCGCCTACTCAAGCTCCAAGGCCTCGTGTTTCTTGACGAGAGCCTGGAGCTCTTGCTGCACCTCGCCTACTCGGGCCTCTTGTTTCTCTCGCTCGATGCGCTCCTTGCCGCTTTCTCTTCGGCCTCGGATAGCGCCTTCCGTAGGGCCGCCACTTTGGTCGTGGCGCCTAGCAAAATTCATGACGATCCTATTATTCCAAAACCAATTTTTTCTTTATCAATATAGAGACAGGGTATCACTTACCTTTGTTCTCTTCGAGCTGCCTCTTGGTAAGGCCAAGCTCTTCCGTGGACCGCTCAAGGTCCCGCTTGATCTTGGCGACCTCCAAGATGCGTGGCGGCGGCTAGCAGTGAAGCCTGCACATGCACATAGACATATTCCGATTAGATTCCTGCGGTTATTATTTGATCCTCTATTCGGCCTTCCTCCGCGAACGCCAAATAGAGCATCAGGGGCTACTGTCTATGCGGTAACATTCTCTTATAATCTGGTTACTTACCCCAAAGCCTGTTAGGAGGCTGGCAGAGGCTTCAGTCAGTCCGCTCTTGGCGGAATAAACCTTCTTGACCACCACACTCATAATAGTGTGGTGCTCTTCGTCAATGGAAGCACCGCGAAGCACTTTCAGCAAGTTGTCCGATGCCTATGGATGAACAGAGGCCATCGGCGCAGACGGCTTGCCCCCCTTAGCGAGGGGTCGCCGGACAGAATCCGGAACCACTGGAGGTTCCGGCGCCGTATTCGGCTTGGGGCTAGACTTGCTGCCCCCGGCGTTAGGTCCCAAAGGAGTCTTGCCCCTTGGATCGCAACAATTTTCGAGGGTAGAGTATTCAACCCAAATTTATTGATTTGACACAAGGGGAGCCACAAAATATTTTTAAGTATTAGCAACTGAGTTGTCAATTCAGCCACCCTGGATAACTTAATATCTGCAGCAAAGTATTTAGTAGCAAAGTAATATGGAAGTAACGGTAACGGTAGCAAAAGTAATATTTTTGGGTTTTTTAGTGATTGTAACAGTAGCAACGGAAAAGTAAATAAGAGAAGAACAATATGTGAAAAGCTCATAGGCATTGGATCGGTGACGGAGAATTATGCCGGATGTGGTTCATCATGTAACAGTCATAACATAGGGTGACACAAAACTAGCTCCAATTCATCAATGTAATGTAGGCATGTATTCCGAATATAGTCATACGTGCTTATGGAAAAGAACTTGCATGACATCTTTTGTCCTACCCTCCCGTGGCAGCGGGATCCTAATGGAAACTAAGGGATATTAAGGCCTCCTTTTAATAGAGTACCGGAACAAAGCATTAGCACATAGTGAATACATGAACTCCTCAAACTATGGTCGTCACCGGGAGTGGTCCCGATTATTGTCACTTCGGGGTTGCCGTGTCAGGACCCCGATTCCAAGTCACATTGACCTAGCCGGTAACACCTCATATCACATTACGGCCTCACGCACGGTATTCCCACGGGTGTCGCCTTACCATGGCCCGGGACCGTTTGCGCCTTTTGGCTCACGTATATGATAGTGTCGGTAGCATCCACATGACAGAGAACCCGTGCCGACATGGCTAGTCGTGAACCCAAAGCGGCGCTAACCCATGGGGACAGGCATACATGAATCACATCGAGCATGTCGGTCATCAACGTATGAATCCGGGCTGTAGCACTGGGCTAACAGGACTCCGTTAACCCGGTCAGAAGCGGCTAGGCAGGACTCCGGATATCACCGCGTGACATTTCCCGAAGGGACAGACGAGGAACGAAGTGAAACACATGCCGCCAGTCAAGTGTCCAAAGCAGTAGTGCTTTGGGCTAGCGTGACTCCGGTGAACCGGGCAGCGGACTACTATCGCTCAGGAAGCACTAGACTACATTTCCCCATATGAGAGGCTGCCAAGGATAAGAAACTAGATTGTCGGATCCCACACATACCAAGCATTTCAAACATGCACACAATATGCTCAATATGTGTAAATACAACATGGCATCACAACATAACTCTATGACTCAAATATTTATTCATTAGGCTCCGAGGAGCGAGATATTACAAACATGGGTCTCATGACCCAACACTCGAGCATACAAGTCAAAGCACAAGTGGAAGCTTAACATGTCCGAGTACAGACATCTACAAATGAAAAAGGCTGAGAAGTCGACTATCTACGACATCTGCCGAGGGCACAAGATCGTAGCTGAGGTAACAAGCTAAACGTCAAGTCCAAGCGGAACTACTAGCGAGACCGACGCGTCTCTCGCAAAACATAAAATAAGCAAACGTGAGTACAAACGTACTCAGCAAGACTTACATTAGAACTAACTACATATGCATCATTATCAACAAAGGGGTGGTGGAGTTTGACTGCAAAGCAAGCCAGCTTTGACTCGGTGGCTATCCTGAACTAATCGCAAGTAACTCTTTTGAGGCGGCGCACACGAGTCCACATATTCACCATATCAATACACCACTATGGACCCGCTCCCGTCTCCCTACGAGAACGCCATCCATAGCACTCACGCTTATCTTGCGCATTTTAGAGTATCCACTTTCACTTGTCTATGAACGGTTATAGGCAACCCAGAAGTCCTTCTCCGCGGACACGACTATTCGAATAGATCATATTAACCCTGCAGGGGTGTACTTCTTCACACGCTCACCACTTACCGCCGTTTACACGACATGTACCGGAAACCTTCAAGCGGAAGCCCAACGTGGGTGTCGGCCACGGCCTACCTAAACATTCAAGTCCCTAGTCCAGGTTTATCGCCTATTCGGGTTCCATCCGCGGGGAGTCCGGCCGAGGTTTCCACTAACGGCCCCGAACGATGTGTGCAGGGTTCCCGAGATACCAAACGGGCATTCGGTACACCGGCCACGGTGTATCTACCGCATCATAGCCCACCCCTAGGGTCAGCGCCACGCACGGCCTCCAACACATATCCTACAAACACCGTAAACTAGTTGCAACTCCCGGACAGAGAACAAGGGTGGTTAAGAAGCCGAGAGGGTCCATTGGTTTCGGGCCCAATGCGTGGTAGTAACTGCTTCATGGATCACAAACACAGAACTTCAGTTCCTCGAGGACGGCTGCAATGAGATAACCCACCATGTACTCCTACATGGCCTCTCACCGCTACCTTTACCAAATCGTGTTCACACACTTAGCTCTCAACAAGAGGGACATGTTCACACCTCCGATTCATCCCCGATGAATCAGACCTGAATCAACTCTAAGCAGTAGCAGGCATGACAAACAAGCATGAATGAGTAGGCACAACAGGGCTCAAACAACTCCTACTCATGCTAGTGGGTTTCATCTATTTACTGTGGAATGACAGGTCATGCAGAGGATAAAGGGTTCAGCTACCGCAGCAAGTAACAGATGAATCATTGCTGTCCTAATGCAGTAAAAGAGAGCAGGAGCGAGAGAGTGGGATTGTATCGGAATGAACAAGGGGTTTTTGCTTGCCTGGCACTTCTGAAGATAGTATAGTTCTTCATCGGTGTCGTCGAACTCATCGTCGGTACGTCGTCTACTGAGAGGGGACAAATACCGACAAAGAAGGAAGAACACAATCAATGCAGTGCACAATATGATGCATGATCATGACATGTCAGAGTGCTGTGATTTGAGCTAATGCAACTAGCAGCAGATTAAATGAAGTTGGTTTGAATCCAAGATTCAAATTCAAACTCCATATATGGATATTAAATTGCCATTTATATGCTTTGTGCTAAACAGCAGCTATAAGTTGTTCTAACATGCATGAAAATGGTACCGATGGATAGATTGTATTTTTCTGGTCATTTTTCATATATAAATTATTTCAATCTGAGCTACGGTTGAATTTCTATGATTTTTCGAAGTTTATACTATTTTCTGAAATTTCCTGAATTAAATTAAATCCAGAAAATGAGTTATTGCGACAAAGATTAGTTCATGCTGAACTCAGCAGGTCAACAGGCGGGTCTAGTTCAAACCTGACCATGGGACCCGCACGCCGGTAACAGTAAGGTGGACAAGAGGCTGACTAGTGGGTCCGGGTCAACGATGACGTGGCTTGGTCAAACTGACATGTGGGGTCGACTATATTAGTCTAAACTGAACAGGAATATATCCCGGGGTTAATTAAGACATGGGGCCCATAGTCAGTGAGGGAGGGGGTTAGTTAGTTGTGTCATTAGCCACTAATGACGGTGCCACGTCAGCACACCGGCGGTTAGACGACGGCGACGACCCAGGGCGGCGGTGGCTCGCCGGAGTGGCACTATGGGCTGCGGTTGAACGCGCGAAGAGCACCAGGAGGTAGCCCATGCCCGTGCACATCTAGGCAGACCAACGGGAGGTGCGGGGGTGGCGGAAGTTCGCCGGGGTGGAGCCCGTGGCGGCTGCCGGAGTTAGGGGTTGGTGCGAGTTAGTGCTACGGTGTGCAAACGAGCGAGGTGAAGGGCTAGCGGAGCACTACGCGATGCGGAGAGCAAGTTAGGCATGCTAGGGTGACCAAGTGGTCACCGGAGCTACGCCGACGTTGAGCTCAGGCGGCGGCGCGTTTCGGCCATAAAGGGGGCGACGACTACGGCAATCAAACAAAGCGGGGAAGAGAGGGAAACGGTGGCGGAGCTCACAGCGATCACGAAGAGGGGCTCGGCTTGCTCGGGGACGGCTTGGCGACGGCGAATCGACGTCGGCAGTGACCGGCTTCCGAGGTTGAAGATGGTGGCGATGACGACGCTACGGAGCGTCCTGGCTGGCTTGGCTTGGTGGAGATGACGAGGAAGACTACGCGGAGCTCGTGGGCACAACAGAGGGGCGAGGGGCTAGCTGTGGCTGTGGTGGCAGCAAGCGGCGACGGGCTCGCTCGGCTTCGGGAGAGGGAGCGAGAGAGGCGAGGCGGGGAGAGAGGGGAGCGGTCGAGGGGTCTGCGTGGCGTCACGAGGGAGGTCCAGGGCGACGAGGGGAAAGCGGCAAGCAGGAGGTGGCGTGCGGTGGCCGTGCGCGCGTCGGGCACGCGCTGTGCATCCGACTGGCGGGAGGAAGAAGACCTCCCTGCCCCTGGTGGGCTGGGCCGGCCAGATGGGCTGCCAGGTGAGCGCCAGGTAATCCTTCTCTCTCTTTCAAGCTGCTTCCTATTTTGTTTTTGTTTTCTAATTATTTGCCTCTGTTTTGAGCTTAGGAAAAATACCAAGGCATTTCCTAAAATCCTAAAAATATTCATGGACACTTGCTGGATTATTTCAAAGGGCCCAAAAAATAGTTCCAACATTATTTGAACATTTAAATTATTTATAGTATTTAAATGCCCAAAGTCAAATACAATAAGATTTAATTCAAAAATCGAGAATGGCCTTTAAATATATTCATCATTTTTGCAAGAGGTTTTCACCTTTAACAGAAATCATGAACATTTCCAAAAGGCATTCTGGGTCATTGAAAATATTTTTATTGAACCTAGTTGAATTTCATTTGGTGCTACGGTTTCAACAATCCCCATTTCAAATTTCTTAGGAATTTAAACATGATGACATGATGAGCAGGCAAAGTCAAGCAAGGCTGATCTGGGGCTGTGACATGCCGGATCATAACACATAGTAGGTGACTATAGACTTGCAAGATAGGATCAAGTACTCAAATATATTCATGAAAACATAATAGGTTCAGATCTAAAATCATGGCACTCGGGCCCTAGTGACAAGCATTGAGCATAGCAAAGTCATAGCAAAGTCATAGCAACATCAATCTCAGAACATAGTGGATACTAGGGATCAAACCCTAACAAAACTAACTCGATTACATGATAGATCTCATCCAACCCATCACCGTCCAGCAAGCCTACGATGGAATTACTCACACACGGCGGTGAGCATCATGAAATTGGTGATGGAGGATGGTTGATGATGATGATGGCGACGAATCCCCCTCTCCGAAGCCCCGAATGGACTCCAGATCAGCCCTCCTGAGAGGTTTTAGGGCTTGGCGGCGGCTCCATATCGTAAAACGCGATGAATCCTTCTCTCTGATTTTTCTCTCCCCGAAAGTGAATATATGGAGTTGGAGTTGAGGTCGGTGGAGCGTCAGGGGGCCCACGAGGTAGGGGGGCGCGCCCTCCACCCTCGTTGACAGGGTGTGGGCCCCCTGACGCGGATTTTTCTTCCGGTATTTTTCTTATTTTCCAAATAGATGTTCCGTGGAGTTTCAGGTCATTCCGAGAACTTTTGTTTCTGCACATAAATAACACCATGGAAAGTCTGCTGAAAAGCCATCCGGGTTAGTTCCATTCAAATCGTGCAAGTTAGAGTCCAAAACAAGGGTAAAAGTGTTTGGAAAAGTAGATACGATTTGAGACGTATCAACTCCCCAAGCTTAAACCTTTGCTTGTCCTCAAGCAATTCAGTTGATAAACTGAAGTGATAAAGAAAAACTTTTACAAACTCTGTTTGATCTTGTTGTTGTAAATATGTAAAGCCAGCATTCAAGTTTTCAGCAAAGATTATAACTAAGCACATTCACAATAACTCTTAGGTCTCATGTTTACTCATATCAATGGCATAGTCAACTAGCGAGCCATAATAATAAATCTCGGATGACAACACTTTGTCAAAACAATCATGATATGATATAACATGATGGTATCTCGCTAGCCCTTTCTGAGACCGCAAAACATAAATGTAGAGCACCTTTAAAGATCAAGGACTGACTAGACATTGTAATTCATGGTAAAAGAGATCCAATCATAGTCATACCCAATATAAATTAATAGTAATGGATGCAAATGACAGCGCTATCCAAATTAGTCCTTTTAATAAGAGGGTGATGACTCAACATAAAAGTAAATAGATAGGCCCTTCGCAGAGGGAAGCATGGATTTGTAGAGGTGCCAGAGCTCGGTTTTGAAATAGAGATAAATAATATTTTGAGGGGCATACTTTTATTGTCAACATAACAACTAAGAGATGGCGATATCTTCCATGCTACACGCATTATAGGCGGTTCCCAAACAGAATGGTAAAGTTTATACTCCCCTCCACCAACAAGCATCAATCCATGACTTGCTCGAAACAACGAGTGTCTCCAACTAGCAACAGTCCCAGGGGGAGTTTTGTGTGCAATTATTTTGATTTGATTTGCATAAAGCATGGGACTGGGCATCCCGGTGACCAGCCATTTTCTCGTGAGTGAGGAACGGAGTCCACTGCTCTTGAGAATAACCCACCTAGCATGGAAGATACATACATCCCTAGTTGATACATGAGCTATTCGACCATATAAAACAGAATTTCATTTGAAGGTTTAGAGTTTGGCACATACAAATTTACTTGGAACGGCAGGTAGATACCGCATATAGGAAGGTATAGTGGACTCATATGGAATAACTTTGGGGTTTAAGGGATTGGATGCACAAGCAGTATTCCTACTTAGTACAAGGGAAGGCTAGCAAAAGACTGGGAAGCAACCAACTAGAGAGCGACAACAGTCATGAACATGCATTAAAATTAATAAACATTGAGTACAAGCATGAGTAGGATATAATCGACCATGAACATAAATATCGTGAAGGCTATGTTGATTTGTTTCAACTACATGTGTGAACATGTGCCAAGTCGAGTCACTTAAATCATTCAAAGGAGGATACCACCCCACTATACCACATCACAACCATTTTAATAGCATATTGGCACGCAAGGTAAACCATTATGACTCATAACTAATCAAGCATGGCACGAGCAACTATGATCTCTAATTGTCATTGCAAACATGTTTATTCATAATAAGCTGAATCAGGAACGATGAACTAATCATATTTACGAAAACAAGAGAGGTCGAGTTCATACCAGCTACTCTCACCTCAATCAGTCCATCATATATCGTCATAATTGCCTTTCACTTGCATGACCGAACGAAGTGAATAATAATAAGAGTGCACGTGTATTGGACTAAGCTGGAATCTGCGAGCATTCAATAAACAGGAGAAGACAAGGCAATATGGGCTCTTGGTTAAATCAACAATAATGCATATAAGAGCCACTTCAACAATTTAACCATGGTCTTCTCCTATCGACCCCCAAATAAAAGAAAAGAAATAAAACTATTTACATGGGAAAGCTCCCAACAAGCAAAAGAAGAACATAAAATCTTTTTGGGTTTTCTTTTTAATTATTACTACTACAGCATGAAAAGTAAACTAGCTAAAAGCTATTACTAATTTTTTTTGGTTTTTCTAAGATTTAACAAACACACAAGAAGAAAGCAAGAAAAACAAAAATAAACTAGCATGGATATTATAGTGAAAAAGTATGAGCACCGACATCTAGCAATGAGTGTGTAGACATAAATGTAATGTCGGTGAGAAATACGTACTCCCCCAAGCTTAGGCTTTTGGCCTAAGTTGGTTTATTGCGACGGATGATCTAGCGGATATCCGTAGTTGTAGCCGGGGTCGTACTGAGATGAAGAAGACTCTGATTGCCACTGGCTGGTGGTCATCTCCGGATCCCAAAAGTAATCAGACTGTCGTGGAGGCTCAAATTGTGGTTCCGGCTCCGTGGCTGGTGTAGGGTTCCGGTAAGCGTGAATGGCCGCCCACGGAACGAGATACAGACATGTAGATAAATTAAACAAGGAGGGAGCAGGCAAGGTAATAGTCTCAGGGTGATGTTTATCAAAGAACAATTTGTATTTAAGCTCCCCTTCCCTATTCTTAACAATGAAATTATGCGCTACCATACTCTTATAATCTAAATAAGCATTGGGCAGCAATTTTTCTTCTTTCTCATAGTGCCTAATAGGTATGTTATAATGTGCAGCAAGGCGTGAAGCATAAATACCTCCAAAGATGGGGCCCTTTGTACGGTTCAAACTTAACCGTTTAGCAATAATTCCGCCCATACTAACAGTGTTATCGCGGAATAAACCATGGAACAAGATGATAATATCAGGAACACTAAGGTTTCCACAGTTTCCGCGACCAATTAAGCAACGACTAGCAAA
Organism: Aegilops bicornis; assembly: GCA_021605145.1. Taxonomy (NCBI): domain Eukaryota; kingdom Viridiplantae; phylum Streptophyta; class Magnoliopsida; order Poales; family Poaceae; genus Aegilops; species Aegilops bicornis. The sequence continues at coordinate 453,984,726 of CM038674.1, read as the reverse complement.
TATGGCAAAGTAGTGTAAAACAGGAAAATGTATGCTAGTGATTCTTGCATCGGAAACCTTCCTAGTTTCCCCTACAGTAATAGTGTCAATAAACCCATCCACATCTTTACGATGTGGTTCATCTAAGGTACCCTCGAAGGGTATTTTGCAAACCTTGCAAAATTCATCCAGTGGCATCTTCTTAACAACATCATATAAATAAAACTCTACTGAAGGAGGTGTTTGCTTAGGAAAATAGTAGAAGTTTTGCACAAAAGTATTGGTGAGTAAGAGATACTGATGACGTTGGTCGCGGAGGAAATCGGTGAGGCCAGCATTCTCAGCCAATGAATAGAAATCATCATAAATCCCGGCTTCTCTCAAGAAATCATCGGAAGGCCATTCACACGGCCGAACCTCCGCGGTGCGAGGCAAATTATATTTGGGCCTCTGTGCTTCTTCATTCTGCTTTTCCTTTGAGCTTGGGCTCGATGAGCCCCTCAAAAATCTCTTCATTATTTTCTGAAAAATTTATTAAATTGTTTTAGCAACTTTAAACAAAAGTGAACCAAGCTCAATAAAATTGATAGCAACTACTCCTACAAGTGCCTAGAGCCTATATCAAGCATTAGAACTACTTGGAACCATATAAATTTGACAAGCAAGCTCAAGAACATGGTCACCTAGGCAGCACAAATTGGCAATGAATAAAGCACTAGAAAAAAACTAATTGGACCAATGGAGGAGTCACATACCAAGGAACAACCCCCAAGCAGTTTTGTGAGAGGTGCTTTGAGCAAGGAGATCGAAAATCGCAGCAAAGTGAGCTAGAACTCGTGCTTGAGCTGGATATTGGTGTTTGTGGGAGGAAGAAGAAGTGTGTGGGTGCTGGAATAAGTGGAGGGGAGCCACCATGGGCCCACGAGGTAGGGGGGGCGCGCCCAGGGGGGTAGGGCACGCCCTCCACCCTCGTGGCCAAGTGCTTGCCCCTCCTGCTGCGTTCTCAGTGCCAGATATTCTCAAATATTCCAGAAAAAAATCATATTTCATTTTCAGGGCATTTGGAGAACTTTTATTTTCTGGGTATTTTTAGATTGCACGGATAAATCAGAAAACAGACAGAAAAATACTATTTTTACTTTATTTCAACTAAATAACAGAAAGTAGAAAGAGGGTACAGAGGGTTGTGCCTTCTAGTTTCATGAATCTCATGCTCATCAAAAAGAATCCACTAACAAGGTTGATCAAATCTTGTTAACAAACTCATTCCGACTAACATGGAACCGGAGAAATTTCGAATAACACTATGTTACCTCAACGGGGATATGCTCATCCCAAATAATCAGAATATTATATTTCTTCTTGACAGTAGGAAGAGGTAATTCAAAACCTCCAATAATAATCGATGGAAATTTTCCAATAGAATTTATACTGTGAACTTGAGGTTGTTTCCTCGGAAAGTGTACTGTATGCTCGTTACCATTAACATGAAAAGTGACATTGCCTTTGTTGCAATCAATAACAGCCCTTGCAGTATTAAAAAAGGGTCTTCCAAGAATAATAGACATACTATCGTCCTCGGGTATATCAAGAATAACAAAGTCCGTTAAAATAGTAACTTTTGCAACCACAACAGGCACGTCCTCACATATACCGACAGGTATAGCAGTTGATTTATCGGCCATTTGCAAAGATATTTCAGTAGGTGTCAACTTATTCAAATCAAGTCTATGATATAAAGAGAGAGGCATAACACTAAGACAGGCTCCAAGATCACATAAATCAGTTATAACATAGTTTCTTTTAATGGAGCATGGTATAGTAGGTACTCCTGGATCTCCAAGTTTCTTTGGTATTCCACCCTTAAAAGTGTAATTAGCAAGCATGGTGGAAATTTCAGCTTCCGGTATCTTTCTTTTATTAGTAACAATATCTTTCATGTACTTAGCATAAGGATTCATTTTGAGCATATCAGTTAATCGCATACGCAAAAAGATAGGTCTAATCATTTCAGCAAAGCGCTCAAAATCCTCATCATCCTTTTTCTTGGATGGTTTGGGAGGGAAAGGCATGGGTTTCTGAACCCATCGTTCTCTTTCTTTACCATGTTTCCTAGCAACAAAGTCTTTCTTATCATAACATTGATTCTTTGATTGTGGGTTATCAAGATCAACAACAGGTTCAATTTCTATATCGTTATCATTACTAGGTTGAGCATCAACATGAACATCATCATTAACATTTTCACTAGGTTCATGTTCATTACCAGATTGTGTTTCAGCATCAGAAATAGATATATCATTTGGATTCTCAGGTGTTTCAGCAACAGGTTCACTAGAAGCATGCAAAGTCCTATCATTTTTCTTTTTCTTCTTTTTAGAAGAACTAGGTGCATCAGTATTATTTCTCTGAGAATCTTGTTCAATTCTCTTAGGGTGGCCTTCAGGATATAAAGGTTCCCGAGTCATCTTACCAGTTCTAGTAGCCACTCTAACAGCATAGTCATTATTCTTACTATTCAATTCATTGAGCAAATCATTTTGAACTTTAAGTACTTGTTTTACTTGAGTGGTAACCATAGAAGCATGTTTAGTAATGAGTTTGAGTTCACCTTTAACTCCAGACATATAATCTCCCAAGTGTTCAAGCGTATCAGAATTGTGTTTTAATTCTCTACCAAAATAAGCATTAAAATCTTCTTGCCTAACCATAAAGTTATCAAATTCATCCAAACATTGGCTAGCAAACTTAGTATGAGGGATTTCAGCTTTATCATACATATAGAGAGAATTTACCTTTACTACCTGTGTCGGGTTATCGAGACCATGAGTTTCTTCAATAGGTGGTGGTTTAAGATCACAAGTTTCTTCAACAGGCGGTAAATTAAGGCCATGTATTTCTTCAATAGGAGGTAAATTCTCAACATCTTTAGCTTTTATACCTTTTTCTTTCATAGATTTCTTTGCCTCTTGCATATCTTCAGGACTGAGAAATAGAACACCTCTCTTCTTCGGAGTTGGTTTAGGAATAGGCTCAGGAGTTGGCTCAGGAGCTGGCTCCGGAAGTGTCCAATTATTTTCATTTCTCAACATATTATTCAATAGAATTTTAGCTTCATCCGGTGTTCTTTCCCTGAAAACAGAACCAACACAATTATCCAGGTAATCTCTGGAAGCATCGGTTAGTCCATTATAAAAGATATCAAGTATTTCATTTTTCTTAAGAGGATGATCAGGCAAAGCATTAAGGAACTTGAGAAGCCTCCCCCAAGCTTGTGGGAGACTCTCTTCTTCAATTTGCACAAAATTATATATATCCCTCAAAGCAGCTTGTTTCTTATGAGCAGGAAAATATTTAGCAGAGAAGTAATAAATCATATCCCGAGGACTACACACACAACCAGGATCAAGAGAATTAAACCATATCTTAGCGTCACCCTTTAATGAGAACGAAAATATTTTAAGGATATAAAGATAGCGAGATTTCTCATCATTAGTGAACAGGGTGGCTATATCATTTAATTTAGTAAGATGTGCCACAACAGTTTTAGATTCATAGCCATGAAAAGGATCAGATTCAACCAAAGTAATTATATCAGGATCAACAAAGAATTCATAATCCTTATCAGTAACACATATAGGTGAAGTAGCAAAAGCAGTGTCAGGTTTCATTCTATCATTAAGAGATTACTGCTTCCATTTAGCTAATAACCTTTTGAGCTCATATCTATCTTTGCAAGCTAAAATAGCTAAAGAAGATTCTTTTTCAAAAACATAACCCTCAGGAATAACAGGCAAGTCTTCATCATCACTTTCATCTATATAATCAATTTCAATAATTTCTTTCTCTCTAGCAATAGCAGTTTGTTCATCAAGAAATTCACCAAGTGGCACAGTAGTATCAAGCATATAAGTAGTTTCATCATAAGTATCATGCATAATAGAAGTGACATCATCAATAACATGCGACATATCAGAACGAATAGCAGAAGAAGGTTTAGGTGTCTCAAGCTTACTCAAAACAGAAGGTGAATCAAGTGCAGAGCTAGATGGCAGTTCCTTACCTCCCCTCGTAGTTGAGGGATAAATTTTTGTTTTCTCGTATTTCAAGTTCTTCATAGTGACCAGCAGATATAAATCCCAAGTGACTCAAAGAATAGAGCTATGCTCACCGGCAACGGCGCCAGAAAATAGTCTTGAGAACACACAAGTATAGGGGATCGCAACAGTTTTCGAGGGTAGAGTATTCAACCCAAATTTATCGATTCGACACAAGGGGAGCCAAAGAATATTCTTAAGTATTAGCAACTGAGTTGTGAATTCAGCCACACCTGGATAACTTAATATCTGCAGCAAAGTATTTAGTAGCAAAGTAATATGGAAGTAACGGTAACGGTAGCAAAAGTAATATTTTTGGGTTTTGTAGTGATTGTAACAATAGCAAAGGAAAAGTAAATAAGCGAAGAACAATATGTGAAAATCTTGTAGGCATTGGATCGGTGATGGAGAATTATGCCGGATGTGGTTCATCATGTAACAGTCATAACATAGGGTGACACAGAACTAGCTCCAATTCATCAATGTAATGTAGGGATGTATTCCGAATATAGTCATACGTGCTTATGGAAAAGAACTTGTATGACATCTTTTGTCCTACCCTCCCGTGGCAGCGGGGTCCTAATGGAAACTAAGGGATATTAAGGCCTCCTTTTAATAGAGTACCGGAACAAAGCATTAGCACATAGTGAATACATGAAGTCCTCAATCTATGGTCATCACCGGGAGTGGTCCCGATTATTGTCACTTCGGGGTTGCCGGATCGTAACACATAGTAGGTGACTATAGACTTGCAAGATAGGATCAAGAACTCACATATATTCATGAAAACATAATAGGTTCAGATCTGAAATCATTGCACTCGGGCCCTAATGACAAGCATTAAGCATAGCAAAGTCATAGCAACATCAATCTCAGAACATGGTGGATACTAGGGATCAAACCCTAACAAAACTAACTCGATTACATGATAGATCTCATCCAACCCATCACCGTCCAGCAAGCCTACGATGGAATTACTCACGCATGGCGGTGAGCATCATGAAATTGGTGATGGAGGATGGTTGATGATGACGATGGCGACGAATCCCCCTCTCCGGAGCCCCGAACGGCCTCCAGTCAGCCCTCCCGAGAGGTTTCGGGGCTTGGCGGCGGCTCCGTATCGTAAAACGTGATGAATCCTCCTCTCTGATTTTTTTATCCCCGAAAGTGAATATATGGAATTGAGGTTGAGGTTGGCGGAGCATCAGGGGGGCCCACGAGGTCGGGGGGCGCACCCTCCACCCTCGTGGACAGGGTGTGGGCCCCGTGACGTGGATTTTTCTTCCGGTATTTTTCTTATTTTCCAAATAGATGTTCCATGGAGTTTCAGGTCATTCCGAGAACTTTTGTTTCTGCACATAAATAACACCATGCAAAGTGTGCTGAAAACAGCGTCAGTCCAGGTTAGTTCCATTCAAATCATGCAAGTTAGAGTCCAAAACAAGGGCAAAAGTGTTTGTAAAAGTAGATACGACGGAGACGTATCACCCAACGCTTGAAATGTCGCCTTGAAGCGCCTCCGGAACTGTCTCCCCTTGGTTCAGTCCCCTTTGAGACAACACCTCGGCGTCGTCCGTAGGGCGGGGGGAGGAGCCGGTCGGGAGTGAATCGCTGGTCATATCCGACGGGCCCAGAGAATCATCTGTCGAAGATACTTCGATGTGGGCTCGAGATGGGCTGCATAATCATGCGCGGCGTGATAAGAAACAGTACAATAAGACGTACCAAGAATTGTTAGGGTATCTGGATACTCACGAGTTTGCCAGGGGCTTGTCCCTGGGCAACCACTCCTCTTCGCTGAAAGCAGCCGTCGTGGAGCAGTCCGGGAGGAGGGTTCTTCCCTTCATGGACCCTTCGGCCTCCCCTGATGGGGCGGCCTTCCTTTTCTTGTCCCCCCCCCCCGGCTGGGTGGGGAGAACTTTCCTCTTCTTCCTCCTCGTTTTCGTGGGAGGAGTGCGCCTCGGTGTTTTCGGACGACGAGGCCGATATAACCTTGCGCCGGAGACCCTTCCTGGTCCCCGTGGCCTTCATCTTGGCCTTCTTCTCCGGCACCACATAAGGCGCCGGAACCAGCATCTCCGTTAGGAGAGAATCTGCTGGATCTTCGGGCAGGGGAGCCGGACAATCGATCTGCTTCGTTGTCCCTACCCAGTCCTGTTAAATGGCGTGGAGGCTTAGATCCCGCGCGTGGTTATACTGGGGAAAAGAACATCTTATGAGATGTAAAAGGCTTACCGGATTGGCAGGACGCTTTGCGCTGAGTCCGCGGTCCTCGGTAAGGGGAGGAGGTACCTCGGCGCCCTTGAATAGCACCCTCCAGACGTCCTTGTGCATCGTGTTGAAGAGCTCTCGCAGCGTCTGGTGCTCGGTCGGGTCAAACTCCCACAAATTGAATGCCCGTCTTTGACACGGGAGGATCCGGCGGAAGAGCATGACTTGGACCACGTTGACGAGCTTGATTTTCTTGCTCATCATGTTTTTGACGCAGGTCCGAGTCCGGTCAGCTCTACCGAGGAACCCCAGGATAGGCCCTTCTCTTTCCAGGAGGTGAGCCGCATGGGAATTCCGGGTCGAAATTTGGGGGCCGCCACCCAGTTGGTGTCGCGCGGCTCGGTGATGTAGAACCACCTCGATTGCCACCCGTTTATGGTCTCCACATAGGAGCCTTCGAGCCAGGTGACGTTAGGCATTTTTCCCACCATGGTGCCTCCGCACTCCGCTTGCTGGCCGACCACCACCTTCGGTTTAACGTTGAAGGTCTTCAGCCACAGGCCGAAGTGGGGCTTAATGCGGAGGAAGGCCTCGCACACGACGATAAACGCCGAGATGTTAAGGATGAAATTGGGTGCCAGATCGTGAAAGTCCAGCCCGTAGTAGAACATGAGTCTGCGGACAAACGGGTGGAGGGGAAATCCCAGTCCGCGGACGAAGTGGGTAAGGAAAACCACCCTCTCATGGGGTTCTAGAGTAGGGACGATCTGCCCCGCATCTGGCAGCCAAGCAGCGATATCCGCGCCAGATATCCCGCTCCCCGTAGCTTTGTGATGTGCTCCTCCGAACGGAGGAGACCATCCACTTGCCTCCCGCTCCGGACATGCTTGGAGTGATTTGAGGAGGAAATGCGAACTTGGGTGCTGGAGCTCGAGTGCGCAAGAATGGATGAGCAAGGAGGAAGATGGCGTGGGTAAAAAGAGGAATCCATGTCCCTTTATAAGGGCGGAAGAAACTATATGCCTCCCCACCTGCCTGGTAAATTCGCTTATTCCCCAAGCGCCGTAATTGATGGCACGGTTGGGTTACCCACACCCGTATTGATGAGAATTCCGTGATAAGGGGACACGATCTCTGCTTTGACAAGACGTGCCAAGAAAACCGCATCGCAATGTGTGCAGTAGCTGGTTGAGAAAAACGGTTCGAATAATGACGGGGCCGTGGTATGATGTCATGCTGCCGAATGTGTCAGCGGATTAGATTTGTGGAAATATTATTCTCTCTACGGTGGTATGTGGAATTTGTTTTGCAGAGCCGGACACTATCCTTGTGTTCAAAATCTTCTATGGAATATTCGGAGGAGGAACCTGCCTTGCAATGCCGAAGACAATCTCCGCACCGGACTCATCGTCATTGAAGCCTGGTTCAGGGGCTACTGAGGGAGTCCTGGATTAGGGGGTCCTCGGACAACCGGACTATATCCTTTAGCCGGACTGTTGGACTATGAAGATACAAATTGAAGACTTCGTCCTATGTCCGGATGGGACTCTCCTTGGCGTGGAAGGCAAGCTTGGCAATACGGATATGTAGATCTCCTCCCTTGTAACCGACTACTGGTAACCCTAGCCCTCCGGTGTCTATATAAACCAGAGGGTTTAGTCCATAGGACAACAACAATCATACCATAGGCTAGCTTCTAGGGTTTAGCCTCTACGATCTTGTGGCAGATCAACTCTTGTAATACTCATATCATCAAGATCAATCAAGCAGGAAGTAGGGTATTACCTCCATCGAGAGGGCCCGAACCTGGGTAAACATCGTGTCCCCTGCCTCCTGTTACCATCCGCCTTAGACGCACAGTTCGAGGCCCCCTACCCAAGATCCGCCGGTTTTGACACCGATAAGGGGCTGCCCCCTCTTGTATATATAGGGGAGTGGAAGGTGGACTTCCTTGGAGGAGGAGGCGCCTCCTCCTAGGGCCAGCGCACTAAGGCTGGGCGCCCCACCAAATCCTAGGCGGCGAGGCCTATGTGCCCACGTGCCTGCACCCCACTTGGGCCTACCCAAGTGAGAAGCCCCATGTTGCCCTATATAATTATTTTGGAAGGTTCTATAATACTGAGGAACCCTCCTTGAACTTCCGGTGATTTTCCAGTGTCTCGGGACTTTCCTGGTTTTCCAAAACATCTTCGTTTTTTCTCCAAAGAACTTCTGGTTTTCCCTGAAACATTTTCGGTTTTCTCTTCGATTTTTTTCAAAGTTCCCAGAACATTTCTGGTGAATTTCTCTCATGGTCCTATCCTCCTAATTCTTAACAGATCGGTGACCCTTAAGCTTGTGACCCTGCAAGTTCGGTTATGCGTAGACATGACCCGGAACTCCTTCCGGTCAATGATCAATAGCAGAACTATGGACATCCATATTGACCCCTATACCCACACATATTAATAATGGATGAACCTATTGTTCCTATGAGATATTCCGTTTGCTTCACAATACTTTACAAAACTTAAGGTTAGATTTATCGGTATTCCCGTGAATCAACTTTTGATTACTATACCAGGTTCTCCTTGTTACCCAGTTTTGTTATTTTTCCTAATTTTCGTATCCCGACATCCCCGTAATCATGCCATGATGTGTTTGGCCAGATGATGATGAATACCGTAACAATGACATGGCCCTAAGAATATATCTTCATCATTGGAGGAGCAAATTTCATTCTTGAGCTATCAAGCCCCTTGTCATACTTTTCTAATGCATTTGTAAGCTGTTGTTATGATCACCATGTTATGGGTAACGTTTGATAAACCCCAAAGCACGCCATCTGATATGAAGGTGCTCGATACTCTCATGGTCTAAGCAATTATGCATATCGTAACATATCTGTGATTATACTAATAGCTAGTGACAATATGATCTTGTAGTATATCAATCCATTGGGTCTGTTCAACACAATTTTTCATCCAACAATGTATATCCATTGTTGCCAGCATCCTCATTAGTTTAACTATGCCCATGATCAGAAAAACGAACCATCATGCAACACATGAGCAAGTCTTAGAGGCGGCACAATGAATATATTTAATTTTTATTATTCCACACATGCAAGTGAGTTTTCCTTTGAATCTCATTTACATTGAAGACTTGAGAGCCATTGCAACCATAGCATAGAAAATAAATATTAATTACAATTGAGGGAATAAATAATAACATTTACTATTGTTTTCAGGGCATATTTCCTTCACATCATGGTCGATCTCGCGCCACGCTACTAGCTCCAAACGTAGACCATCCACCGGATATCAAGATCAACAACATGATGTTTGGTTTGGAGACAACGCCCCACTTGTGGACTTGAAGACACAATGAAGGATGTGTGTACCGCGAAGAAGCTATAGTTGTTGTCATTGCCGCCACCATGCTTTCATTGTATTTATTTTTCTTGTTGACGAACTGCAAATTCATGCTAGTAGGGGAGAGCAGGAACGATGCGCCAAGGTGTACCTCCCTCCGAAGAGTTTCCAGCATAGTGGTATGACCAAGTCCAATGTCTTCAGCTTTGGGATCATGTTTAGGGAGATATCCGTAAGATGCCAGGCGATCAACCTTGCGTACCCCAAGTCCCGATGACCATATCTTCATACTTCATGTGGTGCAGCTGTTATCCGACAAGGGAACTCCTCAAAGCATATGACCGCAAACTGCCGAAAGGTACGCATCGTCAGAGCGCTCACGTTTGCTAGGTTGTACTTACATGTGGAGTTCCTGGAGCCCGACAGGAGCACATAGCTCCGCAGCTTCATCCTCGCTGAGTTCGCATGAATAAATGAGCACCATCGGAGCTTGTCGGCTACTCTTCTCAGTGTTGCAGCGATGACACTGTGATACCGGCGGCAAGTTCTGACAGTGGGGCCATGGAGGCTTTGAAGATAAGGAGCTTGAGAGAATGTTCCACCAAGATTCTTCTTGACTTGGCATCTCGCGAAAAACACCTCCAAAAATGTTATTGTAACATCCCAAATTTTCAATTTGGAATGTTATACATAGGTCATTCATGCATATCATATTTTATTGCATTTTGTTTCGCGATCCTCAAAATTCTAAGCAACTCAAGGACCCTCGGAGAGAGTTGGGGATTTCACGTTTTTCATATTTGACTTTTATCAAATATTGAAACAAGGATCACTTTGGTTTTAACTTATTTTCTCTCCAAAAATATTTCATATTAAAATATCTGAGAGGAGATAATATGACTTCTCCCAAAATAAATGAAATATTAGGTTTTATTCGGACTTTATTGCAATTTTATTTGAATTAGAAAAAATACGCGTTTTTCAAAATTGCACTTTAGGCCCAAATAAATGTTCACCTTGTCCGGCGTATTTTTAGAGGATGGGGAAAATTTATTTCAGGATTTTTGTAGTCTGTTTAGTATTCTTTTTCTTTCTTTTTCTGCGCGTCAGAATTATTTAAAAAAAATAACCGACCTATGGGTCAGAATCAAGCACGGACTCCTGTGCCAGCCGCCTTTATAAGCCGAGCCTCCCCCGGCAGCCCACCCTGCCGCCAGCCAGCCCGCGCCTCCCAAACCCTAGTCGCCGCCGCCTCGAGCCGCGCGCCACCTCGCCAGCCGCCGCCGACGCCGTTTTTTTTCGTCGGTTTATTCGGTAAACCCTAGATCTAGATCCGTTTTTTATTTTTCGGTTTAATTCATTAGATTGGTTCTTCGGTCGGTTTATTTATTTTGCGGACGTTCATCCATTCGTTCGTTTAAACGAACGCCATTCGCCCGTTAGTCACAGACAGCGAACGTTCGTTCGTTAGCCTGTTCATCAGTTTTTCTTTTTCCAGGGTTTTTCGCGATTATTTCCGATCGCGATTTTTAATCCGATTTTCGTTTTAGTTTGTCTTTTCGCTCGTTTATCGGAATCAGGCGATTCAAGCGCCTAGATCTTCATCTCAAAGCCCTCTTTCTGTTTAACCAACTTGAACAAGATTTTGGTACTGTAAAATTTGACTTTAGTCCAGATTAGTAATCGGATCTAGTTTCTTTCGCAGTTTGAGTTTCGTCGCTCCATTTGATTTGATTCTTTTTGCAAACCGGAGTTCTTAAGTTGAATTTTCTGGTTAGACCTTCTTATTTGAGTTTTACCCGTGCTTCTTTGCTTGATTGCTTATGTATGCTATTGTTTGTTTGCGATAGAATTCCCGGAGTGCGAAGCATGCTACTACGAGTCACTAGGCTTTGCAGATCGTCAGCAAGGCAAGTAACACATTGATCATACTCTTTTTCATACCCAGTTTTTATGCATTAGATACAATCCTCAAACACTGCATGATTATGATGTGATTAACTTGTGGGTTTGGCAAGTAGATGATGAGGTAGAACCTATTGCCCTGTTTATTATCAAACTTTGGGAGTTACTTCTATGTAGACGTTGATTGGGTTTGAGTGTATCCATGACAGATGTGATTTGTTAGTTAATGGTTCAACTTAAGGAGGCAACTTTAATACACATCTGGGTGGATTGCTTGTTTGGGCATGTGGAGAATCCAGTGTTGTCCTAGGATATCCCGGAGTACCCGTGTGATTATCCTAAGGTCCGCCACCCAGGCTCAAAGGGATCATAAGATTATTCATGCTAGAAACTTCCTTGTGAAGCCACAAGCTATTATGGGCTCTAACATAGTTGAGTATGTTGCATGACCTCTTTCAGTGGTGGGCTAGCAGATGTAGAGGGAAAGTAGGTGTAACTGTCCATCCAGAGTAAATTGTTAATGCTTCTGAAAGACTGTGTCTCGGTCATCCGTTTCTCAAACACCATGTAGTGCGAGAAATCCAACTGAGGCGATCGAGTCTTGTGGGAAAAAAATGCGCAAACCTCTGCAGAGTGTACAAACTAATCATGGTTAGCCGTGTCCCCGGTTATGGACATCTTGAATATCTGGTTCTTGGATTATCATGTTGATCTCATCACTCTATATAATTAATTTGTTAGGTTGATAATTACCTTTAATTGGGATTGAGTTGGTGGAACCTTCTCAATGATGTTTCTACTACCATGATAGTTAAATAAAATTTATTCCTTTGTTGTAGGAAAAAATTGGCTTTTCGCAAAATCATATAACTATAGAGCCTCCACTTGCCATATATGCATATAGTGATAGTATTTATCTGTTCATTGCTCTACTGTGTTATATTGCCAGCATATTCCATGTGCTGACCCGTTTTCGGGCTACAACGTATTATGTTGCAGACTTTTCAGACGACGAGTAAAGGTGCGATAGGTCGTTGTCATGCACTCAGCTATGCCGTTGGAGTTGATGGACTCACTTTATCTTCCAAGCCTTCTGCTGTTATCGTGTTAGATGGCCTTAAGCCATATTTATTGTATTAAGTTCTCTTTTGAGACATTCGACGTAATAAGTGTGTGTGATTGCTACTCTGTTATAAATCCTTCGAGTACTGTGTGTGTCAGCATTACCGATCCAGGGATGACACTGAAGCACATAGACTTGACCGTCTGAGGTCGGGTCGCTACAAGATGGTATCAGAGCACACGCTGAATGTTGGACACGACCACTAAGAAAAGCCATAGGTCACTCTTCTCTACTCATTTCTGACTCCTCCCCATTTTCTACTCTTTAGGATGGCGGATTCGAGGAACAAGTTTGCACAACCGGATGAAGACACCCCCTTTGGACGACACTTGAAGGAAGTCACTAGATATCTGAACATTGGAATACCAAGCTTCACCGGAACCTACAACGCCACATTACCAGAAGAGGAGCGCTGGATGATTCAAGTTCAAGTTCCAGGAAGGACATTCACGCCAGTAACTGAGCCCATAGAGTTTTCCTTTGATGCACCCGCCTGGAGTATAGGAAAGAGCATGGCAGCCCACATCGCCATGGGACGCATTGGCGAAGTTTACCACAAGGATCTCAAGGATACTATCTACCAGATATGCGGGCGCCGGGATGAGCAATGGGAGATAGTCAGCACCAGGAAGGATAGGTCCATTGCAGCATTAATCCAGGAGTTAAACCAACACATTCGACGCCAGGAGAACCAGATGTGCGCAAGCATGATAGATTTAAAGAAGGCGATGACCAGGATCACCGAGCTTGAAGAGGAACTCAAGGCTACACGCGACGATTATGAGGAGGAAATCATCATACTCATGGAGAAGAACGACGACTTGACAAAGAAGCTAGGAGTTTTCATGGGAGACCCCGCGTCAGGAGGAGAAGACGATGAACCCATGGAGATTCGTTCCGAAGACTACATCATCATCGACGACACCGACTCCGACCCTGACTATAGTGATGATGATTATGAAGACGAAGCTGGAGCGGATATCATGGAGTTCCACCGATCAATATTTCTAGATGACCACCATATGACTAGTAGTATTTTCCCCTACACATAGTAGCAGTCTGAGCACTTTTAACGATAGTTCTAGACCGATTGTATGCCCTTGCTTGATTGATTGAGTGATATGATTGTGTTTGCCTCATGTGCATATTGGTAGTGTTTTGTCACTAGACCTAATTTCTATTCTAAATATCTCCCCTCTAAACCCATCAGATGCCTCTGAGACGTGACACCGGATTTGTCTTCCACCGGACAACAACAGCAACAACAACAGCAACAACAACAACAACAACAACAGCAACAACAAAGAATAACAAAGAATAAAGACAACAAAGAATAACAACAACAAAGAATAAAGAATAATAAAGAATAAAGAAGAATAAAGAAAGAATAAAGAATAACAAAGAATATCAACAACAAAGAATAAAGAATAACAAAGAATAAAGAATAACAAAGAAGAATAAAGAAGAATAAAGAATAAAGAAGAATAAAGAATAAAGAAGAATAAAGAATAAAGAAGAATAAAGAATAAAGAAGAATAAAGAATAAAGAAGAATAAAGAATAAAGAAGAATAAAGAATAAAGAAGAATAAAGAATAAAGAAGAATAAAGAATAAAGAAGAATAAAGAATAAAGAATAAAGAAGAATAAAGAATAAAGAAGAATAAAGAATAAAGAAGAATAAAGAATAAAGAAGAATAAAGAATAAAGAAGAATAAAGAATAAAGAAGAATAAAGAATAAAGAAGAATAAAGAATAACAAAGAATAAAGAATAAAGAATAAAGAAGAATAAAGAATAAAGAATAAAGAATAAAGAAGAATAACAACAACAACAACAACAACAACAACAACAACAACAACAACAACAACAACAACAACAACAACAACAACAACAACAACAACAACAACAACAACAACAACAACAACAACAACAACAACAACAACAACAACAACAACAACAACAACAACAACAACAACAACAACAACAACAACAACAACAACAACAACAACAACAACAACAACAACAACAACAACAACAACCCTCCTCCAGCTTGACAACTTAGCCCGTTTCGAGGGGTTACGATTAAGCGTGTCTTCCAAGAGCAATCGAGCAACAACAACAACAACAACAACAACAACAACAACAACAACAACAACAACAACAACAACAACAACAACAACAACAACAACAACAACAACAACAACAACAACAACAACAACAACAACAACAACAACAACAACAACAACAACAACAACAACAACAACAACAACAACAACAACAACAACAACAACAACAACAACAACAACAACAACAACAACAACAACAACAACAACAACAACAACAACAACAACAACAACAACAACAACAACAACAACAACAACAACAACAACAACAACAACAACACCAACAACAACAACAACAACAACAACAACAACAACAACAACAACAACAACAACAACAACAACAACAACAACAACAACAACAACAACAACAACAACAACAACAACAACAACAACAACAACCCTCCTCCAGTTGACAACTTAGCCCGTTTTACGAGGTTACAATGCGGTGTCTTCCAAAGAGCACCGAGCCGATAGTTGCGGATGACTGGCTACGCAGGATTGGAAGGGAGTTAACCACCGCCGGTTGCACAGATGCTGAGAAGGTGCATTTTGCCGCACACCAATTGGATGGACCAGCAGCGACATGGTGGGAGAATTACACAACCACTTTTCCCATAGCCAATGTCACTTGGGATCAGTTTTAGCAAGCATTCCGCACAACCCATGTCTCAACTGGAGCTATGAGCATGAAGAAGCGTGAGTTTCGCAACTTACGCCAAGGAAATCGTACTGTGTCTCAGTACATAGATGAGTTTAGTAAGCTATCTTGTTATGCCCCTGATGATGTGGCCACAGATGCCGCGAAGCAGGAGAAGTTTATGGAAGGACTAAATGATGAGATGAGCATGCAGTTGGTGGTGGCAACATTCAACAACTACCAGGAGATGGTAGACAAGGCTCTTATGATTGAAGGGAAGCAGCAGCAGATTGACAGCCGCAAAAGGAAGTATGGACAATGAAAGTACAATTCGGGAGCTCAGCAGAAGCCTCGTTTCGCCCCGAACTCGGGAGGACTTGTCCATAACCATGGAGGCCACACCCACAATGGAGGGAGTTCTCACAACCACAATGGCTTCAAGAATGGAAACGGGAATGGAGCAGGCAACAATCAGAACCGCTCTAACCCAGCCACACCCGCCAAGAAGGACCTAAGTCATATTACTTGTTTCAAGTGCGGGAAGACTAGACACTATGCCACTGAGTGCCCTGAAGCAAAGAATGGTAATGGCAATGGAAGTGCTGGGAAGAAGCCCAACCCTTTCAATAGGGGACAAGTGAACCACGTGAACATGGAGGAAGTTGAGGAGCAGCCAGATGCAGTTATCGGTAAGTTTTTGGTTAAGTCTTTTACTGCAATTGTTCTTTTCGATACTGGTGCATCGCATTCATACATATCAAGGGGATTCGTGGATAAGTATAAGTTGCCCACTAAGGTACTTAGGACACCTATGTTAGTAAGTTCACCAGGAGCGGAATATATGGCAAGACAAGGATGTTTTCAGATGCCATTGACCATTGGAAGCCATGTTTTCCCCTCAGACCTAATAATTTTGGAGTCACAAGGTTTGGATGTGATACTAGGAATGGATTGGCTATCGATGTATGGAGGAAACATCGATTGCGCGAGTAAGTAAATTTTACTCACCACCCCGGAGGGAAAAAGGATCAAGTATGTTTCCAGGCATGCGCCAAGGAGGACCCAAGTAAATTCTCTCACGGGAGTTGTTCAGGAGGAAGTGCCGGTAGTGAAGGATTACCCGGATGTATTTCTGGAGGAGTTACCAGGCATGCCACCAGATCGAGATATCGAGTTTTTTTATAGAGATGTTGCCAGGCACCGGGCCCATATTGAAGAGACCATACCGGATGCCCGCAAAGGATCTGGAGGAGATTAAGAAGCAGATTAAGGAGTTATTGGAGAAAGGTTACATTCGAAGAAGTTCATCACCATGGGGAGCCCTAGTGCTCTTGGTCGAGAAGAAGGATGGATCCTTAAGGATGGTTGTTGATTATCGTGCGTTGAATGAGGTGACAATCAAGAATAAGTATCCACTGTTGATGATCAATGATTTGTTTGACCAGTTGCAAGGAGCTAAGGTGTTTTTTAAGATCGATCTGCGATCAGGATATCACTAGCTGAAGATCCGAGAGAAGGATATACCCAAAACCGCTTTCACCACAAGGTACGGGTTATATGAGTATACGGTTATGTCATTTGGACTAACTAACGCGCCTGCCTATTTCATGAGTATGATGAACAAGGTGTTCATGGAGTTCTTGGATAATTTTGTCGTGGTGTTCATTGATGATATCTTGGTATACTCGAAGAATGAAGAGGAACACAAGGAGCATTCGCGTTTAGTTCTCGTGAAGCTCAGGGAACATCATTTATATGCCAAGTTCAGCAAGTGTGAGTTTTGGTTGAAGGAAGTTGGATTTCTTGGACATGTTATATCTGGAGAAGGTATAGCAGTGGATCCCACCAAGGTTCAGTCAGTCACTGAGTGGTTGACACCCACCTCAGTTGGAGAGATCCGCAATTTTTTTGGACTCGCGGGATACTATTGGAGATTCATTGAGAATTTTTCTAAGATTGCAAAGCCAATGACAGCATTGTTGAAGAAGGACACTAAGTTCCATTGGACGGATGAATGTGAAGCAAGTTTCCAGGAGTTGAAGAAGCGTTTGACTACAGCCCCAGTGCTGATTCTGCCAGATTTATGCAAGGATTTCCAAGTGTATTGCGACGCCTCTCTCTTAAGACTTGGAGGAGTACTTATGCAAGACAGAAGAGTTGTTTCGTATCCCTCACGACAACTGAAACCACACGAGTTGAATTATGCCACGCATGATTTGGAGTTAGCAGCCGTAGTGCATGCCTTAAAGACCTGGAGACATTTTCTTATTGGAAACCGTTGTGATGTGTACACGGATCACAAGAGTTTGAAGTACATCTTTACTCAGAAGGAGCTGAACCTCAGGCAGAGGAGATGGTTAGAACTCATAAAGGATTATGACATGAAGCTGCATTATCATCCAGGAAAGGCCAATGTCATAGCAGACGCTTTGAGCCGTAAGAGTTATGGTTATACCCTCGTAAGTGGAGGGATGCCAAAGGAGTTAGCCGAGGATCTCAGGCAACTTTGTTTGGAGATTGTTCCTAGAGGTTATGTTGCAGCAATGGAAGTTCAGTCTAGATTGTTGGGAAGGATTCGAAAAGCTCATAAAGATGACAAGGAGATTGCCGGGATAAAGGAGAAGATGAGTGAAGGGAAAGCCAAAGGTTTTCGTGAGGATGAGCACGACACCTTATGGTTTGAGGACCGTATATATGTGCCCAATAATACAGAGATCAGGAAGTTGATACTCCAGGAAGCTCATGACTCGCCATACTCGATACACCCCGGGAACACCAAGATGTATTTGGATTTGAAGGAGTGTTTCTGGTGGACTGGTATGAAGAAGGATATTGCCGAGTATGTAGCAGTATGTGATGTATGTCAGAGAGTGAAGGCAGAACATCAGAAGCCAGCAGGATTACTGCAGCCTATGCCGATACCCAAATGGAAGTGGGATAAGCTTGGCATGGATTTTATCACTGGATTGCCTAGGACCCGATCAGGATATGATTCTATCTGGGTAGTAGTGGATCGCTTAACCAAAGTAGCCCACTTTATCCCCGTGAAAACCACCTATACCAGTGCTAAGTTGGATAAGATATATATGACCAGGATCGTATGTCTGCACGGAGTTCCGAGGACCATCATATCAGATAGAGGAACACAGTTTACTTCAAAGTTGTGGCACCAGCTGCACCAGACTTTCGGAACCAGGCTGGAGTTCAGTATAGCTTTTCACCCGCAGATAGATGGACAGACTGAGAGAGTCAATCAGATTCTAGAGGACATGTTGAGAGCTTGTGCGCTAGATTACGGATCTAGTTGGGATGACAACTTGCCCTACGCGGAGTTCTCTTATAATAATAGCTACCAGGCCAGTTTGAGGATGGCACCTTTCCAAGCCCTGTATGGAAGAAGATGCCAAACACCGTTGATGTGGGATGAAGTTGGAGACCGCCAGTTGTTTGGACCAGATTTGATTAAGGAGTCTGAAGAGAAGGTTAAGCTGATTCGGGATAGACTGAAGGTAGCTCAGTCCCGAGAGAAGAGTTATGCAGATTCGAAACGCAAGGAGGTAGTCCATGAAATCGGAGACCGAGCATATCTGCGAGTGTCACCTCTTCAAGGAGTTAAGCGTTTTGGAGATAAGGAAAAGTTAGCCCCGAGATTTGTAGGACCGTACCGTGTTTTGGAACGTATGGGAGAGGTTGCCTACAAGTTGGAGTTACCCGAAGGACTGTCAGGAGTACATGATGTGTTTCACGTTTCCCAGTTGAAGAAGTGCCATTCAGAGATGGCCGATATTCCTCTGAGAGATACAGTGCCGCTGGAAGCGATTCAGTTGGACAGTGATTTGACATATGAGGAGAAAACTGTCAAGATTCTTGAGTTTGCCAGTCGAGTTACTCGCAGCAAGGTTATCAAGTTCTGCAAAGTTCAATGGAGCCACCATACGTAAGATGAAGCCACCTGGAAACAAGAGGATGATCTACGCAAAGACCACCCGCACCTATTTTCTAGCCAAACCGAATCTCGAGGGCGAGATTCATCTTAAGGGGCGTAGGTTTGTAACATCCCAAATTTTCAATTTGGAATGTTATACATAGGTCATTCATGCATATCATATTTTATTGCATTTTGTTTCACGATCCTCGAAATTCTAATCAACTCAAGGACCCTCGGAGAGAGTTGGGGATTTCACGTTTTTCATATTTGACTTTTATCAAATATTGAAACAAGGATCACTTTGGTAATAATTTATTTTCTCTCTGAAAATATTTCATATTAAAATATCTGAGAGGAGATAATATGACTTCTCCCAAAATAAATGAAATGTTGGAGGAAATATATTAAAATCAAATATTTGATTTTATTCGGACTTTATTGCAATTTTATTTGAATTAGGAAAATACGTGTTTTTCAAAATTGCATTTTAGGCCCAAATAAATGTTCACCTTGTCCGGCGAATTTTTAGAGGATGGGGAAAATTTATTTCGGGATTTTTGGAGTCCGTTTAGTATTCTTTTTCTTTCTTTTTCTGCGCGTCAGAATTATTTTATAAAAATAACCGACCTACGGCCGTAACCGGCCCGGACTCCCCAGACCAGGCCACCTTTATAAGCCGCCCGAGCCCCCCCCCCCACAGCCACGCCCGCTCCTCCCAAACCCTAGCCGCCGCCGCCTCGAGCCGCGCGCCGCCGCCGCCGACTTCGCCGCCGCCGCCTTTTTTTGTCGGTTTATTTCGGTAAACCCTAGATCTAGACCTTTTTTTATTTTTTATTTTATTTTTTTTATTTTCCAGTTTAATTCAATAGATCGGTTTCTCCGTCAGCTTATTTATTTTGCGGACGTTCGTCCGTTCGTTCGTTTAAATGAACGCCGTTCGCCCGTTAGTCACAGACAGTGAACGTTCGTTCGTTATCCTGTTCGTCAGTTTTTCTTTTTCTAGGGTTTTTTGCGATTATTTTCGATCGCGATTTCTGATCCGATTTTCGTTTTAGTTTATCTTTTCGCTCGTTTATCGGAATCAGGCGATTTAAGCGCCTAGATCTTCGTCTCAAAGCCCTCTTTCTGTTTAACCAACTTGAACAAGATTTTGGTACTGTAAAATTTGACTTTAGTCCAGATTAGTAATCGAATCTTGTTTCTTTCGTAGTTTGAGTTTCGTTGCTCCGTTTGATTTGATTCTTTTTGCAAACCGGAGTTCTTAAGTTGAACTTTCTAGTTAGATCTTCTTATTTGAGTTTTACCCGTGCTTCTTTGCTTGATTGCTTATGTATGTTATTGTTTGTTTGCAATAGAATTCTGAGTGCTGCGATGCTACTCTGAGTCACTAGGTTTTGCGGATCGTCAGCAAGGCAAGTAACACATTGATCATACTCTTTTTCATACACAGTTTTTATGCATTAGATACAATCCTCAAACACTACATCATTAGGATGTGATTAACTTGTGGGTTTGGGAAGTAGATAATGAGGTAGAACCTATTGCCGTGTTTATTATCAAAATTTGGGAGTTACTTCTACATTATGCTTATAATGCCATGCTATGCTCCTAGACGTGGATTGAGTTTGAGTGTATCCATGACAGATGTGAGTTGTTAATTAATGGTTCAACTTAAGGTGGCAACTTTAATACACATCTGAGTGGATTGTTTGTTTGGGCATCTGGAGAATCCAGTGTTGTCCTATGATATCCCGGAGTACCCGTGTGATTATCCTACGGTCCGCCACCCAGACTCAAAAGGATCATAAGATTATTCATGATAGAAACTTCCGTGTGCTGCCACAAGCTATTATGGGCTCTAGCATAGTTGAGTATGTTGTATGACCTCTTTCAGTGGTGGGCTAGCAGATGTAGAGGGAAAGTAGGTGTAATCGCCCATCCGAGTAAAGAGTTAATGCTTCGAAGATCGTGTCTCGGTCATCCATTTCTCAAACACCATGTAGTGCGAGAAATCCAACGGAGGCGATCGATTCTTGTGGGGAAAAGTGCGCAAACCTCTGCAGAGTGTACATACTAATCATGGTTAGACGTGTCCCCGGTTATGGACATCTTGAGTATCTGGTTCTTGGATTATCATGTTGATCTCATCACTCTATATAATTAATTTGTTGGGTTGATAATTACCTTTAATTGGGATTGAGTTGGAGGAATCTTCTCAATGATGTTTCAACTACCATGATAGTTAAATAAAATTTATTCTTTTGTTGTAGGGAAAAATTAGCTTTTCGCAAAATCATATTATAGAGCCTCCACCTGCCATATATGCATATAGTGATAGTATTTATATGTTCATTGCTCTAGTGTGTTAGCATATTCCATGTGCTAACCTGTTTTCGGGCTGCAACGTATTATGTTGCATACTTTTCAGACGACGAGTAAATGTTCGATAGGTCGTTGTCATGCACTCAGTTATGCCGTTGGAGTTGATGGACTCACTTTATCTTTCAAGCCTCCCGCTGTTATCGTGTTAGATGGCCTTAAGTCATATTTATTATATTAAGTTCTCTTTTGAGACATTTGATGCAATAAGTGTGTGATTGCTACTCTGTTATAAATCCTTCGAGTACTGTGCGTGTCAGCATTACCGATCCAGGGATGACACTGAAGCACAGAAACTTGACCGTCTGAGGTCGGGTCGTTACAGTTATCAAGGTTGTTTTCGCAAAAAGACTACACGTTCAGTAGACATCATAGCTCTTAGACAGTGGTGCGACCAGTTTGGTCATAAAATAAAGCCTTGTGGCCGATTCACAACGTTTTCGGAATTCAGTGACTAAATTGATCATCTCATGAGAATTGTGTGACAAGCGATGCTTTTATCGAAAATTCATTTTGGCTCTAGGGAGCACATGCTCCAGCGTGCCAAAAACGACATTCTCAAAGAACTATATGTCCCTATGAGAGGATTTGTCGCACGCAAGTGCGGGAGCACCGAGTCTCTCAAGCGCGCCTTTTTCTTTTGGCTTTCAATTTTTAAACTTCTATATCTTTTGGACAAAAAGTCAAAATTAAGTTGTGTTTTCATATTTGTGTTTCTCACGACGTGGGCTTCCAAATAAGATCCATTTCAAACATATTTTGAAGAGTTTCCAAAATTCCGTTAAGTTTAAACCTTTGAAACTTTTCTCGAAATAAACTTTTACCCCGTTTTATAAATAAAGCAACGGTCCATACAATCCATATCCAAACATCACCAGACAAACGACGGCTGGGACCACAACCCAATTAAGCCCAAGAAAACATAAGAGAAATAAGAAAAAACCTTTGAAACTTGATACACATGACTGACAAAATCAAGTTTCAACTCCGAAACATGATATGAGCGACCGAGAAAATCACAAACTTTAGATGCCAAATCGTAAGTTTTAAAGCTTAAAACTTATTGTTCCCCGTACACGGTCTAACTACTTTGCGGGTCAGAGGCAAACAGGTGGCTTGGAAGGGCTAGAAAGGTGCGTGTCTTCACACGTGCGTGCGCTGCTAATTTCCGCCCTGTCCGTGTAACTTCCAAACACCGAAGTGAATTCGCTGAAAATAAGTATTAAAGTGAACATTGTGAATGCGTGCGGCCCCATTTTGGCTGGACCCTTACTATTCAATAGACAATAGACAATAGTCGTCCAAGTATAGTTAAGCAATGCCGCATGCGAGTGAACTAGGAAGCATATTTTGAGTGACAACACTGCGGAGTCTTGTCATGCACCACATGTGGAATGCCTTTTTTTGTAGTATACTACTAGGGTATGTGGAATGATCCTGGTGGTTGCGATTTGTATCCATGCCTATTATAGAACTGACGACACGTTGGCAATCGAATCCAGTAAAAGACTCAAAGTTTCCACGCGCTAGTAGCACTACATCCTGCGGGGACTTGTGTCTTGTCCTACATTAATATACTCCTACCCCTACGCGTTATGGATGCATAATGATACTGACTGACGAATGTTTTGTTTTGTCCGGTGGCTTTAGCTTTATCGTCGGTTGCACGCGGCATGTGAATTAAGTATGATCATGCTCTCCGCTCAGCTTTCAAGTTAAACTATTGAAATCTCCACAGCACAACTCTGATTTCATTTTGTTGCAGCAGAAAAACAAGGTCCCAAGAGTGACCCCATTAAAAACAATTGCGTGTGCGCTCAAATAATTTACATGTGTGCTCGTTTCTTAGATTTCGATCTAACAATCTAAATGCACCTATGGCCGGACTTGACAAATTCGGCCCCTCAAACGTCGGCGGCGAGTCTAGACATTGACAGAGCACTCCTATATTCAATACTGCTCACGCAACATCAAGATAAATTACGTAGATCATCGCACTGACGATGAAACGGAGCTAGATATGCACATTTCAATCACCAAAAGTGATGTAGGGCGGAACCCTACGTGGATGATCTTTCACGTTGGAGCGGATCCTACGGGGAATCACGAAGAACACGCGGAAGAACAAGAGGGAAACACGGAGGAAAAGCGAGAGAAATCACTAAACCAACAAGAGATCAATCACACAAGTGCTAGATCACCGATCACATAAAGTGGCACAAGATTCAAAATCAACAAAGGAAAGATACAAACGGTAGCCGTTCTTCTCCGTGAGGAGGCCTTGATGGGGTCCACCCTAGAAGGGGGTCTTGAATCCGCTTGGGGGATCTTCTCCGTAGAGGTCCTGAGCTCCGAGGAGAAGTAGCCAAGTGGATGAGCAAAGGCTCTCACACAAAATATGAGCTAATCCAATGCTACCTTAGAAAGAGGAAGGGGATGGAGTATATATAGTCTAGGGGGCGAAGAGGTACATGGGACTCGTCCCGGATACACTGCACGTGGCAGGGAGGCCGGATGTCCCAAGGCGTCGGGCCGGATGTCAAGACGCCATAGCGCCGGATGTCCGGGCTATCCGGCCGGATGTCCAGGCTGGGGCGGCCCCTTCTGCCGAATCGGGTGAGAGGTGCCGGATTTCCGGGCTTCAGGCCGGATATCCGGGCTGGGGGCCGGATGTCCGAGGCCGGACGCCGGATGTCCGGGCCCTATAGCCTTGGGCAGCTTGGCTGATGCTGAGGTGGATGCTCCAGGGGCCGGATGTCCGGGGCCTGGGAGTTGAACTTGCCTGTTTCCGTTGGTTCTCTTCATCCATGGACTTGGTGGCTTGTCCGTCTTCACGTGCACCCTCGGGAGGTTCCCCTTGACACCTAATCTTGCATAGCGTATCGGACTTAGGTAGTAGCCATGTCTCGAGTGGATCATATGTGATATCAATAAGGAAGGAAGTCACCTCGTTCTCGAGAGCTCTAGCTCTAGCTCGTGTCATGGGTCCTCTTGGCTCTTGATGAGACGGTTGTGGATGCATGGGGATGATCGTGGGATGCTCCGCATCATCTCCCCCCCCCTTGGGAGAGATCCGACCTCGGATCAAAAGCTTCATCTCCATGGTATGGTGCGAGGTCCTTGACGTTGAAGATGTCGCTCACGTTGTATTTGTCGCGAGGTATGTCGATCTTGTAAGCATTCTCGTTGTAGCGTGCGAGCACCTTGAAGGGTCCATCGGCTCGAGGTAGAAGCTTGGACTTGCGTTCTTTGGGGAAGCGGTCCTTGCGAAGGTGTAGCCACACTAGATCACCAATGTTGAAGACGATGGGTTGCTTGTTGGCGTTGAGCTTGGTTGCTTGTCGTTGTACTTGGCGCTCGATGGTGTGCCTTGTATCTTCGTGCATCTTCTTGATGTAGCTTGCTCGTGCACACGCATCCATGTCGGTGCGTTCTTGGAGAGGAAGTGGTAGAATGTACAATGGGGACAACGGGTTGAAACCGTAGACGACCTCGAAGGGGGACTTGCCGGTAGTTGAATATCTTGCACGGTTGTAGGCGTACTCGGCGATGGGTAGACATGCTTCCCACTCCTTGATGTTCTTCTTGATCAAGACACGAAGTAGAGTGGATAGTGTGTGGTTCGTCACCTCCGTTTGGCCGTCGGTTTGAGGATGGTATGCCGAGGAGAACAAGAGCTTGATTCGAGCTTGGCGCATAGGGTCTTCCAAAAGTAACTCAAGAACTTGACGTCACGATCGGAGACGATTGTCTTTGGTACGCCATGGAGTCGCAAGATTTCCCTACAAAAGAGATTTGCAACATGTGAAGCATCGTCTATCTTGTTGCAAGGAATGAAATGTGCCATCTTAGAAAATCTATCCACAAGAACAAATACGGAATCCTTGCCATTTTGAGTCCTAGGCAAACCAAGTACAAAATCCATGCTAATGTCTTCCCATGGTTGATAAGGAATATGAAGAGGCATGTAAAGACCATGAGATTGAGCTTTAGACTTAGCTTTGCGACATGTATAGCATCGGGTGGTGAAGCGTGAGACGTCGCGGAACATCTTGGGCCAAAAGTAGTTGTTGGAGAGCGTGGCGAATGTCTTGTCACGTCCAAAGTGTCCCATGAGTCCGCCTCCATGAGCCTCTTGCAAAAGGAGCAAACGAAGAGAAGACTCAGGAATGCAAAGTTTGTTAGCTCTCATAAGATAACCATCCTTGATGTAATATTGTTCCCAAGAAGTATCGCCAAACACTTAGCATAAGGAGAAGCAAAAGATGGATCATGCTCATACAAGTCTTTTATATGCTCAAAACCAATAACATTCAACTCAAGTTGAGTGACAAGCATGCATATGCGTGAAAGCGTGTCGGCAACTACATTTTATTTACCTCTAATGTACTTGATCACATAAGGAAAAGATTCAATGAATTCACTTCATTTTGCATGACGCTTGTTTAATTTAGTTTGACCTTTGAGGTACTTAAGCGTTTCATGATCGGTATGGATGACAAACTCATGAGGTCTAAGGTAATGTTCCCAAACATGTAGCACACGCACTAAAGCATACAATTCTTTGTCATAGATGGGATAATTAAGTTGAGCACCGGAGAGTTTTTCACTAAAATAATCAATGGCTCGTTTTTATTGCATCAAAACTCCTCCTATTCCGGTACCACTTGCATCACAATGAACCTCAAAAGTTTTGTCAAAATTGGGCAAAGTAAGAATCGGAGCATGAGTAAGCAAAGACTTGAGCTCATCAAAAGCGGTTGATTGCAAAGTGCCCCAAACAAAGGGAGTATTCTTCTTACTCAAGGCATGCAAAGGAGCGGCAATTGTGCTAAAATCTTTCACAAAGCTTACGATAAAAACCTGCAAGACCAAGAAAACTTCGCATTTGTTGCAAATTGGTGGGTTGGGGCCAAGTTTTAATTGCTTCAATTTTAGATTCATCAACATGGACACCCTTTGAGGATACCACAAAACCCAAGAAAACCACTTTGTCAACTCCAAAAGTGCATTTTTTCAAGTTTGCATAAAGGCTTTCCTTGCGAAGATTTTGCAACACAGATTTTACATGATTGATGTGCTCTTTCATGGTTTTGCTAAACACAAGAATATCATCAAAGTAAACCACAACAAAGACTCCAATGTAAGGACGAAGCACATGATGCATAAGACGACGAAAGTACCGGAGCC
Source organism: Aegilops bicornis (assembly GCA_021605145.1). NCBI lineage: Eukaryota > Viridiplantae > Streptophyta > Magnoliopsida > Poales > Poaceae > Aegilops > Aegilops bicornis. Next base: position 453,957,801 of record CM038674.1, on the reverse strand, counting down.
TCCGAAAGACCCATAGGCATCACTAACCACTCATATAAACCAAATTTGGTTTTGAAAGCAGTTTTCCATTCATCACCCTCTTGTATGCGGATTTGGTAATAGCCACTTTTAAGGTCAATTTTTGAGAAAAAGTTGGCTACACTAAGTTCATCAAGCATATCATCTAAGCGAGGAATGGGATGCCTATAGCGGACGGTGATCGCATTGATAGGTCTACAATCGAACACTGGCGAAAACTTCCATCGGGCTTAAGCACAAGTATAACGGAACGGCACATGGGCTTAAGCTTTCACGCATATGACCGTTGTCGATTAGTTGTTGTACTTGTCGTTGAATCTCCTTGGTTTCTTCGGGATTGACTCGGTATGGAGCTTTGTTTGGTAGAGGCGCCCGGGGATGAGGTCGATTCGATGCTCAATGCCTCGAAGAGGAGGTAGACCGGAGGTAGCTCATCGGGAAAACATCTTGAAATTCCTGCAAAAGAGATTGAAACACCAAAGGTAGCTCGAGAATGGTGTTAGTTTTTGGTTCTCCATCCTTGCACACAAGGACAAAGTGCATCACACTCGATGGGTTCTCACACACTTCTCTCATCTCACTTTTGGTGGCAAATAGGATGAGGTTTTTCTCTCTAGGCGAAGAGGCGCTCGAGTTTGGCTTGTAGCTCTCACTCACTTTTGGTTGGATCACTTTCTCGCTCTTGTCTCTATGATGGGTGGCTTGCTTGTCGGCTATCACTTGAGTAGGAGACATAGGTCGTAGCACATATTCCTTCCCTTTCATCTTGAAGCTATAGTGATTGGTGCGCCCATTTTGGATGACACCACGGTCGAATTGCCATGGTCGACCTAGAAGTAGGTGGCAAACGGTCATTGGGACCACATCACATTCCAACATGTCTTCATAAGCACCGATTTTGAAGGAGACTTGGACCGTATGCTCGACTCGTATAGTGCCGGAGTCACTTAGCCATTGAACCTTGTAGGGATGCGGGTGCTTCGTCTTGACCAATTGAAGTTTGGAACATAGTTCTTCACTTGCCAAGTTGTGGCAACTACCTCCATCGATGATGACCTTGACGGACCTTCCGTTGATGCCGGCCTTTGTATGGAAGATGTGGCATCTTTGGTCGTCTTCTTGTTGATGTTGAAGGGTCAAGACCTTGGAGACAACTAGAGCGGGCTCGAATCCTCATCGCAAAAGACTTGATCATCTTCATCTTCGTTCACTTGCGGTGCATGGCAACTTGCTCAAGGGCTTCCATCTCCTCATCACTCATTGAGTCATAGGTGCCGTCGTCGTTGAGGATCATGGTGCGCTTGTTGGTGCATTCGTGGGACTTGTGGCCTCGGCGCCGCAAGTGAAACACTTGAAGGAGCTTGTTTTGATGGTCTCATCGGTCGGAGTAGATGATGAAGCACGCGGCTTGAAGTTGCTTGTAGTAGGAGGAGGACGACTTGAACTTGTCAACTTTCTCTGGTAAATCGACTTGTCGTTGTTGTTTGTAGAAGTTTTGGTTGATGTAGATGTTGGAGGAGTCGTTGAGGCTTGGTTGTTGGAGAAGCCATAGGTCTTGGATGAGTACTTGGCGTACTTGAAGTCATCTTGCACTTGGCGTTCCGCCTTTGTAGCTTGATGCACGAGCTCAATGAGGGTTGAGTATGGTTGGAAGTCGACGATCTTCTTGATGGGATGATTGAGTCCATTCAAGAAACGTGCCATAGTTTGCTCATCATCTTCTTTGACATTGGCTCGAATCATGGCTATATCCATTTCCTTGTAATATTCTTCAACACTCTTTGTTCCTTGCTTGAGTAGTTGGAGTTTCTTGAAGAGGTCGCGGTTGTAGTAGGTTGGCACAAAACGTGCTCGCATGACATCCTTCATTTGAGCCCAAGTGGTGATTGGAGGTTCACCTCTTGCTTGTCGTCGTTCAATGATTTGTTCCCACCATATGAGCACATAGTCTTGGAACTCAAGTGATGCCATAGCGATTTTCTTCGCTTCATCGTAGTTGTGCAACCGGAAGATTTTGTCAACCTTCAATGCCCATGAGAGGTAGTCTTCGGGGTCATTGCTTCCATTGAACTTGGGCATGGTGAATTTTAGCTTGCCGTAGCGTTGTTCCTCATTGTGTTGTTGGCGATGTTGATGATGACGCCCTTGACATGGATTGCAATCATCTTCATGTTGCTCTTGGCGTGGATGAAGACCATGATCAACTTGCCCTTGTTGAACTTGAGGTTGGGGTGGAGCTTGACGAGCTTGTGGAGGGGCTTGAGGAACTTGACGTTGTACATGAGGTTGGTAGTTCCTCTCTTGGATTTCTTCTCGAAGGGCTTCCTCTTGATTGCGCCATTCGCGATTGCGGTTGGCGAAGGCTCTACTTGATTCTTGAAGGGCACGTTGCGCCTCAAGAGCTTGCGCCTCACGTTGTTGTTGTTGAAGACGTTGAGCCTTGGCGTCTTGTTCGTTTTGGTGAAGACGCGCCGTTCTTCCTCTTGTTGGCGGCATTTAAGACGTTGTCATTCTTGAGCTTGAGCAAAAGCCTCTTGGTTTGATTGAGGACGAGGAACTTGATCATCAACTTGCTCTTGTGAATGCTTGTCATGGAGCGGGTTGCGAGATGCCTGACGGTCTTGACGAGCGGCACGACGAAGAGTGTTCGAAGTAGGTGTACTTGAGTCGTAGAAGGTGTCGTCGAGTGTCGACTCGAGCGGCTCCGTCTTGATGATGAAGAAGTTGAATGATGCGGTTTCTCATCAAAGCGCGTATCTCGTCCATTCTTGCATCATTCTCTTGCTTGTGAGCGCCGAACTTGTTGTCGAAGTAGTCCCTTGTACGTTGCTCGGAGATTCGCAAGTCGGTGGCGAGGTTGTCGATGCGTCGCTCATTGCTTGTTGTTCTTGGTGCAACGCTCGTTGTGCACCAAAGAGGTGGCTCTTGGTGACGTATGATGACATGTCGTCGTCTTGCTCGATGAAGAGTGGGTTGGTAGAAGTACTTGGCCTATCCATCATTCCAAGCAAAATGTGAGTGGTGGAACGGAAAAGAACTTATACCAATGTACCTTTGACCGATGTTGAAGATGAATCAAGTTCACTCAAATGCGGACAATGAAATAGCACTCTTGGTACCGATTCTTGTCGGTTCTCACACCTACACAAATAAAAGCTTATGGTGGAGCTCGGTTAGGATGGTGGCACAAAATTTGATGCAATTGTAAGTGAGACTCAATAATGTTGGAAATGATTCACAAATTTGCAAATGCAACAAGTAGGCCAATAGCAAGATATGGTACACGGAAACACACGCAAATAGATAATATGGGGTTATGCAACCAAGGATGAGCCAAAATGTGGAATACACCAAGATGCTCTTGTTGCACAACACTAGAGAGACGCTAGCACGATTGCACAATAGGCGGATACGAACTTGTGCACAACCTACCAAGCAAAAATGCAACGACTTCTATCCCAAGTATGCTATATGTATGGTGTTTCGATGTGTTGATCCAAGATGATCAAGTATGACAATATTAATGTTGTATGATGCTATGGTTCTTGCTCATAAGCTCTTTGCTTATCTTTCTCTCTTTGCTTAAAATCTTGATTGGCTCTTTCTCTTTTGAGCTCTTTTCTCATGCAAAACTTCACGAACCAAGATGGCAATTGTGTATGCGATGACAACTTTGTGACACAAAAGTTGATGCTAAGATATGCACCACTTTGGTATGGTATGTATGCTATGGAGTATGATCACTAATGTGCACAAGTCACGTTGCCGACAATACTCAATGGCTAGTCTCGATGGGTAAGCAACGCAAAAGATGGGCTATGATGGTTATCGATGCAATTGCAAGTAATGAAAAAGATGTCGACGATGTTACCGTCCTTGGCGAAGATGAGCGGTGGTGATGTTGATGTTGAACCGTACCTAGATAGTCAAACACAAAAGGATCTGAAACCCCAACTCAAAATCTCAAAGCAAAATTTGGCAACATTGTCGGAATTGGTAGTGGGAAAGGCTATGGTGGTGTTATGCGGAAGTGGTGGAGGTATGAGGAAGTGTGTGTGGGCACCAGGACAAAATTTGGCGAGAGTTAGGCGGTAAACGGGGTGGTGGATGGGGATTGCTGCTGCCAGGAGCCGGATTTCCGGGCAGGAAGCCGGATGTCCGGGGCGCCGGATGTCCGGGCTGGTCGGGCCGGATGTCCGGGGTGCCGGATGTCCGGGCTGTTCGGGCCGGATGTCCGGGCTCTGGATCCGTGGACGAACTCGATGAACACCGCGTGGGGAGGTCAAATCTGGGGCAAAATTCGGACGATTTTGAGGATGGAAATTGTGGAAATGGTGGGGGAATGCTAGATCTACCTGCAACACACGAAATCCGCGGATCAAATCCAACAAAACTTCATCACACCAACAAATCACCAAAAAAATTTGGGGCTATTTTTGGTGGGGAATTTTCGGAATTAGGACAAAAATAACAAAATCAAGGTAGAAAAAGAGGGGTAGGGGCTCCAAAAAACGTGATCAACGTGGCTCATGATACCATATGATGTAGGGCGGAACCCTACGTGGATGATCTTTCACGTTGGAGCGGATCCTACGGGGAATCACGAAGAACACGCGGAAGAACAAGAGGGAAACATAGAGGAAACGCGAGAGAAATCACTAAACCAACAAGAGATCAATCACACAAGTGCTAGATCACCGATCACATAAAGTGGCACAAGATTCAAAATCAACAAAGGAAAGATACAAACGGTAGCCGTTCTTCTCCGTGAGGAGGCCTTGATGGGGTCCACCCTAGAAGGGGGTCTTGAATCCGCTTGGGGGATCTTCTCCGTAGAGGTCCTGAGCTCCGAGGAGAAGTAGCCAAGTGGATGAGCAAAGGCTCTCACACAAAATATGAGCTAATCCAATGCTACCTTAGAAAGAGGAAGGGTATGGAGTATATATAGTCTAGGGGGCGAAGGGTACATGGGACTCGTCCGGATACATCTGACGCAGTGGGGAGGCCGGATGTCCGGGCGTCGGGCCGGATGTCCGGGCTATCCGGCCGGATGTCCGGGCTGGGGCGGCCCCTTCTGCCGAATCGGGTGAGAGGTGTCGGATTTCCGGGCTTCAGGCCGGATATCCGGGCTGGGGGCCGGATGTCCGGGGCCGGACGTCGGATGTCCGGGCCCTGTAGCCTTGGGCAGCTTGGCTGATGCTGAGGTGGATGCTCCAGGGGCCGGATGTCCGGGGCTTCGGCCGGATGTCCGGGGCCTGGGAGTTGAACTTGCCCGTTTCCGTTGGTTCTCTTCATCCATGGACTTGGTGGCTTGTCCGTCTTCACGTGCACCCTCGGGAGGTTCCCCTTGACACCTAATCATGCATAGCATATCGGACTTAGGTAGTAGCCATGTCTCGAGTGGATCATATGTGATATCAATAAGGAAGGAAGTCACCTCGTTCTCGAGAGCTCTAGCTCTAGCTCGTGTCATGGGTCCTCTTGACTCTTGATGAGACGGTTGTGGATGCATGGGGATGATCGTGGGATGCTCCGCATCAAAAAGATCATAGACAGATCTCCAAAAGCTACTCAAAGTTCACATAATCTACATACAACCGACATGTTCTAACTAGAGACATAAAAAGCTAGAAATTAAATACATAGACGGTGGAGATTCACCACTTCCTCGCTGGGCCTTTGCCCTTTCGATCGCCAGCGTAGTTGTTGACTTGGACTGCAGGTGGTGGATCATCGGAGTTAACGAAGGAGTTGTGGTCGTCACCGTCTTCGTGGGAGAGGACGATGAGCCCCTTCAACCTCATCGGACTCCGTCGGCATCCCGCGACCAGGGGCGGAGCCAGGATTTAGGCATGAGGGGGCCGAAGGAGATAAGGATAGTACATGCAATATTTTTTTCTTCAATAGACACCTAAATGTGTGCTGTCTTATATTAGAAGAAAATTTTGAGAATAAAATGTCATAATGTATCACACTGGCTTATCAAAACATAGTCATACATTTTTGGCAATTCACAAAAGGGCTTCTTTCTACAGGATTAAATTTAGGTCTACAACTAGCAAGATCATCGAACAATAAGATAATCTCAACTTTGGAGCTATTTATTTTTCAGTGAAACACAAATATCATAAATTGACGAATGCAGTCAGCCCTGCTTCCATCGAAATAGAAGGACAGGGTGCAGACTACATTCAATAAAAACGACAAATGCCAAAAGGCAGCCTGAGGACGAAACAACAGTTAAGATGTACTACAAGCAAAATCTCCCATATGACTGAAAAACACATCTAGTAATTTGTACTACTTAATCAATAGTCTGAGATGCAGTCACAAGAGAGCCAGTTAATTAGCTATGCCATACCTTTATACTTCAGCGTTTACGACAGGATCATCGCCGCGGATTAGACTTCAGCGTTTGCGGACTAGATCATTGCCGCTGCAGGATCTGCAAAGGCGGAGACGGGAGGGAGGGGGGTCTAGCCCCTGCTCGCCCCCTATCTCCGCCCTTGCCCGCGGCGGCAGCGCACGGACTACTCCATCGCCTCCCGCTCCCTTGCCCGCTGCCTCTCGCGGCGGGCGGCGGGCGCCTCCGATTTTGGAGTGCGCTTGCGGGCTGGCGGCGCAGGCACTACCACCCACCTCTGCCCGCGCGAAGCAGCGGCCGGCAGGGAAGGGGACGACGCGGGGGTGGAGCGAACTGCGCTGCCCTGGCGGAGCTGCGCGCGGGCCGGGAGGGGCCAGCTCTGATGTCTGCGCTGCACCGGCACGGGAGCTTGGGCGACGCTGCAGATTCGTAGTTGCCCTAGTGTTCCCCTTGGACCACTCCAAGGCAATGAGAACGGCCAAGTCCTCGTCGACGTCGACATCGGAGCCGTAGTGGTTGCCGGAGCTTGACATTGTGCCGGATTGGATTAGAATCGAAGAGGGAAGAGGAGAGGACGGAGCGAGAGAGGAGCCGGATTGGGTTTTTGTAGGATAGCCGTGGGGTCGATGGTAGAGCCTGTCTGCTTCGACGTGACGGATGCGCACCGGCCGCCCCATATCCACCCTATATTTGAGCTGGATATGAGGGAGGCCGGACAACCCAGGCGTGAGGCCGGTTTGAGGCACTCAGGTGGGTTGATTTTTTATTATTTTGTGACCCATCAGTGACCAATCCGCCTGCCCGGATGTTTAAAACGGATTTGGATCGTCCTGCTATAGATGTTGAAAAGATCTTACCTGATACGTACATGCCAACATCATTGGTTCCTTAATAAACATCATGGTAACTAGCCGTTTAGTCTTACTTAATCACGGTTAAGAGACCATTCGAAGTGACACCGCCTGGAGAGCAACACCGTTGCAGAAGCTCGCGCGTCTCGGTACTTCACTAGCATGGTTGATGGACGACTCCGAATTACAGTATACTCGAGATGTGCATTGGGCGGAAGCATCTCAATTTGTGCCGTATACTACTGTCCACCAGTAGGTGGGCACCCTTTGAGTTCGACTCGCTATGGCTATGCACGATGGCGAGTTGGCACTCATCGTTCAAGCAGGCCCATCAAGCATAGCATCATCAATTCTCTGGTCAACAATTCAGCATCCCCTTCAAACGTAGAATCTGTCTACATGTTTGTTTTTAATATAAGGGGAGTGTCCTACTTCAAAAGAAAATCGAAGAAGGAGAAACCTAAGCACTGACATCCTACAAATCAGCTTAGGGAAGAAAAAGGAAAACTTGATAACCCTACCATAAACCCTAGGTCCATGGATCATATTTTTTCTTCCAGCAATATGTAACCTAAGAAATGGCATAAAATTTCAAGGCAACATCTTGAAGAAGGAATAGCCGCCACACGTTGATGTTGGCCAACCAAAGGCAAACTTGTGGTAAGTCGTCCCGAGCATAACTTCAAGATAACATTTCAATAAGGACACAATATTTCTATACCAGCTGTTCACATAGAACTAGCCGGCCAAAGAATATTTTGCCAGAATAGAAGACTCTGTCACATCACTTTTAGTCATTGCTGCACAACTATCTTTTAGATGAGTAATCGTGCGCACAACAGCAATAACTAGATGCCTCTACCATCATACTTTTTTTGTGCTATCCAAATGCTTCCGCCCACCTCCTGCCGCCGCTGCGCCTTGCCACCGCCGCCAGGTGTCACAGGCGATGGTCCCCCGGCCTGCGGATTTGTGGCTCCACGCACAGTCGACCACCATGGCCACACTACCATGCCACCAATGGAGAGCTCGTGCATGTGATTGCCAGCAATGCGGGTTATGCGTCTGTAGACACCACGCCTTGGCGACATCATGCATGTAGGTCGCCGCGCCCAAATCCTCGCCTTTGTGCCATGCGAAGAAAAAAGGCCCTGCCGCTAACTATGTCGTGTAGTTTGAGCTTTGCCCCTTGGCATCCTATGGCGACAATCATTTTATACGGGCGATATAGGGTGGTAGAGGCTTGCAACTAGTTGGTTTCTCGGGTCCGCGGTTGGGGTGGAGGAGGTGTAGGGTGGGGAGGATGACAATGATGGTTTCACGCATCCACCTTCGGTGATCAATATACGCCTAAGTCCTATCAAGCCGGATTTATCTCATGGTATTTTCCAATCCACCCTGTTGGTCGACTCCAGTTATTACTTGATACAGCTAACTTAACTTCCAACTTAGACCAACGTAATAAAGAGCACCATAACTCACCTACACATCTGGCCGATGCACGGTTGTGACATGCCATATTATTTTTTAGAAATATGGTACAAACACTCACATACACACACATATATTCACCCTATGAATGCATATGCGCAAACTCTACCCCCCTATGAGCACATCCAAGATTGAGGTGACGAATCTTGAGATTTACGAAGACAACACAGGCACCTAGTTGTTGATATTATGGACGAGGAGGAAGAGAATATAGAAAATTGCCAACATTCAAGCATACAATAGATGTTCCAGAACTGCTAAAGGGAACTTCTAGTAGAAAGGATAACTAAGCAAAAGGCCTTCTTAGAAAGGCGGAGTGATAGGTAATGCACTGTTTCCTAACAGTGAAATCTAAGATTTGACAAGAAATAAGCTAAAGGCTGGCAAATAAGATGAGGGACAAATCATAGGTGAAAACATTGGGAATGTCACCTTAGTGAGACACTAGCTAGATGCTCGTTCATTGCCAACAGGGGCATAAATATCCTAATGGTTCAACACCAATCGTATCAAACATATACCTTGGGAATCCGCACGCACAAAATTCTTCTTCCAACCCCTTTCTTTGGCTCCCAATTCGACGTCGCTACTAACTCGTAATCGTTGTTCCCTAACACAATCTCCGCCCCCAACTGAAAACGTTGTGCCTTCCCAATCATAGTGCACCAGTGTTGTCAATGGCGGAGCATCAAACCAACCTGCCGAAACAATGGTATTGTCGATGGAGTACTGCCTACCCTATGCCAATGGAAAACATTTAGGGGACTAATGCTCGAACAAATAAATACAAAGAGTTGGAGGCCTAGATATCTAACTTTAGATAGGTCCATTTAAATTGCATCATGTATTCTTTGAGAATTTTTTGCTTCTAATAATTTTGCAGTAGGCTTTTAACATATCGTTCTTCCTAAAAGGAACTTAACAAAACAGTGGCACTACTGGGCCTAGCATTGTGAGCTGGTTCATACTATAGCATGCCAATATTCACAAGGATATCAACATCGACCACTCCAACTATAAGATTTTGTAAGGAAAAAAATCATATTCTACACATGAACAAACTTATATAATTTATTGTTATAAATTAAGTTTTGACATTCCACTTTGGCTCACATCTAATTCAATTCGTATAAATGGAAGATAATATTGCATCTACAAATCTGAACTCATACCATTATTGTCGAAATCCGTGGCCACTACAAAGTCTGGGGCAGCACGAAGAAGGACTCCCTGGTTGAACTTGCCTCGGCCATCATCGACCCCTACTACCAAAAGATGAAGCAGGATGCCAACAGAACACACCCCGTATCCTGGCACGGGGCTTGGATGCGGCAACTAGATGAAGCTCACCTCAGGTTCGTAGTCAAGAATGTGTACACATGCTACGAGATGAGGGAGTGTCTCCTTCCTGTAATCGACGAGGCCGGATCGAGCCACCAGCAGAGCAGTGGCGGCAAGCGTCACAAGAAGTAGATGATAATCAGATGACCGTTTATCCTAGTTAATTATGCATGTAATAGTTTACTTTGATGTGTGCAAATTCCATGCGTGTACTAGCCACCTATGTAATTGGATGTTTAATTTGGTTATGCAATCATGTTCTTATAAGTATATATATTGTTGTTCTGTATGCAATCAAATCACACACGGACCATAGTAGGGAAACCGTCGGTGATGAATTCATCAATCACTGGCATTTGTATACTAGGAAGCATTTGCCCACAACGCACATGGTTTATTAGTAGCAATCGTCTGTGTTATTATTGGTCTTCGCACACATTTCTGATTACGGGCCTGTTTGCCGTGTAGCACACACATCTTGTTTACACGAAACTATAACATCCCAAATTTTCAATTTGGAATGTTATACATATATCATTCATGCATATCATATTTTATTGCATTTTCGTTTTGCAATCCTCGAAATTCTAAGCAACTCAAGGACCCTCGGAGAGAGTTGGGGATTTCACTGTTTTCATATTTGAATTTTATCAAATATTGAAACGAGGATTATTTGTTTTAATTATTTTTCTCTCAAAAAATATTTCATATTAAAGTAAATGAGAGGAGATAATATGACTTCTCCAAAATAAATGAAATATTGGAGGAAAAATATTAAAATCAAATATTTGATTTTATTCGGATTTTATTGTTATTTTAATTGCATTAGAAAAATTTGCATGTTTTCAAAATTGCATTTTAGGGCCAAGAAAATGTTCATCTTGTTCTAAATATTTTATTTAGATGGTGAAAATTTGTTTTGGTATTTTTAGATTTGTATTTATTTATTTTGGATTTATTTTAGTGAGCTGTTTAAAAAACTCTAGCGCTTGATCGGGCCGAAGCTCAGCCGAGCAGGCCCGCCCGCCGCCACCGCCTTTTCCTCGCGCCGTGTCAAGACGGACTCATGGAGTCCGAAGTCCGCCGCCGCCCGGTTTCCCTTCCGGCCGACCCTTCCCTCCCCTTTATATACCGCCCACCCCGCCGCCACCACCTCCCTTGCCTTGCTTGGCAAATTGCCGCCGCCGCTTGTCGCGCCGCCGCCCTCCGCCGTCGCCGCCGACGCCACCCAGCCCCGCCGGAGCCCCGAGCCCCGCCGGATCCAACGAGGTAGCCGTCGCCGCCGGTTTTCTTTAGAAAACCGATCCGGTTTTTTAAAAAACCCTAGTCTGTTTTTTTAGAATAGACCGGTTTTATTTTTTTTCCGGTTTAGTTTATTTAGTGGATGTTAAATGCAGACGTTCGTTTTAACGAACAGTTTTACTTCGCTAGTTCTGAGACAGCGAATGTTAGATTCGTTAACTTTGTTCGAGTTTTCTTTTTCTCGGGTTTTTCGCGATTATTCTCGATCGTGATTTCTGATCCGATTTTCGTTTCACTTTATCTTTTCGCTCGTGTATCGGAATCAGACGATTCAAGCACCTAGATCTTCGTCTCGAAACCCTCTTTCTGTTTAACCAACTTGAACAAGATTTTGGTACTATAAAATTTGACTTTAGTTCAGATTAGTAAACGGATCTTGTTTCTTTGGCAGTTTGAGTTTCGTTGCTCCGATTGATTTGATTCTTTTTACAAACTGGAGTTCTTAAGTTGAACTTTCTGGTTAATTCTTCTTATTTGAGTTTTGCCCGTGCATCTTTGCTTGATTGCTTATGTATGCTATTGTTTGTTTGCGATAGAATTCCCGGAGTGCGAAGCGTGCTACTACGAGTCCCTAGGTTTTTGCGGATCGTCAGCAAGGCAAGTAACAATTTGATCATACCCCATTATTACCCAGTTTTATGCATTAGCTTCAATCCTCAAACACTGCATGATTAGGATGTGATTAACTTGTGGGTACTGGGAAGTAGTTTATGAGGTAGAACATATTGCCATGTTATATTCAAACCCTTGGGAGTTACTTCTACGTATTGCTTATATAGCTATGCTATGCTCGTAGACGTGGTTTGGGTGAGTGAATCCATGACAGATGTGAGACTGTTAATTAATGGTTCAACTTAAGGTGGCAACTTTAATACACATCTAGCTGGATTGCTTGTCGGGCACCTGGAGAATCCAGTGTTGTCCTAGGATATCCCGGAGTACCCGTGTGATCATCCTAAGGTCCGCCACCCAGGCTCAAAGGGAACTGAGATATTTCATGCTAGAAACTTCTGTGTGCAGCCACAAGCTATTATGGGCTCTAGCATAGTTGAGTAAGTTGCGTGAGCTCTTGAAGAGGTGGACTAGCAGGTAGAGGGATGTAGGTTGGTATAGTCTACCCGGAGTAAAGAGTTAATGTTTCTAAAAGACTGTATCTCGGTCATCCATTTCTCAAACACCATGTAGTGCGAGAAATCCAACAGAGGAGATCGAGTCTTGTGGGGAAAAGTGCGCAAACCTCTGCAGAGTGTACAATCTAATCATGGTTAGCCGTGTCCCGGGCTATGGACATCTTGAGTATCTAGTACTTGGATTATCCTAAGTATCTCATCACTCTAATTTAATATTGTTGGGCTGATAATTACTTTTAATTTGGATTGAGTTGGAGGAACCTTCTCAATGATATTTCAACTACCATGATAGTTAAAATAGAACTTATTCCTTTGTTGTAGGGAAAAATTGGCTTTTCATAAAACTATAACCATAGAGCTTTCCACCAGCCAAATATGCATGTAGTGATAGCATTATTCTGTTCTTGCTCTACTGTGTTATATAGCCAGCATATTCCATGTGCTGACCCGTTTTCCGGCTACAACGTATTATGTTGTGGACTTTTCAAACGAGGAGTAAGGTTCGTTAGGTCGTTGCCGTGCAGCTCAGGTATGCCGTTGGAGTTGATGGACTCACTTTATCTTCCAAGTCTTCCGCTGTTATCGTATTAGATGGCCTTAAGCCATATTTATTGTAATAAGATATCTTTGGAGACATTTGATGTAATAAGTGTGTGCTTGCTACTCTGTTATAAATCCTTCGAGTACTGTGTGTGTCAGCATTACCGATCCAGGGATGACACTGAAGCACAGAGACTTGACCGTTTGAGGTCGGGTCGCTACAAGATGGTATCAGAGCACATCCGAGTGTAGGACACGACCACTAAGATAAGCCATAGGTCACTCTTCTCTACTCATTTCTGACTCCTCTCCATTTTCTACTCTTTAGGATGGCGGATTTGAAGAACAAGTTTGCACAACCGGATGAAGACACACCCTTTGGACGCCACTTGAAGGAAGTCACTAGGTACCTGAACATCGGAATACCAAGCTTCACCGGGACCTACAACGCCACTTTACCAGAAGAGGAGAGCTGGATGATTCGAGTTCAAGTTCCGGGAAGGACGTTCTCGCCAACCACTAAGCCCATAGAGTTTTCTTTTGATGCACCAACTTGGAGTCTAGGCAAGAGCATGGCAGCCCACATTGCCATGGGACGCATTGGAGAAGTCTACAACAAGGAACTCAAGGACACTATCTACCAGATATGTGGGCACCGAGATGAGCAATGGGAGATGATCAGCACCAAGAAGGACAGATCCATTGCAGCTTTCATCCAGGAGTTAAACCAGCACATTCGACGCCAGGAGAATCAGATGTGCGCAGACATGATAGATTTGAAGAAGGCGAAGACAAGGATCATCGAGCTGGAAGAAGAACTTAAGTCTACACGCGATGGATATGAGGAGGAAATTGCAACACTATTGGAGAAGAATGATGACCTGATAAAGAAGATTGGAGTATTCATGGGAGACCCCGCGCCAGGAGGAGAGGACGATGATTCCACTTGCCCGGAGAACTACATGATCATCGACGACACCGACTCCGACCCCAGTGAAGATGACTTTGAAGACGAAGCTGGAGCAGACATTATGCAGTCTTCTACCGATCAAAAAAATTTAGATGACCACCAAATTATTAGTAGTAATCCCCCATGTATATAGTAGTAGTTGAGTACTTTCAATGATAGTTCTAGACCATTTGTATGCCCTTGCTTGATTGATTGAGTGGAATGATTGTGTTTGTGCATATGGGTAGTGCTTTCTCACTAGACCCCTTTTCTATTCTAATCTCTCCCCTCTAAACCCACCAGATGCCTCTGAGACGTGACACTGGATTTGCCTTCCCGCCAGAACTCACTCAGTTGATCCAGTAGCAGAATGCCTTGATCCAATTGTTAGTCCAGAACCAAGGCAACAACAACAACAACAACAACAACAACAACAACAACAACAACAACAACAACAACAACAACAACAACAACAACAACAACAACAACAACAACAACAACAACCCGCCTCTAGTTGACAACTTAGCTCGCTTTCTGAGGTTGCAGCCGCCGGTGTTTTCTAGTAGCACCGAGCCTATAGTTGCCGATGATTGGCTATGCCGTATTGGAAGGGAGTTGACCACCGCAGGTTGCACAGATGCTGAGAAGGTGCGCTTTGCCGCACATCAATTGGATGGACCAGCAGCCTCATGGTGGGAGAATTATACGGCCACTTTCCCCATAGCCAACGTCACTTGGGATCAGTTTCAGCAAGCTTTCCGCACAACCCATGTCTCAACTGGAGCTATGAATATGAATAAGTGTGAGTTTTGCAACTAACTCCAGGGAAACCGTACTGTGGCCCAGTACGTGGATGAGTTTAGCAAATTATCTCGCTATGCCCATGACGGTGTGGCCACAGATGCCGCGAAGCAGGAGAAGTTTATGGAAGGGCTGAATGATGAGATGAGCATGCAATTGATGGTGGCAACATTCAAAAACTACCAGGAGTTGGTAGATAAGGCTCTTATGATTGAAGGGAAGCAGCAGCAGATTGAGAGCCGTAAGAGGAAGTATGGGCAAGGAAGATACAACACAGGAGCCCATCAGAAGCCTCGTCTAACCCCGAACTCGAGGGGACTTGTTCATAACCATGGAGGTCATAATCACAACGGAGGAAGTTCGCACAACCACAATGGTTGTAAGAATGGGACTGGGAACGGAGCAAGCAACAATCAGAACCGCTCCAATCCAGCCACACCCGCCAAGAGAGACCTAAGTCACATTACTTGCTTCAAGTGCAGGAAGACTGGACACTATGCCACGGAGTGCCCTGAAGCGAAGAATGGAAACGGCAATGGGAGCGCCGGGAAGAAGCCCAATCCATTCAACAAAGGACAAGTGAACCACGTTAATGTGGAGGAGGTTGAAGAGCAGCCAGACGCGGTTATCGGTAAGTTTTTGGTTAAGTCTTTTACCGCCCTTGTTCTTTTTGATACTGGTGCATCGCATTCATACATATCAAGGGGATTCGTGGATAAGTTTAAACTAGCAACCCAAACTCTTAGGACCCCTCTGTTAGTGAGTTCACTTGGAGCAGAGTATATGGCAAGCCGATGGTGCGACCAGATACCCTTAACCATTGGTAGCCATGTTTTCCCGTCAGACCTAATAATTTTGGAGTCACAAGGATTGGATGTGATATTAGGCATGGACTGGATGTCAAAGTATGGAGGAAGCATTGACTGTGCTAGTAAGTCGATTTATCTCACCACCCCGGAGGGAAAAAGGATCAAGTATGTATCTAGGCACGCGCCTAGGAGGAGCCAAGTGAATTTCCTCTCAGGAGTTGTTCAGGAGGAAGTACCTGTCGTAAAGGATTACCCGGATGTATTTCCAGAGGAATTACCAAGCATGCCGCCAGAGGAATTACCCGGATGAACCGTATGCCACGCATCACACACGCAACTATAATATGAATCGTGTTTGATGTCTCCGCCATCGCAAATGTTTCGTGTCATTTTTGACGGGTTTTTTACATCACCATTTGAGACTAATGCATCGCACATAGTTTCCTCGAAGGGTCTATAATTGCAGTGTCGCGTTTGGACCATCCTGTAGTAGCGTATGGCATTATAATATATAGAAGGATGTATCCCTTTTACATCCCGGATTGGATTGCCCAAAGCTTTTTGATGCTTACTCAGTACTGCCACGAGCTTTTCTTTCTCTTTGGCTAAAAGGTCAGCATTAACAATAATAGGAAAGCTTTCTTTATTATCCATAAACTCATACCTCAACCCCTTGGGTAGTGGTTTCAAAGCAAGAGGAGGTAACTCCTCATCTTCCTTTCTTTCGAGGGCTTCATAGACTTTATTAAGCCGTAGGCATACTATTGGTGTAGCATACATTATCATTTCGATCTCCTCTTTCTCTTCATCTTCATATAAGGATCCTGGACTCACCAATACCCACTCAATTTCATCCTATGGTGTTTGAAGATGGATTTCAGCCAGTTGATTTAGTTCTTGCTTCTCATTATCCCGAGTTTCCTCTTCATACAACTTACTTAAATACAGAGGAAAAGGGAATTTTACCATCTCATCTCCCCACTTCATGGAGATGGATTTCTTATTTATGTAGGATCCTGCAACATTTAAAAGGAGGTTCCAAAAACAATTAGGCAATCTTTATCCTCGGAGATCATTAGTACATAAATGTCAATGGGTTAAATGACAGGGCCTATTATTGACATCTTTGAGGATTCCACAGTGTTTCCTTTCGGTTTTATCTGCAAGCTTGATAATAACGTCAGTAGGTTCAAGGGTACAAGGAGCAATTTCATCCTAAATTTTAGCATAAATACCATAAGGAATAATATTAACTGGTGAACCGGGTCACATAACCTAAAATATGACTTACATCCAAAAGAACATGATAAAATTTGCTTACCCGCATTTTTTCCCTTAGTACACCCTTAAGTAGTATCCCTATCCAAATAGACTTCTTTATTGAACACTGGTATAGGTATAGAAAGTTCTTTTTACTATATTGACATGGGGTGGAATCCCACATTTTTCCATGATGACTATCTTCTTCTCCTTCTCTAATGGTGTTCCTACCAATTTTTTATCATTGGGCTTGCAATAAGCTTCTTTTCACTTTTCTGGCGGAGTATTCTTTTTCTTTATAGCTTCCACCATGCAAATAGCCTTAGACTCCCTGCTGAATTTTAGATACTTCTCCTATGGCAAGTTTAAGAACTTAGAAAAATCTTTCAAGACATGCAACATGGGGTCACTTCCAACATTTGGCTCATGGCGTAAGTTTTTTACTTCCGAAGTTCTAAGAAAAGATTTAATGCTATCAGAAACAAGATCAATTTTTACCCTTTTCCTTGAAACAAAGGTACCAATACTCAGCATTGTACCTCATCCTGTCAAGTAAGTTCCAAGCATCCGATATCTCAGTTCCCAAAAGGAACCTTTAGAGGCAAGATCTAAAGCCTGTCTACTTTGTGGATTAAGCCCACCATGCATAAAGGAAATTGACTACTAAAAAGTCAGGATAATGATGTTAAGGGAAAGCTAGAAGTATTTCATGATACCTTATATATGCCTCCACTAGTTTCTCACCTTCTCGTTATATAAAGTTGCTTATCTTCCTCTTGATTGGATAGCTTCCCTTGAGGACAATAATGAGAAGAAAAGCAGCCCTTAATTTTGGCCATCTACTCAATGTATTTATATCCGAACATCTTAGCGATTTTTTAGTTGTGGAGAAATACTTTTGCTTTGAGCTTATCATTGGTTAACTCTTGCAACTGAAGAATTCCGCATGCAAGATCGAAATTGTCAATATGCTCATAAGGGCATTCGGTTGCATCACCTCGAAATACATTTTATTGTATTATAGCAGTTAACCGAGGGCTTATCTCATATATTTTGCTAGGTAGGTCAGGACCAGTGGTTATGTAGTTCTCTCCTCGAGCCGGTCCTGCTACTTACTCAACACCTACCTAATAAACTTGTTCTTGTAAGAGCATGGCTACTCTTCGTCTGCACAAACCGTTATATCACAAATAACTCAAAACTCAAGGCAAGGCCCAAAAGCACTCAGCTCCCCGGCAATAGCGCTAGAAAAAGCTTGATAGCCTCCAAGTGCACAGGGTTTGGTTGTAGCCTTATCGAAGTAAGAGTATCGATCCCACAGGGAGCACAAGAATTAGGCTTTTTCCCATTGTAAAGAATTATTTAGCTTTGTGCCTACAGATAATTGTAGACTTGAAGAAGAGTGAGGGCAGATTTAAAATAAGGAATGAGCAAAATGGTGACGTGCAACTAAATAGCATGAAAATAAAATAAGGGCAAGGACAGTAAGGAACAGTGAAGCAACAAAATTAGAAAGGCGTTCTCAAGGAATCTGGAATCCCCGTTGGTATGTTTCTAGTACTACTATGGATAAGCATAGCATGGAGTGGATACTTGAGCCACTATTGACGATTATGCTGGGCGGAGCCAGGTACAAAACACGTTCTACTCGTTGTATACTTCATGCCACGCACGCCACCGTCATTGTCTCCCCCAGAGGGTTACAGCCTTATAGGTCATGACAATTAAGGGTTTATCCTATGGACGCGACCGTAGTAAGGGTTCTCCACCCGGTCATTTGTAAAGGTTAGGAGCAGTTGGCTTTTACTATCACCTCGAATTACCTCCACATTCTCAACATATGCAAAGACAGTGATATGCTTCGTGGCCTACAAAGTCACAAATGTTGAGTGGCCCCTTCACAACATCCACGAAGTTATTAAACTAAGCTTTCAATAGGTGATCTCATATCCACATTATACATTTCATATCATACACATACCAAGGTTCATCCATATCCTTGAGAACTAGGGATCTATTCACACATAAGAACAACAAGCATCATGAGGATGGTGGTGGAATACATTGATGAATGATTCAATCTATACACCGAAGGATCCACTAGGGTTCTTGATGTTGCAGATGATAAGGATGTGGATATGATTACGATGGAGATGGTTGCTACTTGTGAGTTGCGTTGTGATTTCCTTGAAGAGGAGAGGATGATGCAGTACAGTAGAGATAAGTATTTCCCTCAGTTAAGAACCAAGGTTATGAATCCAATAGGAGAACCACGCAAGACTGATGTCTACTACACAACCTTCTTCTTGTAGACGTTGTTGGGCCTGCAAGTGCACAGGTTTGTAGGACAGTAGCAAATTTCCCTCAAGTGGATGACCTAAGGTTTATCAATCCGTAGGAGGCGTAGGATGAAGATGGTCTCTCTCAAACAACCCCGCAACCAAATAACAAAGAGTCTCTTGTGTCCCCAACACACCAAATACAATGGTAAATTGTATAGGTGCACTAGTTCGGCGAAGAGATGGTGATACAAGTGCAATATGGATGGTAGATAAAGGTATTTGTAATCTGAAAATATAAAAACAGCAAGGTAACTAATGATAAAAGTGAGCGTAAACGGTATTGCAATGCTAGGAAACAAGTCCTAGGGTTCATACTTTCACTATTGCAAGTTCTCTCAACAATAATAACATAGATAGATCATATAACAATCCCTCAACATGCAACAAAGATTCACTCCAAAGCCACTAATAGCGGAGAACAAACGTAGAGATTATGGTAGGGTACGAAACCACCTCAAAGTTATTCATTCGGATCGATCTATTAAAGAGTTCGTACTAGAATAACACCTTAAGACACAAATCAACCAAAACCCTAATGTCACCTAGATACTCCATTGTCACCTCAAGTATCCGTGGGCATGATTATACGATATGCATCACACAATCTCAGATTCATCCAACCAACACAAAGTACTTCAAAGAGTGCCCCAAAGTTTCTACCGGAGAGTCAAGAACGTGTGCCAACCCCTATGCATAGGTTCATGGGCGGAACCCGCAAGTTGGTCACCAAAACATACATCAAGAGGCACGTGAAATCCCATTTGTCGGGGAGGCTGATCGTACCCGCGGACACCTATGGGGCCGGCGGACCGGGCCCCTTGTGGTTCGGAGGGGGGCAGAGATCGCACGAAGTGCGGATCGAGGCGATGCACACGAGCGGTTTACCCAGCTTCGGAGCTCTCCGGAGAGATAAAACTCCTACTGCTGCTTGCTTGATCTATTGTGTTCTTGCTAGGGAGCAATGCGAGCTACAAAACCTAGCGTGAGTATCTCTGGCCTCCGGTGGGTCGAATGAACCGAACGAGCCGAACCTTGCGAAAGACGTGAACGGAACCCCAACCCCTTCTACGTTGCACTCGGGCCTCCTTTTATATGCTCAAGGGGTCTCCGACAGGTGGCAACATAGACGAGGGTACAAATGTAAAAACAGGAGTTGGTACACCTACTTGAGCGATTATGATTGCAAAATACCTAACTCGGCGGCAAGGGACAAAAGCAATAAAATGCCTGTCATTGTCGCCCAAACAGTGTATGAGAGACCGTCAGTGCGCCTCCGCTTCGCCACGATGGCGAGCCTGTCGGCCGCCGCTTATCGCTGCTCTCCGCTGGCTGCACAGCTGCTCGACACACGCGCATGGAACGGTCCCATGGCGACACGTCGCTGGGTGAGCTGGAGCGGAGACGAAGAGAAGTTGCATGCCGCGGCAAGCGCCTTGCCGTGGCCGAATCCTTGTCGCGCCCGGAGACTCGTCGCGCTCCGGGCCTTCCCGGCAAGCTCCTCTTGCCGGGGCCTTGTCTTCTGCGTGCACAGGTGGCCTTCCTGACAAGCTCCTCTTGTCGGGGCCTTGTCTTCTCAATTTAAGACTTTGTTCTTGAATGGCTCACCGGCAAGCTCCTCTTGCCGGGGTCTTGTTTCCTGAAAGGCTGCGGAGGGTCTTGGCGGACGCCCGGCGAGGCTTGCCACGGGGACGCCATGTTGCCCGTGCACAAGTTCGGGGTACTAAGGTACCCCTACTTTAGTACACCGACAGAGCCAGGTCTGGGCCATACAGGTGCCGAAGCTGTTGGGCGGGCCCAAAACAGGGCACGGGCACGCGCGGCTTGGGTCCAAACCAAACCCACTCCGTATCCGCTGCGGTCCCCCCGTAACGGCACGCGTCAATTGCGGCGTCGTGGGGAAGTGGGCGGCGTATGGGTCGCTTCACCCGTCGCCTCGATTACGCATCCCCGCCACGTGGTTCCCATGCTCTTGGGGTCGCGGACGGTGGAAGTGGAAAAGCGGGCGTCTGAGCAGAGGCAGCAGGTCGGCCCGATTCCTGCTCTTCCTATGCCCTGATTTGTCGGCCGGGCGGTCGAGCCCCACCTTGCTTCCTTAAAGAGCGGAAGGGAAGCGCAGAAGCCCGCACTCTATCACCTCCTCCTTTCCTCGGTTTACGCTCCCTTTCTCTCATTCGTCATGGAGAAAAGGAACCTTGGTTCTTCATCGGTGGCGGCGAGGGTCGCCCAGACAGCGCTCCTCCCAACCCCACGCCCGGGGTGGCGAGCCAGCCACAAGAGGAAGAGGGAGGCGAGGTCGTGGACGAGGTCGAGGCGCCGGGGAAGAGGCGGACGGGCGGCGCGCTGCCTCCGCTTCCGCCGGCGGTTCCCCTCTGCGGCGGTCCATACAGGGACGACCCTTGCGAAGTTCTTTGTCGAGCTGCGCCGGGCGCCTCGTCGTCGCCTCCGGCTTCCAGCTCCGTTCATGAAGCGCGATGGAGTCGGATCCGCCCGAGACAGAGATCGCACATGAGGGGCTGTGGAATCAGCGGCATGCGAGTCCGTGTTGTATTCCCAGCCCCTAATGTGATGTATCTCGATCGTGGGTGGAAGGCGTTCACTCGCATCCACAGCTCGAGGGCGGGGTTTACCCTCTATTTTAAGTTAATGGAGGTGATCTCCTCTCCGTCAAGGTCTTGGGGATCTTGGTACTTTCGGGCGAAGTGCTGCGTGGATAGCTCCTCCGACAGTGAAGATTCCCTCGAAAGAGAGTAGCGAGGAGGAGAGAGCGATAGCGACGACGAGGTGGCGGGCCCGATTAGTTGTCGAGGCGCCGCCCGTCGCGTCATCGGCGACCCCATCATCCGCGTCGCCGGCTCCTTGAACTCCCGGTCGTCTCCTTGGGCGTGGCGAGGGAGGCTGCGGAAGGAAGAGGATGGCGACAAGGCCGTCAAGTCGAGTACGAGGGCGTAGTGCCCTCGACAACAGGCGTCGACGTCCTGCCGCCGCGTCTTCGAGCCCCGCTTCCGGCGCTGCCATCTCCGTCAAGCCCTCGGGGAGCTCCCGGGATGTTCCCTTGGTGCCTTCTGGCACCCGTAGCTCGTCTAGGCGTTTCTTTTGCCCTTCTGGCCTCCTTGACCTACCTCCACGAAAGAGGGACAGGAAAAGGATTACGGGCATCTTATCTTTTTAATTTGTAAGCCTTGGGCCTTATCCGCATTTAAAGCTTGTAATCCTCTCTTTCATGTTTTTCATTCCCCACGGATTGTATCCGAGTAGAATGTTTTTAATGAAAAAGGGATGCTTGAAAAGGGACGAAAGGCTTATCTGATATCGTAGCCCCCGGCAATTCTGGCTTGCCGCGGCCCCCGGCAACTCTGGCTTGCCGCAGCCCCCGACAACTCTGGCTTGCCGGGGCTTGGGTGCCGGCGCGCCCTTCTTCTCCTCTTCGCTGTTATTTCAGTTCTGAGAACGATTTAGCTTGATGCCGCAATAAGTTATTTTCGCAATATAACTTTATTACGGGCAACGTTTGCTACGTTACTAACTTTACTCGACTCTTGGCTTTGTATGTTATTGCCCTCGCTTTTCAGGAAACTTGCGGTGCGAGCACCCTTGCCGCGGCGCCGAGTCGCGGAACTTCAGCAGCTTGCTGGCAGGGTCGCTACCGACAAGCAACCTTGTCGCGGACTAGCCGCAGCTCACTTAAGTTATTGAGCAGACTCGAAACAAAGTAAGTAGCGACCGATCCACGATTTGGTTCCTCCGCGCACGGGTTTTTCATACAAAGCGGTCGTTCAAGGAAGATAACTTTAAAATTTATTACTGATCTGAATCGATCGATGCAATGTTATTTCCTCTATTTGATTTCTTCCTTTATGCGTTTACGCCTTACGCATTCAGGGGACTTGCGGTGCGGGCACTTTTGTCATGAGTGCGCCGAACGTCGGCGACTTCTTGGCGATCTTGCCTCCGACAACAAACAACCTTGTCGCGACTAGCCGCAGCTCACTTAAGTTGTTGAGCGGACTCGAAACAAAGTAAGGGCGCGACTAGCCGGCGAGTTGGTTCCTCTGCGCACAGGTTTTCCATACAAATTACTTATCGTTCGAGGAAGATAACGAAAATTTAAAAAACTGATTGCTCAAACTTTGGCAACTTAGTTTTTCTGTTTCTTGCTTCCCGATGAGGTGAAACTTCCTCGAGCAGTGCCTGGTCCATAGTATTATCTCCTCCTCCCCCCTGGTTAACTTGTGCGCGAGGGAGCCTTTCTTTCTTTGAGAAAAGAAAAAGAAGAAGAAATAACGTTATGGAGCCTAGCGGCTCGATTACGCTTACCGGGTGTGGTTGCTGCACAAAGTGTTAGCCAAAGCATGCAATAAATTGATGAAAGCATGAACTTGACAAGCTGTCGCAACACATGAGCTTTCTTGTTGCATCGGGTCTGCGCCCGGCTTTGTACAAAGGATTACATGCAAGCTGCGGCAAGACTTGTACAAAAGGTGGTTGCGGGCAGGTTCCGACAACCGCGCCCTATGGGTAAAACTTACGAAGATGCTCAATGTTCCAGGAGTTGCTCACGGAATGCCATCTTCGGTCTCAAAGCGGACAGCGCCAGCCTAGTGACTCGTTTCACCCGATAAGGGCCTTCCCACTTCGGCCTCAACTTGTTTGAATTCTTGGCGGACTGAGCAGCGCCAAGAACAAGGTCGCCTTCCTCGAGACTTCTAGCACTAACTTTCTGCGGCTATGGTAGCGACGCAGAGCTGCTGGTAGCGAGCAGCTCGACAATGACTGAAGACGATCCTCCTCGAGGAGCAGCGCGTCATCTTGTCGCAGTTGCTCTTGCTCAAGCTCATCATAAGCGAGTACTCGGCGACCCGTATCTGAAGTTCCGTGGGGAGAACTGCCTCTGCTCCATAGACTAGAGCAAAGGGTGCACGGCGGTGGCTCGATTTGGCGTCGTCTGATCGACCAAAGAACCACCGGCAGCTCCTCGATCCAGTTTCTTCCGCACTTGTGCAGCACTGTCGAAAGTTACGGTCTTGAGCCCCGCAGCACTTCGGCATTTGCCCTCTCTACTTGACCGTTGCTTCTCGGGTGAGCAGCGAAGCAAAAGCAGACCTTGGCGCCAAGGTCTTGGACGTCTTGCATGAAGGTGCGACTTCGTGAATTGTGTGCCGTTGTCGGTGATGATCCGGTTAGGGATTCGAAGCGGCAAATAATTGACTGAAGAACTTGATCGCCGACCGTGCCGTCACCTTCCTCACTTGCTTCCACTTCCGGCCACTTTGTGAACTTGTCAATGGCGACGTACAAGTACTCAAAGCCCCGACAACTTGGGGAAGGGGCCGAGGATGTCGAGCCCCGGACCGAAAATGGCGGGATAAAGGGATCGTCTGGAGAGCTTGAGCTGGCTTGTGTATCTGTTTGGAATGGGCCGCACGCTTCACACTTGGTTACTTGTGCGATTGCATCTGGAGGGCTGTCGGCCGGAAGAAACCTTCTTAGGAAAGCTTTGCCTGCAAGCGCTCTTGCGCCTATGTGGTGACCACATATGCCTCCATGTATCTCTGCCAACAGCTTCTGTCCATCTTCCCTGGCAATACACTTCAATTTCACACCGTTGAGTCTTCTTCTTTATAGTATGCTATCGACAAACTGGTACATACTTGACTGCCGGGCTACTCTTTCCGCTTCTTCTTGCTCTACGGGAAGTTCTCCTGTCTGAAGGAAATGGACAATCTGCTGCGCCCCTGCTGGAGCTTGTGGCTCGACAACAAGGACTAAAGGCACATCTGCTGCTGCGGGAACATCCGCTTCCACGGCGAGGACCTGCGGCCTGCCGAGCTTAATGCTCCCGACAAGCTTGCCGGAGCAAGACTTGTCGGGAGCGTCTACTTCAACGAAACAAACCACAGGGTGCAGCCGGAGCGGACTGCTCCTCCGCCTTTGTTGGTGTTGATCTTGGGGACCTTTATGGCAGCGGCCGGGAAGCTGCAGCCGGAAAGTAGTCACCAGAGGCCAACTTCCTCTTCTTGCTTTGTCCAGTTGATGGTGCTACGGTTGGCTGATTCGGCATGAGCACGAAAATCCCTGGTTCCACAGTGCAACTTAAGTGCAGCGCACTTTGTGGCCGAGCCGTCGGCAATATCATTCTCGAGCTCTTGGAACATGTTCCATTTGCAGAGCCGTCAAAGTGCTCTTCTAGCTTCCTCACTTCATCAACGTAGGCTTCCATCAACGGACTCGATAATCTTTGTTCACTTGTCGGACGACAAGTTGTGAGTCACCCCGACAATAAGCTTCTTGATCCCAAGGTCCACGGCGATCCACGAGACCGGCAAGCAAACCTTCATACTCTGCAGTATTGTTTGTCGCTTGCTCCTTGGGAAAGTGCATCCGGACGACGTACTTGAGGTGCTCTCCGGTGGGTGCGATAAGCAGCACGCCGGCACCGACGCCTTGCAGCGAGAAGGCACCATCAAAGTACATCAGCCACTCTTTGCTTGCTTCTCTGACAGGAATGCTCGTCTCCGGAATCTCTTCATCTGGCGTTGGCATCCATTCTGCTATGAATTCTGCCAAGGCTCTTCTTTGGATGGTTGATGTGCTTTCAAACTTGAGACCAAAGCTTGACAGCTCCAGTGCCCACTCGACAATCCTGCCTGTCGCTTCTGGATTCTCGCGAGTATCCTCTTCAGCCGGAAAGCGAGTGACAAGCTGTGATCTCATGTGCTTGGAAGTAATGGCGCAGCTTTCTCGAGGCCATGAGGAGGCCGAAAAGCAATTTCTGCACACCAGAGTACCTTGACCTAGCCCCCTGCAGGAGGGAACTGACAAAGTAAACTGGGCGCTGCACCATCCTTTTCTGTACCTACTCATGCGTCTTCGCGGACTCGTCCTTGTCGGGACCAGAGCTTGTCGGCGAAGCCCCCCGCTTGTCGCTGGATGTGCTTGCCGCGGTTGCTGGCTCGTCATCCGCCTCCCTCTCCGCCACTAGTGCAGCACTAACCACTTGATTGGTCGCCGCTATATACAGCAGCAACTTCTCTTGTGGCTTAGGTGCGACAAGTGTTGGAGTGGAGGATAGGTATCTCTTTAAGTCTGCGGCGCAGCCTCCGCTTCGGAGTCCATTTCATTGGACCTGCCTTTTTCAAAATCTTGAAAAATGGCGGTATGCGCTCAGCAGAACCTAGAAATAAACCTGCTGAGAGCAGCCACGCAACCGGCAAGTCTTCGTACATCCTTGATGCGCTTTGGTGCTTCAATCTGCTCAATGGCCTTGATCTTGTCGGGATTAGCTTCAATCCCTCGCTGAGACACGAAGAACCCGAGAAGCTTGCCGGAAGGGACTCCAAACACGCACTTCTCGGGGTTGAGCTTGAGGTTGATCTTGCGCAGATTTGCAAAGGTCTCGTCCAAATCTTGAACCAGAGTTGCTTTGTCCTTGCTCTTGACCACTATGTCATCCATGTAGGCTTCTACATTTAGGTGCATCTGAGGCTCAAAAGCGTCATGGACTACCCATGCAAATGATGAACCAGCAATCTTCAAACCGAAAGGCATCCGTATGAAGCGAGCGTGCCACATGGTGTAATGAATGCGGTCTTCTCTTCATCTTCTTCAGCCATGAAGATCCGATGGTATCTGAGTATGCATCAAGAAACGAAAGCAAATCACATCCAGCCGTGGAGTCAACAATCTGGTCAATGCGCGGCAAGGGAAATGGATCTTTGGGACAAGATTTATTAACATCCGTGAAGTCAATACAAAGTCTCCATTTCCCATTTGCTTTGCGCACGACTACAGGATTGGCCAACCACGTAGGATGGAGCACTCCTCCGACAAGGCCTGCTGCTTCCAGTTTCTTGATCTCTTCTGCTATGAATTCTTGGCGCTCCACCGCTTGCTTCCTGACTTTTTGCTTGACGGGCCGCGCATGAGGACAAACGGCCAGGCGGTGCTCAATCACTTTCCGGAACACCGGGATATCGACGGTTGCCATGCAAACACGTCGACATTCGCCTCAGGAAAGCAACGAGCGCCTTCCTATTTAGGGTCGAGAGAGGCACCGATGGTGAAGGTACCACCAGCGCCGTCCTCCTTGGCGGGCACCTTCTTGGTCTTGGCGGAGCCACCATCTTTTGCACTTGCCGGTGGAGCTCGATGGTGCGTCCTCGACGGTAGCGCAGCACTCGAAGAGGTGCGCTTGCCGGAGTGAGCATCGAGCCCTTGCCGGACTTGGACTTGGTCTTCTTCCCCGGAGCTTCAGCGGCAAGTGTTGGGCGGTCTGTCGCGGCTCTGCATCCCGGTAGATCTTGTCGGCACAGATAAGGGCATCCTTCTTGTCGCCGTGGACAGAGATGACGCTTATCGGGCCTGGCATCTTGAGTAGGTTGTAGGCGTAGGTGAGAGGCCACCATGAACTTGGCGAGTCTTTGGGCGGCCAAGTATCCCATTGTAAGGCAATGGGAAATCGGCAACTTCGAATGTAATCCTCTCGATCCTGAAGTTCAGCTCGCTGCCAAATGTGACCGCAACGTAATCTTCCCCTTCGCTTGCTCCTTCCCGGATTGATTCCTTGGAAGGTACGGTCTCTTCGAGCTACCGTCGAGGATTTGAAGCTTCGGAGCACCGCGGAGGAGGTCAGATTCAAGCCGGCCCCGCCGTCAACTAACATTTTTGTGACCTTGAGGTTGCAGATGGTTGGAGAGACCAACATCGGCAAGCACCCGACCGCAGTTATGCGATCAGGGCGGTCCTCAATATCAAAAATGATAGGCGTGCTGGACCACTTCAGAGGCTTGCGTGACTCTACGGATGGTTCCGCTGCATTGACGTCCCGCATCCATTGCTTGAGTTGGCGGTGGGAGGTGTGCAGGGAAGCACCTCCGTCAACGCAGAGAACCTCCGTGGCTTTCTGAAACTCCTGCTCGTCGGCGTCGTCGTCCTCCATATCTTCGTCGTCATCATCATCTTCATCCTTGTCGCGGCCGCGGGGAGGTCGATCTCCTTGCCGCTGCTTGACTTTGCCGCGGCGTCCTCCCCGGCCGGGACGTTTCTTGCTTGCTCCACCAGCACCTTCCTGGGCCTTCTCCTTGTCGCGCCCGCTTCGTATTCAGCTCTCTGCTGTTCGACAAGCTGCTCGACCTTCTTGCAGCTCACGGAGGTCGTGGGCCTTGGTGCGGTGGATCTTGCGATCGCTTGCCGGAGCTGTCCCGCTTGTCGGGCGCCGCCACCGACCGGTGGTTGGTGTCGTGACAACTTCCTTGCCGGAGCCACCAGCCTTGGCGTTCTTGTCGCCACCTCCATTGTCGGACTGCTCATTGCCGGCCACTTCTCGCTTTCTTCTTCCTGTTTCCTTGCCGCGGCCCTTCTTTGCCGGGCGGTGTCATCCTTGTCGAGATCCTGCTTACGCATTCTCCCCAGGAATCTCCTCCCTTCCTCGGACGTGCACACTTGTCGGCCAAGGCGCATAACTCAATCGGCGTCCTTGACTTTGCACATCGCCATCTCCTCCCTCATCCTGCGGTTCCGCACATTACGATGAAATGCGGCGATCACCGCGGCAGGGTGGAGCGTCTGGGATGTTGTAGTGCACACGGCTGAACCTCTGAATGAACTTGCGCAGGACTCTCCTTCCTTCCGGGCGAGCAAGTGAAGGTCACTCTCTTAGCCATGAGGTTTGTGGCCACCGTGAAGGCGCCAACAAACCGATGGCGCAGATCTGCCAAGAGGATATGGAGCTGTCCAGCAAGTGCATGAGCCAAGATCGGACGTTGGGCTTGAGTACGGCGGGAAGTAGTTGGCGAGGATCTTGTCGTCCCGTCCCCGCAGCTCGCACCGCGATGGTGTAGATGCCGAGGAACTCCGACGGGTGCGTCCCGCCATCATACTTCTCCGCACGTCGGCTTGAAGTTTTTCCGGCTGGGCCATTTGGACTTGCCGCAGCTCACGAGTGAACGCAGGGCAACCTACCGCGTCACGGCAAGTCGCTGGCCCCTCGGTAGCGTGCATGTCAGCGAAGGCCCGGCGCGCTTGTCGGATTGACGCCGCGCTTCTCTTCGGCGCTCGATGCGAGTTCGAGCGTCTTCTTGTTGTCGTTCATGAAGAACTTGGCGCTGATCGCGGCGAGCTCATGGATCCGATGACGCGGTGGAGTCGCTGTCGAGGTGGATCCGGCGAGTCGGCGATCTTGGCCTTCTTGGCGGAGAAGTGCACGGTGGTTGCACCTCCGACAGTCTCATCGCCACCGCTCGTGCCTTGTCGTCTCGTCGCGGCAAAGATGGCGTTGGTTGCCGCGAGCGTCGCCGCTGGCAAAGCCGATGAGGCTCGGGCGATGGCCCTCCACTCGTCGACCTTGTCGGCCATTGGAGGGTAGTCGAGAGCAGCCGAGCTCTCGCCAGAGCTTCGCCGGAGTAGTAGGCGGCATTGGAGAACGGTGCGAGGAGCGGGACACGCTCGTACTTCTAACCACGTTAGAAGGAGCAGCGCCCCGTCCGGGCGACCGTATCTCACTCGTGCCAGCATGGTGGCGCGCATGCTGGTCTTGATGGTCTTGATCCAACGAACGTATGGCGTTGCGAACGTCATGACGTTGTTGGTCCCGCGTCTCCTGAGATGGGCGCGGGGGATGCACGGACGCCGAGGTTTGCGGTGCCTTGTCCTTGGACTTGGCAACGTCGCGAGCGCCTTCGTCGGTGCCCGTTCCTCCGCCAGCGTCTGCCCCACCACCCGTTTGCTACGGTGAGGGTGGGTACGACGCGGACGGCTCTGCCGCCGCCGAAGCCTTCTTCTTCGGTGGCATGTTGAGGAAGATGTTGATGACGCTGCTCGTGTGAACGCCGGATCAGATTCACACGGCCTCGACGCCCCCTACCTGGCGCGCCAGAGATGTCGGGAGGCTGATCGTGCCGCGGACACCTATGGGGCGGGCGGACCGGGCCCCTTGTGGTTCGGAGGGGGCGGAGATCGCACGAAGAACGGATCGAGGCGATGCACACGGCGGTTTACCCAACTTCGAGCTCTCCGGAGAGATAAAACTCCTCTGCTGCTTGCTTGATCTATTGTGTTCTTGCTAGGGAGCAATGCGAGCTACAAAACCTAAGCGTGAGTATCTACGGCCTCCGGTGGGTCGAATGAACCGAACGAGCCGAACCTTGCGAAAGACGCGAACGGAACCCCAACCCCTTCTACGTTGCACTCGGGCCTCCTTTTATATGCTCAAGGGGTCTCCGACAGGTGGCAACATAGACGAGGGTACAAATGTAAAAACAGGAGTTGGTACACCTACTTGAGCGATTATGCGAGTGCAAAATACCTAACTCGACGGCAAGGGACAAAAGCAATAAAATCCCTGTCATTCTCGCCCAAACAGTGGAACAGAGACCGTCAGGTGCGCCTCCGCTCGCCACGATGGCGAGCCTGTCAGCGCCGCTTATCACTGCTCTCCGCTGGCTGCACAGCTGCTCGACACGCGCGCATGGAACGGTCCCATGGCGACACGTCGCTGGGTGAGTTGGAGCGGAGACGGAGAGAAGTTGCATGCATGACAAGCGCCTTGCCGCGGCCGAATCCTTGTCGCGCCCGGAGACTCGTCGCGCTCCGGGCCTTCCCGGCAAGCTCCTCTTGCCGGGGCCTTGTCTTCTGCGTGCCTGGAGTGGCCTTCCTGACAAGCTCCTCTTGTCGGGGCCTTGTCTTCTCAATTTAAGACTTTGTTCTTGAATGGCTCACCGGCAAGCTCCTCTTGCCGGGGTCTTGTTTCCTGAAAGGCTGCGGAGGGTCTTGGCGGACGCCCGGCGAGGCTTGCCACGGGGACGCTGCGACTGCCCGTGCACAAGTTCGGGGTACTAAGGTACCCCTACTTTAGTACACCGACACCATTGTCACCACAGATAAACACGACAAGACATACATCAAGTGTTCTCATAAAAGACTCAATCCGAAAAGATAACTTCAAAGGGGAAACTCAATTCATCACAAGAGAGTAGAGGGGAAGAAACATCATAAGATCCAACTACCATAGCAAAGCTCGGGATAGATCAAGATCGTGCCATAGAGGGAACACGAGAGAGAACATGAGATAGAGAAAGAGAGATCAAACACATAGCTACTGGTACATACCCTCAGCCCCGAGGGTGAACTACTCCCTCCTCGTCATGGATAGCGCCGGGATGATGAAGATGGCCACAGGTGAGGGATCCCCCCTCCGGCAGGGTGCCGGAACAGGCTCCCGAGTGGTTTTTGATGGCTACAGAGGCTTGCGGCGGCGGAACTCCCGATCTATCTTCTGTTCTGGAAGTTTTAGGGTACGTAAGTATATATCGGTGAAAGGAGTACGTCGGTGGATCGAAGGGGGGGCCACGAGGCTGGGGGCGCGCCCCAGGGGGGTGGGCGCGCCCCCCATCCTCATGAGCACCTCCCTTCTTTCCTGACGTGCACTCCAAGTCCATCGGGTGGCTTTCCTTCCAAAAATAAATTCTCCAGTTGATTTCGTTCCGTTTTGACTCCGTCTGATATTTCTTTTCCTCGAAACACTGAAATAGGCATAAAACAGCAAATCTAGGCTAGGCTTCCGGTTAATAGGTTAGTCCAAAAGTAATATAAAATTGGAAAATAAAGCCCAATATTGCCTAAAACAGTAGATAATATAGCATGGAGCAATCAAAAATTATAGATACGTTGGAGACGTATCAAGCATCCCCAAGCTTAATTCCTGCTCGTCCTCGAGTAGGTAAATGATAAAAAAGATAATCTTTGATGTGGAATTCTAGTTGGCATAATTTCAGTGTAATTCTCCTTAATTGTGGTATGAATATTCAGATCCATAAGATTCAAGATAAAAGTTTAATATTGACATAAAAATAATAATACTTCAAGCATACTAACAAAGCAATTATGTCTTCTCAAAATAACATGGCCAAAGAAAGTAATCCCTACAAAATCATATAGTCTGGCTATGCTCTATCTTCACCACACAAAGTATTTAAATCATGCACAACCCGATGACAAGCCAAGCAATTGTTTCATACTTTTGACATTCTCAAAACTTTTTCAATCTTCACGCAATACATGAGCGTGAGCCATGGACATAGCACTATATGTGGAATAGAATTGTGGTTGTGGAGAAGACAAAAAGGAGAAGATTGTCTCACATCAACTAGGCGTATCAACGGGCTATGGAGATGCCCATCAATAGATATCAATGTGAGTGAGTAGGGATTGCCATGCAACGGATGCACTAGAGCTATAAGTATATGAAAGCTCAACAAAAGAAACTAAGTGGGTGTGCATCCAACTCGCTTTCTCACGAAGACCTAGGGCATTTTTAGGAAGCCCATCATTGGAATATACAAGCCAAGTTCTATATTGTAAAATTCCCACTAGTATATGAAAGTGACAACATGAGAGACTCTCTATCATGAAGATCATGGTTCTACTTTGAAGCACAAGTGTGGTAAAAGGATAGTAGCATTGTCCCTTCTCTCTTTTTCTCTCATTTTTTTATTTTTTATTTTTTTATTTGGGCCTTTTCTCGTTTTTTTGGCCTCTTTTTTTTCTCTTTTTTTTCGTCCAGAGTCCCATCCCGACTTGTGGGGGAATCATGGTCTCCATCATCCTTTCCTCACTCGGGACAATGCTCTAATAATGATGATCATCACACTTTTATTTACTTACAACTCAACAATTACAACTCGATTCTTAGAACAAAGTATGACTCTATATGAATGCCTCCGGAGGTGTACCGGGATATGCAATGAATCAAGAGTGACATGTATGAAAGAATTATGAACGGTGGCTTTGCCACAAATACGATGTCAACTACATGATCATGCTAGCAATATGACAATGATGGAGCGTGTCATAATAAGCGGAACGGTGGAAAGTTGCATGGTAATATATCTCGGAATGGCTATGGAAATGCCATGATAGGTAGGTATGGTGGCTGTTTTGAGGAAGATATACGGTGGGTGTATGATACCGGCGAAAGGTGCGCGGTTTTAGAGAGGCTAGCAATGGTGGAAGGGTGAGAGTGTGTATAATCCATGGACTCAACATTAGTCATAAAGAACTCATATACTTATTGCAAAAATCTACAAGTTATCAAAGCAAAGTATTACGCGCGTGCTCCTAGGGGGATAGATTGGTAGGAAAAGACCATCGTCATTCCCCGACCGCCACTCATAAGGAAGACAATAAATAAATAAATCATGCTCCGACTTCATCACATAACGGTTCACCATACGTGCATGCTACGGGAATCACAAACTTTAACACAAGTATTTCTCAAATTCACGACTACTCAACTAGCATGACTCTAATATCACCATCCTCATATCTCAAAACAATTATCAAGCATCAAACTTCTCTTAGTATTCAACACACTCATAAGAATTCTTACAAATCTTGTATGCCTAGCATATTAGGATTATTTAAGCAAATTACCATGCTATTTAAGACTCTCAAAATAATATAAGTGAAGCATGAGAGTTCATCTATTTCTTAAAAATAAAACCACCACCGTGCTCTAAAAGATATAAGTGAAGTACTAGAGCAAATGACAAACTACTCCGAAAGATATAAGTGAAGATCAATGAGTAGTTGAATAATTATACAACTATGTGAAGACTCTCCCATTTAATAATTTCAGATCTTGGTATTGTATCCAAACAGAAAGCAAAACAAAATAAAATGACATTGCAAGGATAGCACAACTCATGTGAAGAAGAAAAAACTTAGGCTCAACCGACACTAACCGATAGTTGTTGAAGAAGAAAGGTGGGATGCCTACCGGGGCATCCCCAAGCCTAGATGCTTGAGACTTCTTGAAATATTATCTTGGGGTGCCTTGGGCATCCCCAAGCTTGACCTTTTGTGTCTCCTTAATTCCTCTCATATCATGGTTTCTCTTTTTATCAAAAGCTTCATTCACAACAAACTCAACAAGAACTCGTGAGATAGGTTACTATAAACCAATGCAAAACCTTATCATTTTCTACTGTACCAAATCACTTGCATTATTATTCAACATTTCATACTAAATTCCTCTGCATATTTAATACTCCTATCCTTAAATAGAATCATTAAATAAGCAAACATATGCAAACAATGCAAACATAACAGCAATCTGCCAAAACAGTACAGTCTGTAAAGAATGCAAGAGTATCAATACTTCCCTGACTCCAAAAATTATGAACTAAAATTCCCACTGTAATAAATTTATAAGAGCTCAATATTCAAAAAGATTCAACATTATACCACTTTCTGAATTTTCTAGGGAATTTTTGCAACAGCGGTAAACTTTCTGTTTTCAAACAGCAACATGTATAGTAGCAAAATAAGCACGGCAAAGGCTATCCTTGACATTTTTATTGGAACAAAAGATGCAAAACATTATTATAACTAACAGCAAGAAAAAACTAACAAAATAAAATGACGCTCCAAACAAAACACATATCATGTGGTGAATAAAAATATAGCTCCAAGTAAAGTTACCGATGAACGAAGACGAAAGAGGGGATGCCTTCCGGGGCATCCCCAAGCTTAGACACTTGGTTATCCTTGAATATTACCTTGGTGTGCCTTGGGAATCCCCAAGCTTAGGCTCTTTCCACTCCTTATTCCATAGTCCATCGAATCTCTACCCAAAACCTGAAAACTTCACAACACAAAACTTAACAGAAAACTCGTGAGCTCCGTTAGCGAAAGAAAACAAAACACCACTTCAAGGTACTGTAATGAACTCATTCTTTAATTATTTTGGTTTTAAACCTACTGTATTCCAACTTCTCTATGGTTTATAAACTATTTTACTAGCCATAGATTCATCAAAATAAGCAAACAACACAACAAAAACAGAATCTGTCAAAAACAGAACAGTCTGTAGTAATCTGTAACTAACGCAAACTTCTGGAACTCCAAAAATTCTAAAATAAATTTGTGGACCTGAGGAATTTGTCTACTAATCATCTGCAAAAAGAATCAACTAAATAGCACTTTCCAGTAAAAAGTTGAAGCTAATTTCGTGAGCGCTAAAGTTTCTGTTTTTTACAGCATGATCATAAAGACTTCACCCAAGTCTTCCCAAAGGTTTTACTTGGCACAAACACTAATTAAAACATGAAACCACATCTAAAAATAGGCTAGATGGATTATTTGTTCCTAAACTGAACCAAAAAGCAAGAAACTAAAATAAAATTGGGTTGCCTCCCAACAAGCGCTATCGTTTAACGCCCCTAGCTAGGCATGATGATTTCAATGATGCTCACATAAGAGATAAGAATTGAAACATAAAGAGAGCATCATGAAGAATATGACTAGCACATTTAATTCTAACCCACTTACTATGCATAGGGATTTTGTGAGAAAACAACTTATGGGAACAATAATCAACTAGCATAGGAGGGTAACACAAGCATAGCTTCAAGATTTTCAACACATAGAGAGGAAACTTGACATTATTGCAATTCCTACAAGCATATATTCCTCCCTCATAATAATTTTCAGTAGCATCATGAATGAATTCAACAATATAACCATCACCTAAATCATTCTTTTCATGATCTACTAGCATAGAAATTTTATTACTCTCCACATAAGCAAAATTCTTCGCATGAATAATAGTGGGAGCAAACTCAACAAAATAACTATCATGTGATTGAGAATTAAGATCAAGATGACAAGTTTCATAGATATCATTATTCTTTAAAGCATACGTGTCATAACAATAATCATCATAGATAGTAGGCATGCTTTCATCATAATAAATTTGCTCATCAAAGCTTGGGGGACTAAAAATATCATATTCATCAAACATAGCTTCCCCAAGCTTGTGGCTTTGCATATCATTAGCATCATGGATATTCAAGGAATTCATATTAACAACATTGCAATCATGCTCATCATTCACATATTTTATGCCAAGCATTCTATGTAATTCTTCTTCTAGTACTTGAGCACAATTTTCCTTTCCATCATACTTACGAAAGATATTAAAAAGATGAAGCGTATGATGCAAACTCAATTGCATTTTTTTGTAGTTTTCTTTTATAAACTAAACTAGTGCTAAAACATGAAACAAAAAGATTCGATTGCAAGATCTAAAGATATACCTTCAAGCACTCACCTCCCGGCAACGGCGCGGAAAAGAGCTTGATGTCTACTACACAACCTTCTTCTTGTAGACGTTGTTGGGCCTGCAAGTGCACAGGTTTGTAGGACGATGAAAATTTCCCTCAAGTGGATGACCTAAGGTTTATCAATCCGTAGGGAGGCGAGGGATGAAGATGGTCTCTCTCAAACAACCCTGCAACCAAATAACAAAGAGTCTCTTGTGTCCCCAACACACCAAATACAATGGTAAATTGTATAGGTGCACTAGTTCGGCGAAGAGATGGTGATACAAGTGCAATATGGATGGTAGATAAAGGTATTTGTAATCTGAAAATATAAAAACAGCAAGGTAATTATGATAAAAGTGAGCGTAAACGGTATTGCAATGCTAGGAAACAAGTCCTAGGGTTCATACTTTCACTAGTGCAAGTTCTCTCAACAATAATATCGTAAGGGCATATTTATCCCGTAAGTGTTTTGGTGATTGATGACGATACTTTTGCGGACTAATCGTATGCTTTGAGTTCCTCAGATGGTTCATCTCTAGGCTCGAGACGATTCGGTGCCCCTCGGAGACTATTGAAGACGGCGTCGTCCTACGTTTCTTTTTGGTGGATTTGAGTCGTAGGAGAGCCGTACTATTAAGAGGGGTCCACGTCGGAAAGGTTTGGGCGGAATCAACACGTACACTTGTCCCTCCTTTCCCTGCATTTTGGAGCTTCCCTTTGTTATCTTGGTTGTGCGGAAATCTGACATTTGCCACTGTACTTGCGGTAGTACCGCAGGTACCTGTAGTACTGCGAGGTGCCACGCAGTAGTACCGCTCCTCGAGGAGCGGTAGTACCGCGGCTCGAGCCTAGTGCCGCTCGGTCGCGGTAGTAGGGGCGGATGTAATTTTTACATCGGCACCCACCACTGCAGTAGTACCGCTCGTCGGTAGTACTTGAGTATGACGGTAATCTTGCTCCCACGAGCCGTAGTACCGTGGCCCTCCTACCAGAAATACCGTAGAGTCACGGTAGTAGGCACGCCTACGGTAGTACCGCTCACGAGGAGCGGTAGTACCGTGTCGGATTTTCGCACTACCGCAGTTTCAGCGGATGTTGGCACGGATGTAATTTATTTCATCCGCGCCCTTCTCAGGTCGTGACTCCCCTGCCTTGCGGTAGTACCGTAAGGGGGAGCGGTAGTACCGCATGAGCGGTAGTACTGCCCCGAGTTAGGCTAGTCCCGGCCTGTCTTTGCCGCTCTTGGTAGTACCGTGGTCCACCACGGTAGTACCCGTCTTGACCTCATGTAGTACTGCGCCCACAGGCCAGTAGTACCCGGCGCGTCATGGCTGACTAAGTGGATAACGGTTGGATTTTTCCCACGACTATATAAGGGGCTTCTTCAACCTCTAGTTGACTACCTCTTCTCTCTCTAAGCTCCATTGTTGCTCCAAGCTCCATTTTGCCCGATCTCTCTCCTAGCCAATCAAACTTGTTGATTTGCTCGGGATTGGGTGACAAGGGCCCGATCTACACTTCCACCACAAGATATTTGATCCCCCACTTATCCCTTGCGGATCTTGTTACTCTTGGGTGTTTGAGCATCCTAGACGGTTGAGGTCACCGTGGAGCCATATTCCATTGTGGTGAAGCTTCGTGGTGTTGTTGGGAGCCTCCAATTAAGTTGTGGAGGTTGCCCCAACCTTGTTTGTAAAGGTTCGGTCGCCGCCTTCAAGGGCACCAATAGTGGAATCACGGCTCTTGCATTGTGCGAGGCGTGAGGAGATTACGGGCCCTAGTGGCTTCTTGGGGAGCATTGTGCCTCCACACCGCTCTAACGGAGACGTACTTCCCCTCAAAAGGAAGGAACTTGGTAACACATCCTCGTCTCCACCGGCTCCACTCTTGGTTATCTTATCCCTTTACTTGTGCAAGCTTATTTGTGTTCCTATCCTTGCTTGCTCGTGTGCTTGTGTTGTTGCATCATATAGGTTGTCCACCTAGTTGCACATCTAGACAACCTTTATTATTGCAAAGTTTAAATTAGTAAAGAAAAGCCTAAAATTGCTAGTTGCCTATTCACCCCCTCTAGTCAACCATATCGATCCTTTCAATTGGTATCGAGCCTCGTCTCTTTTAAGGACTTTACTGTCCGTGAGAGTATAGTTGACATCGTAGATGATGTGGGGAGCACTCGGTGCAAATCCGACATCATCTACGGAGATGGGAGTATCTCGATCTCTCGTGAGGAATTCAATGTAGCGTTGGACACATTGAAAAACTCCATGACGAAGCGAGGTCAAGGACATGTTTAAGGAATTCCTAGAAGGGCTTAAACTTTCCACCGCACCCGTGAAAGTGGGTGATCCCGCCAACACGGGAGCGGATGCTAACTCCGATAAGGGGAAGCTACTAGTTAGAAAGCCCCTCGTCTAGTGGTAAGAATGGCACCGCATCTTCGCCCATGTGCAACCTCCGTTTATGGTGGACCGATTCCTTCCACTCATTTGAATCATGCGGTCCACCACCTAAGGTTGATAAAAGGAGGATTTTGATTCTTGGGTTTATCGTTTTAAGCGTCATTTAAATCATGTGAACACTAACCTTTGGAGAATCATTGAAGAAGGTTTCTATCCGCATGATCCGAGCAATTTTTCTCCTAGAGAGGTCGTGGACCATCAATTCAATGAGAATGCTCTCTTCATCATCCAAGAAGAAATCCTTCCCGAAGACCTCCCTCATCTCCGGCCTTACACCCGTGCCAA
Organism: Aegilops bicornis; assembly: GCA_021605145.1. Lineage (NCBI taxonomy): Eukaryota > Viridiplantae > Streptophyta > Magnoliopsida > Poales > Poaceae > Aegilops > Aegilops bicornis. Next base: position 453,918,757 of record CM038674.1, on the reverse strand, counting down.
AGATGCTTGGCTCAAGGTGGTTTCCATGTATCGAGGAAGCGCAAGCATTCAACGTTCCAATTATGAAGTGGTCCAAGGTGAAGCCGATGAGTTTGCAATGAAGGAAGAAGAAGAACCTCGTGAACTCTATCGGAGAGTAACCAAGCTTGCCGTCTCCCTCCGAGATCATGGAAGTAAGGACACAGATGGCAACTGGATCAAGCGCAAATTTCTCAAGGCAATGGTGCCCTACCACAAAGCCATGTCCTCCGTCATCCGTCAACGACCGGACTTCCACACCTTGTCCTCAAGTGATGTGTTGGATGAGTTTGTGGCTATGAGCATATTGGACAAGACCGCCGACAATGCGGTGCTTCGCTCTCAAAGAGAAAAGAAGCCCAACCTCGCTTTGAAGGCCAAGATTTGTGTCGAAGAAGATGGAGAGGAGGAAGAAGAAGAGAGCAACCTCGAAGATACTAAGTATGATTATCATGAACACATGTCCCTTGCTTCAAGACAATTTTGGAGCAAGAAGAACTCAAGGCGCAACTTCAACAAGAGCAATTCAAGTGGCTCTAAGGGCAAGCAACGAGTGAGGACGTGTTTCAATTGTGGGAATGTGAGTCACTTTTTTGCGGAGTGTCCATATGAGAAGAGGGAAGACAATGGTGGCAAGCTCATCCGTAAGGACAAGGCCAAGTCTTTTCGCAACAAGAGCAACTTCCCAAAGAAGACTCCTCACAAAGCTTTGGTGGTTCAAGAAGAGTACAATGAGGATGATGATGATGATGAGGATGGTGAATCGGTTGCCATGGCCTCCGTGGCCATTGCAATGACTCCTCAGGTGTCTCTCTTCGGTTCACCCAATGAAAGCATCACCGCCAAGTGCCTCGTGGCTAAAGCCACCAACAAGGTAACCCCCAACATCAAAACTACCATCATCAATCATTCTTCTTTGACGGATTGCATTGATGAACATGAGGGGACTAGTGTAGAGGAAAATGAATTTGAGATCTTTATGAGTAAACTCAAAGGGAAATCCAAGATGCACTTCGTTGCTCTCTTGGAACAACTTGGTGAAGCCAATGTCATGATCGAGACTCTTGAAGAAACCATTTCTAAGATGGAAGGGCATAGTCGTGACTATGCCAATGAGATTTTGGATCTTTCCAATGCTCTTGAGGAAGAGCATGGTCTTCGTTTGGCTCTTGAGGAGTCACACAACGATGATCACGCTAAATTAAAGAAAGACCTTGATCATGCTCTTGTTGTGTCTCGTGTGCTTAGTTCCGAGAAGGCAAAGCTTGGAGTTGATCTTGCTAGACTCAACGAGGACTTTGACACCCTCGACAAGGCTCACAAAGTCTTGAAGGGTGCTCATGCTAGTATCAAAGAGTCTCATGATCAACTCCAAGTGAAGCTAACCAAGGAGAAAGCCACCTTTCCTCATATGATATTGATTGATAATGCAAATGCTACTAACCCTTGTTGTGAGCATGTGCATCTTGTTGAGGAGAATGCTAAGTTGAAGGAGCAACTTGAAAAGGGCCTTGTCACATGCATTCAAGGTGAGAAGAACCTTAACGACCTTTTGAGTAATCAAAAGGAAGTTGTGGCCAAGGAGGGGATTGGGTTCGCGCCCAAGCCCAAGAGCAAGAAGAAGAATGACAAGACCAAGCAACCTCCCCTCTCAAGCAAACTTTTGTGAGGGAGGGAGAGGGTGCTTCCAAGAAGAAGAAGAAGCTGCAAAGGGTGGCAATGTCAAGAAGGACAACGTCATCCCCATGAACATAGCCCGGCGACTTTAACCCCTCTTATGTGTTGTGCCGTGCTAGTGATGGGCATGTTTATGCTAAATTTGTTGGTTCTTCTTATGAGTACATTGAATGGTCTATTTGGGTTCCTAAGACCCTCGTTACTAACATCGAAGGACCCATTACCAAATGGGTACCTAAAACCAAGCATTGATCTCTTGTAGGGGTTTGCTTCGGTGGGGGATCATGGTTGCTCGATAGTGGAGCAACAAATCATATGACCGGGAGCAAGGACATGGTGGTGGACGTGCAAGAGATTCCATCTATGCCCACCGATGTCGAGTGGGGTGATGCCTCACATTCTAAGGTATTTGGTCTCGGCAAGGTTGTCATTTCTCATGACCTTACGATCGAGAAGTCATGCTTGTTGAGTCCCTTGCATACAATTTGCTTTCCGTTCGTCAACTTGTAGTCATGGGTTATGCTACTTTCTTTGACATTGATACCGTGGCCCTCTTGTGGAGCAAGACTCTTAAAGTAGCCTTTGTTGGGCATGTCGAAAACGGTCTCTATGTGATTAACTTTTCGGAGCAACCCACTAAGATCGCGACATGCCTAATGGCTAAAGTTGACGATGGGATGGCTTTGGCATCGCCGTTTAGCCCATGTCAATATGAGATCTTTGCAAAGTCTTCTCAAGGGGGACCATGTCCGTGGACTAACAAATGTTAGTTTTGCCAAAGACCGTGCTTGCCGTGCTTGTATTGAAGGAAAGCTTCATGAGAAGGCTCACCCTCCCACGACTATCATATACTCAAAGAGACCCTTGGAGCTCCTTCACATGGATCTCTTTGGGCCACCATCATTTGATAGTCTTGGAGGAAGAAAGTATTGCTTGGTGATCGTGGATGACTATTCGAGATACACTTGGGTATATTTCTACAAGAGGAAGAGCGAGACCCAACAAACCGTCATCGACTTTGCAAATGAAGCTCAACGTCAACATAATGCAAAGATCTTGACTATAAGAAGTGACAACGGCACCGAGTTCAAGAACTACACCTTGGATGAGTTTCTTAGTGATGAGGGAATCAAGCATCAATATTCTGCACCATATACCCCTCAACAAAATGGTGTGGCGGAGAGAAAGAACCGGACGTTGATGGATGCGGCAAGGACCATGATGGCGGAGTTCAAGTCTCCATACAACTTTTGGGCGAAGCCATCAACACCGCTTGTCATGCATCCAATCGGCTTTATCTCTGCAAAGGCTTGAACAAGACTCCTTATGAGATACTCACCGGCAACAAGCCCAACCTGAAGTACTTCCGGGTGTTTGGGTGTAAGTGTTTCATTCTCAAGAAAGGTGTTCGTTTGTCTAAATTTGAAGCTAGAGTTCGTGAGGGCATATTTGTTGGTTATGCTACAAACTCTCATGCTTACCGTGTCCTCAATAAATCCACGGGACTTATTGAGGAGACGTGTAACGTGGAGTTTGATGAGAATAACGACTCCCAAGTGGAGCAAAGTGGCACTTGTGATGTAGGTGATGAAATTCCTCCCCAAGCCATAAGAAGAATGGGAGTTGGCTTTATCCTACCCATTGAGGAACCCCTTGTGGCGAAGGAGAAGGACAATGCTCCACTCAAGTGGAGCCATCACCAACCCAAGGCCCACACGCTTAGAAGAACAAAGTGAAGGCCCTCAACCTCAAGAACAAGACCAAGGGCAAGATCGTGCTCAAGATGATGATATCACCTTAAATGATGCCCAAGGTCGAGTTCTCTTCCCCGAGCATGCTCAAGATGAAGGTCATGCTCAAGACGGCGCTCAAGATGATCAAGTGACCTCTCCTCATCGCGATTCCGAGGAGGATTTAGAGCGTCGTGCTGCCAAGATTGCTTCCAAACTCACTACCAAAGGCCATCTCATGGAGAATGTGGTTGGAAGCCTAAGAAAAGGGGTAAGCACTCGTAGAAAATTGGCAAACTATTGTGAACATCACGCGTTTGTCTCTTGTGTTGAACCTCAAAAGGTCTATGAGGCGCTCGAAGATTCGGATTGGCTCAATGCCATGCATGAAGAACTCAACAACTTTGAGTACAACAAGGTGTGGAGATTGGTGCCAAGGCCATCGGAGAACCACAACGTCATTGGAACCAAGTGGATTTTCAAGAACAAGCAAGATGCTCATGGGAACATCATTCGCAACAAGGCAAGATTGGTAGCACAAGGCTACTCCCAAGTCGAGGGTATCGACTACGGTGAAACCTTTGCTCCCGTTGCTCGTCTTGAATCCATTCGTTTGTTGATTGCTTATGCTTCCCATCACAACTTTAAGTTGCAACAAATGGATGTAAAAGTGCTTTTCTTAATGGTCCCATTAATGAGTTGGTCTATGTCAAGCAACCCCCGGTTCGAGGACCCCTACTTCCGGATCATGTATATCAACTCGATAAGGCACTCTATGGACTTAAACAAGCCCCACGTGCTTGGTATGACCACCTTACCGAGTTGTTACAAGATCGTGGTTTTGAAGTGGGGCAAATCGATCCCACTCTTTTTACTAAGAAGGTCAATGGGGAGTTGTTTGTATGCCAACTATATGTTGATGATATTATCTTTGGTTCTCCTAACAAAGCTTTCAATGAGCAATTTGCCGCTCTCATGACCTCCAAGTTCAAGATGTCTTCGATGGGAGAGTTGAAGTTCTTTCTTGGTTTCGATATCAAACAAAGAAGAGAAGGAACCTTCATCAACCAAGCCAAATACACTCAAGACATGCTCAAAAGATTCAAGCTAAGTGATGTCAAGCGGCTACTACACCAATGCCCACCAAGTGCCAACTTGACATTGATCGCAATGGTAAAGCGGTGGATCAAAGGTATATCGCTCCATGATTGGATCCTTGCTTTACCTTTGTGCATCTAGACCGGATATCATGTTGAGTGTGGGAATGTGTGCACGGTTTCAAGCCGCACCGAAGGAAAGTCATTTTGTGGCGGTCAGCGAATCTTTCGATATTTGGCTCATACCCCAAACTTTGGCTTATGGTACCCAAGAGGATCAAACTTCAAGCTTGAAGGATTTACGGATTCGATTGGCGGGAGACAAAGTGGATAGGAAGTCCACTTCCGGAGGGTGCCAATTTCTTGGTTGCTCCTTGGTAAGTTGGTCTTCCAAGAAGCAAAGTTGTGTGTCCCTCTCGTTCACAGAAGCGGAATATGTGGCGGCCGGTAGTTGTTGTGCTCAACTCCTATGGATGAGGCAAACTTTAAAGGAGTACGGTGTCATTTGTGACAAAGTGCCTCTTTGGTGTCATAATGAAAGTGCCATCAAGATTTCTCTCAACCCGGTGCAACACTTCAAGACAAAGCACATTGAGATTCGGTATCACTTCATACGGGATCACATTAGGCGAGGAGAACGAGCTCAAGTATGTCAACACTCGGGATAACCTTGCGGATATATTCACGAAGCCCTTAGATGAAGCAAGATTTCATGAGTTAAGGCATGAGCTAAATATCTTTGATTTGAGCAATGTGACTTGAGCCCGTGCACTCCCCACCACACTCAACTTGCTATCTAGTTTAGGTGTAGGCATGGACATAGGGGGAGTATTGTTCTCTCAATGAACTCTCCCTCCCCCCATTATGCATAAATAGATCACCTCTTTCACATTAGCCATTTTTATGGTACTTGTGTTCCAAAGACGAGTTTTGGTCATGGGCCCAAGGATAATTCTTCGCGGTGCCATACCATCCTACTCAAACATAGGTGGCTTCGGCCACCGCCCTCTCTCCTTGAGAGGCCTCGTCGTTTGGTGGTTTCTTGTTGTCTTTTGCCTCTAGTTTGTGGTTGAGTTTGTGGTTTCTTGTGTGTGAAAAGAAAAAAAAATTCATTGCAAAGACCCTTTTTCGTTTTTGAATCATGCGGTGACTTGAGATACACGGTACTACCGCGGCCAGCTGCGGTACTACCGCAGCCAGCCACGGTACTACCGCTTGCGGGAGCACGGTACTACCGCAACCTCACGGCAGTAATTTGTACTGCCGCCCGGTTGAGCAGTACTACCGCCTCGGTGCGGAACTTCCGCCCGGCGGTACTACCGTGATGAGGCAGCGGTACTACTGCTGACAGTTCATGGGCGAGGGTTAAGGGCGGCAGGGGGAGTTCTAACTCCCCCATACCCATTCGCTACTTTCTCCCCACATCGCCTCCTTCTCTCCCTTGCTCAAGAACGGAGCGGCGTCTCTCGCGGATCTCCTTCACCGCTGCCCTCCGTGATTCCGACCGGTGGGATCGTTCTCCACCGCGTGCTCTTGCTATGGACCTGTGTTTTCCCCAATTCCCTCTCCTTTGTGTTGGTGTTTGGCGTTTCTAGGTTTTGGGGAGGCTTGAGTGTTCTTGAGATTGATAGGCCTAATCTCCGCAAGAATAGGATGAAGGAGTGTAGTATTGCATAGGATTTATATGTGTATTGTTGTCATGCGCTAGATCTGATCACTGTAGCACCGCCGTTGTTTCGCGGTTCTTTTCAGATTCAAATCGATAGTTGGATCCGCTGCAACGCGGTACTACCGCCCTTCGGGTGCGGTACTACCGCGCTCTGTGCGGCACTACAGCTCTACTTCCGCTCCAACCACGGTACTACCATGACCTCGCACGGTACTACCGCGTTTGGAGCAGTACTACTGCTTTAGTACCGCAGGCAGTGGCCGTCCTACCGTGCCTCACACCTATCGTATGCCATCTTTCTCATATGTCTCCTATGTTTTTCGTGTGCTTTTTCGTGGCCTTTGCATTGATCTTCTTGCGTTTTGGTGCTTGGCGTGTGGTTCGGTGGTGGCTCTCGCCGGTCCAATCCAACCGTGACACCGGCTCCAAGCGTCTGTGCAACCCCGGTGACGCACCAGAGGGCTCCTCTTTTGCCCCCAAGCGCCATGTCAAGACAACTGCCACCAAGGTCAAGGAGCCCTCCAGGAGCATGGATGAGATGCCCCATTCTGACTACATCCGCCTCCGGAACATTGATCCGTACGTGACCCCTCGTTCCTCAGTCAGGGGCTGTGAGCTGTTGGAACAAGCATCAAACCAACGCCTATCCGGGCGTCATTAAGAATAAGCGAGAATACCTATGTGGATGTGAAGTGGATTGACATGCATCACTTGAGGAAGGAGAAGTTCCGTGCCTACTTTGGAGAGGTTACGGACTTGGTGGAGCAGTTTGGCATTGAGCATATCATCTCCTTTCACCTTGACTATGATCCCGAGCTCATTGGTCAGTTCTTTGCTTCTGTCTACTTTCACCCCAATGAGGAAAGGATAATGACCTGGATGTCAAATGGCCGTAGAAGTCGACTGCTACCTGGAAGGAGTTCATGGATCTGCTCCAAGTTCCTGATGACGGGCTTGACTCCCCCGTGGGTGTTCGTCCCCATGCCAACCCTGACTCTGCCAACAAGGACATTCTTGCACCGTTCTATGTTGAGAAGACACTTCCAAGTGGCAAGATAGGTTTGGTTCTCAACTCCTTTTTGGATATCATGTACCGCATCTTCCGCAACTCCTTGTTCCCCCGCATTGGTGACAAGGACAAGGTTCATGCCTATACGGTGGATATGATGCTCATCTGCGAGGAGGCTCGTGTGTCTCAGACTCAGCCACTTGATATCTCACACATCATGTGGTGTGAGCTTCAATTTGCCGTGTTCAACCGCAAGGTGCCTATATACGGTCCATATCTGTTTCTGCTGATCTCGAGGACTTGGGACAAGATGTTCTCGGTGAGGAGTTCCTTGCCTCGACTGGATTCGCCATGACCCCATCATGCTCAAGTGTCAAACCCAACTGGGCCAACACTACTACTCGTGCTGAGGCGTCTGCAGCTAGGGCTGCTGTTGGAGAGGAGGATGCTGGCGCCGAGCATGTTGATGAAGGCCATGCTGCTAGGCCTTCCCAGAGCTCCTCTATGCCTTCTTGGGCCACGAAGCTGAAGGACAAGATGAAGACTCTTTTCTGCATGCAAGCCAAGGGCAAGACAGGACTCATGTGGCATCCAAGGAGAGTCGCCGCCGGGACAGGAAGATCTTGAAGCTCTATGGTGAGGATGTGTGCGGAGGATCTCGAGGAGCACATCACCCCTGAGGCCGAGTGGATGGCGAAGCAAGGCTACAAGTGGACTGATTCTGAGGAGGACGCCGAGGAGTCCATCCCCGCTGCCGAGGAGTCTCGACGGAGAGGGCTGGGACGAGTTCCCTTCTACTGAGCCACCGCTTGTGTGTAGGTGTCCTCTCCGCCTTTTTGGCGCCTCGATGCCAAAGGGGAGAGAGCGTGAGATTCTTGAGTCTTGTGTTTGTGTTTGGTGTGTTTATTATGCGTTTCCGGTTGAACCTCGTTTGAATCGTTTGAACCTCGTTTTAGTTGCTTTTCCTTCTTATGGTGTAAGACATATGCACTCTATCTATCTTAGCAAGCTTATGTTATATCGTGCTATATGTTGCTTAGATGTTATTCTTCGGACCTTTGTCTCTAAAAAATAGGGGGAGTGGTGATCCTAGATCGTGTGCTATGCAGTCCAAAGCATTCATCCGGAGTGCACACATCTAGGGGGAGCCCGTCTATATATTGGAGAGGAGGGGTTTGCTCTTGCTCTATATTATTGTATCTTTGTGCAAATCCAGATTGTCATCAATCCACCAAAAGGGGAGATTGTAAGGGCATATTTATCCCGTAAGTGTTTTGGTGATTGATGATGATACTTTTATGGACTAATCGTATGCTTTGAGTTCCTCGGATGGTTCATCTCTAGGCTCGAGACGATTCGGTGCCCCTCGGAGACTATTGAAGACGGCGCCGCCCCACGCTTTCTTTTGGTGGATTTGAGTCGTAGGAGAGCCGTACTATTAAGAGGGGGTCCGCGTCGGAAAGGTTAGGCGGAATCAACACGTACACTTGTCCCTCCTTTCCCCGCACTTTGGAGCTTTCCTTTCGTTATCTTGGTTGTGCGGAAATCGACATTTGCCATCAGACTTGCGGTAGTACCATAGTTACACGCGGTAGTACCGCGGGGTGCCACGGTAGTACCGCGGCTCCCAGGCCTAGTGCCGCTCCGGTGCGGTAGTAGGGGCGGATGTAATTTTTTACATCCGCGCCCACCACGGTAGTACCGCTCATTCAGCCGGTATGATAGTATTGCTGGGGCCCACGGTAGTACCGCTTCCCCCGAGCCGTAGTACCGTGGCCCTCCTACCAAGCACCGAGAGTCACGGTAGTAGGCATCGCTACGGTAGTACCGCTCACGAGGAGCGGTAGTACCGCGTCGGATTTTCGCACTACCGCAGATTTCAGCGGATGTTGGCACGGATGTAATTTATTTCATCCGCGCCCTTCTCGAATCGTGACTTCGCCTTGCGGTAGTACCGTAAGGGGAGCGGTAGTACTGCAGCGGTAGTACTGCCTCGAGTTAGGCTAGTCGATGCATCTTTGCCGCTGCTGTAGTACCTTGGTCCACCACGGTAGTACCGTGCGGCCTCGCGGTAGTACCACGCCCCTGGAGCGGTAGTACCGCGCGTCGCGGGCTGACTAAGTGGATAACGGTTGGATTTTTCCCACGACTATATAAGGGGCTTCTTCAACCTCTAGTTGACTACCTCTTCTCTCTCTAAGCTCCATTGTTGCTCCAAGCTCCATTTTGGCCCGATCTCTCCCTAGCCAATCAAACTTGTTGATTTGCTCGGGATTGGGTGACAAGGGCCCGATCTACACTTCCACCACAAGATATTTGATTCCCCCACTTATCCCTTGCGGATCTTGTTACTCTTGGGTGTTTGAGCATCCTAGACGGTTGAGGTCACCGTGGAGCCATATTCCATTGTGGTGAAGCTTCGTGGTGTTGTTGGGAGCCTCCAATTAAGTTGTGGAGGTTGCCCCAACCTTGTTTGTAAAGGTTCGGTCGCCGCCTTCAAGGGCACCAATAGTGGAATCACGGCTCTTGCATTGTGCGAGGGCATGAGGAGATTACGGTGTCCCTAGTGGCTTCTTGGGGAGCATTGTGCCTCCACACCTCTCTAACGGAGACGTACTTCCCCTCAAAACGAAGGAACTTGGTAACACATCCTCGTCTCCACCAGCTCCACTCTTGGTTATCTTATCCCTTTACTTGTGCAAGCTTATTTGTGTTCCTATCCTTGCTTGCTCATGTGCTTGTGTTGTTGCATCATATAGGTTGTCCACCTAGTTGCACATCTAGACAACCTTTATTATTGCAAAGTTTAAATTGGTAAAGAAAAGCCTAAAATTGCTAGTTGCCTATTCACCCCCCCTCTAGTCAACCATATCGATCCTTTCAAATAACATAGATAGATCATATAACAATCCGTCAACATGCAACAAAGAGTCACTTCAAAGCCACTAATAGCGGAGAACAAACGTAGAGATTATGATAGGGTACGAAACCGCCTCAAAGTTATTCTTTTGGATCGATCTATTAAAGAGTTCCTACTAGAATAACACCTTAAGACACAAATCAACCAAAACCCTAATGTCACCTAGATACTCCATTGTCACCTCAAGTATCCGTGGGCATGATTATACGATATGCATCACACAATCTCAGATTCATCCAACCAACACAAAGTACTTCAAATAGTGCCCCAAAGTTTCTACCGGAGAGTCAAGAACGTGTGCCAACCCCTATGCATAGGTTCATGGGCGGAACCCGCAAGTTGGTCACCGAAACATACATCAAGAGGCACATGAAATCCCATTGTCACCACAGATAAACACGGCAAGACATACATCAAGTGTTCTCATAAAAGACTCAACCCGATAAGATAACTTCAAAGGGGAAACCCAATTCATCACAAGAGAGTAGAGGGGGAGAAACATCATAAGATCCAACTACAATAGCAAAGCTCGGGATACATCAAGATCGTGCCATAGAGGGAACACGAGAAAGAGAGAGAGAGAGAGAAATCAAACACATAGCTACTGGTACATACCCTCAGCACCGAGGGTGAACTACTCCCTCCTCGTCATGGATAGCGCCGGGATGATGAAGATGGCCACAGGTGAGGGATTCCCCCTCCGTAGGTTGAGCGGGCTCGAGAGGTTTTGGTGGCTCTGAGAGGCTTGCGCGGCGGAACTCCCGATCTATTTTCTGTTCGGAAGTTTTAGGGTACGTAAGTATATATGGGTGAAAGAATGCGCCGGTGGACGAAGGGGGCCCGAGGCGGGGGCGCCCTGTGGGGGCCCACCCTCGTGAGCACCTCCCTTCTTTCCTGACGTGCACTCCAAGTCCATCAGGTGGCTTTCCTTCCAAAAATAACTTCTCCAGTTGATTTCGTTCCGTTTTGACTCCGTCTGATATTTCTTTTCCTCGAAACACTGAAATAGGCATAAAACAGCAAATCTGGGCTGGGCCTCTGGTTAATAGGTTAGTTCCAAAAGTAATATAAAATTGGAAAATAAAGCCCAATATTGCCTAAAACAGTAGATAATATAGCATGGAGCAATCAAAAATTATAGATACGTTGGATACGTATCAAAGACCTCGTGAACAACACCTACACAGAAAACAACAAATACTTGCACCCAATGCAAACAAGGGGTTGTCAATCCCTTGACGGTTAATTGCAAGGATCAAATCTCTTAGTGATAGATAGATAAAAAACACAAAATAAAAATAATGGTAAATAAATTGAAGCAATGTATTTTGGATTTTATATATGATAAAGATAGACCTGGGGGGCATACCTTTCACTAGAGACTTCCGTCTCGAACAAAAAACATATGGCGGGTAAACAAATTACTGTTCGGCAACTGATAGAAAAGTGCATATTTATGAAGATATCCAAGGCAATGATCATGTATATAGGCATCACATCCGACACAAGTCGACCGACTCTTGCCTGCATCCACTAATATTACTCCACACATCGACCACTATCCAACATGCATCTAGAGTATTAAGTTCATAAAGAACGGAGTAACGCCTTAACCAAGATGACTTGAAGTAGACAATGTAAACTCAATCAATATTAATAAACCCCATTGTTTTATCCTTAATGGCAACAGTATAAATACATGTCTTGTCCCCTTCTGTCACTGGGATATATATCACCGCAAGTCTGAACCCATCACAAAGCACCTCTCCCATTGCAAGATAAATCAATATAGTTGGCCAAGCCAAGTAAATAGATCGAAGACAAATAAAAAGCTATAATAATCATGCATAGAAGAGTTTAGAGAAGACTCAAATAATATTCATAGATAATCTGATCATAAACCCATAATTCATCGTATCCCAACAAACACACCGCAAAAAAGGATTACATCGAATAGGTCTCCAAGAACATCGAGGAGAACATTGCATTGATGACCAAAGAGAGAGAAGAATCCATCTAGCTACTAGCTATGGACCCGTAGGTCTGTGGTAAACTACTCACACATCACTAGAAGGGCAGCAAGGTTGATGTAGAGCCCTCCGTGATCGACTCTCCCTCCGACAGAGAACTGGAAAATGCCTCCAGCTGGGATCTCGCAAGAACAGAGGCTTGTAGGGACGGAAAAAGTATTTTGGGTGGCTCTCAATTGCTTTCCAGATTTTAGAAAATTTATAAAGACGGAACTAGGTTAAACGGAGGAACGAGGGGCCCACAAGTCACATGGGCGCCCCTCCCGCAAGGGCGCGCCCATGTGCCTTGTGGCCTACTCCTTCATCTTGTGTCCCTCTCTCAAAGCTTCCAGGGTCTCTTATGTCCAAAAAAATCGTCAAAAAGTTTCATGGCTTTTGGACTTTGTTTGGTACTGATTTCTCGGAAAACCAAAAACAGGCAAAAAACAGCAACTGGCACTTGGCACTAAGTTAATAACTTTGTCCCAAAAAATGGTATAATCTTGCATATAAAATATCCAAGGTTGATACTATAATAGCATGTAACAATAAAAAAATTATAGATACGTTGGAAATGTATCATGTACACGGTCGCGGCGAGGGATGCATAGCAAGGAGGACACACACGGATGCACTCTATTTGAGGAAATATCAAACCATACATCTCCTTTGCAGAATCAGTTTTTGTAGTGAAAAAACAGAATCAAAACTATCTCCACTCCTAAAGCCGGAGGTTGTGATCGTGATGGTCGGTTTGTCGTTTGACCGTTCGCTCGCTCGCCTTCGTCGTTTCCCCTCTCACGCACACAAAAGAAGGAGAGCTCCGCTGATTTCTCTACTTTTGTTCATCCCACACACGTCCTCCACTTCTTCCTCCACCTAGTGGTCCCCATCCCCAAATATCCAACCAAGGCGCTGCAACTCTATATCCTTCGACTACTTGTCCCCTGCCACCACAGCCTCCTCCTAATCCCATGTGATGTGTCGCCAAAAAGGCAGGACATGTCTGGTCTCCACCATCGCGAGGTGCCGCACCCCAACCCAAGGTTTGCTGCACCGGAGGAGATAACATTGGGTAGCCATGCCACAACTTCCTTGATGTGCAGGAACAAGGTTGACACGTGAACACTCTGTTAGCTCCTAGAGGGGGAGTCTGCGGTCATGATGGTCAGTTTGTTGCTCGTTCGCTCACCTTCGTTGTTTCCCCACTCACGCGCACGAAAGGAAGGACAGCTCCGCTGATTTCTCATCTTCCGTTCATCCCACACGCGTCCTACACTTCTTCCTCAACCTGGCGGTCCTCATCCCCAAATATCCAACCAAGGCGTTGCCGCTGTATATTCTTTGACTGCTTGTATCCTGCCACCGCATCCTCCTCCCGATCCCACGTGATGTGTCACCACCAAGGTAGGACATGCCTCGTCTCTACCATCCCCTGGCACTTCAGCCCAACCCCAAGGTTTGTTGCACTGAAGGACACAACCTGAGGTAGCCATGCCACAACTGCCTTGATGTGCAGGAACAAGCTTGACACATGAACTCGTCGTCGGCTAGACGTGTTGTGAAGCCTTCATAACCCTTCTCTTATTGAGCTCCACAGCAATAGACCAAGGTTGCGCCCCCACCGAAATAATCCGGATCATCTCCAGGAGGGAGCTTTCTTACCTGTCGTCCCAGGATAGGGCAGGAGGGCCATGCCGGAGTCGTCATCGTCTGCTTCCCAGGCACGTCGTACGGGAGGCCGTCTGAGGTGCGCCTTGGCCACCAGACCTATCTTTGGGAATCTGAAGCGAAACCGAGGCCAGATAAGATGAGAACCTTTTGATGAGTCTGGTATGCTGTGATTATTATGATCCTGATGCTAAATGTTCGTGGATGTGTGCATTGCAAACACAATGGTAATATACATGCATATAGAGGAAGAAATTAACATGTTCTTGATTTGAATAGGCTCTCCGCGAATGATGTGCGGACTTGATTGGTTGGCATTGACAATGAAACACTGAAGCCAACCCACAGTATGAATTGCACACTCGTGATTTTAGTTACATTGTGTTGCCCGTTTCATGCTACTACATATTAGGTTGGATCTAAGCATATTTATCTGTAAAACTCACCTATATGCTTCATTTAAAAGTGTCGGCGATAGCATAGTGGATTGTAACTCCCCGGGAGGATTTACACATCAGATCCTTAGAGTTGATTTACTAGAAACTTTCACTTTGCTGGCATTCATGAAATGAAGATCAATTGGGAATATATTGGTAGGGAAGCATTCTTTCTATCTTTCACTAGACAACACGGCAAAGAAGTACACTTTTGCTACATATCTATTATTTTCTTGTTGGATAGCATTGTCTATTGCAAATAATTAGGTATTTTTTTCTTTGAAAAGGAGGATGACCCCCGGCTTTTGCATCAGGGCAATGCATACAACCATTTTATTAAGTACCAAGACCTTACAAAGTAACAGTACATCAATAAGTTTGAAGCCATCATCATGGAAACATCTGTTACTACTCCTATCAACTTGATGAAGGGGTGTGTATTGTCAGGGTCGCCTGACCAGACCTCATACCAAAGCCCAACATCTAAAACCAGAGGTCTCAACCAAGTCGTCGCCGAGTCTGGGGCACACACCGGTCCAGCGCACTCTCAGCAGGCATCGCATGTGCGCGCTGTAGATGTCGCCGCCACCGTCTTCCACTGATCTATCCTCAGAGCAGGCACCACATTGAAGGATGTGGTGGATGCAAGAGTGAAGTGGGGAGGTCTCGACATTGTTTGGGTTAGAGTATTAACTTGTATAAGCCTTTGCACCTGTGGTGGTAGAATCAAGACGCCTCCTCCCCCCATGATGGCGGTGGCAGATTGACACGAACACAGGGGAAGGTGATTAGTGTGGAGAGTGGGGCGATTCGCGGGGGACTCCTTGGCGGCCCGTCGGGAAGTACGGTGTCAAGGAGAGAGGGCGTTGTAGGATTGAAAGTATGTCTAGAGGGGGGTGATTAGACTACTTGATCAAATAAAATCTAGCCTTTTCCCAATTTTAAGTCTTGGCAGATTTTAGCAACTTATCACAAGTCAAGCAATCAACCTACACATGCAATTCTAAGAGTATAGCAGCGGAATGTAAATCATTGCATATGAAGGTAAAGGGGAGTAGTTTGGAGGGACCAAATGCAATGTAGACACGGAGATTTTTGGCGCGGTTCAGATAGGTGGTGCTATCGTACATCCACGTTGATGGACATTTCAACCCACGAAGGATAACGGCTGCCCGAGTCCGCGGAGGGCTCCACCCACGAAGGTTCCACGAAGAAGCAACCTTGTCTATCCCACGAAGGACTTGCCTCACTTGGGTAGATCTTCACGAAGTAGGCGATCTCCTTGCCCTTACAAACTCCTTGGTTCAACTCCACAATATTGATGGAGGCTCCCAAGTGACACCAAACCAATCTAGGAGACACCACTCTCCAAAAGGTAATAGATGGTGTGTTGATGATGAACTCCTTGCTCTTGTGCTTCAAATGATAGTCTCCCAAGACTCAACTCTCTCTCACAAATTTGGATATGGTGGAAAGATGATTTGAGTGGAAAGCAACTTGGGGAAGGCTAGAGATCAAGATTCTTGTGGTTGGATTGGAATATCTTGGTCTCAACACATGAGTAGGTGGTTCTCTCTCTCAGAAAATGAATGTTGGAAGTGTAGGCACGTTCTAATGGCTCTCTCCGCGAATGGAAGATGGGTGGAGGGGTATATATAGCCCCCACACAAAATCTAACCATTACACATAGTTTATCAAACTCGGTGGGACTGAATACTGAAACTTAGTGAGACCGATTTAGGTCAAAATTTGAACGTTAGGCTTTTCGGTGGGACCGACATGTCAACTCGGTGGGACTGATTGTGTTAGGGTTAGGGCATAACTTAATCTTGGTGAGACCAATCACATGAACTCGGTGAGACCAATTTCTGTAATAGGCAAACACAGAGTTGGTTAGGCAAACTCGATGGGACCGATGATACGTCTCCGTCGTATCTATAATTTTTTATTGTTTCATGCCAATATTATACAACTTTCACATATTTTTGGCAACTTTTTATATGATTTATTGGACTAACCTAATGATCCAGTGCCTAGTGCCAGTTCCTGTTTTCTGCATGTTTTTTGTATTGCAAAAAATCCATATCAAATGAAGTCCAAATGCAATAAAATTTCACGGAGTATTATTTTGAAATATATGTGATTTTGGGGAGTTGGGATCACCGCAAACGGAGGCCCACACAGCCCACAAGACACCAGGGCACCAGAGGCCCCTGGCGCATAGTGGTGGGTTGTGCCCTCCTCGAACGTTGGTTGGAGCTCTACTTCGGGTGCAAGGAAGCTTATATTCGGAAAAAATCGTGTTAAAATCTCAGCGCAATCGGAGTTACGGATCTCGGCCAGATCTGGGGGACGCGAAACAGAAGAGAACAGAGAGGGAGATCCAATCTCGGAGGGGCTCCCGCCCCTCCGCCGCCATGGAGGCCATGGACCAGAGCGGGGTCCTCCTCCCATCTAGGGGGAGGCCAAGGAAGAAGAAAATGGAGGGGGGCCCTCTCCCCCTCACTTGGCACCGGAGTGCCGCCGGGGTAAGGATCGTGACGGCGATCTACATCAACAATCTTGCTACCGTCAACACCAACTCTTTCTCCCTCTATGCAACGGTGTAACACCTCTTTCCCCCACTGTAATCTCTACTTAAACATGGTTCTCAACTCCATATATTATTTCCCAATTATCTATGGTTATCCTATGATGTTTGAGCAGATCCGTTTTGTCCTATGGGTTAATCATGATATTGGTTAGTATGATTATATATTTTATTTATGGTGCTGTCCTACGCTGCCCTCCGTCTTGTGCAAACGTGAGGGGCCCCCGTTGTAGGGTGTTGCAATATGTTCATGGTTTGTTTATTATCAGTGTTGCGGGGGTGACAGCAGCCTAAACGCGGATAGGTGGTTTATGGCGTATGGGAGTAAAGAGGACTTGATACTTAATGCTATGGTTGGGTTTCACGGCCTTAATAATCTTTAGTAGTTGCGGATGCTTGCTAGAGTTCCAATCATAAGTGCATATGATCCAAGTAGAGGAAGTATGTTAGCTCATGCCTCTCCCTCATGTAAAATTGCAAGAATGATTACCGGTACTTGTTATCTATTGCCTAGGGACAAATGACTTTCTTGTTGACAAAAGCTATCCACTTTTATTACCTTGCAATTTATTTCTAGTTTTATTCTCGCAAAGTACTCGTAGTTTTATTCTTGCCAAATAGTTTCATACTTGTTTCCGGTAAAGCAAACGTCAAGTGTGCGTAGAGTTGTATCGAACTTGACGGAATATTTCTTCTGCCTTTAGCTCCTCGTTGGGTTCGACACTCTTATTTATCGGAGAAGGCTATAAACGATCCCCTATACTTGTGGGTTATCAACCAATCGCTCATTTCGTGAGACCGAAACATTACGAAAAGGAAACAGAGAGTTTGCATTGCGAACTCGGTGGGACCGATTGCTCATCTTGGTTAGACCGAAACATTGCAAAGGGAAACAGAGAGTTTGCAATCCCATCTCGGTGAGACCGAGATCCCTATCGGTGAGACCGAACTGATTAGGGTTTCTGGCTATGGCTATGTCAAATGAACTCGGTGGCGCCGGATAGATCAAATCGGTGGGGCCGAGTTTGACTTTTGGTTTGGGACATATGTGGATATGAGTAAGTGGTTGAGGGCTTTTGGAGCATATCACTAACCATTTTGAGCAAGCAAGCCATTAAGCAACACCTCATCCCCTTTTAATAGTATTGGCTTTTCTTATGGACTCAATGTGATATTGGATCACTAAAATGAAAATGTAGAGTCTTGAGCTTGACCCAATATGTGTCCTTAGCATTTTGAGGGGTCCACATCTCTAGTCCATGCCATGCCAATCATTGAACTTTCTGAAATGATTATTTTGAAAAAGTATTAGTTTAATGAGCTATATGTTGTTAAGAATTACCAAAACCACCCAGGGATTAGTTGCACTTTTAGGCGATATGTCGAAGGTGTGATGGAGTCATCTGATTTTAATGGAGAGGACTCCAGTGATAAATGTCCTGCTACAGTGAGAAATCGAGCGAGAAGGGGATGGTTCGGCAGGTAAAGGGAAGGGTGGGTCGTCGGGTGTGTTTTTAGTGTTGGGCCCACGTGTTAGAGGTAAGATGGCAGGTAGTCTAGAAAACCATATTTCTTCCACACATATGGTCATTCAGGGGAGCCCGAATTGTCCATAAGGTTGAATTTTGGGGAGCGCTCTAAGCCTCCGTACACACCTGGGCATAGACTTATAGAGGATCTTAATCATTATTTATTTATTTATATACATTGCAGCCCATAGCAATGCACGGGTGTTCTACTAGTCCAAATGGGAGTAAAATGTGGCACAAATATCTAAATTAGGATTATAAATTGAGTTTTTTCTCAAAAAGGGTAATTGTTGTCAATTCGGTGAATTTTGGGGGTAAAAATGGAATTAACTCTATCTTTTGAACAGAAAGTTCAGGTGAAGTTTCATTTGCATATTTGTGTTCATTTCAAGAACTTCCATACCACTCTTGAATAGATTTTGACAAGTTTCAAATTTTTACTAAGTTTTAAATATTAAAACTGCTAGTCGTAATATTAGTTTTTTTACCAACTTTTACCCCGTTTCATTTGTTTTTTGGTTTTAGGGTTTAGGGTCTCAGGCTTAGGGCTTAACTGTTAGGGTTTGGGATATAAGGTTTAAGTTTAGTTCCTGAAACATGGTAATTTTATCATTTGTTCCTATCAAGTTTTGATAGTTGAAACTGGCGAAGTTTTTAAAACTTGTTGAAACATATTCAAGAGTGGTCTTATTTATAGCCCTCTTCGCAAGGAACATGACTATTCAAATCCTCTCAAAAGAAAAAAGGATGGGACGTGGTTTAGGTGGAGTTGCGCACTACTGGGGAAAACCCTAGTAGTAGCGCTTGAAATATGCATAGCAGTAGCGCTGGGTCAAGCGCTACTACTAGCGCACTATAGCTAAGTTGTAGCAGTAGCGCTGGTATGGGCAACGCTACTGGTAAGTATTGTTAGCAGTAGTGCTTCCTGGACCAACACTACTGATAACTATCTGTAGCGCTTGTTCATATGAAGCGCTGCTGCTAAGCCAACGCTACTGCTAGGTGCTTCCTAGCGCTACTGCTAATGTTTCTGCTTTCGCCGAACCACACCCCCTTACGTATTTGTGTTGTATTTATACAGGCTCTATACAATAGATTCATCACATCATACTAAACATACACTATTCTCATCATATCATAGACATACAGTAGTCCCATCATCATCATTCAACACAAAGTATCATCACATCTCGCAAATAGCGATACACAAGTGCGATCATATCATGTATCGAATAAGTGCAACTGCATGGTCATGGCACACACACAAGTTTCATCATCTCTATCTAAACCATGATGTAGAAGAGAAGAGCAATCAGCATGAGCAAGAGCGCGACTATGTAGTACCGGCGGTCCCGCCCCTGCTCATGCTGGAGTGTCCACCTCAAGTAACTACTTTCCACTTCGGCTCTGCTATTGAACCCACTGTGGCTAGCACCTGGGTACCTGTGCACCTGGGCCTGGGCGGCTGGCCAGTGGTCGTAGACTCCTGGAACCCTCCCAGCCTAGACGGCGTAGTAGCCCTTAGCCATCTCTGATCTATGTACCTGCATCGTGAGTTGATGAATTGAACGATAATATGCAACATAATGTACTTAAGAAAACAGAGAAGCATAATTAGCAAAATACAAGCAACCAATCGTAAACATAAATGACAAAGTTCCTCATACCCAAACTAATTAACTAGAGCAATCTAAGCTAGTTCAGGACCACACGGTTTAGTTACATCACATAGTTTCACCGTGCATAAATTCAAAGTTTTGCCATAGAAAGACAGT
This sequence comes from Aegilops bicornis, assembly GCA_021605145.1. NCBI lineage: Eukaryota > Viridiplantae > Streptophyta > Magnoliopsida > Poales > Poaceae > Aegilops > Aegilops bicornis. Next base: position 453,898,626 of record CM038674.1, on the reverse strand, counting down.
AGTGACACATTGTCATCAACAATCATTCCTCCATGTTGGCGCTCCAATCTTCATAGTCAGGGAGGAAGCACCCGAGCTTCTTGAAAGGCTTCGGTCAAGCCGAGCGAGTAGCAGTGCTCGAACATCTTCCCGCATGATTGGCCCATGGTAGAACATCCCTGTTAGTTAGAGGACTTGCTTCATGATCACTTGGGCAAGTTCACACTGTACGTGGTGAAACTCAGCTCTGATTCGATGATCCGGTGTCTTTCCTATGCTTGTGGCCCAGTTGACAATCTCTGCATCGTTGGTAGTAGGTGACATGCGAAGGCGTTGATTATCCCTTCTGTACTCGAGCAGCTGATGCATGAGGTAGAATCCATCAGCCATACTGGTGTGCGGTTGCTGGATGCAACAGAAGTCGGTCTTATGACCGAAAGCCAGCCCACGATTCCTGTCGTGGAATTGTCACGGCGGATGTCCTAGTGAAAGGACTTAGTCATGGAGCCATCGCAACTAGGAAGCTTAAAGGGGTTAAAACGGGACAAAGGACATGAGGGTTTATACTGGTTCGGCCCCTTGCGGTGAAGGTAAAGACCTAATCCAGTTTGAGGTGGTATTGCTTATGTCTCGATTACTAGGGAGCGAATCCGCTTGACCTAGCTTTCGATCTGATCTTACTTGCCCTGAACCACCGTCGGGTCGTCCCTTCATATACAGAGGTAGACGCCCAGCGGCTCACAGAGTCCCAGCCGGCTCATAAACACTGTCCGGCTCGGTCTCTAACTATCCCTGCCTTACAATACAAGTAATGTACATATGGCGGTTTATTTCTACGGGCCTTGAGTCGCCTTTGGGCTTTGGGCCCTTAACTGAACCTCCATCTTCCAAAGCTATCTTGGGCTAGACGAATCCTCATAGGTATAACCCGGCCCCTCCTGGGCGGGTCATACCTAATAGTTATATCCCCAACATTAGGCCCTAGATTGATTTGAACTGGTTCATGTCAATCTTCAACACTTATAGAAAATCTTCTGCTTCTTCATTATGCGAGAAATTGTAACCGGCCATGGCGTTATCTTCTGGATTGGTGATAACCTGCCATGACATCATCTGCCATTATTTCACACTTTATCCAACATATCTCAATGGATCCTTATCTTAATGACCATCCTGAGAATCGAGGCGTCCTGGTAGTTGGATAATCATATTCTCGGCCTCCTCGTTTTTCGTGCCCACTTAAGAGTCTTTCCTTATAAACAGGCACGACCGGTCTTTCCTCATTCTCCCCCTTTCCAGAATCTTCTTCGTCTCTCAACCCTTCTGCCTCTCGAGCTTCGCCGCCGCCGCAGAGCACCTCGTCTTCCTCAACCCCGGCCGCTACATCAACCTGAGTCGAACCAAAGAACGGCGGCGACCCTCCACAGTAGATCTGTAGCTGTAAGTTTCTGCCTTCTCATACCTCAGATCTGCATTAGGGTTTGTGAATTTCTCAGTGTTCTCTGTAGTTCATCGTATTTCATCTTCCAGGCCGTACTGAAAGCTTCTTTGATCTGAAAACGGTGTTCAACCAATGCGGTAGTTGTTTTATTTCCACTTTTGATGTCAGTAGATCCCCTTTCCTGGAAGAAAAATCTTGTGGAAGCTCATGAACTCATCTATACTGGTTTTTAGGTCTAGATTTATTTTTCTTTTCCTGAACAGTCGTTGATCCAGAATAATAGCTGCAGCGTGTGAAACTTGTTTGTGTAACACTTAGGCAAAAACTGCATTTTTTAGATCCATCTCGCCATGGCGGCTCAAATTGCTGACTTAATTTGAAATGCTCAACATACATCATCCAACTTATCATGGCGGCTTAAATAACCTGCACTGCTCATGGTGGTTTACGTCACCTGACATAATTTAGTCATATACCATTAGGCCCCTTTGTAAGCCGCCATCTTGAATATGCATTGTAATATTTTTCCTCTCCGGCTTAAATTGGAACCGGCAATTGTACTCTTTGTTAGGTTTCCGTCTTCATAATGCCGCCGAAAACACCCACTTCATGCAATTGGGTCAAGTCCATCGTCACATATAGTACATTTGACGACTTTATGAAGACTGGCTATCTGCCAAAGAAGGAAATCATGTCCTACCGTGCACCTGATCCAACCGAGGAAAAACCTCAACCCAAAGAGGGGGAAGTCATCGTCTTCACTGATCACATGAACCGAGGCTTTTCCCCACCCGGCTCAAAGTTTTTTAGAGACGTCCTACACTTTTTTGACCTCTGTCCTCAAGACATCGGACCCAACTCCGTGTCTAATATTTGCAACTTTCAAGTGTTCTGTGAGGTGTATCTTGGAGAAGAACCCAGTTTGCTACTCTTCAGAGAGTTATTTTATTCGAACCACCAGACTGAACATGCCAACGGGCCTAGCTTGGAACTTGGTGGGGTCTCAATCCAACGACAGAGAGACGCCATTTTCCCTTATGCGAATCCACCAAGTCACCCCAAAGACTGGAACCAGACATGGTTCTACTGCCAAGACACTTCTCCGGCTGATGAGAACCCTCTGCCCGGCATTCGCGCCCTGCGCCTCGATTCTAATCATCCTCTACCAGACAAGTTGTCCGCTGCTGAACGCCAGAAACTCACCCCTACCATGGCTAAAGTCAAAGCTCTTTTGGGGAATGGTTTAAGTGGTATTGACTTGGTCCGAGTTTGGATTGCCTGGCGGATCATTCCATTGAGTCGCCGTTCTAGTTTGATGTGCACCTACACAAGTGAGAAGAATGATCCTTTGCGGCACAGCCCTGACAATTTGCCTGACGACATCATTGATGATATGACAAAATCACTTTTGAACGAAAGCCTAGCAGACTATGGCAAGGTGGTCTTAAGCCCTTTCTGCAAGGCTAACCCGGCTCCAGCGGTAAGCCGCCAAATTGAGCACTTTTACCTTCATCCTTGATGTTTTGTGTTTACTCAGACTTTTGCTGAATTTCACAGGCTAATGAAATTTTTTGGAAAACAAAGTACGATCATGAAGTTGCAAATAAAGCCAGGAAGGCCAAGAGAGCCGCCAGGAAAGCCGCCGCCAAGAAGAAAGGGAATAAGACTAGCGCCTCAGACATGTTTCGACTAGAAGATACCTCTGAGTCGGAGGTAGCTCTTGACTCTCTAGGCTCCTTTCTTAACCAACTTATTGACACTGATTATCATCAGGAGGACACGACAACGAGTCACGGAGTGGATTAAGAGGTAACTATCATTTCCTCCGACTCCGAGCCTTTGCCAAGACAGAAAATCTGAAGAGTAACCTGGAAAGTAAGATTTTCACATCCTTTAGCTTATCAAGATCCTCAATTTCTTTTGAAGCGAAAGATTCATGAGAGCCGGAGGCAGACCCAGACCAGCAAGGACGCGACTCTCCTCCGGCTTACCAAATACACCGAGGAAGCGCCGGAACGAGGTCACCTCCGACTTAACTCCTTTTTATCCTTTGGCGGGTCTCACTCGTCAACCACTCAACTCTTCTGACTCGAATTACCAGGAAACTTCACCTTCCTCCGGCGACTCACTCTAGTCCAACATGCCGACTTTTAAGACCGCTCCAGGGTAATAATAATTTACTTATACTGTATTCATTTCAATTCTCTATATTTCTACTGATATTTTGATCTTTATGCAGCGGAAAAGCAAAGCCCAGCAATAAGGTGAAAAAGAACAAGTCGGCCGAAGAGCCCTACGTCAACGAGCCAGAACTCCAAACGGCCGCACCGGAAGCCTCTGTTCCTAAGCCGCCGCTTGAACTGGCTCATGACATGCCAACGCCAACTGTTGACCCGCCTGCTGATCAAGCCGCCGAAGGCTCTATAACCCTTGAAGCTTCCAGCCCGGCCAAGACAGACGACCCAAAAAATGTTGATGTTGAAATTATCAGGACTGGCTACACTGAGCCGGGGAGACCTACTGTGCTAGCCAAGTATTCTGCCAAGGAAGAGCACCTGGAACACCGTAAGATCAGATTTGACATTGCTGATTATACTCACATGAGCATTGGAGAAGTTTTTCTGGATATCTTATCCAAGTGCACATCAGTCGTGACCTTGAAGTTGATATGGTGAAGCAAATGCACCAGAAGTTTGAGGTATAAACTCTTTCCCTTCACTGAATTATCCTTATCATGCCAGCCCCCAAGTCTATTGCTTATGATGAATATGTTGTAGACTTAGAACAGACTTATAAGTATTAGTAATATCCTTTGGTCAAACATGTAAAAAATCCGGCTTACTCTGTAGTCCCCAAGGGCTGGTTTAATCAACATGAATGAGCCGGTCCTTCATATGCTTCTGCAGAATATAGTCATTGTATAGATTTAACAGCAATATGCATTAGCCCCCAAGGCCAAGTACTCTTGCTTGCAAAGTTCTTGGGACTTACTCTCACGAACCGCCACTTAGATAACACCTTCGTTAGACATTAACCCCCAAGTGCCAAGTGTTGTTGCTTGCAAAAGGCTTGGGACTTAATATTGTATGCTAACATTTATGATTTTTGACCCAGTATTTGTACAGGACAGCACTACGCAACTTCAATCAGAACTGTCTGAATTGAAGAACCGCCTGGATGCTCAGGAGATTGAAACTAAAAAGGCCAATTCCAAGTTTGAATTCAGTGTGGCTGAACAAGAGAAATTTAAATCTTAGTTTGAGGTTGAGAAGAAGGCCTGGGCTGAAGAAAAAATTGCCTTAACCCAACGAGCTGAAATAGCAAAACGGCTCTTGAAGAGGTGACTACCGAATTATCCGGCTTAAAACGCCGTATATCTCAGATGGTCTGAGCAATATTTGGTAAGTCGCCCTGCAAGTTTCAAATATTGAATCTTTCTAGTGATCATATGAGTTGTCATTAACTCACCTGGTATTGCTATGAAGGCCCCAGGAGCTCCAACCTCAACCAAGACATGCTGGTGAAACTGAAGGCAGTTTACATGCTCGTGGAACAACTTTACACCGGATCTCAGCGTGTCTTGGCCATAGTTGCCCTGTCAAATGAAGTCCCCACACTCCTGGTGGATGTGCTAAAGCGGCTTTCTGTGTTGCCCCAGCGGTTCAATGAATTAAGGCGGTCATCTGCCAGAGCCAGAGCCATGGCTGCTTTAAGCCAGGCCAAGGCGTGGCTACCGGAGTTAGACCCGGCCGACATCGCCATTGGATATCCAAGCTTTAAGGAGGATGGCACGCCATTTGAACAGGATGACTTCGTCGCTTGTGTGAAGGCAATACGCCCTATGGCCACCCTGATTGCTGATGAGGCGGATCTCACCAAGTACCAGTCGGGTTATGACACGGAAAATCAGAGGATTCCAACGCCGCATTGTAAAGTGACCAGCCTGATCCCTCCAATCCGAAAGCATACCTTCGCCCCTGAAGTTGACCCGGCCAGACTAATTGATGATAAAGCTGAATTTGAAGCTTTGAATGGCATTGACTGGTCATCATCAACCTTCCAGGACAGGGAACAGGACGGAGGAGCAGAAAGGGTTGATCCGGAAGCGTCAGGCCAACAGGATAATTGACCCGCCGGGCGGTTCATACTTATACCTTGCTGGAAAACAATTTAATCCTTTGGACTCGGCGAGTCATGTAATAGGGTAGAAATAACTTTGATTTGTCGTGCCATCATGCACGTTTTGGCGCTCAACACTGTTAAGCTGCCACCTTATACTCTCTCCTTTTTAAACTTATCATCTGTTTTCTTTATGCATAAGAAAGTTTTTGAACTGTCGTGCACACAGAAATAGATCACAAGAACCCTTGGCTGACTTCTTTGCGAGGCGTGTCATAATATCTTACATACGACCATTAATATTGAAAAAAGAGACACAGATAAATCTATTATAATTTATAGCTTTAGAACACAACTATAGTATTATACCTGTGATTTTGAATTTGTACTGCCGGTTCATGTGACCTGAACAGTAATGGTGATAACCCAATCCCTTAGAAGCCAACACTTCCAAATATATGATGATAGTTGTACGCTGGCGACTCATCATCCAAAACCAAGCCGGGTTAAGTTTAAACCACACTAATACTTAGATATGGACAAAAAGCCTCAAGGGAGAAACAAAGATTGTTTGCAAAAAACTTTAAGCAATATTGAGAGAAACATTTGAGGCTTATGATTCCAATACGATCAGTAAACCGGACCAAAGGGGTTAAGCTAGGATTCGAATACGATCATGTAGCCCCCAGTGGCTTTGGTGTTGCGCCATCAAGAGGGTACTGACAGCTATGTTCTCTTTGGTTCGAATATGACCTATGTTTGAACAGGAAGACCCCAAATGACCTTGAGAGTTTTTTAACGACTCTGATTCGAATACGATCAAAGTCGGACCCAAGAGAGGTTAAGCTATGATTCGAATACGATCAAGAAGCCCACTAGTGAGTTTGGCATTGTGCCGATCAAGAGGGTACAGACAGCTATGTTCTCTTTGGTTCGAATACGACCTATGTTTGAACAGGAAGCCCCCTAGTGATCATGAAGTTTAACGGCTAGATTCAAATACGATCATGAGCCGGACCAAAGGGTTAAGCTGGATTCGAATACGATCAGCCCCCAATTAGTCGTTTGAAACTATGATGATGAAAACATATGATCATTGAGGATGAAAAGGACAGAGGTCCTCCTTTATTACTTATCATAATATATACATCGTCAAAAATATGTACATCATGAGATCCGGTGGCTCAAGTATAGTAAGGCAGAAGGTGAGCGATATTCCACGGCTGGCGGGTCTCTTCCTCCGACTTACGTGAGTCTTTGTGCTCTCGAACATCAATGAGGTAGTATGACCCGTTGTGCAAGTTCTTGCCGACCACAAAGGGCCCTTCCCAAGGTGGGGATAACTTGTGTGCATCAGTTTGATCCTGGATGAGCCGGAGCACCAAGCCACCTTCTTGAAAGGGTCTTGATTTAACTCGGCGGCTATGATAACGGCGTAGGTCCTATTGGTAAATCACCGAGCGGGCTGCTGCCAAGTCACGCTATTCATCTAACAGGTCAAGTGCATCCTGACGGGCTTGTTCGTTATCAGCTTCAACGTAAGCCGCCACGCGGGGAGAGTCATGATGGATGTCACTAGGTAGAACCGCCTCTGCTCCGCAAACCTTGAAGAAAGGTGTATAACCCGTAGACCTGTTAGGATTGGTATTGATGCTCCATATTACAGAGGGTAACTCCTCCACCCAACAACACGACGTCCGTTGTAAAGGAACCATAAGTCGGGGCTTGATGCCTTTCAAGATTTCCTGATTGGCTCTGTCAGCTTGACCATTGGATTGGGGGTGAGCTACCGATGAAACATCAAGCCGGATATGCTCACGTTGACAGAACTCCTCCATGGCACCCTTGGACAGATTAGTACCATTGTCAGTTATAATGCTGCGTGGAAAGCCAAAACGAAAGATCACCTTTTTCATGAATTGAACCGCCGTGGCTACGCCACACTTACTAACCGGCTCTACCTCAACCCACTTTGTGAATTTATCAACCGCCACCAGAAGGTGTGTCTTTTTATCTTTGGACCTTTTGAAAGGCCCAACCATGTCGAGCCCCCGTACTGCAAATAGCCAAGTAATTGGAATCATCCTCAATTCTTGAGCTGGCACGTGAGCCCATCATGAGAATTTCTGGCAACCATCACATTTACTGACTAGATCCTCCGCATCAGCGCGAGCCATTAGCCAATAAAATCCATGACGAAAAGCTTTGGCCACAAGAGATTTTGAACCAGCATGATGGCCGCTATCTCCTTCATGGATCTCACGAAGAATTTCTTGACCTTCCTCAGGAGAGACACAGCGTTGAAACGCCCCAGTGACACTACGATGATGCAACTCACCATTGGCAATTGTCATTGACTTAGACCGCCGGGTTATCTGTCTAGCCAAGGTTTCATCCTCAGGCAACTCGCCCCGGGTCATATAAGCCAAATATGGCACTGTCCAATCTGGGATGACGTGAAGAGCCGCCACCAATTGTGCTTCCAGGTCTGGAACAGCCAAGTCTTCCTCTGTAGGAAACTTCACAGAAGGGTTATGCAGAATATCTAAGAAAGTGTTAGGTGGCACTGGCTTACGCTGAGACCCCAACCGGCTTAAAGCATCAGCCGCTTCATTCTTTCTGCGATCAATGTCCTCCACTTGGTAACCCTTGAAGTGTCCAGCAATGGCATCAACCTCATGGCGATAAGCCGCCATGAGAGGATCCTTGGAATCCCACTTGCCTGATACTTGTTGAGCCACCAAATCTGAGTCGCCAAAGCACCTTACCCGGCTTAAACTCATCTCCTTAGCCATCCGAAGACCATGGAGCAAGGCCTCATACTCAGCTGCATTGTTAGTATAGGTAAAAATCAACCGTAGCACATAACAAAATTTGTCACCTCGAGGGGAAGCTAAAACAACTCCAGCCCCCGAGCCCTCCAACTGCCTGGACCCATCAAAATGAATAGTCCAATATGTGTTGTCCGGCTTCTCTTCAGGCATCTGCAGCTCTGTCCAATCATTGATGAAGTCCACCAATTCTTGAGACTTGGTAGCAGTGTGTGGCACATACTTTAAACCATGAGGCCCAAGTTCAATGGCCCACTTGGCGACTCGTCCTGTGGCTTCTCTATTTTGAATGATATCTCCTAAAGGAGCAGAACTAACCACAATGATGGGATGACCCTGAAAATATTGCTTAAGCTTCCGGCTTGCCATGAACACCCCATAAACGAGCATCTGCCAGTGTGGATATCTTTGCTTGGACTCAATAAGCACCTCACTGACGTAGTAAATCGGCCGTTGAACCGGATATTCTTTGCCAGCCTCCTTGCGCTCTACGACAATGGCCACGCTGACAGCATGTGTGTTAGCAGCCACATACAACAATGATGGCTCCTTATCAATAGGAGCAGCAAGGATCGGCGGCTCAGCGAGTTGTCTCTTCAAATCTTCAAAGGCAGCGTTAGCAGCATCACTCGAGACAAAGTCGTATGTCTTCTTCATCATTTGATACAGCGGTATGGCCTTCTCACCTAACCGGCTTATGAACCAGCTTAAAGCAGCTATACGACCCGCCAAACGCTGAACATCATTGATACACGCCGGTTTGGCCTCGATGCCTCTGTTAGAAACCAGAATCCCCAAAAGCTTGCCTGCTGGTACTCCGAAAACACACTTGGCCGTGTTAAGCATCATCTTGTAGACCCAGAGGTTATCAAAGGTTTCCTTCAGATCATCTACCAAGGTTTCCTTCTCTCTGGACTTCACCACAATGTCGTCCACATAAGCATGAACATTATGCCTAATCTGACTGTAAGGACAGTTCTGCACACATTGCTGATAAGTCGCCTGGGCACTCTTAAGCCCAAAGAGCATAGACACATAGTAGAAGGCTCCAAACGGAGTAATAAAAGCCGTCTTCTCCTGGTCCTTAACTGCCATCTTAATCTGGTGATAACCATAATAAGCATCCAAAAAGCTCAAACGCTCACAACCCGCCATAGCATCAATGATTTGATCAATCCGAGGGAGAGAGAAAGGATCGGCCGGACAAGCCTTGTTTAAGTCTGTGTAATCCACACACATGCGACAGGTGTCGTTCTTTTTAAGCACGAGCACCGGGTTAGCCAACCACTCTGGATGAAAAACTTCAATAATGAACCCGGCCGCCAAGAGCCGGGCCACTTCCTCACCAATGGCTGCCTCTCCTCATTGAACCGCCGAAGAAACTGCCTGACGGCTTAAACTTTGGATCAATATTGAGAGTGTGCTCAGCGAGTTCTCTCGGTACACCCGGCATGTCAGAAGGTTTCCATGCAAAGATGTCCTGATTCTCACGGAAGAACTCGATGAGCGCGCTTTCCTATTTGGGATCCAGATTAGCACTGATACTGAACTGCTTAGATGAGTCACCTGGAACAAAATTGACAAGCTTGGTATCATCAGCCGACTTAAATTTCAGCATCGGCTCATGTTCTGTGGTTGGCTTCTTCAAAGACGTCATGTCCGCCGGGTCAACATTGTCCTTGTAGAATTTCAACTCCTCTGTTGCACAAACAGATTCAGCGTAAGCAGCGTCGCCTTCCTCACATTCCAAGGCTATCTTTCGACTCCCATGTACTGTGATGGTGCCCTTATGTCACGGCATCTTGAGCTGCAGATAAACATAACACGGCTGTGCCATGAACTTGGTGTAAGCGGCTGTCCAAACAGGGCGTGATACGGGCTCTTGATTTTGACCACCTCAAAAGTTCACTTCTCAGCTCTAGAGTCATGCTCATCTCCAAAGGCTACTTCTAGTTCAATCTTACCCACTGGGTACACCGACTTACCAGGCACCACTCCATGGAAAACAGTATTGGATGTCTTAAGATTTTTATCAGTCAACCCCATGCGACGGAAGGTCTCATAATAGAGGATGTTGATGCTACTGCCTCCGTCCATGAGCACCTTAGTGAATTTATATCCACCAACCTGAGGTGCCACTACCAAGGCCAAGTGACCCGAATTGTCAACCCGGGGAGGGTGATCTTCCCTACTCCACAGAATAGGCTGCTCAGGCCATCTTAAATAACAAGGAACTGCTGGCTCAACAACGTTCACAGCCCTCTTATGAAGCTTATGGTCTCGTTTAAACAAACTGGTGGTGAACACATGATACTGTCCACTATTCAACTGCTTTGGATTGCTCTGATATCCAGACTGCTGCTGCTGCTGACCTCCCTGGCCAGATTGTTGATTATAGCCACCTTGGTTTCCTTGAGAGCCTTGAAAGTTGGAATTTGAACCGCCGCCCGGGCCATGAAAACCACCGCCACCTGAGCCGCCGCCCAGCCCATGGTTGCCATCAAACGTGTTAGAGTTCTTGAAAGCCTTCATGATCGTACAGTCGTTCCATAGGTGAGTGGCCGGCTTTTCGCGAGTACCGTGCCTTGGACATGGTTCATTTAGCAACTGCTCAAGAGTGGGACCTGACCGCCGGACCGAGGTGGTGGTCTCCCCTTACGTCGTTGATTGTTGCTCTACGCATTGGTGTTAGCCACAAACTCAAGCTACCATCAGCCTTTACGTTTATTATTGCCTCCTTGATTCGCCGGGTTATCTTTGGTGACCCTTGGCGTGCCGTTCTTCTTTCCCTTCCCTGTCTTCTCATCATCAGACTCGGGATCCTTGGTACTATCAGAGTCGGCGTACTTGACTAGAGCCGCCATTAGCTGGCCCATGTGATTACTATCGCGCTTGAGCCGCCCCAGCTTCTGTTTTAGAGGTGTAAAACGGCAATGTTTCTCCCACATTAAGACTGCAGAACCGGCATCCACCTTATCAGATGAATGTACTATGTCTTTGACCCGGTGCACCCAATGGGTTGTGGACTCACCCTCCTCTTGCTTGCAATTAGTCAGATCCACAATTGACATGGGCTGCTTGCATGTGCTTTGAAGTTCTGAATAAACCGAGCTTTTAACTCTGCCCATGAACCGATGGAATTAGGCGGCAGCCCCTTTAACCAAGTGCGGGCCGTTCCATCCAACATCATGGTGAAATACTTGGCCATTGCCGCGTCACTGACCTCCAGTAGTTCCATGGCCATCTCATAAATTTCAACCCATGCCCCGGGCTATAAGTCGTCCATGTAATTAGGCACCTTTCAAGTCCCCTTGAAATCCTTAGGCAAACGCTCGTTACGCAGAGCCGGCACCAAGCAAGGGACACCTCAGTCCTCGTGGTCACGCCTGCCTCAATAGAAGTCACTGGATAAACCGGAAAAGATTGGTAAGCCGCATTTGTGCGCTTTCTTTGAGCCGCTTTCTTGAGCCGCTGCTTTCGACCTCTAGGCATATCCTGTCCTGATCAACCAAGTTAGGAGCTCCATCATGCGCCGGGTCATGCCCGCACGGCTGGTCACGGCACCGGGCGTTGCTTGAAACGGCTGTTGAATCTATATGCCTGCTATAACTCGGGCTCCGGCTTGGGCGAGGGGTCGAATGAATCCTGTCTCGACTATAAGAATATGCCTCTTGCTGTGCTAGAGCCGTCTTAAGAAGTTCTCTGGCCCTTCGTGTTTCAATAGTTTTCGGAGAGTCGCCCTCCATCGGGAGAGCCGCCAATCATGTCGCCGCAGCGATCATGTTCTCCAAAGGGTTAGAATAATGTCCCGATGGTGTTGGTACATAATGAGGTGGAGCAGTAGTCATACGAGGAGGCTCCATCACCCGTGTTTGAACCGGCGTCCCAGCTTCGGGCATTGCAACCCGGTTTACCTCCGGCGGGTTACTAGGGCCTGCACCGGGTGTGCGGAAGAGGTTTCTAGGATCATAAGTCGGAGGCAGACGAGATTGAGCTTTCTGATGCCTTCTCCTCATGACCTCATTTGATGCGTTTAGATCCATTGTAAGCTGGAAAGCCTCTGATTGAATCTGCTGCGCTCGAGCATCCAAAGCCGCCCGTTCTGAGGCTAGTCTGACGTCCTCCACCGCTAGGCTTTCTTTGGCTTGTGCTACCTCCTCACGTAACCATGCCACTTCTAAATCATGTTGAGCCTGATCCGCCGGATTAACCACAGTGGTTAGCAGGGCTGTCATGAGATCCATCAGCACCTGAGCCGGCGGGCGCGCAGGGCCTCTAGCCCCAGCTGCCGCTGACCCGGAGGTTATCGTTGCCGCAGCCATAGAGTTTTGAACGGGTTGCGTGCTAGCCATGAAGATCCCCACTCTGCTCGGCGGTTCAAAGGGGTCCGGAATACTGCTGCCATTGAAACATCCCCCAAGCCCGCCGTCTTGCAATTGATACAACGAATCTGTTTCACCCGTGGACGACTCACCATCAGAGTAGATGGCCGTCTCACTGTTAGACGCAGATCCTTCAGAAAATTCCCCTCCATGGATGCATCCCACGAAGGTACGCTTCATGGTAGGCTGAGCCCGGGCGGGTCTCGCACGCTGAGCCGTCTCGATGTTGTCGGTGCAGATGTCTGGCTCAGGGCTCGGCTCGCCGATCTGGCCGATGAAGACGTGGATTCCGCCTAAGGGGACCCGGTACCCGTACTCAATTGAGCCGGTGTCGGGGCCCCATCCAGGATCGTCGATGTAGAGCTTGCCGCAACGACTCTTGGTCATCCGGCCCACAGCGTATCCCTTGAGCCCTTCGACGTTGATCTTCAAGAACTCAAATCCACCGTGCGTAGGCCCAACGGTGGGCGCCAACTGTCGTGGAATTGTCACGACAGATGTCCTAGTGAAAGGACTTAGTCGTGGAGCCATCGCAACTAGGAAGCTTAAAGGGGTTAAAACGGGACAAAGGACACGAGGGTTTATACTAGTTCGGCCCCTTGCGGTGAAGGTAAAGGCCTAACCGAGTTTGAGGTGGTATTGCTTATGTCTCGATTACTAGGGAGCAAATCCGCTTGACCTAGCTTTCGATCTGATCTTACTTGCCCTGAACCGCCGCCGGGTCGTCCCTTTATATACAGAGGTAGACGCGCAGCGGCTCACAGAGTCCCGGCCGGCTCATAAACAGTGTCCGGCTCGATCTCTAACTATCCCTGCCTTATAATACAAGTCATGTACATGTTGCGGTTTATTTCTACGGGCCTTGAGTCGCCTTTGGGCCTTGGGCCCTTAACTGAACCGCCATCTTCCAAAGCTATCTTGGGCTTGATGAATCCTCATAGGTATAACCCGGCCCCTCCTGGGCGGGTCATACCTAATAGTTATATCCCCAACAATTCCTATACTTTTTCACCTTGATATATCCACCAGATAGGTTGAAGGTTAACAGGGCACTATCGAGAACACTCTTTTATGTGCTTGTAATCCTTTTTCCTGAGGTTCTTTGATGAGTCCAAGTACATCGCATGGGAGTATTCCGGGGACAGAACAATGTGGACCACCCCCCCTGCTGCGCAAATTAAGTACACCTCAAATTAGCGTCCATGCTTACAAAGGAATGATTAACACTTACAAAAGGGTATGTGCGGATGACTTACGTGGGATGATAAGCAAGAGAATCACTTCCTTGTCCTTACTAGTGATCATGAATTCACCGAGGTACTTGCTCGCATAGTCACGGTGCTCTTTACAAACTGCCAAGAAGCTCTCCTGCATATAGAACGGGTCCGTGACGCAGATATATTTGATGTTCTCGACCCTGATGAAGTAGTTCAGATACAGTGCATACATGCGGATGAACTGGAAATCCAGCTTGGTCATGTGGAACATGTCTTCGATGTAGTCAAATCGCATGATGAACTTATTCACGGGCCATCTCTCGACGTACAACTTCCCACCCGGCACCTGAGACGCGTAAAGCGGGTATCCTGGTTTTTCTGCGACTAGAAGGCTTTTCTCTCTGGCCTCATGCAGTCTCCTTATGTCCTTGTCCAGTACGTGTTATAGCACTTCGGCAGGTAGGATCGGCTCACCGGTGACATGGAAGCGCTTCGCACCTTGGACAGGTATTCTGTCTACCACGAGGGGCTTCAGAGGCGGCTGGCTGCTTGAAGCACCTCTGGCGCCTTTAGGGCCTTTCTTGTCCGGTCTCCTCCTTTGCTTCTTGGTGGGTGGCGGTTTCCCTAACCACCACCCCAAGTGTCGTCGAGCTAATCAGTGGACGGGCCTCGGGGGGTTGCTGGGTATAGGCGGCATCTGGAGGCGTCTCCCGCGAGGATCGCTTGGAGAGAGACTTTTTACATTCCACCTTAGGACGTTCCGGCTCCGGCAAATCAGGCAGCATCAAGTCATTATCTCCACGCTCATAGCCTGAGTCTTCGTCGTCCTGAGCCATCAATCCTCCATCATAATAGGCGGTATTGAAATACTTGTATGGTTCATCATCATCATCCTCCATGTCATCATCAACATTTGCTTCTTTAACAGTGGGGGCTACATCATCTGGCACTAATGGAGGCTCTCCCTCGCGTCGTCGGCTATCACTCGCCACGACAGGTGCAGGTAATGTGGTAAGTGCGGTCGTGTTCATACCTTCTTGAGAAGGTGGCGTTGGCGTGATATTGGGCGCCTCGAGACGAAGAAGAGACTTCGGCCAAGGCAAGAACCAGCTCTTGCATGCGCCAATCATCTTAGGGGTCTCGTCGTCATCGACTGGTACCGGAGGAGGCAAATCCTCAAAGCCCGCAAAGACACTAGCCACGTTAACCTTGAAGACGCAATCGGGCATCTCTCGGTTGTGGAACATGCGGTCCTTCGGCTTCACGATCGTTGCCTTTCCCACTGCCACCTTCTGGCCCTTGATGTCGTAGAGTAGGGTGCAAGGGGTTTCATCGGCCTACGAAGGAGACATGTCTGCGACGTCAAACATCCGAAAGGCAACTAAAACGGAAGACTATAAACATGCTGGTGAAAAGGGTATGACGCGTAATTACCGTGAGGGCGTCGAGCTCAGCCAATGATGAAGGCCCACCGAGCAAGCAAGAGACGGAGGTCGGGCTGCTATGAACAGGAGTGGGACCTGTTGCGGTTGCTTGAGTAGGTGCTGGTGCTGCGGTGTTCGCCGAATTGCTCCCGACAAAGCTAGGAATGGGAAAGTCCTCCAGCCGTGCATTTGGATTGTTCTTCGTAAAATCAAAAAGTGCCAGAATCAAGCTGACCACCGCGTCAGTGACCGTTGCACTGACGGCCCCGAGCAACTCTTCTTTGGTCTCAACTTTGGTCTTATTGACCGCAATCACAACCATCTCGTCGATGATCTGCTGAGTGACGACCGATCGTCTCTTCCTTCTTTCCTCTGGCTCCTCGTGGTAGCACGTCTTCCACGAGGCGCCATCTCCGACGCCGTGCACACGTCCATAGGACGGCGGCTTGTCCACCGGGACCTTTTTCAGTATGTTCAGGGCCCGGTTGAATGGGGTGTCCCACTTGGGCCTCGCCGACGACTGTGACGACTCGTCGCTTTCGGCTGCCTTTTGGTGCTGCTCTTTCTACAAAAGGAACGCGGATGGTTTACTAATGTGACAAAACTTGCAGTCGAATTGATTGGAAGCTAATATTATAATGTGGTAATATAAAAATTACCAGAAGTCTCATGAACTGCCTCATGTTCGGGTCCATGTAAAAGATATTTTTGACTTTGTCCCACTTGTACTGGGCCTTGATCCAGTCATGCTCCAGCGGGTCGGTGAACTCCGCCAAGGGGTCTGGGATTCCGTGACTTTCACGTTCAGCGTCCTCCTTGGCCGATACGTGCCTCTTCCCCTCATAACCACGGCTTCCGAGGCGGTGAGGAGGCGTGTTCCTAGCCTGGAGCGCCTACATTTTCTCCGACTTTGCCTTGACACTTTCTTTACCGCAATTCTCCTTGAATTTTGCAAAGCCCTCTTCCATTATTGACGGATTGTCAGCATGAATCTTGGACCATGGTTCATTCTTTGCAATAATTTTTTTCACCTGAACTTTCCAGGAGGACAAGTCGTTGGTGAACGTCACCATCGCCTTGTCGTTTATCTTTGTCATGGCGATGTATTCCCACGGATCTTTATATTTTTCTTCATTCTGGCCGAGGAACAAGAACCTATTGTGCAACTTCTTTAGGAGCATGTACTCCATATGTGTTATCTGCCTCAACCTCTCGTCGTTTATGTTGGCGGTTTCCCTGAGGATGCATCCAAGTTGATTGCCCCAGCACGAGCGCGCTTCCCCCTGCTCCGTTGGCTCTAACTTCTTGGGGTGCATCTACGTGACCACAATTTGTCCGATGCCAAGCTCGTTTCGTCTTCGTGTCCTCTTCCTCTTTGTTGCTTTACCGGCTACGAAAGCATCGTTGCCGGTCTCGAGGGTGGTGTCAGTCCCGGTGCCGGTGTCGGCGTTGGTGTCGGGGTTGGTGCCACTGCCGCCACCATGCAACCCCAACTGGTGTTCTTCCAGGTAATTGAAATAGTGATTTGCTGCCTCGATGGGGTCTTCGAGGCGAGCAGAACCACCCACGCCTTCGGCGTCGGTAGACATGTTTCCTATTGATCAACAATTGTAAATAAAAGATATAATGAAGAGGGAAAATGGGCCTATGTTTGGTTGGAATGTTGATTCATTCCCCTTCTGGCAAATCCTGGGTACTCCATATGTCCTAGTTTCTAGCACAAGTCATGCCGAAAATCACGGAAATTTTCGGCATGACCTTTGCTAAAAAGTGGACATATGGAGCGCCTGAAATTTGCCGGAATGGAAATGTATCAACATTCCGGCAAAACATAGGCCACTCGGATAATTTTGGACATTCAACCAACATTGCTAAACCAACATATATCATTCAAGCAAAAGCATGCTTGTACTTAAATGAACAAAAATGACAAAAATAGCTACAAACTTGCTCTCTCTCTCTCTCTCGAAAAATTTTGCTAACTTTGCTACTGTTTTTTTTTGTAATTTGCTACTGTTTTTTTTATTTGCCATTGTTTTATACCTAATTTTTTGCTACTATTTTTTTTATAAATTGCTACAGTTTTCTAAATTTTGCTACTGTTTTTTTAAATTGCTACTGTTTTTATACCTATTTGCTAATCAGATACTGCCATAATTTGCTAAGAAAAGTAGATAACTTTGCTAAATTTTTTTGCTAAATTTGCTAACTTGCCCTAAAAGCCCGAAACAGAGAGAGAGGAGGGCAGGGGAGAGGATAGGAAGAGGAGAGGCTTACGGCGAGCGAGCTCAGGCTCGGGCGGCGGCGGTGGAGGGTGGTGGTGGCGAGGTCGAGAGCGCGCGGGTAGGGGAGAGGCGGGCGCGGTTTTGTGTTCGAGGGCGGGCAGTGGAGATGCCGGTGAGGTCGAGGGCGCGGGCTCGGGAGACAGCCGGCGGCGAGGTCGACGGCGGCCCCAGGGGCAACGGCTGATGACCCACAAGTATAGGGGATCTATCGTAGTCCTTTCGATAAGTAAGAGTGTCGAACCCAACGAGGAGCAGAAGGAAATGATAAGTGATTTTCAGCAAGGTATTCTCTGCAAGGACTGAAATAAGTGGTAACAGATAGTTTTGTGATAAGATAATTTGTAACGAGCAACAAGTAACAAAAGTAAATAAAGTGCAGCAAGGTGGCCCAATCCTTTTTGTAGCAAAGGACAAGCCTGGACAAACTCTTATAATAAGACAAGCGCTCCTGAGGACACATGGGAATATCGTCAAGCTAGTTTTCATCACGTTCATATGATTCGTGTTCGGTACTTTGATAATTTAATATGTGGGTGGACCGGTGCTTGGGTGCTGTTCTTACTTGAACAAGCATCCCACTTATGATTAACCTCTATTGCAAGCATCTGCAACTACAACAAAAGTATTAAGGTAAACCTAACCATAGCATGAAACATATGGATCCAAATCAGCCCCTTACAAAGCAACGCATAAACTAGGTTTAAGCTTCTGTCACTCTAGAAACCCATCATCTACTTATTACTTCCCAATGCCTTCATCTAGGCAAAAATAATGGTGAAGTGTTATGTAGTCGACGTTCGCATAACACCACTAGAGGCTAGACAATATACATCTCATCAAAATATCAAACGAATACCAAATTCACATGACTACTAATAGCAAGACTTCTCCCATGTCCTCAGGAACTCGTAACTACTCACAAAGCATATTCATGTTCATAATCAGAGGGGTATTAATATGCATAAAGGATCTGAACATATGATATTCCACCAAATAAACCAACTAGCATCAACTACAAGGAGTAATCAACACTACTAGAAACCTACTAGTACCAATCCCGGACATGGAGACAAGAATTGGATACAAGAGATGAACTAGGGTTTTGAGAGGAGATGGTGCTGGTGAAGATGTTGGTGGAGATTGCCCTCTCCTGTGAGAGGAGCGTTGGTGATGACGTTGGTGATGATTTTCCCCTCCCGGAGGGAAGTGACCACGGCAGAACAGCTTTGCCGGAGCCCTAGATTGGTTCCGCCAAGGTTCCACCTCGCGGCGGCGGAGTTTCGTCCCGAAAGGTTCCTTCTAATTTTTTTCTCGACGAAAGACCTCATATAGCATAAGATGGGCATCGGGGAGCCACCAGGGGGCCCACGAGGTAGGGGGGCGCGCCCAGGGGGTAGGGCGCGCCCCCCACCCTCGTGGACAGGGTGTGGGCCCCCTGGCCTTCATCTTTGGCGAGGATTTTTTATTATTTATTGTAAGATATTCCGTGGAGTTTCAGGACTTTTGGAGTTGTGCAGAATAGGTCTCTAATATTTGCTCCTTTTCGGCCGAATTCCAATTCCGGCATTCTCCTCCTTATGTAAACCTTGTAAAATAAGAGAGAATAGGCATAAGTATTGTGACATAACGTGTAATAACAGCCCATAGTGCAATAAATATCGATATAAAAGCATGATGCAAAATGGACGTATCAACTTCCCCAAGCTTAGACCTCGCTTGTCCTCAAGCGAAAGCCGATAACGATAAATATGTCCCCATGTTTAGAGGTAGAGGTGGCAATAAAAACAAAATACGGACATGAAAGCATCATAATTATTCTCATAACAGCAACATATATAGATAATGTCATATGATTTCTTATGTTCAAGTAATAATCTATTCACAATGCAGATTACGAATCATAAACATTATTGAGAACCAACAAACTATAACCTCAGTCATTGAAGCAATTGCAATTTATCATAACATCGGAATGAGTCTATGTAAGAGCTTAATAGCAAGTCCACATACTCAACTATCATTTAGTCCTTCCTAATTGCTAACACTCACGCGATACTTGTGGTTACGGAGTTTTAATCGGACACAGGGAAAGATAGGGGCTGATAGTTTCGCCTCCCAACCTTTTACCTCAAGGGTAGTGTCAACAATAATAACTCATGCCCCCTACATCTAATTAGATATATCAATCAGGATCTTTCCAACACACTGTGCTTGCCAAAGGATAAAATGTAAAAGGAAAGGTGAAGATCACCATGACTCTTGCATAAGGTAGAGGATAATAATAAAAGATAGGCCCTTCGCAGAGGGAAGCAGAGGTTTCCATGCGCTTTTATGGTTGGATGCACAAAATCTTAATGCGAAAGAATGTCACTTTATATTGCCCCTTGTGATATGAACCTTTAGTATGCAGTCCGTCGCTTTTATTTCTTCCACATCACAAGATCGTATAAAGCTTATTTCCCCACACCAATCAATCATACATATTTAGAGAGCAATTTTTATTGCTTTGCACCGATGACAACTTACTTGAAGGATCTTACTCAATCCATAGGTAGATATGGTGGACTCTCATGGCAAAACTGGTTTAAGGGTTTTTGGAAGCACAAGTAGTATCTCTACTTGGTGCTGAGAATTTGGCTAGCACGAGGGGGAAAGGTAAGCTCAACATGTTGGAAGATCCATGACAGTATACTTTATCTCAGATATAAGAAAACATAACCCATTACGTTGTCTTCCTTGTCTAACATCAACTCTTTAGCATGTCATATTTTAATGAGTGCTCACAATCATAAAAGATGTCAATAATAGTATATCTATATGTGAAACCTCTCTTTCCTTATTACTTCCTATTAATTGCAACGATGACCAAAACTATGTTTGCCAACTCCCAACAACTTTCAATCATCATACTCTTCTATGTGAAGTCATTACTCTCAATAAGATCAATATGAACTCTTTATTTCTTTTTATTCTTTTTCTCTATTCTTTTATTCACTCAAGATCATGGCAAAATAATCAAGCCCTTGACTCAACACTAACCTTTATTATATAGCTCACGGACTCGATTACATAGAGAGATCATAAAGCAAAACTCAAAACTAGATCATGCCATAAACTTTATTCTACTAGATCAAGATACTACCAATAAGATCGAACTAAGAAAAACTGTAAAGATAGGAGATGTGGTTGTGATACGATACCACCTCCCCCAAGCTTGGCAGTTGCCAAGGGGAGTGCCCATACCCATATGATTATGTCTCCTTCTTTGTTGTTGGTGAAATATTCTTGGCGATGATGCCCTTTAGGATACGATTCTCCTCCTCAAGCTTATTGACTTGTTGCTTGAGATCCATTATTTCCTTGCAAAGCTTTCCTGTAACTGCTAAGGCTCCTTCCACCCAAGGGTGTTGGATAGCTGCGGGAGACCAAGTGACACTCCTCTTCATATTTTCATAAGAAAGAAATCTAACATTGGAAGGGATAGCCGAGTTTGGAATAGCTGAGCTCTGTAGTTCCCCCATCGCGAACCCAGCTCGGAAGCGAGAAGTGACTTCTTGATCCTCCATGGCATCTACTCCCATCAAGTCAGCCTCCATCTCCTCCTCTGTTGCTGGCCCAAAGGGGTCAGCTTCGCTGTTTGCCCTTGGTTCCGATGCCGGATTAGATACCCGGCTCTCCCCGACTGACTCTTGAGAAAACATCTTGCTCCAATCTGCAGCAGCAACAACTCGAAACAAAAAGCGAGGATATTTGCGTGATACTGGAGGCAAAACCCTCGGTAGGTTATATAATGAATTTTTACCGACCAAAATACGTATCGTGCAAGAAAACGGAGTCCGGAAGGCACACGAAGTGCCCACGAGGTAGGGGGGCGCGCCCAGGGGGTAGGGCGCGCCCTCCACCCTCGTGGAGCCCTCGTGTCCTTCCCGGACTGCTACTTATTTTTCTATTTTTCTAAATATTCCAAAACGGAGAAATATTGCCTTAAAATTGTTTTGGAGTCGATTTACTTACCGTACCACATACCTACTCCTTTTTGGAGTCTAAAACGTTCTGGAAAGTGTCCCTTATGTATTCCTCCGGGGTTACGGTTTCAATAACATTGGTTTCAACATTTATAGGATTACCTGAGATATAAATGTTTGATTCTTTGACCGTTTACCACCTTCGGATTTGTGCCTTCGAAGTTGTTGATTTTTATGGCCTTTGGAGCGATAGACCTCCTCGATAACATAGGGGCCTTCCCATTTAGAGAGAAGTTTTCC
The DNA here is from genome assembly GCA_021605145.1 of Aegilops bicornis. NCBI lineage: Eukaryota > Viridiplantae > Streptophyta > Magnoliopsida > Poales > Poaceae > Aegilops > Aegilops bicornis. The sequence continues at coordinate 453,876,683 of CM038674.1, read as the reverse complement.
TGCAAAAAATCTTAAACGAGAGTTGTATAGCAATACATAATCACCTACATTAAACTCACGCTTTTGTATCCTTTTGTCATGCCATGTTTTAACCTTTTCTTTAAATAACTTGACAATTTCGTAGGCTTGGGTTCTCCATTCATCAAGTGAGCTTATATCAAATAACCTCTTCTCACCAGCAAGTTTGAAATCATAATTGAGATCTTTAATGGCCCAATAAGCCTTATGCTCTAGTTCGAGAGGTAAGTGACATGCTTTTCCATAGACCATTTTATACGGAGACATACCCATAGGATTTTTATATGCAGTTCTATAGGCCCATAATGCATCATCAAGTTTCTTGGACCAATTCTTTCTAGACCTATTGACAGTCTTTTGCAAAATTAATTTGAGTTCTCTATTACTCAATTCTACTTGACCACTAGACTGTGGGTGATAAGGGGATGCAATTCTATGATTAACATCATATTTAGCAAGCATTTTACGGAAAGCACCATGAATAAAATGTGAACCACCATCAGTCATTAAATATCTAGGGACTCCAAACCTCGGAAAAATAACTTCTTTAAGCATTTTAATAGAAGTGTTATGATCAGCACTACTAGTTGGAATAGCTTCTACCCACTTAGTAACGTAATCAACAGCAACTAAAATATGCGTATATCCATTAGAGGCAGGAAAAGGGCCCATATAATCAAAGCCCCAAACATCAAATGGTTCAATAACAAGTGAATAATTCATAGGCATTTCTTGACGTCTACTAATATTACCAATTCTTTGACATTCATCACAAGACAAGACGAACTTACGGGCATCCTTGAAGAGAGTAGGCCAATAAAAACCGGATTACAATACCTTATGTGCAGTTCTATCTCCAGCGTGGTGTCCTCCATAAGCTTCGGAGTGACACTTGCGTAGGATCTGTTCCTGTTCATGCTCAGGCACACAACGTCTAATAACACCATCTACTCCTTCTTTATAAAGTTGTGGGTCATCCCAAAAGTAATGTCTCAAATCATAGAAAAACTTTTTCTTTTGCTGGTATGTGAAACTAGGAGGTATAAATTTAGCAACGATGTAATTAGCATAATCAGCATACCATGGAGTACTACGAGAAGTATTTATGACATTTAATTGCTCATCAGGAAAGCTATCATCAATAGGTAGTGGGTCATCAAGAACATTTTCTAACCTAGACAAGTTATCTGCAACGGGGTTCTCAGCTCCTTTTCTATCAACAATATGCAAATCAAATTCTTGTAGCAAGAGAACCCATCTAATAAGTCTAGTTTTAGCATCTTTCTTTTCCATAAGATATTTAATAGCAGCATGATCAGTGTGAATAGTTACTTTAGAATCAACAATATAAGGTCTGAACTTATCACAAGCAAATACAACTGATAAGAATTCCTTTTCGTAGTAGCATAATTTCTTTGAGCATTTTCTAGAGTCTTACTAGCATAATGGATAACATTTAATTTCTTATCAACTCTTTGCCCTAGAACAGCACCTCTGACATAATCACTAGCATCACACATAATCTCAAAGGGTAAATTCCAATCAGGTGGCTGAACAATAGGTGCAGAGATAAATGCTTTCTTAAGTATTTCAAATGCTTCTACACAATCATCATCAAAAACAAATGGTACATCTTTTTGTATAAATTAGTCAGAGGCCGAGAAATTTTTGAGAAGTCCTTAATGAACCTCCTACAAAATCCGGCGTGACCAAGGAAACTTCTTATACCTTTGATGTCCTTGGGACATGGCATCTTTTCAATAGCATGAACCTTGGCTTTATCAACTTCAATATCTCTTTCAGAAACTTTATGCCCCAAGACAATACCTTCATTAACCATAAAGTGGCCCTTTTCCCAATTCAAGACAAGATTAGTTTCTTCACATCTCTGCAAAACTCGATCAAGATTGCTCAAGCAATCATCAAAAGAGGATCCATAGACGGAAAAGTCGTCCATAAAGACCTCACAAATCTTTTCACAAAAGTCAGAGAATATAGCCATCATGCATCTTTGAAAGGTAGCAGGTGCATTACATAAACCAAAAGGCATACGTCTATAAGCAAAAGTACCAAAAGGGCATGTAAAAGTAGTCTTTGATTGATCCTTAGCCGATACAAGTATTTGAGAGAAACCAAAATAACCATCTAGAAAGCAATAATGTGTATGTTTGCATAATCTTTCTAGCATTTGATCAATAAAAGGTAAGGGGTAATGATCTTTCTTAGTAGCTTTATTTAATTTGCGGAAATCAATTACCATCCTATAACCTGTAATAATTCTTTGCGGGATCAATTCATCTTTATCATTAGGAACAACAGTAACGCATCCCTTCTTAGGGACACAATGAACAGGACTTACCCACTGACTATCAGCAACGATATAAATAATACCTACCTCCAGAAGCTTTAGTATTTCTTTTCTTACCACTTCTTTCATCTTAGGATTCAGCCTTCGTTGATGATCACGAACCGGTATGGCATCTTCTTCCAAATTTATTTTATGTTGACATAGAGTGGGACTAATGCCCTTAAGATCATCAAGTGTATATCCAATAGCAGCACGGTGCTTCTTCAGAGTTTTCAATAATCTCTCTTCTTCATGCTCGAAAGGTTAGCACTAATAGTAACAGGATATATTTTCTTTTCATCAAGATAAGCATATTTAAGATTATCAGGTAACGGTTTAAGCTCAAACACGGGGTCACCCTTGGGTGGAGGAGGATCCCCTAGGATTTCAACAGGCAAATTATGTTCCAGAATAGGTTCCTGTTTAAAGAATACTTCATCTATTTCCCTTCTTTCATTCACAAACATATCATTTTCATGGTCTAGCAAATAATGTTCTAGAGGATCACTAGGAGAATGCGGCAATAGAAGCAAGACCAATAATTTCATCCTTACTAGGTAATTCTTCTTCACGGTGTTTTTTACTAAATTTAGAGAAATTAAACTCATGAATCATATCATCCAAGCCAATAGTAACAACATTCTTTTCGCAATCTATTCTAGCATTGACAGTGTTCAAGAAAGGTCTACCAAATAAAATGGGACAAGCTATCTTGTGGGGAACCAAGAACAAAAAAATCAACAGGATATTTAGTTTTCCCACACAAGACTTCAACATCTCTAACAATCCCAATTGGTGAAATAGTATCTCTATTGGCAAGCTTAATTGTGACATCAATTTCTTCTAACTCAGCGGGTGCAATATCATGCATAATTTCTTTGTATAAATCAATGGGTATTGCACTAGCACTAGCACCCATGTCACATAAGCCATGATAACAATGATCTCCTATTTTAACAGAAATAACAGGCACGCCTACCACAGGTCTCTGTTTATCTTTAGCACAAGGTTTAGCAATTCTAGCGGTTTCACCGCAGAACTGAATAACATGCCCATCAATATTATCAGACAAGAGCTCTTTAACAATAACAATATTAGGTTCTACTTTGACTTGCTCAGGAGGTGTATAAGTTCTAATATTGCTTTTACGAACAACAGTTGAAGCTTTAGCATGATCCTTTATTCTAACAGGGAAAGGTGGTTTCTCAACATAAGAGGTAGGAACAACAGGATCATTATAAGTGATAGTCTTTTCTTCAACTTTAATAGGTGCAGCTACTTTTACTTCTATGGGAGGATGATATTTAAACCACTTCTCCTTAGGGAGATCAACATAAGTAGCAAAAGATTCAGAGAAAGAAGCTACTATCTCAGAGTCAAGTCCATATTTAGTGCTAAACTTACGGAAAATATCGGTATCCATAAAAGATTTAACACAATCAAACTTAGGTGTCATACACGACTCCTTACCTTCGTCGAGGTCCCAATCTTCAGAGTTGCATTTAATTCTATCCAATAAATTCCATCTGAATTCAATAGTTTTCATCATAAAAGAGCCAGCACAAGAAGTATCGAGCATGGTTTGATTATTATGAGAAAGCCGAGAATAAAAACTTTGAATAATTATTTCTCTCGAGAGCTCATGATTGGGGCATGAATATAACATTGATTTAAGCCTCCCCCAAGCTTGAGAGATGCTTTCTCCTTCGCGAGGCCAAAAATTATATATATATATGTATGATCACGATGAACAATATGCATAGGATAATATCTGTGATGAAATTCCAATTTCAATCTTTTGTAGTTCCATGATCTCGTATCATCACATAGCATATACCATGTCAAAGCATCTCCCTTCAAAGATAAAGGGAAGACCTTCTTCTTAACAACATCATCGGGTATACCTGCAAGCTTAAATAGTCCACAAACTTCATCCACATATATTAGGTGCTCATTAGGATGCTTTGTTCCATCTCCTACAAAAGGATTAGCTAGCAGTTTTTCCCTCATACCCGAAGGAACTTCAAAAGGAGTTTCATTTTCAATAGGTTCAGTAGGTTGAGGAGCAACTCTTTGCTCTACTGGTCGGGGTGAAGATACCCCGAACAAGCCCCTCAGAGGATTACTTTCCATAGTAACAAGTGAAAGTAAATTTCAGCACACTATATAAATTTTTCCTTACCAAATTCCACCTACCAAAGGCGCTTCACTCCCCGAAAACGGCGCCAGAAAAGTGGTCGACGGCGGCCCCAGGGGCGACGGCTGATAACCCACAAGTACAGGGGATCTATCGTAGTCCTTTCGATAAGTAAGAGTGTTGAACCCAACGAGGAGCAGAAGGAAATGATAAGCGGTTTTCAGCAAGGTATTCTCTGCAAGGACTGAAATAAGTGGTAACAGATAGTTTTGTGATAAGATAATTTGTAACGAGCAACAAGTAACAAAAGTAAATAAAGTGCAGCAAGGTGGCCCAATCCTTTTTGTAGCAAAGGACAAGCCTGGACAAACTCTTATAATAAGAAAAGCGCTCCCGAGGACACATGGGAATATCGTCAAGCTAGTTTTCATCACGTTCATATGATTCGCGTTCGGTACTTTGATAATTTAATATGTGGGTGGACCGGTGCTTGGGTGATGTTCTTACTTGAACAAGCATCCCACTTATGATTAACCTCTATTGCAAGCATCCACAACTACAACAAAAGTATTAAGGTAAACCTAACCATAGCATGAAACATATGGATCCAAATCAGCCCCTTTACGAAGCAACGCATAAACTAGGGTTTAAGCTTACATCACTCTAGCAACCCATCATCTACTTATTACTTCCCAATGCCTTCTCTAGGCCCAAATAATGGTGAAGTGTTATGTAGTCGACATTCACATAACACCACTAGAGGATAGACAACATACATCTCATCAAAATATCAAACGAATACCAAATTCACTTGACTACTAATAGCAAGACTTCCCCATGTCCTCAGGAACAAACGTAACTACTCACAAAGCATATTCATGTTCATAATCAGAGGGGTATTAATATGCATAAAGGATCTGAACATATGATCTTCCACCAAATAAACCAACTAGCATCAACTACAAGGAGTCATCAACACTACTAGCAACCTACTAGTACCAATCCCGGACTTGGAGACAAAAATTGGATACAAGAGATGAACTAGGATTTTGAGAGGAGATTGTGCTGGTGAAGATGTTGATGGAGATTGCCCTCTCCCAATGAGAGGAACGTTGGTGATGACGTTGGTGATGATTTCCCCCTCCCGAAGGGAAGTGTCCCCGGCAGAACAGCTTTGCCGGAGCCCTAGATTGGTTCCGCCAAGGTTCCGCCTCGTGATGGCGGAGTTTCGTCCCGAAAGGTTGCTTCTGATTTTTTTTCTCGAGGAAAGACCTCATATAGCAGAAGATGGGCATCGGGGAGACACCTGGGGGCCCACGAGGTAGGGGGCGCGCCCAGGGGGGTAGGGCGCGCGCCCCACCCTCGTGGACAGGATGTGGGCCCCTGGCCTTCATCTTTGGCGAGGATTTTTTATTATTTATTGTAAGATATTTCGTGGAGTTTCAGGACTTTTCCAGTTGTGCAGAATAGGTCTCTAATATTTGCTCCTTTTCCAAATTTGAATTCCAAATGCCGGCATTCTCCTCCTTATGTAAACCTTGTAAAATAAGAGAGAATAGGCATAAGTATTGTGACATAACGTGTAATAACAGCCCATAGTGCAATAAATATCGATATAAAAACATGATGCAAAATGGACGTATCAACGGTCGGCGAGCACGGCAATGGACGGTAGCGAGGGCTGACGAGGCGGCTGACAGTGGGGGAAAGAGGGTGGGAGGGGGAATTGGGACTTGGCGGTTGGCAAAATTTGAGCCCTCGCGGGTTAACTCAAAATAGTAGTAGTGCTGGATTGCGAACTAGCGCCATAGCTAACTTAGCTATAGCGTTGGGTTTTAGAGCAGCACTACTGCTAATGGCACATAGTAGTAACTCTTTTTTAGAACACAACGTTATAGCTATATTAGCTAAAGCGCTGGTCCCCAATCCAGCGCTACTGCTAACTGTTCCAGTTTTTATTCTTTCCTTTTTATTATTTTCCTTTTCTAGTTTTTAGTTTTATTTTCTTTTATTAGTTTCCTTTACTTTTCTGTTTATTTTTCTTTTTCTTTTGTACTGTTTCTCCCTTTTGTTCTTGTTTTTTTTTCTCCCAGCGACGGCGCGTCTCCCTCTCTCCCCCACTGCGCGAATATCACCGGAACCATGCATGTTGCGGTAACATATCAGTTGACCAATAACGGTTACTTAAGTGCGTACACAAAATAGATACATATATACAAATGTAGGTTTCTGATCAGCAACATCGATGATGTTTCACATTGAGCTTCTTCCCTTTCTTGTTCGTTGCCGAGTAATTGAGCCCCTCCTTGTGACTTTTTCCGAAGCCATGGATTATAATCTTTCTTAGGTAATGTAGTATTGATTCTTCTTTTCACGTATGCTTCATCGTCATCGTCATCTTCCCTCATCGGGTTGCCGTATTAGTCATAGTCTTCCTCGTTGGCTACTCCATCCATTCCGACGATGCTCCTTTTGGATCTCCTCACGATAACACGGTTGGGATTGGCCTGGTCGGTTATGAAGAAGCATTGAGTCACGTGCTTAGCGTGTACCCATGGCTCATTTTTGGCAATGACGTTAACGTTCACGGGAGTGCTCTTCGCGTATGGTATAGACATGGTGGTGAAATACTTGTTTTCTCTTAGGACGTCCTAGGCCCATCTGACACGGAACATCGTCGCATCATGCATTCCAGCATAGTCAAGCTCCCAGATCTCTTCGACCCTTTTGTAGAATCTTTCAGTTGTGCCATTAGCGTCGGTCACACATTGAATTGTCACCCCGGAGTTCTGGTAATCACTGTCCATGTCTTTGGCCTCATTGTAGAATGTGTACCTATTGATATCGTAGGACTGATAGGGCGCGAGCTTGGGTGCGGGGCCATGTGCTAAGGCGTGTATGAGCAATCCGTCCGAACTGCCCTCTTCCGGGGGATTTTCAAGAACTTGTTGTTTAAACCAACGCAAGAAAGTGGCGTTGTGCTCTACAGTAACTTCGTCGTTCGTCTTGAGCATCCCCTTATCATGGTACTTCTTTGCGATGGTTTCTTTGTGCTGTGCCACAAAATCATCTACCCCATGTAGGTGTTGTAGCACTACTAAGTTAGCCCTGTCAAAGTCGTTCCGTCGATCCGAGTAGTCCACGTGCAATTCCCTCCGACCGTTGTTGTGACCATCTCCTTCGAGCTTCCCATCGTGCTTCTTGACGGGCAAACCAACAAGAGGGTCTCTGACGCTTATATAATTATCACAAAAGGAGACGCACTCATGCGTCAGATACCCCTGGACGATGCTCCCTTCGGGACCGAACATGTTACGAACGAAGATGACCCCATTCATCCTCTCGAACGACATCATGTTGTGAAGGAATGTCGGCCCGAGGTCGATGATGTCATCCACGATGTGGACACACAGATGCACCATGACGTCAAGGAACACGGGCGGGAAGTACATCTCAAGCTCACATAGTATGACAATGATCTCTTCCTGTAGCCTTCGGAGCTGCTTCACACTTATGGACTTCCGAGATATAACATCGAAGAAATTGCAGAGACCAGTAAGCGTGTCACGGACGTGCTTCTCCATTATCCCTCTAATGGCAACCGGGAGTATATGCGTCATCATCACGTGACAGTGATGAGATTTATCCCGCTGAACCTTTTCTTCTTGGGGTCTAAAAATCTGCTTATCTTCCCACAGTAACCAGAACTGACTTTGATTCCCATAAGGCACTTGATGAATTGATCGATCTCCTTCGCACTTAAGGTGAAGCAAGAAGTGGGGCAATAATTCTCCTCCTTCTTTTGACTTTTCTGCCGCCCCTTTCACCCTCCCCCGTCTCCGTCTCCGTCTCCTCCATCAACTTTTTACGGTGAAGATCTTTCCTAATCTTCAAATCTTCCAAGTCTTTCCTTTCCTTCGGCCCATCCTTGGTCTTCTCCGGCATGTTCATCAGTGTGCCAAGCAAGCTCTCGAGGACATTCTTCGTGATATGCATTGGATCAAGGCAATGAGGCGTGTCGTGATTGGGTCAGTACTCCAAGTCCCAAAAAACAGACCTCGTTTTCCATACCTTCAGCAGCGGCCCCGGCACCTTTTTGATCTTTCCCGGCGCGGGGCATTGTTCCCAGTTTCTCAATAGCTTGTCGATTTCGGCACAGCTCCTCTTACGTGGAGGTCCTCGAAGCTCAGCCAACCCATTGAATAGATCTCCACGCTTTATCCACGGGTCATCCTTCTCGAGCCATCTATGATGCCCCATGTACACGATTTTCCCGGACGTGCCATCTTTCGTTGACGTAAGCTGCTGAGACGTTGTATCATCCATGCACCTGGTGCATCCGTAGTATCCGTGGCACACCTGGCCTGAGGTGTACCCAACCGAGATAGTCGTGCACCGTCGTCATCAGCGCGACTCTCATATGGAAATATTCTCCTTTGCTGGCGTCCCATGTCCATGTCGGTGTTTTCCATAACGTGTCTAGCTCCTCTTGCAGAAGCCCCATATACAGCTTAATACTATTTCCCGGCTGTTTCGGCCCTTGAATCAGCATGCTCATGTGTATGTACTTTGTCTTCATGCACTTCCATGGGGGGAGGTTGTACATCCATACAAATACGGGCCATGTGCTGTGGTTGGTGTTCTGATTTCCAAACGGATTCATGCCATCGGTACTTGCACCAAGCACGATGTTCCTCGGATCTTCTGCAGCAAATCCATATACAGCGTTGAATGCTCTCCACTGGCTACCATATACGAGGTGTCTCATCCTTGAATAGTCTCCATCATCGGGCTTCTTCCTCTCCGCGTGCCAATGCATGAGCTTTGCTTCCTTAGGATCTACGAAATACCGCTGCAGACGGGGAGTGATCGGAAAGTACCATACAACTTTCTGAGGAGCTTTCTTTCCTGCTGATACGTCTCCGTTGTATCTAGTTTTCCAAACACTTTTGCCCTTGTTTTGGACTCTAACTTGCATGATTTGAATGGAACTAACCGGACTGACACTGTTTTCAGCAGAATTTTACCATGGTGTTATTTTTGTGCAGAAATAAAAGTTCTCTGAATGACCTGAAACTTCACGGAGATTATTTTTGGAAATAATAATAAATACTGGTGAAAGAATCATGGCCAGGGGGCCCACGCCCTGTCCACGAGGGTGGGAGGCGCGCCTACCCCCTTGGGCGCGCCCCCTGCCTCGTGGGGCCCCTGGTGCTCCACCGACCTCAACTCCAACTCTATATATTCACATTCGGGGAGGAAAAAATCAGAGAGAAGGATTCATCACGTTTTACAATATGGAGCCGCTGCCAAGCCCTAATGTCTCTCGGGAGGGCTGATCTGGAGTCCGTTCGGGGCTCCGGAGAGAGGAATCCGTCGCCATCGTCATCATCAACATTCCTCCATCACCAATTTCATGATGCTCACCACCGTGCGTGAGTAATTCCATCGTAGGCTTGCTGGACGGTGATGGGTTGGATGAGATTTATCATGTATCGAGTTTGTTTTGTTAGGGTTTGATCCCTAGTATCCACTATGTTCTGAGATTGATGTTGCTATGACTTTGCTATGGTTAATACTTGTCACTAGGGCCCGAGTGCCATGATTTCAGATCTGAACCTATTATGTTTTCATGAATATATTTGAGTTCTTGAGCCTATATTGCAAGTCTATAGTCACCTATTATGTGTTATGATCCGTTAACCTAGTGACAATAATCAGGACCATTACGGTGATGACCATAGTTTGAGGAGTTCATGTATTCACTAAGTGTTAATTCTTTGGTCCGGTACTCTATTAAAAGGAGGCCTCAATATCCCTTAGTTTCCAATAGGACCCCGCTGCCACGGGAGGGTAGGACAAAAGATGTCATGCAAGTTCTTTTCCATAAGCACGTATGACTATATTCGGAATACATGCCTACATTACATTGATGAATTGGAGCTAGTTCTGTGTCACTTTATGTTATAACTGTTGGGGAACGTAGTAATTTCAAAAAAATTCCTACGCACACGCAAGATCATGGTGATGCATAGCAACGAGAGGGGAGAGCGTTGTCCACGTACCCTCGTAGACCGAAAGCGGAAGCGTTAGCACAACGCAGTTGATGTAGTCGTACGTCTTCATGATCCGACCGATCAAGTACCGAACATATGGCAGCTCCGAGTTCAGCACACGTTCAGCCCGATGACGTCCCTCAAACTCCGATCCAGCCGAGTGTTGAGGGAGAGCTTTGTCGGCGCGACGGCGTGGTGACGATGTTAATGTTCTACTGACGCAGGGCTTCACCTAAGCATCGCTACAGTATTATCGAGGTGGACTATAGTGGAGGGGGGCACCGCACACGGTTGGGAGAGATCAACTGATCAACTTGTGAGTCTAGAGGTGTCCCCCTGCCCCGTATATGAAGGAGCAAGGGGGGGGGGGTGCGGCCGGCCAGGGAGAGGGCGCGCCAGGAGGAGTCCTACTCCCACCGGGAGTAAGACTCCCCCCCCCCTTCCTAGTTGGAATAGGATTCAGGAGGGGGAAAGAGGAGGGAGAGAAGGAAGGGGGGGCGCCGCCCCCCTCTCCTTGTCCTATTCGGACTAGGGGATCTATCGTAGTCCTTTCGATAAGTAAGAGTGTCGAACCCAACGAGGAGCAGAAGGAAATGATAAGCAGTTTTCAGCAAAGTATTCTCTGCAAGTACTGAAATAAGTGGTAACAGATAGTTTTGTGATGAGGTAAATTGTAACGAGCAACAAGTAACAAAAGTAAACACGGTGCAGCAAGGTGGCTCAATCCTTTTTGTAGCAAAGGACAAGCCGGAACAAACTCTTATAATAGGATAAGCGCTCCCGAGGACACATGGGAATATCGTCAAGGTAGTTTTCATCACGTTCATATGATTCGCGTTCAGTAATTTGATAATTTGATATGTGGGTGGACCGGTGCTTGGGTGTTGTTCTTACTTGAACAAACATCCCACTTATGATTAACCTCTATTTCAAGCATCCGCAACTACAACAAAAGTATTAAGGTAAACCTAACCATAGCATGAAACATATGGATCCAAAACAACCCCTTACGAAGCAACGCATAAACTAGGGTTTAAGCTTACATCGGTCTAGCAACCCATCATCTACTTATTACTTCCCAATGCCTTCCTCTAGGCCCAAATAATGGTGAAGTGTTATGTAGTCGACGTTCACATAACACCACTAGAAGTTAGACAACATACATCTCATCAAAATATCGAACGAATACCAAATTCACATGACTACTAATAGCAAGACTTCTCCCGTGTCCTCAGGAACAAATGTAACTACTCACAAAGCATATTCATGTTCATAATAATAGGGGTAATAATATGCATAAATGATCTGAACATATAATCTTCCACCAAATAAACCAACTAGCATCAACTACAAGGAGTAATCAACACTACTAGCAACCTACTAGCACCAATCCCGGACTTGGAGACAAGAATTGGATACAAGAGATGAACTAGGGTTTGGAGATGAGATGGTGCTGGTGAAGATGTTGATGGAGATTGCCCTCTCTCGATGAGAGGAGGCGTTGGTGATGATGATGACGATGATTTCCCCCTCCGGAGAAGTGTCCCAGCAGAACAGCTCTGGCGGAGCCTTAGATTGGTTCCGCCAAGGTTCCGCCTCGTGGCGTGAGTCTCATCGAAAGGTTGCTTATGATTTTTCTCATCGAAAGAGCTCATATAGGAGAAGATGGGCATCGGAGAGCCACCGGGGGGCCCACGAGGTGAGGCGGCGCCCGGGGAGGGCGCGCCCCCACCCTCGTGAGCAGTGTGGGGCCCCGGCCTTCATCTTTAGCGACGATTTTTTTATTTATTTTAAGACATTCTTTGGAGTTTCAGGACTTTTGGAGTTGCACAGAATAGGTCTCCAATATTTTCTCCTTTTCCAGCCCAGAATTCCAGCTGCCGTCATTCTCCCTCTTCATGTAAACCTTGTAAAATAAGAGAGAATAGCTATAAGTATTGTGACATAACGTGAAATAACAGCCCAAAATGCGATAAATATCGATAGAAAAGCATGATGCAAAATGGACGTATCAGCCTATCCTCTTCTCCGTAAAGGCCCACTAAGGCCCATTTACCTCCCGGGGTGTTCCGGTAACCTCCCGGTACTCCGGTAAAATCCCAATTTCACCCGGAACACTTCCAATATCCAAACATAGGTTTCCAATATATCAATCTTCATGTCTCGACCATTTCGAGACTCCTCGTCATGTCCGTGATCACATCCGGACTCGAACAACCTTGAGTACATCAAAACATATAAACTCATAATATAAGCATCATCGTAACGTTAAGCGTGCGGGCCCTACGTGTTCGAGAACTATGTAGACATGACCGAGAACCGTCTCGATCAATAACCAATAGCGGAACACGGATGCTCATATTGGCTCCCACATATTCTCACGAAGATCTTTATCGGTCAGGACCGCATAACAACATACGTTGTTCCTTTGTCATCGGTATGTTACTTGCCCGAGATTCGATCGTCGGTATCTCAATACCTAGTTCAATCTCGTTACCGGTAAGTCTCTTTACTCGTTCCGTAATACATCATCCTATAACTAACTCATTAGTTGCAATGCTTGCAAGGCTTAAGTGATGTGCATTACCGAGAGGGCCCAGAGATACCTCTCCGACAATTGGAGTGACAAATCATAATCTCGAAATACGCCAACCCAACATGTACCTTCAGAGACACCTGTAGAGCACCTTTATAATCACCCAGTTACGTTGTGACGTTTGGTAGCACACAAAGTGTTCCTCCGGTAAACGGGATTTGCAGAACATGTATAAGTCATGAAGAAAGCAATAGCAACATACTAAATGATCATGTGCTAAGCTAACGGAATGGGTCATGTCAATCACATCATTGTCCTAATGATGTGATCCCGTTAATCAAATGACAACTCATGTGTATGGCTAGGAAACATAACCATCTTTGATCAACGAGCTAGTCAAGTAGAGGCATACTAGTGACAATCTGTTTGTCTATGTATTCACACATGTCTTATGTTTCCGGTTAATACAATTCTACCATGAATAATAAACATTTATCATGATATAAGGAAATAAATAATAACTTTATTATTGCCTCCAGGGCATATTTCCTTCAATAACTGTTGCATGAATAATCGCATCCGACATAATTCTCCATCACCGATCCAATGCCTACGAGCTTTTCACATATTTTTCTTCGCTTATTTACTTTTCCGTTGCTACTATTACAATCACTACAAAACCAAAACTGCCACTGTTACCTTTGCCACCGTTACCGTTACTTCCGTATTACTTTGCTACTAAATACTTTGCTGCAGATATTAAGTTATCCAGGTGTGGTTGAATTGACAACTCAACTGCTAATACTTGAGAATATTCTTTGGCTCCCCTTGTGTCGAATCAATAAATTTGGGTTGAATACTCTACCCTCGAAAACCGTTGTGATCCCCTATACTTGTGCGTTATCACCTGCCTTCTTGTATCAAGAAGCATTGCACACTGGACAGTTGGTTTTTTCCGATTGCTCCTTCCGATAAATGATGCAATCGTTGATGCATTCGTGATACCTAATTTGTGGCAAATCAAAAGGGCAAACGATTTTCTTGGCCTCCTCGACACTAGTAGGACACAGGTTCCCCGCGGGAAGAAGTTTATTATGTAGAAACTTCAAATGCTCATCGAGGCTTTTGTCTGTCCATTTGTTTTTGGCCTTCGTCTTTAAAAGTTCGAGCGTGAAACTCAAGCGGGTCACCTCGGGATCGCAACCATCATACAATGGAGTCCTCGAGTCTACTTCAACTTGCGCCAGCTTGGCCTCCTCTCTAGAAGCAGCTCTCTCGCTAGTCGTACTCTTGCGAAGGACGTCTCGAACATGAGGGTCCTGCACGACTGCACTTAGTAGCGTCGAAGACTGCGGCATGACCGCCGCCTCTTCTCCGCCATGTCTGGACTCTTCTTCGCCGTGTCCGGAATCTTCTCCGCCGCCGTCATCATTTCCGGACTCTTCCCCGCAGATATGTCCGGCGCCATCATCTTCTTGTCGATCGGTCATCTCTTCGCCTAGCCCCATGTCGTTATTCCCTGCCATGTGGATGTCCTCCTCATCATCATCTTATTCATTTATCCACTGAGTATAGCCATCCATGAAACCATTCATCAGCAGGTGCGCCTTCAAAGTGTCATGATCAAAAGCGTCCAAAAGGACTCCTTCCTTACATCTTGCACACGGACATCTAATCCTAGTCTGATTATTTGCATACATGTCCATCACCACGGATTGCATGTACCGCTCCACCTTCCATCCACTCACCTTCATGACCGACTGCACGGTACAATAAGCAAAAGGGTTATGAAATAAATAATGCATGCTTCAAAGTCATATATATATAATTTTGGCATGACCTTGCCTAAAAATAGGACATATGAGTTTGCTCGAAATTCACCGAAACGGAAATAAATCGACATTTCGGCAAAACATAAGAAACTCGAGGGCATGTCACTAGCACAAATCTCTCCATATATATATATATCCCAAACACACATATTCTCATTCACACACATATTCCCATTCTTGAAATGAACAACTTTTACTCACCTATATATATCTCCCGAAAGAGACCGAGAGCACACGCGGTTAATTAGATGATGAGAGAGAACGATCGAGAGAGCACGTGTGGTTGGCTAAATAGGTAGCTAGATCTAGTTGTTGGGGAGGAGAGGTGAATCTAGCTAGCTAACTAATGGAGAGGGATCATGGTGGATGGGGGCGTTAATGGGGAGAGAAGAGAGGTGTGTAGGAGAAAGAGAGAGGCCATTTATGGAGGAGGGTGCCATTAATGAGGAGAGAAGAGAGGTAGGAGGAAGAGAGAAGAAGAGAAACAATGGTGGGGAGTGGAGAGGGCAAAGTGGGGGAGCGGAGGGGGAGGGGTGGAAAAGGTGGCACTAGCCGCAGCTACCAGTAGCGCTGCTTAGCAAAACGCGCTGCTGCTATGGGACTTAGTAGTAGCACTGCTTAGCAAACACCGCTACTACTAAGAGGGGCCCATTAGCAGTAGTGGTGCAGTAAAATAAAGCGCTACTACTAAACTTTTAGTAGTAGCGATGGACTCTGTACAGCGCTACAACTACACCTACCGTTAGTGGCCTCGTCTGGTCCCACATAGTAGTAGCGCGTTTTTGTTTTCCGGCGCTACTACTATGGAGATACTAGTAGCGCTTGCCAGGAAAAGCTCTACTGCTAACTAGCAGCAACGGTTACTATTTTATAGCACTACTACTAAGCTACTGTGTATAAGCATTTTCCTAGTAGTGGCGGAAAACTGGATGCATGAACCATATCTAACATATTAAGGATTAAAGCACACGCAAATACCAAACCAATTTCTGAATTGCGAGGCAATCAAACAGTAAAAAATATGCATGTTCCCAGACTTGCATGTTACAAATCCTTTCTCAGGGAGAGGCAACGTGGACACGGCAATTGGTATGTAAAGCAAAAAGTCACAATAGAGTCAATCCAAACAAAAAATCAAATGTGATGGATCATGCAGGCATTGGGGCGATACAACCACCTGCCGGTGGCGAGGGACGACAGCAACATTCATTACCTAGCGGCGGCATGGAAGGAGCCATGGATATGTGAGGGCTTGAGTTGGACGACAGATGGTTGCGTAGAAGAGGCAACCACGACCATCATTGGTTGCGCGGCAACGATGTGCTCTAGTGAATTGAGGAAAGGACATAAGATGGAATGGGTAGTGGCAGCAACCTAAAGGTAGGATTGTGGAACGGTCGCCGTGCAAGCGGGGTGGTAGCGGCAGTAGCGTGCGTTGGGAGGATGGCGCCGAAGGCGTGAGTGGCGATGTGATACATCCACTTTGCATCATGTTTTCCTACTGTTATTTATTGTATTTTGAATGGTTAATTCATTTTATTATGCAATTCTTATGTCTTTTCTCTCTTATTTTGCAAGTTTCACATAAAGAGGAGATTGCCGGAAGCTGCAATTCTGGACCGGAAAGGGCTACACCAGAGATAGCTATTCTGTACAACTCCAAATGACCTAAAAAATTACGGAGAATTGTTCTGGATTATATGAAAATTATTGGCGAAAGAATTACCAGAAGGGGACCCACCAGGTAGCCACAAGCTTGGGGGGCACGCCCTACCCCCAGGGCGCACCCCCCGAGCTTGTGGGGGGCCCGTCGTGCCTCCGAGGCCCATCTTCTCCTATATGGTGCCATTTTCCCTAGAAAAAAATCAGAAGAAGACTTTCGGGACGAACGGCAGTTGTCTCGAGGCGGAACCTGGGTAGGAGAACTTTTTCTCTCAGAGCGATTCCGTCGAGGACACTTCCCTCCGGGAGTGGGAAATCGAGGCCATCGACATCACCAACAACCCTCTCATCGTAAGAGGATCAATCTTCATCAACATCTTCATCAGCACCATATCATCTCAAACCCTAGGTCATCTCTTGTTTTCAATCTTTGTCTCAGAACCTCAGATTGGTACACGTGGGTTGCTTGTAGTGTTGAGTACATCTTGTAGTTTATTCTAGTTGGTTTATTTGGTGGAAAATTATATGTTTAGATCCTTAATTATATTCAATACCCCTCTGATCTTGAATATGAATATGATTTGTGACTAGTTGCTTTTATTCCTGAGGACATAGGCCTCTTTTATTCTGGAGAAGTCTGGTTATAAGTAATCATGTGAATTTGGTATTCGTTCGATATTTTGATGATATGTATGTTGTTGCTTCCTTTAGTGGTGTCATGTGAACGTCGACTACATGACACATCAGCATACTTGGGCCTAAGGGAAGGCATTGTGGAGTAATAAGTAGATGATGGGTTGCTAGAGTGACACAAGCGTAAACCCTAGTTTATGTGTTATTTCATAAGAGGCTGATTTGGATCCATATGTTTCATGCTATGGTTAGATTTATATCAATTCTTCTTTCGTAGTTGTGGATGCTTGCGAGAGGGGGTAATCATAAGTGGGATGCTTGTTCAAGTAAGAACAACACCCAAGCACCAGTCCACCCACATATCAAATTATCAAAGTAGCGACCGTGAATCAAACAAACATGGTGAAAGTGACTAGATGATAATTTTCATATGTCCTCAAGAACACTTTGCTTGTTATAAGAGAACGTTCCGGCATGTATTTTTCTATAAAAAGGATTGGGCTACCTTGTTGCACTTTTGTTGTCATTGTTACTTGTTATCCGTTAGGAAATACCTTGCTAGAAAATTATCTATCACTATTACTTACAACACTTGCAGAGAATACTTTGCTGAAAACCGGTTGCCATTTCCTTCTGCTCCTCATTGGATTCGACACTCTTACTTATCAAAAAGACTATGATTGATCTCCTATACTTGTGGGTCATCATAATGGTAGAGGGCAAGCGGGAGGGTGGTAGTGGCATGAGGGGGCTGACCTAGCCCTCTATCGGGGAGTCAAAATAAGAGAAAAGGCAAGGGAAAGTGTGTGTGTAGGGGGGTATCACTGGATAAAACGGAAAACAAGAGGTGTATGCTTTTCTAGGCGAAAAAAAACAAGAACGGAGATTGGAGAAAGAAAAAACAATGGTGGGCTTGAAGAGGTGGTGTGATCCTTGGAGAAGGATACCTGAACGTTCCAACTATCCCCTTTAATACTAACGATAGTAAAGATGGATGGTGTCAACCTTGGACTTTGATCTCTGGTAGGCTAGGCTGAAGGTACAATAATCCACCTAGCCATCCAACCCATGATTTGTTCTCATATGCCACATATCTATACCTACTAATAAAAAGAATTGATATTGTTGGTCCGTCACGTCTTTTCGCAAAAACCCTCTCATGTTTTTAAGAATAAAGTCACAGTCCAATATGCTTGTTCGTCCGTCTGCCAAGCATCGTCGTCGACCGGCTAGGCCTCAGCCCGCGTTCTAAATTGGGCCTGGCTACTGACACCCAAAGTTAAAAAAGAAACGTCAAAGGTGTGATTTAAACACATGACTACCAACAGAGTGTGCGCTAGCCAGAAGATCAGACAACTGTCGTCTGTACCTAAAATAGAGATGCAAAATATATTTCATCCATAGCCGCATATCAGCCAGCCTTTGAACTTACAAGATGCTTTTATTCTCATGACACTCTATTTTTAGAAAGTATATACGGGAGGCTGCTTTTCTCTCTCGCTACGGCCAAGCCCAAGGTAGGGTAGCAATCTTATATCTATGTTTTCGTGTTTGGATGCGGAGTTTTTGCTCCCGAGCTCATCTGCATCCGTGCTTAGAAAAAAAATCAAAACAAATACTATAAAAATTCCAAAAAACAATTGGGTGGTACATAATTTGATGCTTGAGGTTCGCTTCAAATTTTAACTCATTTGAGCATTTGAGCAGCTCTAAAAAAAAGACAAAATCGGGGTCTGTAAAAATGTTTACTGTTCACACCCTATTTTGACCTGGTTTGTCTTTTTTTCTGAGAGCTACTAAGATATCCAAATAAGTTGAAATTTGGTGCGGACCTCACGCGGCAAATTATCTATCACACAAAAAATAGAATGTTTTGAATTCTAGTATTTATTTTGATATTTTTTCTGAGCGGAAGCAGATGAGCCTGGGCACCGAATTAGATATCCGTGTTTTCGATCGTTTCTTTGGTGAATATCCTTGGCTTACGTTTTTATCTTGAATCCTATCAATTTATATATGTGCCTGAGTTATCTAGGCCATCAACCAACCGTCTTAGGAATCGATAAACAGAGGACGAGGCGTTGACCTAATTTATTTATCCCTTCGGAAACAAGATAAGATGCTGAGAAAGGTTTGATTAAAGGCCGCGCAGCGAGCCACCCTAAAAAAAACCCTCAAAAAAAAGGCCGCGCAGCGAGCCAACACCGTCGGAGAAAATTATCCATTGAATAAATTGGGGGAATGAGGAAATACCGATAGGACATTAATGCCTTGGATAAATGAACATGCAATGAGTCGACATCTATTGAGGATATTATTTGTGCATGTATATTGTCTTTTGTACATTAGGCCCACCTCTCTAGTTTATTGTATAGATTGAGGTAGAGGTCTCACATTGTACTCATATATACCGTGCACATTGCACCGAATCAATACATCAATGCAATTCTCACACTCAATATGGTATCAGTTTTTAGGTTTTTCTAGTCTTCCGCTACCGCCGCCGCACTCCGCGCCGCCGCCGCCATCTCGCCCAGCCCGATCGCCCCTGCTCCCGCTTTTTCCGATCGCTGATGCGCCCCACCTGCCCGATCGCCCTTGCTTCTGCCTTTCCTCGATCGCCGCAGCGCCCCACCCGCCTACTGCCCGCTGACTCCCGCCCCGCCCTATCGCTGCTGCCCCGCCCGCTAACCCTGACCCGATCCGCCCGCCCGAAGCCAACCGCTTTCGCTCGCCCGGCTTCGCCTCTTCGCCGCCGCGCAACCCGTTGCTTCTTTCGGCCACTTCCGCCCGATACCGATCGCCTACCGCACCCAGACCTCACCCGCGCCACCCCAAGCCGCTTCTCGCCGTCATCTCGTCCGTCACATCATCTGCGTCCACCAACTCCAACCCATTTGCCGACGCCAACCCTCCCGACGTCAACGACATCCGCAAGCTCAACATCTTCGAGCGGGTACCGGTTCGTCTCTCCCAGGCGGATTCCTCCTACCACACGTGGAAGATATACTTCTCCCTCGTGTTCCAGGAGTATCATCTCATGGACCACGTGGACGGCACCGTCGGCTCCAGCGTCGTCCCCGAGTTTCACGACTGGTCCACCATCGACACCACGATCATCCACTGGTTTTTCCTCACCATCACGCCCGACCTCTTCCAAACGGTCGTGACGGACGGTGACGATGCCTGCGCCGTGTGGACCAAGCTGAACGGGCTCTTCACCGACAACAAGCTCCAGTGTCGCGTTTTTTTGCAGCAAGAGTTCTTTGGGTGTCATCAGGACAACACCTCCATCGACGACTATTGTCGCCGCCTTAAGACTCTCGCTGACGAGCTTCGCGATATCAGCGCCAAGGTCGATGATGACCTCCTGCTCAGCACGCTCACCGCCGGGACGAGGACTTCGGCAACGCTGAGGGGAACCTCAGCCTCATCCCCAACACGTCCTTCGCCAAGTTCGTTGTGTACCTCCGCTTGGAGGAGAGGCGGATGAAGCAGGTGAAGACGCGCGCCATCCACACCGCCCTCACCGCCGGCACCACCCGTGGCGGGCCTCCGATGCCTCCCGCTGCCCCGGCACCCCAGCAGCTTCATCAGGCGCCTTTCCCGGTGCCCCAGCAGCCGGGGCTCCTGCCACTGCCGTACGGCCCACCCGCGCCCCCCGCTCCTCCCGTTGAAAAGCACCGCGGGGGGCGGCGCGGTGGCCGCCGCGGCGGTCAGCAGCAACGGCATCTGCAGCAGGCTGGACAGCATCAGCAGCAGTTTAAGGCGGCGCAACAACTCCAGGTGTTGCTCCCATGGGCCACCGGCTACAACCCCTGGACCGGTGTCGTCCATGCGTACACCATGCCGGTACCACGGGCTCCTGCACCGACGCTTCCCGTGCCGCGCCCACCGGCGCACCAGGCGTACTACGCGGCTCCGCAGCCGTACGAAGGATACCCACCGCCGCAGATGAGTGGCGCCTACAGTCTCCCTGCGGCCCCGCCGCCACCCTCGCCGGCCCTACCGCCGGCACCTTGGGATCCGGCGCTCCTCGCCGCATTGCACGATGCGCCTAGGCCGAACAACTACACTGGAGGCGGTGATTGGTACATGGACACCCGGGCTACGGCTCACATGTTTTCTCATCCTGGTAATCTTGCCTCCTTCACTCCTCTCACCACTGACCGCCGCATCATTGTCGGCGACGGTTCCACACTACCTTTCACACATGTCGGGCACACTTCTTTTCCTTCTACTTCTATGCCTATTACTTTGCCTAACATTCTTGTGTCACCTCATCTTATTAAGAATCTTGTTTCCGTCCGTTGTTTAACTCGTGAAAATCCTGATACTGTTGAATTTGACGAGCTTGGTTTTTGTGTCAAGGACGCTCGAACCAGGATGGTACTTCACCGATGTGACAGCCTCGACGAGCTCTATCCGGTGCATCTGTCGTCCACCTCCACCACCGCACCGGTTGCTCTCTCCGCCGGCGTCGATCTCTGGCACGCTCGTTTGGGTCATCCCAACCCCGTCACACTTCGTCATATTCTTAGGAGTTTCAGTTTCAGTTGTAATAAGATAGAGGATCACACCTGTCATGCCTGTCGTGTCGGCAAACATGTTCGCCTTCCGTTTAATAACTCCACCACCATAGCTTCTTTTCCTTTTCAGTTGATTCATAGCGATGTGTGGACCTCTCCGGTTCCTAGTAATTCGGGCTATTTATATTATCTGGTTATTGTTGATGATTATTCTCACTATGTGTGGATGTTTCCTTTACGACGAAAGTCGGATGCACTCTCCACTTTGTCGGCTTTTTATTCCTATGTCAGCATGCAGTTTGGCAGTCCCATCCTTGCTCTTCAGACTGACAATGGAAAAGAGTTCGACAATCTTGCTTTTCGCATTTTTCTGTCGCACCATGGCACAGTTTTTCGTCTCACATGCTCGTATACTTCACAGCAGAACGGTCGAGCCGAACGCGTCCTTCGCACTCTGAATGACTGCGTTCGGACGCTCCTGTTCCACGCTAATGTGCCGCCTCGTTTCTAGCCGGACGCACTCGTACTGCTTCACTTCTTCTTAACCTTCGCCCTTGCCGCCCACGGTGGCACTATGCACCTCACCATCTTCTCTTCGGTACGCCCCCATCTTATGATGACTTGCGTATTTTCGGGTGCCTTTGCTATCCTAGCACTGCGGACTCCGCTCCTCACAAACTCGCACCTTGTTTTGTCGCTTGCATCTTCATCGGCTTGTTGGGGAACATAGTAATTTCAAAAAAATTCCTACGCACACGCAAGATCATGGTGATGCATAGCAACGAGAGGGAGAGTGTTATCCACGTACCCTCGTAGACCGAAAGCGGAAGCGTTAGCACAACGCGGTTGATGTAGTCGTACGTCTTCACGATCCGACCGATCAAGTACTGAATGTACGGCACCTCCGAGTTCAGCACATATTCAGCCCGATGATGTCCCTCGAACTCCGATCCAGCCGAGTGTTGAGGGAGAGTTTTGTCAGCACGACGGCGTGGTGACGATGATGATGTTCTACCGACGCAGGGCTTCGCCTAAGCACCGCTACAATATTATCGAGGTGGACTATGGTGGAGGGGGGCACCGCACACGGCTAAAAGATCAAACGATCAATTGTTGTGTCTCTAGGGAGCCCCCCTGATACGTCTCCAACGTATCTATAATTTTTGATTGCTCCATTCTATATTATCTACTGTTTTGGACCATATTGGGCTTTATTTTCCACTTTTATATTATTTTTGGGACTAGCCTATTAACCGGAGGCCCAACTTGATTTGTTGTTTTTGCCTCTTTCGGTGTTTGAAGAAAGCGGAATATCAAGCGAGTCCAAGCGGAATGAAATCTTGGGAGCGTGATTTTCTCATCGAGATAAGATCTAGGAGACTTGGACCCTCGGTCAAGAAAGGAGGAGGCGGCCACGAGGGTGGGCGCCCCCCTACAGCGCGCCCCCTGCCTTGTGGGCCCCGAAGCTCCACCGGCGTACTCCTTCCTCCTATATATACCTCGTACTAGCAGATGAGATATGGAGCCAAAAACCTAATGCCACCGCCACAACTTTACGTATCCACGAGATCCCATCTTGGGGCACTGTTCGAACTCCATGGGAAGGGAATCCAACACGGAGGGCTTCTACATCATCATCATAGCCTCTCCGATGAAGTGTGAGTAGTTTACTTGAGACCTTGGTCCATAGTTAGTAGCTAGATGGCTTCTTCTCTCTTTTGGATCTCAATACAATGTTCTCCCCCTTCTCTCGTGGAGATCTATTCGATGTAATCTTCTTTTTGCGGTGTGTTTGTTGAGACCGATGAATTGTGGGTTTATGATCAAGATTATCTATGAGCAATATTTGAATCTTCTCTGAATTCTTATTTGTATGATTGGTTATCTTTGCAAGTCTCTTCGAATTATCCGTTTGGTTTGGCCAACTAGATTGGTAGTTTTTGCAATGGGAGAAGTGCTTAGCTTAGGGTTCAATCTTGCGGTGTCCTTTCCCAGTGACAGAAGGGGCAGCAAGGCACGTATTGTATTGTTGCCATCGAGGATAACAAGATTGGGTTTTTATCATATTGCATGCATTTATCCCTCTACATCATGTCATCTTGCTTAAGGCATTACTCTGTTTTCGTTAACTTAATACTCTAGATGCATCTTTGGATAGCGGTCGATGAGTGGAGTAATAGTAGTAGATCTTGTGAGTCGGTCTACTTGTCTCAGACGTGATGCCTGTATACATGATCATACCTAGATATTCTCATAACTATGCTCAATTCTGTCAATTGCTCAACAGTAATTCGTTCACCCACCATAAAATACTTATGCTTTTGAGAGAAGCCACTAGTGAAATCTATGGCCCCCGGGTCTATTCTCATCATATCAATCTTCCATCACTTTATTATTGCTTTGCTTTTTACTTTGTCTTTTATTTTATTTTGCATCTTTATACCAAAAATACCAAAATATTATCTATCATCTCTATCAGATCTCACTCTCGTAAGTGACCGTGAAGGGATTGACAACCCCTATTCACGTTGGCTACGAGGAGTTATTTGCTTTGTGTAGGTACGAGGGACTTGCGCGTGGCCTCCTACTGGATTGATACCTTGGTTCTCAAAAACCGAGGGAAATACTTATGCTACTCTGCTGCATCATCCTCTCCTCTTCGGGAAAAACCAATGCAAGCTCAAGACGTAGCATAAGTATTTTCCTCAGTTTTTCCCTCGAAGAAACGGAATATCAAACGGAGTCCAAACGGAATGAAACCTTCGGGAACGTGATTTTCTCATCAGAGTAGCATAAGTATTTCCATCAGTTTTTCCCGAAGAGGAGAGGATGATGCAGCAGAGTAGCGTAAGTATTTCCCTCAGTTTTTGAGAACCAAGGTATCAATCCAGTAGGAGGCCACGCGCAAGTCCCTCGTACCATTAAAAGCAAATAACTCCTCGCAACCAACGCGAATAGGGGTGGCCAATCCCTTCACGGTCACTTACGAGAGTGAGATCTGATAGAGATGATAGATAATATTTCTGGTATTTTTGGTATAAAGATGCAAAGTAAAATAAAAGGCAAAGTAAAAACGCAAATTAATAGTAAAGCGTAGGAAGATTAATATGATGAGAATAGACCCGGGGGCCATAGATTTCACTAGTGGCTTCTCTCAAGAGCATAAGTATTCTACGGTGGGTGAACGAATTACTGTTGAGCAATTGATGTAATTGAGCATAGTTATGAGAGTATCTAGGTATGATCATGTATATAGGCATCACGTCTCGAGACAAGTAGACCGACACCGCCTCAAGATCTACTACTATTACTCCACTCATCGACCGCTATCCAAAGATGCATCTAGAGTATTAAGTTAATGAAAACAGAGTAACGCCTTAAGCAAGATGACATGATGTAGAGGAATAAATTCATGCAATATGATAAATACCCCATCTTGTTATCCTCGATGGCAACAATACAATACGTGCCTTGCTGTCCTTACTGTCACTGGGAAAGGACACCGCAAGATTGAACCCAAAGCTAAGCACTTCTCCCATTGCAAGAACTACCAATCTAGTTGGCCAAACCAAACGGATAATTCGAAGAGACTTCCAAAGATAACCAATCATACATAAAAGAATTCAGAGAAGATTCAAATATTGCTCATAGATAATCTTGATCATAAACCCACAATTCATCGGTCTCAACAAACACACCGCAAAAAGAAGATTACATTGAGTAGATCTCCACGAGAGAGGGGGAGAACATTGTGTTGAGATCCAAAAAGAGAGAATAAGCCATCTAGCTACTAACTATGGACCCGAAGGTCTGAGGTAAACTACTCACACTTCATCGGAGAGGCTATGATGATGATGTAGAAGCCTCCATGGTGGATTCCCTTCGGAGCTCGAACAGGCCCCAAGATGGGATCTCGTGGATACAGAAAGTTGTGGCGGTGGAATTAGGTTTTGGCTCCATATCTGATCTGTTAAATACGAGGTATATAGGAGGAAGGAGTACGTCGGTGGAGCTTTGGGGGCCACGAGTGGGGCGCGCCCTCCACCTCGTGGCCGCCTCCTCCTTTCTTGACCGTGTGTCCAAGTCTCCTGGGTCTTATCTGATGAGAAAATCACGTTCCTGAAGGTTTCATTCCGTTTGGACTCCGTTTGATATTCTGTTTCTTCGAAACACTGAAATAGGCAAAAAAACAGCAATTCTGGGTTGGGCCCCCGGTTAATAGGTTTGTCCCAAAAGTAATATAAAAGTGGAAAATAAAGCCCAATATAGTCCAAAACAATAGATAATATAGCATGGAGCAATCGAAAATTATAGATACGTTGGAGACGTATCAGTATCTTGCAAATTTCTATGTCTCCCACCTCGACTAAATCCCGGATGGAATTGAATCGTCTCTTGATGTGCTTGGTTCTCTTGTGAAATCTGGATTCCTTCGCCAAGGCAATTGCTCTAGTTCTATCACAAAAGATTTTCATTGGACCCGATGCAATAGGTATGACACCTAGATCGGATATGAACTCCTTCATCTAGACTCCTTCATTTGCTGCTTCCGAAGCAGCTATGTACTCCGCTTCACACGTAGATCCCGCCACGACGCTTTGTTTAGAACTGCACCAACTGGCAGCTCCACCGTTCAATGTAAACACGTATCCGGTTTGCGATTTAGAATCGTCCGGATCAGTGTCAAAGCTTGCATCAACGTAACCATTTACGATGAGCTCTTTGTCACCTCCATAAACGAGAAACATATCCTTAGTTCTTTTCGGTACTTGAGGATGTTCTTGACATTTGTCTAATGATCCACTCCTGGATTACTTTGGTACCTCCTTGCTAGACTTATAGCAAGGCACACATCAGGTCTGGTACACAGCATTGCATACATGATAGAGCCTATGGCTGAAGCATAGGGAACATCTTTCATTTTCTCTCTATCTTCTGCAGTGGTCGGGCATTGAGTCTTACTCAACTTCACACCTTGTAACACTGGCAAGAACCCTTTCTTTGCTTGATCCATTTTGAACTTCTTCAAAACCTTGTCAAGGTATGTGCTTTGTGAAAGTCCAATTAAGCGTCTTGATCTATCTCTATAGATCTTAATGCCTAATATGTAAGCAGCTTCACCGAGGTCTTTCATTGAAAAACTCTGATTCAAGTATTCCTTTATGCTATCCAGAAATTCTATATCATTTCCAATCAGTAATATGTCATCCACATATAATATCAGAAATGCTACAGAGCTCCCACTCACTTTCTTGTAAATACAGGCTTCTCCAAAAGTCTGTACAAAACCAAATGCTTTGATCACACTATCAAGCGTTTATTCCAACTCCGAGAGGCTTGCACCAGTCCATAAATGGATCGCTGGAGCTTGCACACTTTGGTAGCTCCCTTTGGATCGACAAAACCTTCTGGTTGCATCATATACAACTCTTCTTCCAGAAATCCATTCAGGAATGCAGTTTTGACATCCATTTGACAAATTTCATAATCATAAAATGCGGCAATTGCTAACATGATTCGGACAGACTTAAGCATCGCTACAGGTGAGAAGGTCTCATCGTAGTCAATCCCTTGAACTTGTCGAAAACCTTTCCCAACAAGTCGATCTTTGTAGACAGTAACATTACCGTCAGCGTCAGTCTTCTTCTTGAAGATCCATTTATTCTCAATTTCTTGCCGATCATCGGGCAAGTCAACCAAAGTCCATACTTTGTTCTCATACATGGATCCCATCTCAGATTTCATGGCCTCAAGCCATTTTGCGGAATCTGGGCTCACCATCGCTTCTTCATAGTTCGTAGGTTCATCATGGTCTAGTAGCATGACTTCCAGAATAGGATTACCGTACCACTCTGGTGTGGATCTTACTCTGGTTGATCTACGAGGTTCAGTAGCAACTTGATCTGAAGTTCCATGATCATCATCATTAACTCCCTCACTAATTGGTGTAGGCGTCACAGATACCGATTTCTGTGATGAACTACTTTCCAAAAGAGGAGCAGGTATAGTTACCTCATCAAGTTCTACTTTCCTCCCACTCACTTCTTTCGAGAGAAACTCCTTCTCTAGAAAGGATCCATTCTTAGCAACGAATGTCTTGCCTTTGGATCTGTGATAGAAGGTGTACCCAACAGTCTCCTTTGGGTATCCTATGAAGACACATTTCTCCGTTTTGGGTTCGAGCTTATCAGGTTGAAGCTTTTTCACATAAGAATCGCAGCCCCAAACTTTCAGAAACGAAAACTTTGGTTTCTTGCCAAACCACAGTTCATAAGGCGACTTATTTCGATGGTGCCCTATTTAATGTGAATGCGGTCGTCTCTAAAGCATAACCCAGAAATGATAGCGGTAAATCAGTAAGAGACATCATAGATTGCACCATATCTAGTAAAGTACGATTACGACGTTCGGACACACCATTTACGATGTGGTGTTCCAGGTGGCGTGAGTTGCGAAACTATTCCGCATTGTTTCAAATGTAGACCAAACTCGTAACTCAAATATTCTCCTCCACGATCAGATCGTAGAAACTTTATTTTCTTGTTACGATGATTTTCAACTTCACTATGAAATTCATTGAACTTTTCAAATGTTTCAGACTTATGTTTCATTAAGTAGATATACCCATATCTGCTTAAATCATCTGTGAAGGTGAGAAAATAACGATATACGCCACGAGCCTCAACATTCATCAGACCACATACATCTGTATGTATGATTTCCAACAAATCTGTTGCTCTCTCCATAGATCCGGAGAACGGTGTTTTAGTCATCTTGCCCAAGAGGCACGGTTCGCAAGTACCAAGTGATTCATAATCAAGTGGTTCCAAAAGTCCATCAGTATTGAGTTTCTTCATGCGCTTTACAACGATATGACCTAAACGGCAGTGCCACAAATAAGTTGCACTATCATTATCAACTCTGCATCTTTTGGCTTCAACATTATGAATATCTGTATCACTACTATCGAGATTCATCAAAAATAGACCACTCTTCAAGGGTGCATGACCATAAAAGAAATTACTCATATAAATAGAACAACCATTATTCTCTGATTTAGATGAATAACCGTCTCGCATCAAACAAGATCCAGATATAATGTTCATGCTCAACGGCGGCACCAAATAACAATTATTTAGGTCTAATACTAATCCCGAAGGTAGATGTAGAGGTAGCGTGCTTGACCGCGATCACATCGACTTTGGAACCATTTCCCACGCGCATCGTCACCTCGTCCTTTGCCGTTGTTCGCAATCCGTAGTCCCTGTTTCAAGTTGCAAAAGTTAGAAACACAACCAGTATCAAATACCCATGTGCTACTGAGAGATCTAGTAAGTTACACATCAATATAATGTATATAACAATAACCTTTGTTCACCTTGCCATCCTTCTTATCAGACAAAGACTTGGTGCAGTTCCGCTTCGGTGATCGATGCCTTGCGATAAAGCACTCAGTTTCAGGCTTAGGTCCAGACTTGGGTTTCTTCTCCTAAGCAGCAACTTGCTTGCTGTTCTTCTTGAAGTTCCCCTTCTTCTTTCCTTTACCCTTCTTCTTGAAACTGGTGGTCTTATTGACCATCAACACTTGATGCTCCTTCTTGATTTCTACCTCCACATCTTTTAGCATTGCGAAGAGCTCGGGAATCGTCTTATCCATCCCTTGCATATTATAGTTCATCACGAAGCTCTTGTAGCTTGGTGGCAGTGATTGGAGAATTCTATCAATGACGCTATCATCCGGAAGATTAACTCCCAGTTGAATCAAGTGATTATTATACCCAGACATCTTGAGTATATGCTCAGCATGTAACTACTCTCTCCTCCATCTTGCGGTGTAGAACTTATTGGAGACTTCATATCTCCCAATCCGGGTATTTGCTTGAAATATTAACTTCAACTCCTGGAACATCTCATATGATCCATGACGTTCAAAACGTCTTTGAAGTCCCGGTTCTAAGCCGTAAAGCATGGCACACTGAACTATCGAGTAGTCATCAGCTTTGCTCGCGGACATTCTTAACGCCGTCGGTTGCATCGAAGAGGTGCCTGGCACCCAGCTGTGTGCTTCGGGGCGTAATTCTTACAGGCAGCAATGAGGATAATCCTCAAGTTACGGACCCAGTCCGTGTTATTGCTACCATCATCTTTCAACTTTGCTTTCTCAAGGAACTCATTAAAATTCAATGGAACAACAGCATGGGCCATCTATCTACAATCAACATAGACAAGCAAGATACTATCAGGTACTAAGTTCATGATAAATCTAAGTTTAGTTAACCATATTACTTAAGAACTCCCACTTAGAAAGACATCCCTCTAATCTTCTAAGTGATCACGTGATCCAAATCAACTAAACCATAACCGATCATCACGTGAAATGGAGTAGTTTTCAATGGTGAACATCACTATGTTGACCATATCTACTATATGATTCACGCTCGACCTTTCGGTCTCAGTGTTCCGAGGCCATATCTGCATATGCTAGGCTCGTCAAGCTTAACCTGAGTATTCTGCGTGTGCAAAACTGGCTTGCACCCGTTGTAGATGGACGTAGAGCTTATCAAACCCGATCATCACGTGGTGTCTGGGCGTGATGAACTTTGGCAACGGTGCATACTCAGGGAGAACACTTTTATCTTGAAATTTAGTGAGAGATCATCTTATATTGCTACCGTCAATCAAAGCAAGATAAGATGCATAAAAGATAAACATCACATGCAATCAATATAAGTGATATGATATGGCCATCATCATCTTGTGCTTGTGATCTCCATCTCCGAAGCACCGTCATGATCACCATCGTCACCGGTAGCCGACACCTTGATCTCCATCGTAGCATCGTTGTCGTCTCGCCAATCTTATGCTTCTCGACTATCGCTACCGCTTAGTGATAAAGTAAAGCATTACGAGCGATTGCATTGCATACAATAAAGCGACCACCAAATGGCTCCTGCCAGTTGCCAATAACTCGGTTACAAAACATGATCATCTCATACAATAAAATTTAGCATCATGTCTTGACCATATCACATCACAACATGCCCTGCAAAAACAAGTGAGACGTCCTCTAATTTGTTGTTGCAAGTTTTACGTGGCTGCTACGGGCTTAGCAAGAACCGTTCTTACCTACGCATCAAAACCACAACGATAGTTTGTCAAGTTGGTGTTGTTTTAACCTTCGCAAGGACCGGGCGTAGCCACACTCGATTCAACTAAAGTTGGAGAACCGACACCGCTAGCCACCTATGTGCAAAGCACGTCGGTAGAACCAGTCTCGCGTAAGCGTACGCGTAATGTCGGTCCAGGCTGCTTCATCCAACAATACCGCCGAACCAAAGTATGACATGTTGGTAAGAAGTATGACTTATATTGCCCACAACTCACTTGTGTTCTACTCATGCATATAACATCAACGCATAAAACCTGGCTCAGATGCCACTGTTGGGGAACGTAGTAATTTCAAAAAAATTCCTACGCACACGCAAGATCATGGTGATGCATAGCAACGAGAGGGGAGAGTGTTGTCCACGTACCCTCGTAGACCGAAAGCGGAAGCGTTAGCACAACGGTTGTTGATGTAGTCGTCGTCTTCACGATCCGACCGATCAAGTACCGAGCGTCACGACACCTCCGAGTTCAAAGCACACGCTCAGCCCGATGATGTCCCTCGAACTCCGATCCAGCCGAGTGTTGAGGGAGAGTTTCGTCAAGACGACGGCGTGGACGATTATGATGTTCTATCGGCATGAAGGCTTCGCCTAAGCATCGCTACAGTATTATCGAGGTGGACTATGGTGGAGGGGGGCACCGCACACGGCTAAAAGATCAAACGATCAATTGTTGTGTCTCTATGGTGCCCCCTGCCCCCGTATATAAAGGATCAAGGGGGGGTGCAGCCGGCCAAGGGAGAGGGCGCGCCGGGAGGAGTCCTACTCCCACCGGGAGTAGGACTCCCCTCCCCCTTCCTAGTCTGATTAGGACTTGGGAGGAGGAAAGAGTGGAGGAGAAGAAGGAAGGGGGGCGCCGCCCCCTTCTCCTTGTCCTATTCGGACTGGGGGGGAGGGGTGCGCGACCCAGCCCTAGCCGCCTCTCCTCTCTTGCACCTAGGCCCACTAAGGCCCATTAAGTTCCCGGGGGGTTCCGGTAACCTCCCGGTACTCAGAAAAATCGATTTCACCCGAAACACTTCCGATATCCAAACATAGGATTCCAATATATCAATCTTCATGTCTCGGCCATTTCGAGACTCCTCGTCATGTCCGTGATCACATCCGGGACTCCAAACAACCTTCGGTATATCAAAACATATAAACTCATAATATAACTGTCATCGAAACGTTAAGCGTGCGAACCCTACGGGTTCGAGAACTATGTAGACATGACCGAGACATGTCTCCGGTCAATAACCAATAGCGGAAACTGGATGCTCATATTTGCTCCCACATATTCTACGAAGATCTTTATCGGTCAGACCGCATAACAACATACGTTGTTCCCTTTGTCATCGGTATGTTACTTGCCCGAGATTTGATCGTCGGTATCTCAATACCTAGTGCAATCTCGTTACCGGCAAGTCTCTTTACTCGTTCCGTAATACATCATCCTGCAACTAACTCATTAGTTGCAATGCTTGCAAGGCTTAAGTGATGTGCATTACCAAGAGGGCCCAGAGATACCTCTCCGACAATCGGAGTGAAATCCTAATCTCGAAATACGCCAACCCAACAAGTACCTTCGGAGACACCTGTAGAGCACCTTTATAATCACCCAGTTACCTTCTGACGTTTGGTAGCTGATACGTCTCCAACGTATCTATAATTTTTGATTGCTCCATGCAATGTTATCTACTGTTTTGGACCATATTGCGGCTTTATTTTCCACTTTTATATTACTTTTGGGACTAACCCATTAACCGGAGGCCCAGCCAAAATTGCTATTTTTTTTGCCTATTTCAGTGTTTCGAAGAAACGGAATATCAAACGGAGTCCAAACGGAATGAAACCTTCGGGAACGTGATTTTCACAACAAATATGATCCAGGAGACTTGGACCCTCCGTCAAGAAAGGAGGGAGGCTGTCACAAGGGTGAGGGCGCCCCCCCCCCCCCTAGGAGAATTTGCCTTTTATTTTACCTTGCATCTTTATATCAAAAAAACCAAAAATATTATCTATCATCTCTATCAGATCTCACTCTCGTAAGTGACCGTGAAGGGATTGACAACCCCTAATCGCGTTGTTTGCGTTGAGCTATTTGTTTTGTGTAGGTACGAGGGACTCGCGCGTATCCTCCTATTGGATTGATACCTTGGTTCTCAAAAACTGAGGGAAATACTTACCCTGCTCTGCTGCATCACCCTTTCCTCTTCAAGGAAATCCAACGCAGTGCTCAAGAGGTAGCAGTAGCACACAAAGTGTTCCTCCGGTAAACGGGAGTTGCATAATCTCATAGTCATAAGAACATGTATAAGTCATGAAGAAAGCAATAGCAACATACTAAACGATCGTGTGCTAAGCTAACGAAATGGGTCATGTCAATCACATCATTGTCCTAATGATGTGATCCCGTTAATCAAATGACAACTCATGTCTATGGTTAGGAAACATAACCATCTTTGATCAACGAGCTAGTCAAGTAGAGGCATACTAGTGACACTCTGTTTTGTCTATGTATTCACACATGTATTATGTTTCCGGTTAATACAATTCTAGCATGAATAATAAACATTTATCATGATATAAGGAAATAAATAATAACTTTATTATTGCCTCTAGGGCATATTTCCTTCACGGCTACCCTTCCAACTCCAAGGGCCATCGGTGCTACAATCCCGTCTCCCACCGTGTGTTCACATCCCGGCACGTTTACTTTGATGAGCATGTGTTTCCATTTCAGCAGGTACCTCCGGCTGTTCCTCCCGCCACCGATTACGCGAGCACCTCGACACCGCTCCCAGGGCGCTCTCGCGCCTCTCTTGGCCCGCCCCTGGCTTTGAGGTGCGGCCCCCGCATGCGGTGCCTCCTATCGCCGCGGCCATGGCCCCCGAGGCCCTCCCGGCGCCCGCAGCCCCTGCGGCCCTCCTAGCGCCCGTGGCCCCCGCGGCCTCCTCAACGCCTCCGGCGCCCCTGGCACCGGCCCCCGCGTCTCCGGCACCTGTGGCTGGTCCGGTCACCCGCGCCCGTACGGGCGTCTTTCGCCTGAGCTCGCGCTACGCCTCGGATGACTACGTCCATGCGGCGTCCACCTCTGAGCCGTCGCCGTTGCCATCCTCCGTTCAAGCCGCTCTTCATGACCCGCTCTAGATGGCTGCGATGCAAGAGCAGTTTGACGCCCTGTTGCGCAACCGGACGTGGCAGCTTGTTCCCCGTCCCTTGCACGCCAACGTGATTACCGGGAAGTGTGTCTTTAAACACAAGCTCCGTCCTGATGGTACCCTTGATCGCTACAAAGCGCGTCGGGTCGTTCGTGGCTTCCGACAACGAGCTGGCATCGACTTCACCGACACCTTCGCTCCGGTCGTCAAGCCCGGCACGATACGCACAGTTCTCCACCTTGCGGTCTCCCGTGCTTGGCCGGTGCACCAGATGGACGTCTCCAACGCCTTCCTCCATGGTCACCTCGAGGAGCAGTCTTCTGCCAGCAGCCTACCGGGTTTGTTGACCCGACGCTTCCCGACCACGTGCGTCTGCTTTCGCGGTCCTTGTACGGACTCAAGTAGGCTCCGCGCGCTTGGTACCAGCACATCGCGGCGTTTCTCCACCAGCTTGGGTTCCGCTCTACCCGCTCGGACGCCTCGCTCTTCGTCTATCATCAGGGCTCTGACACAGCCTACTTGCTGCTCTATGTCGACGACATCATCCTGACGGCATGTACGACTGGTCTCCTTAGTCAGCTCACGGCTCGTCTTCGCGCTGAGTTCGCCATCAAGGACTTGGGTCCTTTGAACTACTTCCTCGGTGTCGAGGTATTGCGCCGCCCGAATGGCTTCTTCCTTCACCAGCGGAAGTACGCTCACGAGCTCCTGGAGCGCGTCGGCATGCTTAACTTCAAGACCGCCGCTACGCCTATTGATACGAAGGCCAAGCTTTCTGCCACGGATGGTTCTCCTGCTTCGGATGCTGCTTTCTATCGGTCTATCATTGGTGCTCTCCGGTACCTCACCCTGACTTGACCGGAGATCCAGTATGCCGTGCAGCAGGTGTGTCTTCATATGCATGCTCCTCGAGACGTTCACTGGGTTGCCGTCAAGCGGATTCTCCGCTATATCTGTGGCACTATGGATCTTGGCGTCACGCTTCACGCCTCCGCCGACACCGCCCTCACCGCCTACTCCGATGCAGACTGGGCGGGCTGCCCTGACACTCGTCGCTCCACTTCGGGCTATTGTGTCTACCTTGGACCCTCACTTATCTCGTGGTCGTCCAAGCGGCAGCCTACGGTTTCTCGTTCAGATCTTTGAGGCTGAGTATCGTCGCGTTAGCCAACGCCCGTCAGCTGAGTGTGCGTGGCTTCGCCAGCTGCTTCAGGAGCTCTCTTGTCCTATTGATCGTGCCACGGTGGTCTACTGCGATAACGTCTCGGTGGTCTACCTCTCCGCTAACCCGGTACATCATCAACGGACCAAGCATATTTAGTTGGATATTCATTTTGTTCGGGAACAGGCGGCCCTTGGCCATATTCGTGTTTTACACGTCCCTACTTCCCAACAATTTGCAGATATCATGACCAAGGGCTTGCCTACGACGTCATTTGAGGAGTTCTGGTCCAGTCTTTGCGTCAGTCGCGGTGCCGCTTCGACTGCGGGGGGTGTTGAGGATATTATTTGTACATATATATTGTCTTTTGTACATTAGGCCCACCTCTCTAGTTTGTTGTATAGATTGAGGTAGAGGCCCCACATTGCTCATATATACCGTGCACATTGCACCGAATCAATACATCGTGCAATTCTTACATTCAATATCAGAAAAATATTAAATCCCTTGATCAATAAGCGCACTGGCGCATGGATTATTCCCAGACTAAAAATTACTCATGCATATCTCCTCTGTGCATATTACAGCCCCCAAGTCGCTCCTCCTCCTCCAAGAAAGAAAGCTAGGGTTTCTGCCTCTCGCCGGCGTTGCCGCAGGTCCGCCTCGTCTCCGGTGGCCCTAGGGCCATGGGGTATGATGGATCCTGCCAAGGGCAGCAGGAGAACTCCGTTTACAGTCGTTTTTTCCAGTCTTGTTAGGGTTTGTGTCATGCTCAGGAAGGCGAGACGGCGGCGGCTCCCTGAAGATGGAATAAAGGTCTCCCCGCCTAGCCCCCATTCCGGCGGTGCATCTAGCATTGTTGGTGGGCGTGTGGAGGTGTGTCTCCGGCGGATCTATCTTTGGTGTATTTGCTCGGATCTCGTTGTTGTTCGTCTACGTTCGTGTGTCTTCGGGTTGAATCCTTCCAACCTACGTTATTCTTCATCAGTGGCGGTTGATGTTCTGCTGCTGGTTCTATGGGGCCTTAGCACGACGACTTCCCGACTGTCTACTACAACAAGTTGTGCCCGACTCCGGCGATGGAGGGGTGATGACGGCGGCGCGCCTTCGGCTCACTTCAGTGCTTGTAGTTGTCACTAGGTGGTCTACGGATCTGAATGTAATTTTATTTCTGGTGTTCGTTGTACTGCTATGATTGAAGATGAATAGATTGAAAGTTCTTTCACAAAAGAAAATTACTCATGCGGCTAAGAGCACTCCCATTACACCTTGAGTTATATTATACACGTTAGATATATGTATATATATATATTAGACATAGCCTCTTTAATGAATTGTATCTTATTTTTCTACCGACGCTAAGGCTGGAGTTTCAGGATTAATGAGAGGCCGATAAACCTTGGTGTGCACCTCCCTGCCACTTGATGGGGGTTTTTGTGGACAGGAATAC
The DNA here is from genome assembly GCA_021605145.1 of Aegilops bicornis. Classification (NCBI taxonomy): domain Eukaryota; kingdom Viridiplantae; phylum Streptophyta; class Magnoliopsida; order Poales; family Poaceae; genus Aegilops; species Aegilops bicornis. The sequence goes on along the minus strand of CM038674.1, from coordinate 453,840,011 downwards.
TGGTGTTGTACTTGGATACACCATTTTTATTAAATTTGAATGTACAACAATTTTTTTTTTTGGTGAATACGCTTAGCAGCGTATCATTTCATTGATAGGTAGAAGGATGAACACAAGTTACAGGGATGCTCCCTCGCAGACGTACACAAGCCGGCGTCTGAGAGGTTGCAAGGTGGAGCAGGGGGAGGAGGATGCTCAGCCTCAAGGCACAAGGTTTAGGTTACGGGGATAATCGCGGCAAGCCCTCGAGCACCCGCCTTAGCCCACAGGCGGGCATCGTCTTTAATCGAATGTACAAGGTCTTTAGTGGAGGGACACCGGTTCTCGAAGATGATCGTGTTGCGGTGCTTCCAAATGGACCATGCAGAGAGTGCCACAATGGAGTTGAGGCCCTTCCGTAGGCAGCCCGGCGATTCATCGACAACCTTGGACCACCATGAGAAGAAGGTGGTGTCGCCATCCATCGGTTGGGTGATGAGCCGGCACCATGACAAGATTTCATGCCATGTGATCCTTGAGAAAACACACCAGCGAGCAGGTGGTCAATGGACTCGCTCTCTTGTGCGTATAAGACGCACGCCGTGTCGATGTTAAGGCTATGGCGCGCCCGCCTCTCAGCCGTCCAGCACCTGTGAGGGAGGCAAGCCAGAGGAATATTTTATTGTTCATGAGCGCCCAATTCTTCCAAAGAACACGCCACCATGGGGAAGAAGTGGAACCGTGAAAGAGAGTTTTGTAGCACGAGCTAGCGGAGTAGACGCCATTGAAGGTCCATCGCCATATAATGCGGTCTGGCTTGGAGGTGAGGGTGGTGGCCTGCAACGGCCGCCAAACACTGACATACTCAACGTACAACAATTTTTTCTCTTTTGTTACAACGCATATGCATATGTGCTACTACGTACACGAAGCTGCTTGATGCTAAATTCTTGCAAGTTGGCGCTGTCATTTTCCGCAGCCGGGATCGATCCTTGATAGGCCCTCGTCTAGATTTTCAGGAGGTTTCATTGGTCACTTTCGTCGTCCACTTGTTGGGCAGATACTGATAAATCAAGGATCTAATCTGGCGCGTGCTTTGCTACTTTGACTACGGAGATTAGCTGAAGAAATTTGGTGCATTCGGAAAATCAAGCGGTATGTAGCAGTATGCGTCCATTTTTATTTTATTTTTACAAAAGCCACTAAACCAAGGCGGCACAGACGCATACGTGGGCGCACACGCACGTCTACGTGCTTAGTGTTGAGTATAATGTATAATAGGAAGTATAGAATAGACTAGGATTTGTTCCTACCTTATCTTATACTTTAAATTAGTCATTGTACTTCTATATACATGCCCACAAGGTTTAAGCAATACAACAAACAATTTCATCAAATCTCTTTCTCTTTTCTAACATGCTATCTATTGCAAGTCAATCCTAAACCTTAGCCGTCGCCGCTTCTGCACTTGCGCGCCGCCTCCGGGGCGGTCGGCCTCCAAGACCGCCGCCGGGGGCCGCGTCGCCCGTACCTAAGGTTCGTCCGCCGGCGGCTGCCCTAGAGAGTCTTTTTTCCCGATCCTTTGATTCGGGTTTTCTCTCTCTCGTCGGTCGCTTTGATCGGTTTCAACTTTTTGGTTTTCCGGTCCATATGATCTGGTTTGCG